>JAVUPR010000090.1:3745000-4945000 GCA_036785695.1 Gentiana straminea | reverse complement strand
ATTTGACCCCTTTCAAAGGTGGGAATCCAAATTCTATAACGAGAGCTAATGTAAATTGACAAAGCATGTCGCTATCCGCCCCCACCCTACCTTACCTTACCATCCATCCCCGCCACACCCTACCTGACCTCACCTCGCCCTACTACCTCATCTTTATACCTACTCCTATTGCCACCCTACCCTACTCCATCCCTTATTGCCACCCACCCTTGTGCCACCTTTACCCCATGCCTACCCCTCACCACCCCTATCCTCTACAACCCTACCACCCCCACCGCCCTTACCTTCTACCCGCCCCACCCTCACCTTATACTACCCCTACCATCATATTACCCGCCCCACACCCACCTCGTACGTACCCCTCCTTACCTCCTACTACTACCACCCTACCCTTATCTCTACTACCTCACTCTTCACCCTTACAACACTTACCACCTCACCCCTACCCGTATGCCACCCCCACTCTATCACATTATCCACAACCACCTCTCGATGTGTCTTCTATTGTGAATTCTAGTCCATTATATGTTTTCACGTGCTAAACGAGTAATAGAATGCCCTCATTCCATTGTATAACTTCCAAACAAACGGACCATAAGAGTTTGAATTTTCGCTTTCTTGCTTGTTTCAGGAATACCCAATGTTGTATGTGTTAAATTTCTGTCTGTTTATAATCTGTCTAAACCCGCACGAAATTGTTCTTGGATGTAGCTAGAAGTGAACGCCAAGCCTTTATATTACACCTGAGTTTGTAAGTTAGTTCTCCACTTATCCGAACTTCCTGTTTTATCATTCTGTCCATCGGAAAGCTTGAACTTCAATAGGCGTAAGAAAATCAGCCAGTTTGCCATTGTAACTATTTCGTCTATGCTTTTGCAGCCTTTAAAGGTAGAGTATATTTTGTTTGAGGCTGTTAATTTTGACTCTAATGTAAAATCTGCTACGCTATATCTAGACATTATCCTTGCATGTGTGCAGGTGAATTTGCATGTTGGTGGATGGGGTACAATGAAGCCATTATTTTGCTTTATTTAAGACCATCCTCCATTTCTTTGTCTCCTGACCTTCATAGTGATTGTGACAGCCGCTAGCTGATGCAGAAGGTGCAAAAAAGCAAAGCATGATTGCATTGTTAAAGGCATATGGCGGCTTATCCTATGTAAGTGGTGCATTTTCCCTTCTAGTTGTTTATTGGGCTGTACCTTTCAGTAAGTGATGATGGCTGAATTGGTATAATCAGCCCAACTTGTGCAGTTTGTTAATTTCTTTTTTGATGTTGCCTAACTTATTTAATCTCTTTGAAGATACTCTCAGCTTGTCTTTGTAACTGTTGAAGTATATAAAATGTTACCTAGGAATACACAGACTCAACCCTAGGGCTAAAACAGACTAGTTCCTAACATCACCTTCCCTACGGACGTTGCTTGTCCACAAGAGGGAAATCTAGAAATTGAGCTAAAATATAGTTTGCATCTTCCCAAGAGGCCTGCTCCTCATCTATGTTGAGCCATTTGATCTTCCACTGTACCACATCTCTGTTATATCTCTTGACAAATCTGATCTCTAAGACCTTTTCTGGGTAAACAACAATCTAGCCATCAATAGTAGTCACTGGCAGTGCCACTGATGGCTAAACCTCTGCCCCACAAATTTCTTAAGCATGGACACAGAGAACACAATATGAACCTTGGCATTCTGTGGTAATTGCAGTTTGTAGGCCACTTCATTGATCCTGGCCAATATTGTATAAGAACCAAAATAGTTGGCAAAAGCTTATGATTACTCCTCAGGGACATAGAACTTTGTCTATAAAGCTACAACTTTAGAAACACATACTTCCCCACATTGAACTCATTCTATTTTCTATGTTGATCAACATAGAACTTCATCCTGTCTTGAGCCTCCTCTAATTGGTTCTTGAGCTCCTTCAAAATGATCTGGTTTTTCTTCAACTTCAAGAATTCATCCACATCAGTAAATGGCTCCTAAGCAAAGCTCCCTAATGGAAGAGAGTTGGGTAAGTAGTCATATAGGGCTTCAAATGGGGTATGATTTAGTGCAGTGTGGAAGTTAGTGTTATACTTATGCTCAGCTAAGGGTAGTCATTTCTTCCACATCTTGGGTCTCTGGAAGGACATGCATCTCAAATACATTTCAAGACACTGATTGACTCTCTCAGTCTGCCCATCTGTTTCAGGATGATAGGCAGTGTTGTATGACAGTTTAACCCCCACCAACTTCATGAGAAGGCTCCAAAACTCAAAAGTGAATACATTATCTCTGTCACTGACAATACTTTCTGGAACACCATGTAATCTGTAGATCTCAGAAAAGAAAACTGAAGCTACCATCTCTGCTATATGCCCCTTTTCCAGTGGCATGAAATATGCCAACTTGGTCAATCTCTCTACCACCATGCTTACTTTGCCCTTGGACTTTAGCAATCCCTCCACAAAATCCATGTTGATCCGGGACAATGCCCTAGATGGAATAGGCAGTGGCTGCAACAATCCTTGTGGTTTGTCATGAAGACTCTTGCATTGCTGGCAAGTGATACACTTCTGAATCATGTCCTAGACTAGTATTTTGAGATTAGGCCTATAGAATAATCTTGTGATTCTACTATAGCATGCTCTCACTCCAGAATGTCCCCCATAGGTCTAGAATGTAGCTGCTCAATCAACTTCTGGGTAACCCTCTCAATTCAATGTAACTTGGTCCCTATCTTTGATTAAGGGCAGACACATGTTCTGGAAATTGAAGGTCATTAGACTATACTTACTCATCCAATCTACTCCCAACACTATGTCACAACCTCTCAACGTAATCACCCTGATATCATGCTAGAAATTTATACCCTGCATGGACCAAGTGAGATTGGGGCACATCAGCTCACTTGAAATAGCATTGCTATCAGCAACAGTGATCACCGTAGGGATACTAGGCTCAATGTTACAGTCAACATCCTTGGTCACTTTCTGATCCAGAAATGAATGGGATGCTGCTCTGTCAATTTGGATTACAATAGGCCTTCTTTTCGTCCCTTTAATCTTGAAAGTATTGGCAGTAACTTGACCTTACATGGTAAGTACAGACAGTTGGGAGGTTTCTGTTGGATCCCCGAAATTCTCTACTTCTACAAACTCCTCATCCTCTGCCAATATAAAGTGGATGTGTTTCTGCCTGCATTTATGGCCTGGTGTGTACATTTCATCGCACCTAAAGCATATAATCCCTTGGATTTCATATCTTGTATCTCTTTAGGAGTTATTGCCCTCTGCAAAATAGGTCTTTGTTCAGTCACATGCGTTTATTAAATACCTTTGGGTGGAACTGGAGTCTGTCTAATCTGTCCCCCCGAGTATGTTGGCGTGGGTAGTGGCTTGTGATCTAGTGATAGAATCACACTCTTGGCACCTGGTTGCTTCTACAACAGCTGGCATGGTGGTTGTATTCATTAACCTAACCATAGACTTGATTTCCTTTTTGAGACCTCTAATATTGCAGGATATATAATGTGATTCAGTCAGCATAGGAAACTGCAATTGAACCAGGCTTTCAAGCTCCTCAAATGCAGCTAGATACTCATCAACATAATCTAGTTGCTTAAACTGATGGAATTCATCAACTGCATTCCATAGACTTAGATCCAAAACGTTTTAGGACCTCCTCTCTCATCATTGACCAAGTCAGGCATGGGGAACTCACTCTTCAAACCCCCAATCCAGACGTTTGCCTTACCTCTCAGATACATTTAAGCAAAGCCTACCTTATGATTATCAGGAATATCATCAATTTGAAAATACCTTTCACATCTTGTACTCCGTTCATCAAACAGAGAAAAATCTATTTTAGGTGCTTTACTAACAGGCTCGTACCTATCACCTTTCGATGCATGAGCAGCAGACCAAACCATCACCCAAGGATGTTGCAGTAGCAAGAGACTCAACTGGTGATTCAAATCTCTGATCAATCTTCTCCATCATAGCTCGCATCAGCAGCTTCATCGAATCAATTTGATTATCAATATTCTGATGAATCTGAGCTTGAACTGCCTCATTTTCTGGTTGAAGTCCTCACTCATCTTATGCTGCATAGGCTTAAGTTCCTCCATGGATTTAGCAGCCATAACAGCAGCCACAGGGGCAGGATTGGCTTTGATACCATATGTTAAGCACTGAGCTTAACGAGAGAATTCTGTAACCGTTTTGTAACAGAATTGGGGAGGGAAAAGGAGAGAGAGAGAGAGAGAGAGAGAGAGAGAGAGAGAGAGAGAATAAGAGAGAGGAGAGAAAAGGAGAGTTTTATTGATAACAGTCAAAAGTGAGCCAACACACCTCCTCCTATATATCTCCTGGTTCGACGGAGATATGAGGGACACACTGATACACCTAGGGAATACACACAGACTCAACCCTAGGTCTAAAACAGACTAGTTCCTAACAGTGATTTGGACAGGGTATCAGAGTAGGAGGTCACAGGTTCAAACCTCTCTACAAACATTATACTCCGCCCCCCAAAAAAAAAAACCAAAAAAAATTGTTGTTCAAATGTCGGCTCTCTCTAACTTGAGGAGGTGTGTTGAAGTATACAAAATGTTGATTATCTACCTCCCAATCAGCTTAATCTTTTGTGAGAGATGGTAATTTCAACAGTATATTGCAATACATTTTCTGCTGCACTAATTAGATATGTCTTACCTCTCAGAATATGTCTCATGATGAAAATGAGAACATTCTTTCTGGTACTTTTTTAGAATTTGATATGCACTTAATTTTGTTGTCTAGTCAAGAAGCAAATATTTTGTGATGGTTTAACTTGTTATGAATTCCCAGATTACAATCTTAATTTCGCTCTTTTGGATGTTTATCTGGATTACCCCCTCTGGTTTGTAGCCCGTATTAAATAATCTTCTGCATTTTCCTGAATGGTTAGGTTTAGATTATAGTTTGTAGCTTGCCAAAAAAAAAAAAAAAATTTACATTTTGTAAATTTTGATTGGCACAATGGCTTCTCTTTGCACAAAATGTCTAGTCTGTCTAATAAGTTTCTTTCTTTTACTTGTTATACATGACAGAGATGATGTTGCATTTGTCTTTCTCTAGTATTTTGTATTTTTAGAAATTATTAATTTTCTCCAAGATGTGTTGTAATTGATCGAGTTTACTCTATGGCCTCATTGTTGTTGTTGCTCTTTTTTGGGTTTGAGTTGCTTTGCATTTTCCCAGCTGTCACTGTATTGTATTGATGTTCTTCTGCAAATTTCTTAAGGAGACATAGGCTTAACTTAGCTCTGTGATCTTCACGATGATTTCGGTTTTTTCTGATATGCAGGGCCAAAATGGAAGTCATTTTGAACCAAGGCCAGTTCCTCCCCCACTTCCGAACAAGTGTGACTGGGAAATCGATCCTTTGGAGCTTGACTTTTCAAATTCAGCCATAATAGGAAAGGTATGGACGTATTTTAGAAAGGCTTTTAACTGTCATTGGACTTCTCTAAGTATTTGTACGTTCATCTAACCATAACCATCATACTTTGTTGATTATTTTGTTAATATTTTACACACTACTTAGAATCATGAAAAAAATGGTAGTTGAATTTTCTAGTTGTTCTATCTTTGTATCATAAAATGCTTGGGGAGATAGATGTGAAACGCACGTTGGACAGTGGTGCTGTATGGGGCCATTTTCTGAAATCAGAAATAGTAAAATCTGGTTCAGCTAAAGTTAAGGAGAATGTTTTCCCTAGTAACTTTTCTGACGCCCCCCTTCCCACACAAAAACCCAATGAATGGCTATACTGACTTTTCTTTTAGTGCAAGAACTTACTGTGACCTCCCTTTTTTGTTCCCTTTCTCCTTTGTCTTTTTCCTCAGTTAGTATTTTGGTCTTGTTAACCCCCCCCCTCCCCTTTTCAAAAAAAGGTCCATCCAGAAGGACCATAAGCATTTGCAGAACTCTTGCATATAAGCACTGATTTGCACATAGGAAGTCTTTAATCCAGATGCCATGTGTGCTTGCATGCTGTAAAAGATTCTTAGTACTTTCTCTGTTCTTCAATATTTCAAGTATGCTGAATAGTGAATCCTATGTGGCCATGCACCATTTCGTTATCTACTACCAAAAGTCATCATTTTTTGTATGTCAAATGGAAGCTAGTTGATAAATTGTTTTGCTCCATCCTGAGTGCAGTGGGTTGGCAGTTAGAATTGTTGGATCTATCTTCAGTTGGTGGTGTTGTGGGGACTGCAAGGGCAGATTGGTGGGACGTTGGAAGATGAACTAACTTTGATTTTGGCCGTTCATTGTGGCCTTGATTGAATCATTATGTGGTGATGACTAAGATTTGCAATTGGTAAATTGGGTCCGAGTGTGATGGGAACTTATTCCTTTCAAAATGCTTTCATTCTTTATATCCATAATAAGAGTCAAACAAAAGATGAAGCCATTGTAATTTACCCCGTCTCTTTCTTACTGAAGAAGCCCTAGACTGTATTATAAGAACTTGATATTACTTTCCACTTCATATATTACTTCTGTTCCTTGTAATTTCAATGATGATAGAAGATTTAATTGTGGAGCTAGGTGTGCGCTGCCTCTTTGTTCTCTGTTTTGCTTTGAGAGTTTATTATGTTAATTTATTTTTTATTCTAATAATTTTGGATTCAGTGAAGTGGACTGTGATTTTGGTAACCAATTTTGATTGCTGCTGATCAGTTGAAGAATTTTCTTAGGGGTCGTTTGGTGAGATTCTGAAAGCTTATTGGCGTGGAACGCCTGTAGCTGTCAAAAGAATACTTCCAAATCTCTCAGATGACAGATTGGTGATGTAAGTCTCCCCTGTTTTGTCCATCTAAACATCCTTATGAATTACTTCCTACATCCCATATTATGTGTCCACGTTTCCTTTCTTGGTTGTTCCAAAATAAGTTTTCACACTGTGCATTTATTAATATTTTTTTCAAATGCCCTTGGACCTTTACATTATGATGCAACAACTCGTCCCTCCATGCAATTTTTTTGGCTTTTAAATAAAGCAGATTGTTCCTTTTTATTTTGGCACATTCGATTTTAGCAACTTTTAGTGTTCCTTTTCCCTCGTTACCCTTATTTGTTAGATGAGACAATAAAAGATAGAATGTATTGATTGTATAAAATGATATTTTAGTCTTTCACGTCTTAAAGGTTGAAGCACTTAATCTTGTCTTAATATGCATCAAAACATAAAAAGGAACGAATAGAGTACCTAAAAGCTAGTGTATGTGTAAAATCATACATAGATTAATGACAGCCTATGCAATAACAACACTTCTCTTACTGTGTGAATAGTCAAATGTGACGCTTAAAATGGGCAGACGTAGTAAAAGAATAGGTATTGTTCTGAAAATTAATTAAATTATGTCGGTGTTTTCCTGATCATAGTACTAACTGCTGAGATTTGCCAGATTCTAACTTATATAATCATTGTTCCTGACTCAAGAAGTAACTCATATGTTGGACTGGAATTTATGTTTGAGTTCTTCTGTTCACCTTCAATAAATATTTATAGCCATTATGGCTGATTCCCATGTTCTTCTAAGAAAGGTCTGATCACTTGATGAAATCCTGGGCTGTTCCCTCCAATTTCGTGTTGCTTGTCTTGAAACGAAGTGGTGGAAAAAGGACAAAGGTCCTCACATCTCGTCCCCCACCATCCATTTAATTTTTTTTTTCTCTTGTTTGCTGACTTCAGAAACATTTGTTTCCTTGTGAAGGAGTATACTCTATAGTAACAAATAAATTGGGTTTTTCTTTTTCCTTCTTTGGGCTATGTATTGCATGTGAGGTTTTGAATCAAACATGGTTTTGTAAAGTCAAAACAAATATCTAGCAGATATTATTTACTCGCATATAGTCATGTTAAAAGGTAATATTAGTACTTTCATAGAATCGGATTTTCTAGTGGACTTCACGTGAGGCACTCATTACTATTAATAGTCGTGCAGAACTCATTCTTGCTTTTTTGGACTTTAACAAGTTATGTTTTCCTCTGGAAACAGCCAGGACTTCAGGCATGAAGTAAATTTGCTAGTAAAGCTTCGCCATCCAAATATAGTTCAATTTCTTGGAGCTGTTACCGAGAAGAAGCCTTTAATGTTAATTACAGAGTATTTACGGGGGGTAAGTGGGTGTATATGTGATATCAATTGTTGAGTACCTGCATTTACATTGTGTATCTATGCAGATAAATACCATCTTAGGTAGCCTTGCATGCTAATTACTTGCATTCTGACGTATTTAAGGGTGATCTCCATCAATACCTGAAGGACAAAGGTGCACTTAGTCCGGCAACAGCAATCAATTTCGCGTTAGATATTGCCAGGTACTGGATATTTGAAATCTTTTCTTTTCTTTTCTTTCTTCTCTCTTTCTCCATTCTCCTTGTGGTGTCCAGGCTTTGTGAAATATTTTCTTTATTCATTTTCTGCCTAATATTTAGCGTTCTTATCTCTGTTGTAAATACAGAAGATGCAAGTACTTTTTTTTTGTTTGGTCATATTTAGAAAGGAACTTTTCAGGTGTCTTGAGGCTTTTGTTATCTTTAACAATAGTTGTTTTTTATGCACATACTCTAATACTTGGTCAAAATATCAAAATGATTTGATTTCATCTTGAGCTTTGATAGGGTGCCTTTAATGGCATCACCGAATCTTTACTGCGGCACTACACCGGAACAATCGAACTTTTAAAAGTCGTGACATTAGAATCAACTTTCATAATCGACCGAGTGAAAAAGCGATTCTAAGGTCAAGAATTAACTTTTCAGAAAAGTCAATTGTCACTGTGGTGCCAGAGCGGTAGGTTCGGTGTGGTGCCATTAACAATGCCCACATTGATATGTTATCAATAAGATGTATCCTTAGCATGTGTTCACAATCACAAATAATGTTTTGCAGAGGCATGGCTTATCTCCATAATGAACCAAATGTCGTTATTCACAGAGATCTAAAGCCCAGGTAAACATGACTTGTTTGTGCCTATTGTTTCGATCTCTTTTTGTTCCGTTATAATTTTCCCTTGCCCACCTGACACGATCTGAAGAGATAATCTTCCACGTATTACATTATTTTATAGAAGATTTTGGGTGCTGTCTTTTTAATATGTTACTTTTCAGGAATGTTCTCCTTGTGAATACCAATGCAGATCATTTAAAAGTGGGCGATTTCGGGTTGAGCAAACTGATCAGAGTTCAGAATTCCCATGACGTGTACAAAATGACTGGAGAGACCGGGAGCTGTGAGTGACCAAAATATAAACTTCTGAATACTGTTGAATTAATTTGTTGTGAGTGGTTAATATTATTTAACTATCCTTTCATGCAAGAAGATCGGTATATGGCACCTGAAGTATTTAAGCACAGAAAGTATGATAAGAAGGTCGACGTGTTCTCTTTTGCCATGATACTTTATGAGGTAAATTTCCATCCTCTAGTCAAGTTACAGATGAATGGGTGATTTATATATTAAAAAAAAAGGGTGGCAATGATATATAAGATTATATTGAAAAACATGAAATGACCAATGGAGTGGTGCAGATGCTTGAAGGTGAGCCACCACTTTCCAGCTATGAACCGTATGAGGCAGCTAAATATGTTGCCGAAGGACACAGGCCTATGTTTAGGGCAAAAGGCTTCACTCCGGAAATGAAAGAGTATGTCCAAACCTTGTTGTTGATGAAGCTTTTCTTTTCCTTGTGAATGAGAAATCTTTTGAATTATTCAGAAAATTCTTATAATGATGTTGCACTACACCATTGATTGGATAATGTGTGTGTGTGTGTGTGTGTGTGTGTAAAAAAGATAAAACATACGGTCTTTTTGTACAAATAACAGCTCGATATGATGGTCTGGTGGTGCCATTGGAATAATATTTTGGTGGTGATATATATATATTTCAGTTTGGTGGAGCATTGTTGGGATGCAGATATGTATCAGAGGCCGTCCTTCCTGGAAATACTGAAGAGACTTGAAAAAATAAAGGAAATCTTACCATCTGATCATCACTGGAGCATATTCACTTAGGGAGAAGTCTGGAACAGTTGCGGATGCCGTGAGGATGAATTAATCATTATGTGTGTATAGAGCGAGCAGTCCTCGGCTTTTTACAAAAAGGTTAAAAGATGTAGAGAGGAATTCAAATTCAAATGGGATGAAACAAAATAAAGGTTTCACTTTCACTTTACCATTGTACACATTGTTTGTTAAAAGCCTCCCCACCCCAAACCCCCATTGTTAGCTGGAACAGCTAGCTTCTTGACTAAACCCCCCCTTTGAACATGATGTATCTGAGATTTTGAATTTTAGCACGCAATCTTTTTGCTTAGCACCTATAAATGATTGTTGTTTTTATAATCATAATTTTGTGGGTTTTTTTCTCCCCCCCCCCCCCCCCCTTCATCCTCGTGTTCGCTTTAGTATTTCCGTAGTGTCTGCCAACTCAAGGAGTGTGGATGTTAAAATGTTAAAATGTCCAAACAAACGGGGGAGAATGATATATATTGATTATTAGTATCTAATTACTGATTTTCTCAACTGCATTAGAATTTCTGATTTTCTCAACTGCATTAGAATTTCTATTCAAAGAAAGAAGTTGAAGACGATTAATGTATTCAATAAGCGTGTTACAAGTAATTGCTTTCAAGGATCCAACCAGATTCTGCTGCACTTGCATCAAGTGCTTTGAGACGGTAGATACATCATTGAGTTATATATATATTTATATACACATACACGGATTAACCTTTTGCACCAAGTTAGTGTAATCTCTTCAGCATATATATATATATATATATATATATATATATATATATATATATATATATATAATAAAAGTGCGATGAGGTGTTTCCCCTAAAAATTGTTTCCTGCCCTCGGTGTTTCTCCTAAAAAGTGTTTCCTACCCTTGGTGTTTCTCCACCTTATTTATTTATTAATTTATTATATATATTATATTATTAATTTATTATATTTTTTCTTATCTTTTTATTTATTTTTACCGTACTACAGTATATACATAAACAATTATCCTTATCCTTACTAAACGACATTCATTGATTTGGTACGCAAGATAATTTCAATATAATAATCATTATTACAATTACCAATTCCAAATTCTATCCTATCAATACAACAGTAATACTCATCAACAATTAATACCTCCACATTATACCATTTTTTTAACATATACTTCCTCCGTTTTTTTAACTTTCGGAAAGAAAAAAAATCACACAAATTAAAAATGTGATTAATGTGTCTGAAAAAGAGTGTAAAATAACATAATTACCCTTCATTCATTGTCTATAAAAAATGTATCAAAATTTGGATTATTGAAATGAAGGGTAAAGGTGGAATAAAATAATAATAAATACTGCATTGAAAATTTAAAATGACAGATAAATAAAAACAAAACAAATTCTGAAAAGTGACAGTTTAAAAAAATAGAGGGATTCTATGTTACCATTACCACACAGTAACAATATCCACGCACTTTCAAAACTTCTCACATCATCGATATATCATGAATCATCATCAATCAACTTTAATAATAATAATCATCGCCATTACAATTATCAGGGAGATTATTAAGCAATAACAATGCAAAGCGTAGACTTGCATGGATCTTAAAATAACCTACAAGTAAAGGCATGAAAAATATCATTTTAAGATAATTTTTACCGCACCAAAATATAGATGATTCGGTCTTTATCTTTTAATAGTGCAATTAGTAACATTGTTTATTTTTTTCAACCGATGTCATTTAATAATATAATTAAAAAATTTATAGCGTTAAACAATACAAAATAACACCGGTATTTTTGTATAGAAAACTATAAACACATTTATATTAACAACAATAAATATCAATATACCACTTGAAATACACAAATGATGGACCTTACCCGATTTCTTTATTGATTCTCCAAATTCAAAAACTTAATTTCTATATCATACTTCATCCACATAACTATTATTCTAATCATCAAAATGTAATGTAATAACTTTAAATTATCTGCATTCCAAATGCATTTCTCAAAAAAAAAAAATGTACTACATCGATTAGATGTAAGAGTTAACGATAAAAAGTAATCACATACATGGAATATATAATTGTCATAACTCATAAGAGGTGTTGACTCAAATTTGTTTCAATTAATTCCTTAAAATAGATATACACTCCCTCCGGCTCATTTTAATGAAGTGTTCATTATTCGTTTTTGCGATGTCCAAAAATAATACTTTGTGCATTAATTGATAAATTTCTTTGAAAGTCCTTCTAGCTTTACATTATTTACAATTAAAAAATTGAGTGTATAGCGCAAATCACGCTCATCTTTCGGTTAAGTTTGAGACTTGTCATTCATCTTTAGATTTATCAATTTTACCACCTATGTTGTGTCATGTTTTGCGAAAATCACCGCTTTTCGAATTTCCCGTTAACTTGAAAGGAAATAGGCGTCCGGGTCTCACTCTCCCGCAAATCTAACGCGCTTTCAATGAAACACAACATTTTTTATTATTTATTTATATTTTTATTTTTATAATCAACTTTTGATGTCTTTTTAATTCTATTAAATCCTCATTTCTTCTATTAAAAAAAGTAGATTTGTCGACAACACAATTTTCTTTCACGTTTTTTTCAACAGTCTTCATCTCTACTAAAAGACAGGGTTTTTGTTTCTCACGATTTGGGAATGACAACGGGTTGAGAATGAAAATGCAATTTGAAAAAAATGAAATTGATAGTGAAAACGCGTTGTATAGAAATGAGAAATAAAAATAAAAAATGGTTTTTTTAATCCGGAATGAGTTTAAAATATACAATAATTATTAACAAGGATGTGTTAAATGATGTGCCGTTAGATTTGCGGGAGAGTGAGACTCGGTCGCGTATTTTCCATTCAAGTTAACGTGAAATTTGAAAATTGGTGATTTTTGCAAAAAAATGACACAACATAGGTGGCGAAATTGTTAAATCTGAATATGAGTGGCAAGTCTCAAACTTGATTGCAAGATAGAGGTAATTTTTGCAAAACATGGCACGACATATGTGGCAAAATTGTCTAATCTGAAGATGAGTGACAAGTCTCAAACTTGACCGAAAGATAGGGGTGATTTGTGCTATTCACTCTTAAAAAGATTGTAGTACTCCGTCCAATTTTATTTGTCCACGTTTTCTTTTTGGTTTGTCCCAAAACAAGTGTCTGCTTTATGCATTAATTGTAAAATTTCTTCAAATGCCTTTTCATTTTTACATTATTTTCAATAAAAGTGTGTATTATTAAATGTTCTAACAACTACTTAAAGGGCATAAATGTAAAATATTGGGTCATTAAATAAGATTCAAAGCGTTAACTACATTTTTCTTAATATGTGTGAAAAGTCAAATGGTATGGAGAGTGTATTAAATTCTCCAACAACTTTTTAAAGGGTATAGCTGTAAAATATTATATCATTTAATGACATTCAAAACATTAATTACACTTTTTTTAATATATGTGAAAAGTCAAATATGACAGAGGAAGTAATACATATTAAGTTTCATTATAATGAAACTTCGTTATGATTATAAAATTTCATTGTGTTTCCAATGTTTACAATCGAAAAATAATAACGAACTTACATATGTGATGATCACCGATAATGTGATGGCAGTCTGCGTTTGTGCAAGGTAGAACAATCACCGATAATGTGATGTCATCTTTTGTAAATTTTCACAACATGAAGCTTGGTAAAAAGGGTTGTAACTCTCATATAGCGCTAAAGCTCGATATGCAAAAGGTTTTTGATAGAGTTGAATGAATTTTTTTAAAACATGTAATGCACAAAACGGGCTTCCCTTAGCTAATTAAAAGCATTGTTTCTTGATGCATTAAGTCCACATTAATGGCCACATCAGCTAATTAATACACCCTAACAGTGTGATTTGCCAAAGTGACCCTTTTGTCGCCTTTCTTATTTATTATATGTGCATAGGGCTTCTTTTATTCATTACGAAAAGGTGAATATGAGAATGCATTACGAGCAATTCAATTCAATGAGTAGTTGGAGATTCACCACCTACTTTTTGCTGATGATATCGGAGGACACTCCTGAAGCTTGTCAATCGGTTATGGAGCTATTAGATACTTTTGAACGGCTATCACGACAAATAATAAATTTGAATAAGTCTGGTATCTTCTACGGTGATAGGCCGGCTCCGCCCTCCGGCCCGCCGACCCGAACGTTGACCCGAGTGGACCCACCGAGTACGGGCGAACGGGGGCCGGAAAAAGGGTATACAACTAGGCCCCAACGCGAGACGTATTCTTGCTCTGGTAATGGGCTTTGACGACAGGCCCACGATGAGTAGAAGGGTGATGGATCCGCCAGAGATCCTTTTCCCCAACATCTGGAGAGTATGGACCGACGACACAACCAGCCGGCTAGGGACATATAACGATAACTCAAGGATCCGCGCCGCTATTGCTTTTTTGTGGCCCAACCAGCCACCACAGATTTAGTTGTACTATGTCCTTAGTTGTAATTATGTTGAACTTAGTCGGTTCTCACCCTATAAATAGGGCTCCATGTACAAATCATAAACTAAGCTAAATATATGAAAAGAAAGGCAAAACTCTGCCCAATTTACTGTTCTCTTTTACTTAAGCATCACTACCACACTCACCTCCACACTACCATATAGCTCCACTGTGAGCCACCATCTTCACACCGTTTTCAAAGGCAGATAACCACCACAAATCCACCGTTGAACACCCGCATATGGTAAATGGGTGGGTAGTGAAACTAAGAAAGAACTTATATTCTACAAAATTCCTTAGGAGACGAGTGTGGAAAGTATCTAGGTTTGCCCTATGCCATGGGCCGATTGAAAGCGGAAATCTTTAACTATGTTACTGAAAGGGTAAAAAGGAAGTCAAATGGGTGTAAATGAAAATATCTATCTTCATCCGGAAAGGAATTTCTTAATAAGGCAGTAATTCAATTTCTACCACAATATGTGATGCAATACTTTCTGCTTTTTCAAAAGATAGTCTCAGAGCTAAAGAGCCTAATGAGGCAGTTTTTCTGAGGCAATGATAACGGGGATAGAAAAATTCACTGGAAATCAAGACACCAATGCTGAAAATAAAAATTTGAGGGAGGACTTGGATCCCGAGGCCTTGAGTGTTTCAACTCGGCCCTTTTATCGTACCAAGCTTGGTGCATACTCTCAAAGCCTGAAGTTCTGTCGTCTAAGTTGTTCAAGGCGAAGTATTTTGCCTCAAAGGTGTTCGGAAATGCCTCCATAACGGATAATCCACCTATGATTTGGAGGAGTATCCTCCACGGAAGGGGCCTTCTTTTTAAAGGGCTAAACGAAAATAGAAATAAGGTAAATATAATAACGACCCATTGGTTTCCACTAACTCCTTGATTCAGATCCCACCTGCGAATAGAAGTTTTTCCTTCAACTTTGGGTAATTGCTTAATCGACCATTATAACCATCGATGGAAACACAACCTGGTCGCAAAAGTTTTTTTTCTCCTTATGAAGCAAACAACATTTTATCTCTCTCATTTTCCCCCGACGACAATGAAGACAAATTGATATGGAATTACACCAACAATGGCATTTACTCGGTAAAATCATGGTATTATCTAGCTCCTTATTTAAAGAATCAAGAAAGGAAAAAAGACGTCGCATCATCATCCCAGCCACCAAAAGATTTGAAATTCTCTATGGAGCTTAACAGTAATGCCTAGAACCATCAACTTTTATCGGAAACTTCTTAGAGATGCTTTACCCATTGCTACGGGCTTCCGTATAAGAGGCATAGGGAACAAAATATGCAAAGTTTGTAATAAGCAGGAGAAATCTATCCGACATAGTCTTTTTACATGCACCCTGGCGAAATCTGTTTGAAGACTCCTACCTCAGGGTCATTATTGGAGAAACCTCAAGTATAATTCAATAAAAGATTTCTTTGAGCATCTGGTAAGTAAAGAGAACGAGGAAGGAGTTGCCAACATCATTTCTGAACTATGGTGGATATGGAAAAGTCATTGTTCCTTGATATTTGAAAATAAAGCCGCTCACTCATAATCAATTTTAGCTTTGGATAAATAAGATTCCACAACATATTTACAAGCGTAAAACACCATTATAAATACAGAGAAATCGAGATGCCTAAGCAAAAAACGGGACTCCTCTCCCACCCCCCTCTTGTGAAGTTTAATGTGGACACCACAACAAATGAGAATTGTATGGCAGTTGGAGGAATTCCACGCAACCATTGAGGTGAAAATTAAAATAGTTTCTCAATGAAACTTGATGGTAAAAACAAAGTAGCAATTGATGAAGCTCTGACCATTTATCAAGTTATTTACCAAGGAATAACTTGGTGTATCTTCAGTGTTGAGTTCAAAAGGGGGCTCTCTGACAGTTTACAATAAGTAATTTCGGAAGAGATTGGTTTATCCCATTTAGAGGGAATTGTTGACAATTGTAATACGCTACTACCTATTTTTTTCTACTTACGAATTCTCCTTTGTCAAAAGGGAAGGAAACACCCATGCACACTTCTTAGAAAGCAAAAAAAAAGACTTTCTCTGGTAGGACTTAGACAATGAGGCACTACGCTGCCTTCTCATTTAATTATGGCAACCTCCATCGCTTTGATGAAATAAAAGTATATGTTTCCCTAAAAAATCACACAATTTTTTTGGACACGTATTATTTTTTGATGATGTTATTTTAGGTTGGAAAGAACTTAGAGAGTATCTAAAGATATACTAGATACTTAAGACAATTCTTCTATGAATACCAATAAAATGCATGATTTTATAACTAAAAATGCTTATCATATTTAAAAGAATGAAAATATAACATAACGAGTATGATTCAATGCCTATGAATAAGAGAGATAAAATATATTTTTTAGAAAAGATAAAATATTTCTACCAAACATAAAATCATTTTACAACAATTATCATTATTTAACATGTTTTCATTTTATAAATTAAACGAATAGTTAACTATATAGAGATAATATTAAAATATATATTTTTTAATTTTAAAAATAATGATTTAACCGAACATGTTCGGAGCACGTGCATTTTACTAGTATATATTAAAAGTTGCTTTGACAATAATACATCAGTGGCCATCCACCAGAGAAAAGCCAGTAGAGTACATTTGCAGGAAAAAGGAAAAAGGAAAAAGGAAAATCTAACTGCAACATCTATCATCCTTTGGGTTACACTGAAAATCTCTCTCTATCTAATTAAAAATCAAGACTGGCAAATCCAAATGTGCTCGGTCACCAAACACTTGAAATTTACAGAGTTTTTTTTTTTTTTTAAAGGAATCGATCATCATGGTAATTCTTTTTAAAAGCGAGCTTTAAATAAGCTTCTTCTTCTCGAAAAAGGACTTCAAATGAATTAGCTGCAACCCTGCCACTGACAAGCACACAAAAAGTGAAAAAAAACTCAACCACGCCATCTTAGAATGGGTAGATCGGTTAAGCTGCTGCATTTCCTCCTCCCTGTGACAATAAATACAACAACAACTTTTTAACTTCTTGGACACTGATTACGCTACACGAAATACACACGGAGGACTACTAACCTTTCGCGGAGATAAAACATCTCATCATGAATGGACTGAACAGTTTCATACATTTTCTTCAGTTCTAGTTCCATCATCTGGATTTTTATAGCGGGGAGGGAGGAGAGTACCATCAGTCAGTCAATTTCATAAATGGAACACAAAAACACAAAGCAACAACATCAAGTCAACTGAAATCTATAAGATACAATAATACTTCAAAACATGCATTATGCAGAGGAGCCAACTGCTGCTATAATACACACACTGAAACCGAAACAAACACATAATAGAGACAAAAACATGAAAACAATATTAACAATATTAGCACGCAAGAAAGTTTAAGGTAAGATTAGTGTCAAATCAGAAACTATGAACCTCCCAAAAAAAATAACTATGAACTAGTACCCAATCCAACAATAATACATAGTACAAGATTGTGAAATAGCATAGTTGTCATCATCATCCCAACTCAAACATGGCTGGTTTCGAAATATAACAACGCAACATGCCAATCATCACACATCCAAAATGCACCTCCTCCTGTGAAACAAAACGGCTAATCGGTTAACATTGGAAATTGAAATGTCTACCCTCCAGTCCAATGGCACGTAGGACCTGGTGCCTCTTCCTTCTAGTAAGAAACCTATGTCCATGGGTCTATTCCATCAAACATAACAAAGGTGGGTATTATGGATCGCTTGTAGGCTCCTTTGGTTGCCAAAGATTACACCCAAACCTATGGCGCGGACTATGATGAAACATTACCGCCAACCGCCAAATTTCCTTCTATTTGTATCCTTATCTCTCTTGCATCTAATCATCAGTGGCCATTATATCAACTTGACATTAAACAAGCTTTCAATCATGGCGTTTAGCTGGAAGATTCAATTACTTGACGGTCACCAAACCTGCCATCTCTAATGCATTAAGCACGTAAATTAAGTCAATTTCTGGAATGTCTGAGGGTACCTCATTGGGATGCTATTATACATATTATCAAATATCTTAAACAAGCACTTGGGCTCAGACTCATCTATAAAGCAAATGGACACTTGAGGGTAGAAGGATACACTGATGCTGATTGGGTAAAACTCGTCTTCGGATAGAAGGACCACGACTGAATACTGCACATTTCTTGGGAGGGACCTCGTTACATGGAAAAGCAAGAAACAAACTTTGGTAACTAGATCCATCGCAGAAGCAGAGCATAAAGCCATGGCCCACACGTGTACCGAATTATCTTGGATTCTCCAAATCCTTGAAGAAATTGGTATTACCATCAACAGTCCATTCCCTCTTTATTGTGATAAACAAGCTGCCATGAACATAGCATCTAATTTTGTGTATCATGAAAGAACTAACCACATTGAGGTAGATTGTCACTTCAAACGGGACAAGATCACCGCCAAAGAAATTTGTACCCTATTTGTTCACTTTAGTGATCAACTTGCAGATGTGTTCACAAAAGCTCTTACTAGGAGTCACCTGAAGCATATTTGTTCCAAGATGACCATGCATGATATCCATGCTCCACCTTGAGACATAGTATTGCAGAATTATTATGAGATGGATATAGGACATGTGGAAAATCTGAAAATATCTTTGTAATCGTAAAATTAATTGCAAGCTGAAAAATAAAGGATATGATTTATTGTATTGTCTCCTAAATAATGGGATCGTGCTTGATTCTCTTGGATGTGTATAAAATGGCCGATTGGTGAATGAAATAAACATCAACTTCTCCTCATTCGTTTCTGATATTTTGTATTTCTAACAAAGATAGTGATAGTTGCTAGAGTGAATGAAAGAAGAAAAATACGATTTTCTTGAATAGGAGGAGAGAAGGCCACAACGGATACTAGGGAACAACTAATAAAAGCCAGTAGGAAAATAGTTGTAGCCGCCCATAACACAATTGGGGACGGTCCAGCTTCTAAGAGGAGGAAAAGATTACAAATGGACAGCAAATTATTGTTCTAACAGAATAAACAATATCTAAATAAGATAGATAATATCCATTTATTCTAACACTCCCCCTCAATTAGTGTTGTTAAACGAATAGAGCGTTCGTGAAAAAACTCGTGTTTGGCTCGTTAATGTTTATGATCGTTTGTTCATTTAGCTTAACAAGCCGAGCTTGAACATGATTTTTTGTTCGTTTAACAAACAAACGATCACAAACGAGCTCGTGAGCTAAACAAGCTCAAGTTCAAACCACCTATACTTGGCTCGGCAACAGCACTACCCTCAAGCTACTGGGTTGAGATCATTAAGTCCCAACTTGCTTCTTAGATGCTGAAACATGCTGCCAATGAGTCCTTTGGTTAAAATGTCAGCAAGTTGATTCTTGGATAAGACAAATGGTATGCAAAGGAGTCCGTTGTCAGTGTGGTTTTTGATGAAATGGCGACCCACCTCTATATTCTTGGTGCGATCATGCTGGACGATCATGTTCAGTGCTTATAGCAGACTTGTTGTCACAGTATAGATGCATCGCCATCTCCCATGAGATCATAAGGTCTTCTAAAATAATTTTGATCCAATCAACTCACAAATCCCAAGTGCCATGGCCCGAAACTTTGAGGTAGCACTTGACCTTGCCACAACATTTTGTTTTTTACTTCACGTCACTAGGTTGCCCCCAAGGTATGTGGAATATCCAGAAGCTAACTTTTTGTCATCAACTAAGCCTGCATAATCTGCATCAGTATATGCTTCAAGAGACATCTGAGCTCCTTTCTTGAATAATATGCCTTTGCTAGTAGTTACCTTTAAATATCTTAGGATTCTTTCAACAGACTGAAGAAGGACAGCCTTAGGATATTGCATGTATCTGCTAACCACATTCAAAGCAAAGGCAATATCTGGCCTAGTGTGGGCCAGATAGATTAGCTTTCTAACAAGCCATTGATATAAATGTTTGTCAACGGGGTTATCATCACGAGCAAAACTAATATTATGATTATTTTCAATGGGGGTGTCATTTGGTTTACAACCAAATTTTCCAATTACCATAGACCCAAGAATATATTTCTGCTGGGAGATGAAGATCCCATTCTTTGAGTCAAGGATTTCAACACCAAGAACGTATCTTAGTCTTCCTAGGTCTTTAATGTCAAATTCTTGAAGTGTTGTTTTAATTTTTGAATTTCCTCAATATCATCCCCAATGACAATAATGTCATCAACATAAACCAGTAAGATTTACCGGATTTAGAATGTGTGATGAATAAGGTATGATCACCTGGACTCTATTTATACTTGAGTTTGAGCATAGTTTTGGAGAACCTACCAAACAAAGTTCTTGGTCTCGGTGACTATTTTAGGCCATAAAGAGCCTTTTATACTTTTCAAATTTCCCCTTTTTGAATTTCA
Organism: Gentiana straminea; assembly: GCA_036785695.1. Lineage (NCBI taxonomy): Eukaryota > Viridiplantae > Streptophyta > Magnoliopsida > Gentianales > Gentianaceae > Gentiana > Gentiana straminea. The sequence goes on along the minus strand of JAVUPR010000090.1, from coordinate 4,923,996 downwards.
TAACCTGGGGGAATTTGCATAAAAATCTCTTCATTCAGGTCTCCTAGTAGGAAGGCATTTTTAATGTCAAATTTCGTAAATTTCAGTCTAAATTGACATCCAAGGAGAACAAGATTCTCACAATGTTCATTTTTGCTAATCAACTCCACACGTTTGAGTGAAGCCTTTAGCAATTAACCTACCTTTATACCTTTTTATTGTCAACAAATTCTAAGAAGCTAACAGGACTAAATTAATTAGGTCTTAGCTCTTATGATTAATCTAACAGCCTCAGCCTCTTATAAAAATATAAGGTAAGCCTCCACATAATTGGCGTAAATGGCCCAGATTTCCATGTACCCTGCATTATCGAGGTGTATGAATACACCGTTCTGTTCATTTTTTATCAAGATCTCCAAAAACTTCTTGCTAGGAAAATTCAAAACTATACCTAAAGTATTAAACAAAACCTAATAAAACTCCCACACAACATTCCCACGCTGATCTCAACCTACTATGAATGCTTGCCACACGAAATCCCATAACGTCAAGCTGTAGGTACGCTTAATCGCATACATGCACTTTGATGGTGTAAGGGTGGACGTAATAATCAAAGGATGCTAGTTATATACATCAAGCTTGAGATAAAGATTCTCCAGGTTCCTTGTCTTATGCATAAGAGAGTGAGGAGCTATGCACACATGAGCATCAATCTTACTAAACCAAGGATGAACTGAAAAAACTACTACCCCCGTTCTTAAATAACAGCCGTTTGGGCCAAATTAATTTGTCCCTAAATGTTCGTCATTTTGGAATACCAAGATAGCATTTGTTAGCTTTTTTCCTCTTCCTACCTCCAATTTATTATCCATCCAACAACTTTTTGAACTTCACCACCATTGCATTAATGATAGTCAAAATGTATTTTAGACTCTTTAGAGACTAAAACTTATGACATCCATCCACTTCCTTAGTAAGTGTGAAAATCTTCAAAATGACTATTATTTAGGGACAGACGGACAGTGGTAGTAATTAGTTGAAGAAGATAATACGGAAACAAGCTGTGATTTACGCATCTTTTGCATGATACAGAAAGTAGCAACTCAACAGAACTACAATTTTCAAATAGTTTTGCTTAAGATTTATAGAAGTAAACATACAAAGAACAAACAATCAGCCTGGCCTATATAATGAAAGTAAGAAATCTTTCCTCAGTCTAATAACAATCTAATAAGAAAATGCAAACAAACATTAAGCTTCTACAAAATGGCACGAATTGAGAGCATATAATAAGGCAATAATAGTGCCTAATATTAACAAGATCTCAAATTAGTGCGAGCCCAACTTTGAACAGTAACACACAAGGGGAGAGGGAGGGTGGGGGGTTATGGATGCTAATGCACATATACATAAGCGAGAAAGCTTTGAAAGAAACTCACTTCAATGGAGCCTTTCTTGGCAAGATTAGACCAGTCCTTTGCAGCAACACCAGATTTCCACTCAAAATCAACGGTCAAAGTAACAGGAGGGTTATGGGAGTTTGAAGTAAAACAAGCCATGTAATCCCCTGCTTCAGCTGTCTGAAAGGCAAACTGGCCCGACTCCACATTATCACCATGGTGATAATTATTCCCGTAAGTCGATGTCACCTAAAAGAAGATAGCAGAAACAAATCAACTAACAATTCCATACTACACCAATACTCTACAACCAAACGAGTGATCTATCTTTAAAAATAGCATATACAATCTGATTGAAACATCCAGCGAGATCTTCTTTGGCAACCTTAAATGCAATCGAGAATAATGTGATGAATACAAGCCAAATTGGTATTAAGCTACTCCAATTATCTTTGCAAAAACAAGCAAATTTCACAAAAAGAAAAAAAAATACAATTGAAAATGAAGCTTTTACTTATATATAAATCACCAAAAACACAATATATCATAAACTATAAAGCAAAAAAAAAAAAAACCTTTAACAATCGGAATTACTGAAATACAGCAAGAATTGAAGATAAAAACAACAAAGTAAGGTACCCTGACGGTAATTCTGTGGGAATCAGGTAAAGGGATGCCTTCGTTGGGATTCACGATGTGGTATTTGCCAACGGTCATTGCATTTGACTTGATGTCTTCAGCTATGCATTTGGTGTGACCAGATTCCAGTTCGAATCGGAGCGAATCAACTCCGGTGGAACTCAAGAACCCTACAACCAGTAGGAGGAGGAAAAAGGCATTTATTTTGCAACAATTACTACCGTAATCCATTAGTACTATAGATAAGATCTGATCTGATCAATCAAATGGAATAATGCTTTGCCCTTTATATTACGAAATTAGCTAACTAAGTTTGATCGATCGCGAAGAAAGAATTACCGGGAGGCTTTTAGCAATAGAAGGTAAGGCAGAAGGGGGAAAAGTCTACCATTGTTTTATTTGTCATGCTAACTACTATGCATGTATGTAAATTTGTGATTTTTCTCCGGTGACTGATCTATCACTTGATGACTCTACCTTTTACACTATGTTAAAAACCAAAATCTACTTATGTATCATATTGGATTTCAAATATTTTTATTTTTTATTCGCACCGTATTTTCTATATTTACACTACATTTTTATACTACTTTCAAACCAATTATTTTTTATTATATATTGGTCATTAAATTAAATATATCTTACATCCTACATCCCTACCTACGCACCTTATCTTCTTCATCCTAAAACCTTATATTCATTACCCACAATTCATCATATTCATCACAAATATGGTAGAGGTCAATTTTGAAATCTTGAAATAATATGTGTGGGCAAGAAGTAGAAATTAATTTTTTTTTATTTAGGAGTAGTGCAGTTGTAGATTTAGTGTGGTACGAATAAATGACCTATTTTTTTATATCTTTCTTTTTGGGCCTCTTTACTATCAGAACGGGTGTGTACGAGTGATATACCACATGTTTATATATTCGAGATTATAGTAGGTCTGAACAACAACTTTTACATTATGATGATCAATAATATAAAAGTTGACCTTATACTATTTGAACGGTTGTGTACGAGTGACATAACACACGTTTATTCGAGATTATAGTAGGTCTAAACAACAACTTTTACATTATGGTGATCAAGAACATAAAAGTTGACCCTATACTATTTGAATGGTTGTGTACGAGTGATATAACACGTTTATATTCGAGATTATAATAGGTCTGAACAACAACTTTTACGTTATGATCAATAATATAAAAGTTTGTTGTGTTATGCCATCAAACATATCATTGCAAACTCATCTTCATTCTCTTCCTCAGATGAGGATTCATCCCAAGATGACTTGGTAGTGAATGCTTTTCTCCTTGTCTTTATAGGAGCAAACTCATATTTGACTCCCGATCCTCTGATGTATGCACTCTCTATGATGTGCGTTGTGATAGTATGTTTCTATACATTATCACCAAAACGATGTCGTTTTGATGATTAGTGTTAAAAAAAAATGAACGACCAGATATGCCCCAAAATGTAAATGTATGGTCAGATCGTTCCACAACCGAAAACACTGTGTCCTCGCACAATAAAGGATCTGTGCTCCTCAGATTTTCCTCCATGACAATAACTAGCATAGTGACCAAGTTTGTTGCATTTATAGAATAACACGTTGCATTTATAGTGACAATAACACATTGTCTTTGGGCTACTTAGAGTTGTGATTTATTTTTCTGTTGTGTGAGAAAGCCTACTTAGAGAACCTTTTACAGTTATTGATCATCGGTGTGAGTTCCTTAATCTTGTCCTCAGCACTGTTAACAAATTTATCATTTTGTCAGGTCTCATTTTAGCATATTTCTTTAACAACATGCAAAGCAACATTGTGGCACTCTTTTCTCCCAGATTTTCTTTCATTGGATGTTAGTTCATACATTAGTGTTGTTAACGAACTGAGCCGTTCGCAAACAAATTCGGGTTCGGCTCGTATAATTGCATGTTCATTTGTTTGTTAAGCTAAACAAACCAAACACAAACATATTTTTGTACTCGTTTACTAAACGAACAAACACGAGCAAGCTCGCAAACATTTGATTACGTTCATGAAGACACACACAAATATATATATATATATATATATATATATATATATATATATATATATATATATATATATATATATATATTCTCACTTAAATTCCTGACGTTAAAGTGTCGTCCATTGTTGCCTCTATTAATCTTCTTATTCTCCGTGTCAATTAACTAGTTGATATTAGTTAAGAAGACATTCAACTAATTCGCCATTTCACACTAGGGAGTGAGAGTTGAAGAACATTAATGGAAGTTGTAAAGTGGGGAGGTGAGCTTGTTTGAGCTCAGGTCGAGCTCGAGCAATATGTTAAAGAACATAGCTCAAACATAAGTTGAGTTCGTTCCCTAAACAAACAAACTCGAGCTCGTTTGTGTACTAGTCAAACACAAACTCAAACATCTGATACTTGGTTCGGCTCGGCTCATTTACACCTATATTCATAAACAATTAAAAACACTATTAGTTCATCATTATCAAGGACTGATAGATCATTAGTTTCTTGAATATCAATGGTTTTCGCATCCCACTCAGTTGGTAAACTTCTCATAAGTTTTTGTACATTCTCTCGGTTAGAGAAGTTCTTTCCAAGTGATTCAGTCCATCAATTATTTCATATATCCTAGCATCCATTTCACAAATAGATTCATATGGTTTCATTTTGAACAATTCATATGAATGCATCAAGATGTTAATCTTTTATTCTTTATCCTTGTTGGTATTAGTGTATTAGTGTACATTTATTATTATTCTTGTAATTACCTTTCATTGTATTCGTTACATATACATAGAGGTAGGCTCGGCTCGATTCATTGTACTTAGTATATATACTGTGTAACATCAATTGTGAATAATCAATCATATTTTCCACATCTGTTATGGTATCAGAGACCTAGTTTTTCTTCTTGCATTGCTCTCCATCGGCACCCCCTTACCGCCGCCGATCCCTTCTCCTTCCTTCCACCAACGCCGCCCCTTCCCTCCCCTCCTCCTCGTCTCTATCCCCCCTATTCTCCCAATCCCTTTTTATTCTTTTTCTGCTATCAAACCGCCGCCCCCCCCCCCCCCCTTTCTCCTCCACCATGGCCGACTCTCCCACTGTATTTAATTCCGCCACCCAAACCCCCATTAAATTGGATGGCACAAACTATAGTATATGGCAACTCCAAATCGAATCTCTTCTCATTGGTTATGGTCTCATTGGCCATATTGATGGAACCACCGCCGCTCCCTCCAAAAACGTTCGTGGCAATGATGGCGCCACCAAACCCAATCCCGATTATGAAAAGTGGTCGCGCCGGACAAGCTCATACTCCATATGCTCATTGCTTCGTGCTCACAAGACGTGGTTATCTTTTTACGATCAGCCACCACCTCTCAGGATGCTTGGAACATTTTACAGAAAACTTATGCAAAGGCATCTCGTGGCAGAATCAGCTCGGTACGTGAAACCTTAAAATCCATCAAGAAAGGTAATCAATCTGTCTCTGAATTTTTGTATGCAATCAAGCACAAGGCGGATGAATTAGCACTACTTGATAAGCCTCTTGATAATGATGAATTGATGGAAATTATTTTTGACAATATTGGGGATGAATATAAGGACATTGCTAGTGCTATTAAGGCTCGAGACAATCCGATTACCTTCGAAGAACTACATGAAAAGTCGCTAAATTTTAAGGTTCCTAGCTCTAAAACATCCCAAATCTCTCCTTCGGCATTGCCACCGCCAATGCGGCCCGCCGCCGTCCCCTCCCCACGGCGCGCGCGGCTCTCTCCAGCCGCCCTTACCGCCGCCCACGGCCCTACTCCCGGCCCTACAACCAAGGCAGCCCCGTCCCACTCTCCAAACAGCCTCTCCAACCCAACTACCAACCCCCCATCTACAACCCATACAACCCACAACAAACCCCTCGTCCGTATGGTGGAAAATGTCAATACTGTCAAGCTCCGGGTCACTCGGCCAAGTTCTGTCCTACTCTTCAAGGCCTCCTACAGCAGCTCCCCCCACGGCTAGATCTCAATACCGAGCACAAGCTCATGTAGCTAAAGCCCCTGGTTCGTCTCTTACTGCCCCCGAATCCACTACTGATCCCTGGCTCATGGATAGTGGCGCAAATCACCACATCACCAACGACTTACAAACCCTCTCCCTTCACTCACCATACTTGGGCGTTGATGATGTCATGGTTGGTGACGGCACTGGTCACAATATCACGCATACTGGTTCCACCTCTCTTCCCTTATCTTTGTCAAACTCACTTCTTTTAAATGATGTGTTGTGTGTTCCAAATATGTCTCGTAAATTGCTATCTATTTCCCACTTTCCGTAAATCTCATAATGTGTCCGTTGAATTCTTACCCACTGAGTTTCTTGTGAAGGATATCCCGACGAGGACTACTATCTTCCGTGGTCCGGTCAAGAATGGCCTCTATGAATGGCCCTCCCAGCCCATTCTCGCTTTTGCTTCCAATAAAGCCAACACATCCGTCTGGCATCATCGTTTGGGGCATCCTGCCTCTGTTATTTTTAATAAGATTATTAGTCAGCATGGGTTGGAGACAACCTCTTCTACTGTTTCTCATTGTACTGCTTGTTTAGAAAATAAAAGTCATAAACTTCCATTTACTGTTTCTACTTTATCCTCTTCCCGTCCTCTTGAAGTGTTGTTCACTGATCTTTGGACCTCCCCTGTTTTGTCAAACGATGGATACAAGTATTATTTTATTTTGGTTGATCATTTCACTCGTTACATATGGTTTTATCCCCTTACTCGTAAGTCTGATGTTGCTACTGTATTCCCTCGTTTTCGTGCTCTCGTTGAAAAATTCTTTGGCCACCCCATTAAAGTTCTCTATTCCGATAATGGTGGTGAGTTCATTGGTATGCGTGATTATTTGGCCACGGATGGCATTTCCTTTTACACAACACCACCACACACACCTGAACATAACGGCATCTCTGAACGTCGTCATATGCACATTGTTGAGACTGGTCTTGCCCTGCTCACCCATGCCTCCCTCCCCGCAACTTTCGGCCCTGCCTTTGCTACCGCTGTTTACCTCATCAACCGAATGCCCACTCCTGTTCTCCACATGACATCCCCTTATACGTCCATCTTCCGTTCTGCTCCTAACTACCAGAAACTCCGCGTCTTTGGCTGTCTCTGTTATCCCTGGCTTCGCCCTTACACTGATCATAAGCTGCAATCTCGGTCCAAGCCATGCATATTTCTTGGATATGCACTAAATCAGCATGCTTACTATTGCCTTGATCCCACGACCTCCCGCTTATATGTTTCTCGCCATGTTAAGTTTGTCGAAACTGTTTTTCCCGGCTTCCCCCCTTCCCCCACCAGTTCCTACACACCCCCTGTTATCTCTGACTGGTTACCCACACCTCCACCTGTCTCCGCCTCCATCCCGTCTTCTCCTTCTCCACCGTCCTCCCCTCCAGCCTCACCTCCTTCTACTCCACCGTCCCCACCTCCAACCTCACCTCCTCCTAATCCACCGTCCCCACCCTTAGCTTCTCCATATTCTCCATCTTCTCCACCTCCTCCTCCTCCTCCTCCCCCTCCGTCTCATGCCATGCGTACTCGATCTCAAAACAACATTCATAAACCAGTCCAGAAGCTAAATCTTCACGCTCACACTTCCCCTCCTCTGTATCTGAACCCACCTCTGTTGCTCAAGCCTTAAAAATCCCCCACTGGAGAACTGCAATGCAGGAAGAATACGATGCTTTGATCCGCAATAACACTTGGGATTTGGTTCCCTATGATCCCTCCTTAAACATTATTGGCACCAAATGGATTTTCCGTCTGAAGCACAAGTCTGATGGCTCAATTGACAGATACAAGGCCCGTTTAGTTGCTAAAGCCTTTGCCCAACGACCGGGCATTGATTATTATGAAACCTTCAGTCCGGTTGTCAAACCCACCACTATCCGGGTTGTTCTTTCCCTTGCTCTAACGCAGGGGTGGTCACTACGTCAGTTGGATATTAATAATGCTTTCCTGCAGGGTGACTTAAAGGAAGCGGTCTATCTTGCTCAACCTGCTGGGTTTGTTGATTCCTCTAATCCGACTCATGTTTGTAGGCTTAACAAGGCAATCTATGGTCTTAAGCAAGCCCCCCGGGCTTGGTATGATGCACTCAAAAATTTTCTTACTGCATGTCACTTTCGGCACTCCCAGGCTGACACTTCCTTGTTTGTCTATAACAGTGGTGGTTTACTCATTTATGTTTTAGTCTATGTCGACGATATCATTATTACAGGAAATGACTCAGCTGCTTTGGAAAAGTTTATTCACCGACTGGGCTCGAAATTTGCTCTCAAGGACCTTGGGCAATTGTCTTATTTTTTGGGCATTGAGGTCACTCCTAATGTGGCTGGCTTGGTCTTGTCTCAGGAGCGCTATCTGACGGATCTTCTTCACAGGTTAAATTTTCTTGCAGCGAATCCCACGCCTACGCCTCTTCCGACTGATATTTCTGGTCTAAAGGCCACGGCTGGGGTCCCTCTCCCTGATCCTACTGAGTTTCGTATGGTTGTTGGCGCCCCGCGTACCTCGTCTACACCCGTCCCGATATAGCCTTTGCAAGTGAACAAACTTTCTCAATTCATGCACTCACCTACTGATGTTCACTGGACTCACGTCAAGCGCTTACTTCGCTATCTTGCTGGCACAGCTCGCTATGGCCTTCGCTGTATCGTGACTCCCCCCTTATTTTACATGCTTTCTCCGATGCTGATTGGGGTGGTAACGATAATTTTTCCTCGACCAGCGCGCATATCATTTATCTTGGCAAGAATGCTGTGTCTTGGAGCTCCAAGAAACAAACCACTATTGTCCGTTCCACCACCGAAGCTGAATATAGAGCGCTTGCGGCGCCACCGCCGAGATCATTTGGCTTAATTTTCTCCTTCGGGATTTACAGTCCCCCTTCTTCCCTCCGGTGATCTATTGCGATAATTTAGGTACGACACGCTTTTGTCATAATCCGGTTTTTCATTCTCGTATGAAGCACGTAGCCATTGACTATCACTTTTTATTCGGGACAACGTTCAACAAGGCTTACTACGTGTCTCTCATGTCAATGCTAGAGATCAACTCGCCGATCGTCTCACCAAGTCTCTCCCCAAGGTCGATTTCCTTCACCAACGTGACAAGTTGGGTCTCGTCCCTCGTCCACCTTGAGGGGTGGTATTAGTGTATTAGTGTATATTTATTATTATTCTTGTAATTACCTTTCATTGTATTCGTTACATATACATAGAGGTAGGCTCGGCTCGATTCATTGTACTTAGTATATATACTGTGTAACATCAATTGTGAATAATCAATCATATTTTCCACATCTGTTAGTTGGTTCCTTCATATTTGAGTGCTAGTCTAAACCAGATATCCTTTGCAAACTTGCAAAGGGAGACATATCTAGCCTCTTCAATACTTAATGTATTGATCAAGATGGTCATTGATCTAGCTTAAGCTGGCTCCGTAACAGTACATGACACATTTAAAATGGTATTGTAACAATTGCACAAAAAAAAAACTTTAGAAGATGATTTACGAGATTTTTTTTTAGGGTAGGGTTGGGGTGGGAAAAAAAATTGTCCACAAGACATGACCTAGTGGTAAAGGACTTGGGTTCCTTATAAAGCATCTAGACCTAGAGCTGGAGTGTGGAGCTTCGAATCCTCTAAAAAACGATTTCTTTCAGTCTGTTTGATATAATAGCAAGCTCATGACTCTGAGTCACTAGGTAACCTGATTAATATATCCACCCATCCCGTGGGACAAGAAAGTGAGGACCCTTAAGGTTAGAGTTTAACCTTTTTTTAGAATAGAAAATAATAGTTAAAGTGGGTGGGGCGGTGATGGGGCAAAGGTTGTTTTTTATTTATCTTTTTCAAATATATGGTATTTTGATTTTATTTTAGGAAAAATTAGTTTATAGTCCACTTTTTCTCCTTTAATTAAGTGTTAATCCAGCTTCAATTTTTTAGTTGTATTAAGGATAAATAAATTCCACCGGACGAATATACCCCTGTTTTGTCTTAAACGATCTCTGAATATATAAAATACTGACAATTCATGGAATTCTTCCAATAGCCATGGGTGTGTTGGAGCCCCGAAAGTTAATTTGCAACACATTTGCAGATTCGATGAAAAATATGAAAACTTTCTTAATTCGAATGTACTTGAAGAGTCGGAAGAGGAAGGGGATGAAGGAGATAGTAAATTCGGTAGTGTTGGTGATGATGACGACAAAAAATTTCGGGTTTTGTATTCGTATAAGCAAACCAGGAACCAAGAGGATGGGTCAGCAGGAGTGTTTTTCATGGCATCGAAGAGGATTTGTGACAAGCTTTAGTGAAAGAAGTTTGCAGATTGATTGATTTTAAAACTGGATGGAGTCCCAAGTATGAATTACAGTTGAGGAATTTGTTGAGAAGTTTGAAACCAATGCAAGTTTGTGCTGTGCTGAAATTACAACCCGATGAACGAGATGCATTGCAATTCTTCTATTGGGCAGAATGTCGTGTAGGGTTGATCGATTAGAGAAGAAAATTCCTTCAAATAAATCTTCATCGTTCGATTCATCTTCATCGGATCCTCCATCACCCCACGAAAATCTGTTATCAAATATGCAAAAAAAAGCTGCCGGAACAAGCTCAAGTCCAAGTTGATTCTATTGAGCATTCCGCTCAACAATTGCCTGAAATCTATGATCTTGGTGTGGATCCAGGAATGGAATCGAGTGAGACCAATAGAGTTCAAGAAAGTTTTGAGTTTTTTGTTGCAAAAAAAATTGTTGGTACCAGTGGCGGACCTACATACAGCCAAGGGGGGCAACTGCCCCCCTTAATCCGAAAAAATACACTAAAATTTGTACGCTACATATAGTTTGTCCCCCCTTAAATTTTTTATTTGCCTTTAAAATTTTTATTACCCCCCCTTAGCCGAGATCCTGCGTCCGCCCCTGGTTGGTACACAGTCATCAGAATTTTCTTGGGTTGATGCCGAGGCTTGGTTAAATGCAATACCAACAGGTTGGGGTCCTGGTAGTCCAGCATGGGATGATTTTTTTTCCCGAAAAGGCATGGGATGATTTTGATAGTAGCAATAATCTAGTTTTGCCTTCTAATTTACCATTTAGATGTTTCAATGCACAAGATCCTTCTAGTCATTCTATCTCTGAACCTCAGAACCACATGACTTCGTCATCATCAACTATGGAGTCTTTCTTTTAGAATAATTAGGAATAGATGATAAGGCTGAACGATACGCGAATCGATCCGAGTAGTAGTGATGAGTTGTTCTTTGTTCTTGAATTTGGATTGAATCCAAATGAATAGGTGAGATTGATTAATCTCTAGTTTGTTTGTTGCAATTCCTTTGAAAATGTTTAGCTTTATTAGTTTATGAGTTTGTGTTCCTGTTGGAGTCATTTGGAAATGACTATTTTTATTAAATTGTTATGGATTCTAGTTTTGCTGCATATATGTTGTGGAGATGAAATGCTTATCCCAATACTAGTTGATGGGGTGATAGTTTACAATTTTCAGATTTCTTGTCTTTGATTTCTTGTTATGATTCAAGCATGCTTATATGATTGATAAACGAATCAAGCTGAGCTGAAAATTGATGCACTGGGATGCTTTGTGATTAAGCTGAATTGTGAGTTTATACGGCTGATTTTAATGCTATATATTGAGATACTTGGCTAAATTTGTGACATATGCGTGCCTTGAAGTAGTCACTTGAATTAAGCCTTAAATGAGCCTGATACTGTTTACTGATACTGATACTGTATGCCTTATATGATACTGTTAGTGATACTGTATGCCTTATATGAGCCATATATGATATTGTGTCCCTTGAATTAAGCCTTAAATGAGCCTTATATGAGCGTATATGTGTGCCTTGAAGTAGTCACTTGAATTAAGCCTTAAATGAGCCTGATACTGTTTAATGATACTGATATTGTTTACTGATACTGTTTTTTGATACTGTGTTAGTGTAAATGCTGCGATTAAATTCGGCTTTCAAATACTACGTCGAAAAGGTATCAAATGAGGTCTCAAAATGAAGATAAAAACAATATGAACTTTGGTGAAACAATTTTGATGATCCGTGTTCTAAATCAAAAGTTACGGTCGTTTATAAAAAAAACGCTCCGGTTAATGCAAATATTTTTTCGGATTTCAAAATTTACGACGGAAGGGTATCGTATTTGCGCTCAAATTAAAGAGAAAAAAATATGATCTTTGGTGAAAAAATTTCGATGATCGGAGTTATAAATCAAAAGTTACGGATATTTGAATGAAAAAAAAAACAACAACAACAGCAACATCAACCATTTGTGTGTTTGTTGCTGCGCGTGTTATTTGTATTTATTGCAACTTAAAAAAAAGAGTGTCATGTTTATTTATTTTGTATTAAAAATTGGACTTTTCCCTCAATCACTCATTTTTTTTATGTATTTCATGGATTTTTATTCTAATAGTTGTATTTAATTATTTTTTCCAATCACAATTTTTTTAAATTCGTAAAACGGGTGTAATAAAGTTTAAAAACTATAATAAAGTGTTATGCCCTCTGCTAAAAAAAAAAAAAAATCTTATGCCCTCTTTACAAATTTTACCTTTTTTTCTTCTCGGAAACGAAAAATACACACGTACCTTTTTTTGCCCCAAGCAGAGCTCGTATCCTGGTCAGAGCCGGATTATGATGTAGTGCTTAACCACTAGGGCCGATAACTTGTTGGTTACAACTTTTATCTGCATAATTATTTCTCTTACCTATTTTACAATACACAATCGTATTTATTTTATTAGTTCTTCCAAAAGTCATTTTTTTCACCCTTAATAACATCACAGTCATTTTACGTTTTAAGCAGCAACCATATCTTTGCCAGAATGCGAGTAGAGGTGTACATGGTCCAGTTTTTCGGTTTATTACTACTTTTAAAACCAAACAATTTTTTATAGTTTCAAAATTTACAAACCATTCTGAACCAAAGTTGGGCAAAAGCATTTCAACCGGTCCGGTTTGGATTGGATTGGTTCGGTTTTTTCCGAATTTTTTTCTTCTTTGTTCTTTCCATACATACATACACACATATATATATACACACACAAACATATATATATATATCCGGTTTTTATTTTAGAATACCAAAACAAAAAATTTCTTCACAACTTGGCTTTTTACAATAGAAAAACCAACCAAAAAACATGGTTTACGTTTTTTCGGTTTAGACTAGTTTGGTTCGATCGGTTGGTGTGGATTTCGTTTTTTTTTTCACCGCTAAGGCGAGGTACATTTCGCTAGGGTGTTAACATCATCCACAATGGTGACTTTAACAAAAGGTTGAGCACTTGCGGTAGATACTATAAATCCGCTAAAAACTCTATTATAGATATTTCAATAGGACAAATAACACTGCAGTAGATAGTAGATACAGTATTTTTTGCTCTATAATACAGATTCTGTAAATTTTCCTTTACATCTACCGCATTCATCCAGATTCTGTAAATTTTCCTTTATATATATGGAATTATGTAAAATAAAGAATCTGATGCATTTCATCTTGAATAGAGATTCTGTAAATTAGAAAAACGTGTATTTAAAACTGTAAAATATAATATTCGTTAAGAGGATCTTATATGAGTGCTCTAAAGCTTTATACACATTGGAGTAATGGTGACTAGGCAAATGGTGAGTTTAACAAAAGGTTATAAAGTTTTAGAATAGTTTTAGAAGGAAAAAAAATTTATACCGAAATTTTTTATACAAATATGATATGAAACAATCATAATGTTTTTAAAATTATGACCGGAGATGCTTTAATAAGTATAGGTTACACGATTTTTGACCAAGAAATATAGAACAAAAGAAGATAATGTGTGATAATAAAAAGCAAAGGTCCATGTTGAATCAACAGGCTCCCTGCCAAAGGAGGCACAAAATGTCATCTCATCCTCCTCCACTTTTCATTCAAAATCCAATATCCAAATTAATCCAATCATGACACTTCTCACAAATTCAAATCCTCCATATTTGCTAATAAATCCCAATTTCAAGAATATTCATAGCCCTAATTGTAATCATAATAATCCACACCGACTTGCTAATTCCCAACAATCGCATCCCAAAACCGAAGCATTTGCGGCAGCAAAGTTATCTAATAATGAACAAGAAGAAGAAGAAACTGAAGCTCTAAACCACCGCCGCCGCCGCCGGAGAAGATCAGTCATCACAGCGATTTTAGCAGTTTCGGGATCACAAATTATTGCAAATGGGAAACCAGAAGAAGAAGCAATGGCGGCGGCGGCGGCTCCGGCTCAAACACAAAGATGGGGAACACGTTCGATGTTGTGGGAAAGGTTCTTGGGGTCGGAACTGTCGCCGGAGGAATCAGCAGAAAGATTAAAACTGACAGCACAAGGGTTTCATACCTTAAGGGAAATGCTGGAAAACTTTACATGGAGGTATGTGTTGACTTATATACGTTCCAAGAAATCCTATCTTTCACATGATATGAAGAATGCTTTGGTATTGGTTCCTCAATCTCAAAGAAAATCTTACATCGACACCGCTAATCAATTGGTCGATAATTTATCCGAGGTATGTATCTAATCTAATTATATTCAACTCTCCCTCTCAATTTCTCTTTTTCTATTTGTCTGAAGAATAATTGGTTCAAAATGCATGCATGGCTTGTAATTAATATTGCAGTTGGACAACTATGTTCGGACACCAAAGATTTACGAATCCTATCTGTATTACGAGAAGACTTTGAAATCAATCGATGATCTTGTCGCATTTCTAGCTTAATTAGCTAGCTTGCTGCATTCATAATCCAGAGCATTTGAAGAAAAACCTTTTTTTTTTCCAGCTTTACAATATATTTTGGACAGTTTTAAGCAGTTCGTTTTGTTGCTGAAGATGTAAATCAGGGAACAATTTTATCTTTTACATTGTAACCGACTCAATTGTCTCTTTTATTTCGTGTGATTTGCATGCAAGACGGACCTACGTACAACTAAGGAGGTAATTGTCTCCGTAATCCGAGAAAATTACACTGATATATGTAGTATGCGTTTAGTTTGTCCCTCTTAATTTTTTTTTTGTTTGCCTTTAAAAATTTGTGGAAATGAGGGAGAAAGACATATTTCATCAATTGAGTAGAAAGACAGTCTTTTGAAACTTCTCCATAAATGACAAAACTATTTATTCACTTTCGAAATTCACTGTTTAAATTCACTGTCGAAATTCACTAATTTTCAAAATTCAGGGATTCACTCTCGAAATTCACTGATTTCAGGATTCACTGGGGAGATTCACTGATTTTTGGGATTCAATTTTTTTCTTCTTTATGCATTGTCATTCTCCCTATAAAAAATATGTAGTTGTCATGTTGCTTAAAAATATTCGAGATAGTGTCATTATCCCTAATTTCCTAAAAAAAATTTATTGCCTCTTTATCCGAAATCCTACGTCCGTAAAACGATATATAAATATATTGGTTATATCTTAAGCAAATTGATTATGTCCTTTGAGTTTGCTTGCTTTGTGCTGCTATGCTAATTATAATTATATATTTCGTATAAACGTCGTATTTAGTTAGAGAATTCGTTAATCAAGTCCAATTACCTTTCAAGCCAGCATTAATTACAAGTAAAACGAATTATGAAAAGAAACACAACAGGTACATACATACATAAACAACCACACAGGTAGAGGCATAATCACACTAGAAAGAAAAGTGCAGTCCATTTTATACAAACATTGCTGTATACGGGGGGTTTCCGGATCCGAGAATTGATTTGAACAGATGCTTGTCTTTTTCTTCCTCGATCGCAAGGGATATATCAACGCCTAGATAATGCTATGCCGGACAAAATGACGAGTAGAACAAGCAAAAGAACAGCAGAAAATGAACCGATTAAGGATGCAGAGATTCTTTGGCAGAAGTTTTGAAAGTTTTGGCATATTGCAAACCAGTTTGCTGAAGAATTTCCATTGTGTGCCAAGTACACTATGGCTGATGCTCCCGATGCTCCAGCCGTCAGAAGGGCCAGCATTATCTTCACATCCCTCATCAAATGTTAGCATATCTTGCATACAAAGACGACTACTAGCTTACAATAATAGTGATGCCATGTTCCGGATATCGAGTCCCTTATCCGGAAAAAAAATGTCCGGCACGTATATAATTAAATTTTACTTTAATTATATACGTAAGCATTACGTAGACAAACATCAGAGAACAAGACGGAAAACAAAACGATAGACTCGGCCAATTAAAACGACTAACACAACGATCGAAAACAACACAAGCTGCATCTAATACATCATTAAAAGACTTCATGGTTCGAGTCCCACTATGTGCGGCGCAAGAGGTTCATGGTTCAGAATGGTATCAAAGTCGACTGTCATACGGAGCTACGTGCACACCGTAAGAGGCGGTTGGAGCCACCTCTAGAATCTTATGGTAGGGACAAGTCCAAGTCCTGACCATTCTGGTGAGGAAACCGGTCCCTTATAAAAGGAGGGGGAGAATGTAAAGTCCTACATCTGCAAATTAATGTCATGGTTTCCCTAATTCCCATATAAGTGTGATACATAAGGATCTTGTCAACTCGGGTTAAGCCCTTTTAGACCAAGCGAGGACGACGGTCTAAGCAGTTGACCGGATCATTTATATTCATTTAGCATTACCAGACCCGGGTCTGGAGACGTCACAATAATGGTGTCCCTTTTTCTAATCCTGCATAGGCAAGATCTTTCCGTGCACAGAAGAGGCATAGAAATGTAAAAGTGTTCAAAAAGAAAAGGAAGAATTTTAGGTACGTACCGTGTCCAAGAAAATCAGCACAAGTCTACTTATTGTTGCTCTGCTCTTCACAATGTGAAAAATGGAGAGCAGAAGAGAAAGGGCAAGATATCCACACACGGCTGCATTCACTATTACAAAGAGCCTTTTGGAAAAACAGGAAAACCAAAACAAACAAAAGTTAAAAAAGCAGTTCAAATGTATTAAACAAGATTTTGAGGGAGGCACTCACTGGAAGCTTTTGAAATCATCATACTGAGCTTGGAATCTTGAAACTTGTGTGAAGAAGGGTAGTGTTTCATCAGTAGTCCCCATTATTATAGCACTTGCGAGGGTTCCGGAAATCGCGATAACTCGAAAAATAAGATCAAGAACTGAGATCCCTCTACTCACCTTCACCCCCCTAGATCTCTCACCACCACCACCAAGCACCACCTCAGATTTCACTTCCTTCATGTTTTGCTTCTCTCCTTTTTGCATCTTTTTGCATTAATATGAATATATAGAAGAGCACACATATATATATTTATATATACTCATTGATATATCAACAAAGTATGTTTGTCTGTTTTTTCTTTCCTTTTTCTTAATCAGCCAATTGTAACCTAGCATTATGGATTGGTTGTTTGATGAATTGTATTTTAGTTAATTTGATAAATGTAATAGTAAGTAGTATATACAAATACAAAAGATGATGATGGAAGCAGCTTTGGGTACATATCTTTGTATATATGTCTGGATTTCCTTTCATACCTGCTCTACTAATTTCACACAGAAAATGCACTTATTGGCTTGTGTGCTTAAGTCATTAATTGCCATCTTCCTACTCCATCAGCTGATGCAAGAATATATCATATTGACATTACAAACATTTCATTTAAAACTCCTTTGTAGAGCCACAAAATAATAGAATAATAAATAAATAATATAACAAGTATTATTTAAGGGAGAATAAGTTGGTTAATTTTCCCCTCATCTTAGCAAAAAGGGCGGCAAAAAAAGATAATTTCGCAACTTTATATATTGGTGTTACAGTAGGAATTTTCCGGCGATGATCGGAAATCGAAACGGACTCCGATCGGGACGAAATTTGGAGGGCTTGTTCGTCTCTCCTTCTTCTTCAATCTGAACGGTGAATCTTTGTT
This sequence comes from Gentiana straminea, assembly GCA_036785695.1. Classification (NCBI taxonomy): domain Eukaryota; kingdom Viridiplantae; phylum Streptophyta; class Magnoliopsida; order Gentianales; family Gentianaceae; genus Gentiana; species Gentiana straminea. The sequence continues at coordinate 4,905,949 of JAVUPR010000090.1, read as the reverse complement.
TCAATGGTTCAATTTTATGGAATAAGCTGCCGACCTGACTGCTGCGTTTTTTGTGATATTTCATTCTTAGTTGATGCTTTGGTGTAGTTGAGTTGATTGATGTGTTTGGAATACTTTTGTATCATCTTTTGATGATTAGTGGAGATTTTGTGGGCCTCGGCCTCGTGGTTTTTACTCTCTCATATCGCGCGAGGGGTTTCCACGTTAAAATTGTGGTGTTATTTTCGTTATATTTTCGTTTCGCTTTATTTGTGATTTATTTATTTATTTATTTTTTTGAAAGAGCTTTATTTGTGATTTAGTTTCGTTGGAATTGCCTCTTTTAATTCCATTGTGTGTCATTGAAAAGATTTTATGGATATTTTTGATACGTATTGTATTGCGGTCGTTTGTTTTCATAGCAATATTCCAAACCTAATTTCTTACCCAAAAAGAAAATTCTATGTTTTTAGTTGGTAAAAAAAAGAGTTTTTTTTTTTTTTTTTTTTTTTTTTTTTGAAAAGATAAAAAGAGTTTTTCAAAGAATTGTATATATTGTACAGGGGCATGATCATTCATAGTGTATCCAAATCTTATTATTAGTATTATGATGATGATGACGACGATGATTATTAGACGTGAGTAATCGAAGTATTTTCATTGATTATAATTGTGAGTAGACAAACTAGCTATGTAGCATAGACACGATACGGCGATACGATTAATTCTAAAATTTAAGTACACGACATATTTTATACGGTGCCAAAAGAAATTGAGTTTGACATTCAAAATATTACAAATTGTAAAAATGATTGTTTTTTTCAACAAGAAACATATAAATTTAATACGGCTTATTATTTATTAAATTATTATAGAATTGGAAACCGTGTATATAAACGTTTCCATTGAAGAAAACTTAAATTAAGAAAAAAGAAAATCAAAAAAAGGGGTTATTAGTTATAAGGCCGTCGCTAGAGACTTAATGATCATTTAAGACACTCAAAAAACTTATTCGGTTATAAGGACGTTCTAATTTTCTGAGAGAGCGTCTTACATATATGGAGTCTGACTTCACCTAAGCATAAGCAGCATGATGAAGAAAGAGATTCATCCAGCAAGAGCAAAGTTGAATTTGAACCGAATCTGAGTTGAGATTGGCGTGATTTTTTTCTTTCCCTGTATCTCATTTCTGTCCGATATTTGGGAAAATTTGGTCTATGTCCACCTGTAGCTTGCTGTGATTATTTTGGATTTGTACATGAGATTAATTAGAAGTTTTGGTTTTTTTTTTGTATTAAATTGTCTTTGATTTTTTCTATTAAATTGTCCCGTCATTTCTTAGAAAATGAGTTGGTTTTATCTTCCATTCTTTTTCAAACGTGTTTTCTCATATGTACTAAGAGCTACAAGCTGTAACTTTTGGGTTTGGAAAATGGGTAAAATTGACAATGATGTTTTACAAGTTGGTGATGGTTTACTTTTTGTACAAAGACCTGATAGTGTGGCTTTTGCGGCTGTAAATCAAAGAAAAGAAGTTTGTCCAATATTCTTCATATTAACCATTAGTTTGTTCTTCATAGTGTTATTTAAGATGCAATTACACATGAGCATGACATAAATTTGATGGTGGGTTTAAATTTGAGGAACTCAAGAGTAGAGCTCATGATTCTTTTGGCTGTACAAAACCTTGGATCTGCAATGGCTGATGTGGTCATTGATGCCATGATTGCCGATGCAGCCAGACTTGAGCGGTACGTGTTGATATTTTGACTCTTAAGTAGGATTGATTAAGGTTCTAACGAAATCGTTGTGGCGTTAAATGGCGTTTGATATGTTCATTCAATGGAACTGATATTTCTATAAAAAAAAAATGATCCTCATTTACTTACGGTCTCCCTTGTGTTTATATGCATTTTGACAAAGAAGTGTAAGCTCAAGAACTACCGAAGTAAGAATTATTTTTCTGATTTACATGCTACTTGATGGAGTGACATTGATGACTTATGCAGTGACATTGATGTCTGATGCAGTGACATTGATGACTTATGCAGTGACATTGATGTCTGATGCAGGGACACTGATGACTTATGCAGTGACATTGATGTCTGAAGCAGCGACACAATAACACGTCTATGAGAAACATTCAGAGCATTCATAGATTGTGTTTTACTAATTAGTTGACAGTGTATTTGGGTGCTTATAATAGATGATATAGTCCCTTTTGCTTTCGCAGCACAAGTACGATCTAGGAGGCTCTTTATTACCTTCTTATGGGTTTCACTCACCATGGTGGCTTACAATTAAGTCTTTTTTGGGCTTCTGGTGCTGCTTATAATAGCTGTGGATACTCATAGTTTGGGGTTGTTTTTCTTTTCTCTTATGGTTGTCTTTGTCCTGTTTCTTGGGTTGCAGGTCGAGGGCAGGACCATGATAGCTTTCAACCTTGTTTTTGGGTATATGGCTATTTGTGGACTGATCACACTATATTCTCATCAGTTGTGGTTAATGGTGGGGATAATCATGGTGTGCTTACAAGAATTATGGTTGGTGGATTCTTGGTTGGGTTGCTGGTGATAGTTAATCTGGCTGGCCTATTAGTGCAGAGTGTGTTTTACTATGTGTGCAAGAGTTACCATCATCAAGAGATTGACAAGAGTGCCCTCTATGATCATCTTGGTGGTCCGGGCTTATGCGACATTGCCGACTTATGCGGTGACATTGCTGACTTATGCAGTGACATTGATGTTTGATGCAGGGACATTGATGAATTATGCAGTGACATTGATGTTTGATGCAGTCAATAGCTTTTCATTTTTGGAAATTAGTTGATGAATATTTATTGGAGATTTTAGTAATATCAGATCATTCATTATATATATCTCTAGCAATTCCCCTGTAGTATCATCCTGTTTAGTGGAATTCCTTTATATGCATTTTGACAAAGAAGTGTAAGCTCAAGAACTACCGAAGTAAGAATTATTTTTCTGATTTACATGCTACTTGATGGAGTGACATTGATGACTTATGCAGTGACATTGATGTCAGATGCAGTGACATTGATGACTTATGCGATGACTTATGCGATGCGCAAGACATTGATGTCCGATGCGCGGGACACCGATGACTTATGCGGTGACATTGATGTCGATGATCCGCGTGACACAATAACACGTCTAGGAGAAACATTCGAGCATTCATAGATTGTGTTTTACTAATTAGTTGACAGTGTATTTGGGTGCTTATAATAGATGATATAGTCCCTTTTGCTTTCGCAGCACAAGTACGATCTAGGAGGCTCTTTATTACCTTCTTATGGGTTTCACTCACCATGGTGGCTTACAATTAAGTCTTTTTTGGGTTTCTGGTGCTGCTTATAATAGCGTGGATACTTGAAAACGAAAAAATATGAATTTTAGTGAAAAAAATTATGATGATCCGAGTTTTAGATCAAAATATATGACGTTTAGAAATATGGTGAATTAAAAAAAAATATAAAAAAAAAAACTTAACCACCACCCACACGTTCACTCAGCAGTTTTTTTTTTCCTTCCTTCCTTCCTTTTTTTCTTTCATCCTCTTTATCCACTTGAAATTAGAATGTCCTTATAACTAAATAAGTTTCCTTCTTAAAATTAAAAAGTCCTTATAACTAAATAAGATTTCGGAGTGTCCTATTACCCCTAATAAGTTGAAAATTAGTCCTTTAAAATAATTGGCCCTTAAAAAAATTGGGTTCAGGAGTGTCGGAGAGTATTGGTTCCGTGTTGGATATTAAAATTTTAAATAATATTATTTTAATCAACCGACACGTGTCGGAGATGTCGGTCGCGTGTTAGAAATGTGTTGGACACGGCGCACGGCGCCCAGATTGAAGTGTCGGTGTTTCGTAGCAAAGTAGTAAACCAAATATTAGTGAAGAAACCCTAGACTATGCAACAACTTCTTGGGCAACATTCGTATTATCAGGAGAGTCTTCAATACGTCTCCGCAATCCCATGGAAATGGAATTAACAATTAGATAGTATTTGAGATTAGTGAAACATGACCCAACGGCCTCGGAAGAGATGAATGCCACATGAAGTTTATTCATAGTAACAAGTTCATGAACATGATGTAAATCAATTTCGATGTGTCTAGTGCGAGCATGAATGATGGGATTGGGAGTGAGGTAGGCGGCACCAATATTGTCACACCACAATGTCGGGGTGTAAGGGCAGCTGTAATAGCCTATATGAAAAAAAGAACATCTAAAACATCACATGACCCACATATTAAAAAGTTAAAATGCAAGTTGATTGTTGTTGGTCTTGACTCTCCAAAATTACATGTAGTGGCTCTTCAAAAGTACATAAATTGGGAAGCCAGTCACCTTGGGCTTCCATAAATGGAAGAGCTTGTGAATAAAGCTCAGTTGAAAAAAATAGCCACTACGTACTAATTTTTTTCTTTGGCCGTTAATTTTTGGATTGGGTAAGAAAAAATGATAGGAAATCAGGCCACTGCTATCACTCTAAGATTGAGGAATCGACATGTCCTTTATCAAAGTAATGATCCACTGAAGTTCAGCCGCATCATGGGAGAGAGCCTTATATTCTGCTAGTATGTTCGTGAACAAGCTCGTGATTGGCTCGGTAAAACCCGAGATCGTTTGTTTGTCTGAAATAACAAATCAAGCTCAAACTAATAATTAAGGTCGTTTTATTAATTAACGAACGAACACAAGCAAAGCTCACGAGCGCTCGGTTAAGTTCAGGAGTTGTATATGTATGTACATTTCAAATTATATATTACTTGAAGCTCACCTCACATAAAAAAGATATTACCTGAAGCCCTATTTGAACCGTGTATATTCTCCAACCGTTCCTTTTCCAACTCCGCCCCTTCGGAATATATTTTTCAGCACTTCCATGCTAGAAATTTCATAATAGACTTGTATGATACAATGTCACTGAAGAGATTAAAAACATATGAAAGCCGAGATCCACGGAGAACGAAACAAAAAAAGCCGAATATCACATGTAGGGGCTAAAGGATCGGATAGGGCGGTCATACAAAGTTGTTTCTAGAATCCACATGAAAGAGCCCCAAACGCGGTGTGTCCATTATAGGAGGGAGTTGGCCGCAACTATTCATCAATAATCAATGATGATAAATTGTGCATATATGTTATAAACTTATAATTAATTTTCAAAGATGATTTTCTCTCGGTTTACCAAAAATTATCAAGTACTCCCTCCGTTTTTTTATCTATCGCAGAGAAAAAAATCATACAGATTAAGAAAATAATTAATATATCCAAAATATAGTATTGAAAATGTATTTTTTGTATTGGAGATGTAAATACTTTGTTGGTAAATGAGTTTATAGTATTAGAAATGTATTTTTTTTATTAAAGATGTAAATACTTTATTGGTAAAGGAGGAAAAATATAATAAATAATGTATTGAAAATGTAAAATAACAGATAAATAAAAACAGAATAAATTATGAAATGTGACAGATAAAAAAAACGGAGGAAGTAACGCATAAGACTACACCTCTCTCTGTTCCATCATACCCGAGTGTCGTTGGCCTTTAACGTTTTTTAATACTGTTTCCTACTCTTTTGTCAAGAGAATAGACAATATGCCCGCTCGTCCCTTGACAAAATAAAGTCTAAACTTAGTGGGACTAAAGTTTTGGTGCACATCACCTCCATTTACATGTAATTTTGACACACCAAAGGTGGTATAACATAATAAATTTGTCTATTTCTAATATAAAAAAAGGTTCAATGTCTAATAATAATAATAATAATCACTAGTGATACTATTCACCGTGCAAAGCACGGCATGCCCACTACAGAATATGGTTTTTTTAATAGATGGTTCAAAGCACTGGGCTAATTCAAAAGGGAATGAGTGGGAAAAAACATCACATAATACTACATAGATAGTTACATAGATTAAGCAACCCGATGACTACCATATCTATGATATGGCATAGTTTACAAGAACACAAAACATTACAAGCTTGTTCAGGATTTGATAACAAAACAAACAAGTTTTTTCACCATGCAGGCCCAAAGTTGTGTATATTACTAAACCATTATGTACTATATGATGCAAGTACTAATGGCTATAATATACCAACTGGACTATTAAGCAAAACATGATACAAAACAACATTATTTATAGTCATAGATAATAGAACTTGAGTTATTCATTCTTGTCTTCTCCCTTATTCTTGCTTTTCTTGACTGGACTTTCACCCATAGGAACTGCAGCACCATGTTCTTGACTTAGTGAATAGGTACACTGTCCACATCAACGGTAATTTTGTCGGCTGAATTGTCACCAAACATCAAGGTCCTCTTTGCGGCTGGAAGCTGTACATCAAGCACTGCTTTGTCAGTATATTCAATCTTAATTTCTTGAAGAATTTCTTTGGTAGTTGGCTGAAAAGCTGCTTATCACCTGAGCCAGCTCCAACACTTGAACCAACCAACTGAGACAGAGCACCAGCCTCAGTGAATGTACCAACTGCAACTTGCCTTGCTTTAATGACTTCCTCTTGAGTGTAAAGCTTTAATATGGGATATTTCCTCACAGCATTGCCACGGAATTCACTGTCAAAGTACTTGACAAAGCAAAATACTTGTTTCCTATGCAAGAGAGCTTCAATTTGTTGTGTCAATGGAGCACCCTGGAAACAAACGAAAATTGTCATAAAAGAGCAATTTTTTTCCTTCCTTAAACACCAAAGTGAGCACCAAAACATTTGAAATATTCATGTCTAACTGCAAGGTCTAATATTCAGGTGTAACTGCAAGAAACAGAATAGTTGCACAAGTTTAAGAGAACAAGAAAACAAGTTTATATTTTTTATGCACAAGAATAAATGTTTATTGTTACATAATTACCTCATCTTGTGCTGCTTTGATCTGGACTGTGGTAAAATTCGTCATCCTCTCAGCATCCGGTGAGAACAATGTAGCACCAAGTGTCCCAGTATCGTCAATTAAGAAAACCTCCATGTGGCGGCTTTATAGTAGTGAAAAAGGACCGCATTAGCAGTTTCAATCTAATTACAAAATATGTGAGTGTGTAACAGGAAAAGCAATTTTACATCCTCACCGCGGTATAACTTCTTTCTCTTCACCGCATGAATTGCAATAAAGATTCTCACCTACTACTGCTGTGATCGATTTATTACAGCCACTACAAACATTGTACCACAATGATTCATGTGCTGGCATTAACTCAATCCTTGCAGAAACCCAAGCAGTCTTAAGTTGTGTGCAAAGAGAGTCAAAATTAATCACAATGAACGTTAATTTAGAGTATGCATATCATAAGTTAAACGTTGCTTACCACTTCAATAGAAGAAATCACATTTCCTATACCGACAATCTCAGCATCATCAATTGGTGGCGGAATCAAGAAATCGACATTCTTATAAGCCTTAGAATGAATCAGATGTGTTATTTCATTTTGATTTTCAGTATACCTGCATTAGGTGCAGACTGGTACGTAAACACAGCATGAAAAAATATGTTGATGGTGACACGAGTGTACGAGAACAAAATAACATGTATACTAACCACTGAAGCAGAGCTTTATTTTCTGCCAAAGGTGGATTCACCATAACGTAGCCATTCCAACCCGTCGTCACTGATAAGCCTAAAAAAATCATAAAAGTTTGTTATTTTTTTGTGTTTATTCCCTTTTTCAAACAACAGTTTACACCTTAGGCATTACAAACAAAAAAAACATTGCACACCAATTACCATTATGAGTAGTCGCCTTCATATTCAGACCTACAATTATTGTGGGCTCAGGATAATTTGAAGAAACTTGTACCGCATCATTGTCCAACCAATCAGTCTATAACCTCATGAACATTGGTATTTTCCTGCAACAGTGGGAAAAACAAAAATAAAAGACCGCCGTTTTTTTCGAGCTAACAACTTCGTAAGCTAACGTTTCGTGGATAAGTTACAAAACTTACTCTTCATTAATGATGACATAATCTCTTGTCGTTGACTCTCCAGATCCTATACCGGCATGTGTGTGAATAACCAATGCCTTAAATGTTGTATGTGTAAGACAAAACATGAAGGATTAGTGTCACTGTGGAATTGACTACCAGATATATCGAATGAGCTGTTTGTAATGTATTGTATCAGATTTATGCAGAAAACATGTAATAAAACAGTATTTTACTCTGCATTATGTGTAGTATAGATGTTGTGTTTCATGTTTTTCAGCACATTTTATTATACTATACACTACCAACAACAAATAAAGATTTTTTGCGGCTTTGAAAAAAAATAAAAAAAAAATAGGGAATGTTATTAAAAAAAGAAAGAGGAATACCCATCGACTGCTCTTTATCAGCAAGTTTGCACATATCCGAAACTTTGTGAACTGAAAAGGGCATGGCAAATTGTAAGGAACTGTTTCCTACACTGGTTGCATCGGGGTTCGGTGAGTCAACGTCCAGGTGTAGTTATATTCCCAACCCTGTATTTTTCATCCACTGGCCTTAAACCAGTATTAGACACATAATAGCGCCTAAATGGGAACAAGATCTTCCCAATAGCAGCAACATTTGCACCAAAAGTGACAGCTCCAATTCTAGTACCTTGTTTGCGGATAATAACAAAAAAAAAAAAACAAGAGTAAGTTCATTCATACTACTACACATCAAGAACACATTTCATGTATTACCTTCATGTCAGTTAGCACATAGTTACGGTATGGTAAATTGTTGTTTTGGGATTCCTTTGCCTTGCGTTTTTCAATCACTTGAACTAAAACCTTCCAGGGGGGCCTTGTAGACATGTTCACAGCTAAAGCATCAAGCAACGGTGTTTCATTTTTTCTCTGCATAAAGAGAACAGTTTCTTTTCTATAATTGGGCTTGTAGCTTTCAATTTACAACATTTCATTTGTGTCATAATAATAACGCTAAAATTATGTAGCCAAACAAGAAAGCAAGGCAAGGGAAAAAGCACTAAAGAAAGCAGTTAGCACGAATATGAACTTGTTAAAATTTCTCTATATACAACATTTCTTGTGAAGTTTTTCTGAGCATTACTATCATGTAAAAGTTCAATTAGTACTTTCAGCGATGCCGAAGTCCTTGTCCGAGATAACGCAACATACAATTGACCATGCAAGAAAACATGTTCTTTCAAATATACCCCAACGAAATCTAAAGTTTGCCCCCGTGCCGTATTAATAGTCATTATAAAACACAATTTTAATGGAAACTGTATTCTTTTGTAAGGAATTGGGTAGAATTCACATTTGGTGGTTGCATGGGTAATCCATGTATAAAGATATTTTTTCCAGCATGATCCCCAATCGGTATTTCAGCTTGTATTACATTCTTGTCTAATACTTTGCATATCATTCGTGTGCCGTCGCATAAACCTTCTGAAAGGTCCGGGTTTCTTAATAATTTTTTTGGTGCATTTGGTTTGAGGATTAATTTGTGAGGCGGCAAACCGTTTGGAGACAAGCTGTTCAACATATCTTCGTATTGGCCTTGATCACTTGGGTTTAGTGTTTTATAAAAACTAATATATTCTGTTTCAAGCCCCGGAAATTTTTTAATCAACATATCATTTATTTCATCAACAAAAACATTTTTTGAAGTAAGAATCGCTCTATTAATAGTATGCTGATGTTCATTACTCTCAGAATGTGGTTGTGAAAAGACAAGCTTTATTAGATTTTCTAAACCATCTTTAGAACTAATAGACGGCATAATAATATTTTCAGGCAATTGGATATTTACATTATCGTGATCTTGATTAAGGCCTCCACCAACACCTAAAAGGAACGAAGTAAATTCAGGGCAAAGTCGTGCTCGCATGTTTTGCACTAAATTAATCTTCTTAAGTTGTGGCCACAAATAAGATCTAATTAATGCCACATTTATGTTAGATATAGTGTACCCGAAGACAATTGTTGCTTGTCCTTACGGGCAAGTGGGAGATTGTTGCAAGTAGCGCCCGAAAGACAATTTATGTAATTGTTTTTAGAATTAATAAATGACAGATTTATTCTCATCTTATTGTTTGCTTCGTGCTTATAAGTAATACACTGCTGAAAACCCCAAGTCGTATCATATGTAGCCATATAACTTAGTGTGTGTCACACATGAGGATTAAGTTTATGATGATACACTTGAAATGTTAGTCCGTGGTGAAGTTAATCAAAGTATGGGGTCTATTGATTAAACCACCATTAATGCGCCCAGAACACTTTATGGTGTGACCGTCTTATCCGGACCGTCGACATTGGTTGTCTAAGTGAGGCATTTATATATGATGTAGTCATATAAGACTGGACCGATTTAATCTGAGTTTCTCATATAATTCCGTGATTGAGAAATCTTATTAAATCACAAGATGATCATATATGGATTAACCTTAATCCTGAAGTGATTACTAACTCCTGCTTGTTTCAGGATAGGGTTTGATGTGTTCGTTAAGGATCGCTAAGAGGCGCGGTCCGAATCACTTTCACGTTGGCACTATTCTGGAATGAGTGAGAAGTGTGTGTCTCGCAGATATAGATACCATTCCTTCCTGCGGGAAGTAGAAAGACAATCCCCTTATTTATTGATCCTAGAAACTGATCGATCCGCAGAGTTCGTATTGGTTATGAACTAATTGATCACTAGTGGTTTAATGATAAATAAGGATGAGATGTATTGAAGAAGGTTTACGGAAATAATCCCGCTTCATTACGGATAGTCTATGGAGGGTTAGTTTATATGTAATGATTATATCAATGGACACTTATCGACTCGACTCGACGTTTTGAGAATAAGTTATATCTATAATCGATAGAGTTCAGTTTCGGATTTATGGTAGCGTAATTCCGGAATTAATGAGTTGAGTAGAAATATTATGTTCGATGAATATTTTATTCAATTTATTGTAGCTACTGGTTATAGGTCCATGGTCCCCGGGTTGGCTCCTAACACGCGTGTGTTTTCTCGTTTTATGGAACCTCGAGAATAAATTAAATAGTTGGTATATTTAATGAATATACAATACTATTTATTTGGTAAATAATATGTAAAATAGAAAAGACATCTTCTATTAATTTGATGGTGTAAATGGCGCCCCATGTTGAGATAATTAGGAAAGAAATTTTCTAGATTATGTCACATGTGTAATTAGTTAATTATTTATTTGTTAGATAATTAATGGAAAAGAGATAAAAAGATTGATTTTTTGGGAATTATCTCTTATCATTTGGCAAATATATTTTCCTTATTGGAATAGGTAATTGTATTGTGAAAATGATAACTCTCTTTTACTAGTTATTTTCCTATATAAAAAGAGTTCCTCCTAGCACAATAATGACACATAATGGAGCCACCACTAAATAAAAAGGAAGAAAAAATAGTTTCTTGCCTTAGTCATTAAGAGGAGAAAAACCTAGGGTTTTTCTTGTGCATATTCGAGGAGATACAATAGTCGTCGCTTGGAGATAGTCGTCGCTTGGAGATACAATCCGGAAGATCACGGCTTCTCCCTCTATGTCGATTTACTATTCCTTTTATATAAGGTAAATCTTCAACTTTCTTGTAGTTATTAATTATTTATGCGAATCGAATCGTTGTATTATCGCATGCAAATTTATTCGTAGCTTCCACTGTGCATGAAGCGTCTCGATCGGTGCTGTGAATCGGATATGACGATCCATCTGGCCTAGTGCACAACATGGCATACATGATAGACCCGATTGCCGAAGCATAAGGGATCTTACTCATTTGTGCCCTTTCTTCCTCTACCTTAGGACTCATTCCCTTCGACAGGTAGACCCCATGTGACATGGGCAGCAATCCTTTCTTGGACTGCTCCATACTGAATCTCTTCAGCATTTTGTCTATATTGATGGATTGCAACAGACCAAGCAACCTTTTAGATCTATCTCTATAGATCTTTATTCCTAGAATATAGGCTGCATCACCCAAGTCCTTCATTGAGAAGTTCTTGGATAACCAAGCTTTGACTGATTGTAACATAGACACATCATTCCCTACGAGCAATATGTCGTCTACATAAAGCACTAAGAACACAATGGCACTCCCACTAACCTTCTTGTAAACACAGGGCTCATCTTCGTTCTTGATGAAATCAAACTGTTTGATTATCTCATCAAAGCGAAGATTCCAACTCCGAGAAGCTTTCTTTAATCCATAAATGGATCTTTGCAGTTTACACACCATCCTAGCGTCATTGGTTGTGATACCCTCAGGTTGTGTCATACACACTTCCTCAGACAGGTTACCGTTAAGAAAAGCTGTTTTCACATCCATCTGCCAGATTTCGTAATCATGGTATGCTGCAATAGCGAGCAAAATTCTAATGGATTTTAACATGGCAACAGGCGAAAAGGTTTCGTCATAGTCAACTCTTTTTCTTTGCTTATAACCTTTTGCCACTAACCTAGCCTTTTAGGTAGTCACGTTACCGTCCATGTCGGTCTTTCTCTTAAAAACCCATTTACACCCTATAGGAGCTATTCCTTCAGGTGGATCAACTAAGTTCCAAACTTGGTTGTCTTTCATGGATTCCATTTCAGAATTCATGGCTTCCAGCCATTTCTCTTTGTCATGCCTTAATAGCACTTCCTCATAAGTTCTAGGGTCCTTATCTTCCATGAGATACACGCCAGTGTACCTTTTGGGTTCACGGCGTTCCCTGGTGGATCTTCGAAGTGCTAGTGTGCCTACGGTAGAGGGTGGCCCAACATCTGTATGTGGTGTCTCCTCTACTTCCATCAATGGACTGTTATCCGTAAGTGGTTCTTGAATTTCTTCAAGATCAATCTTACTCCCACTGATCTTATCCAGAATAAAATCTTTCTCCAGAAAGTGGCCGATCCCCGGCAACAAACACCTTTTGTTCCTCGGGGTGGTAAAATTGGTACCCTTTGGTTTCCACTGGATATCCACAAACGGACATTTGTCGGATCTAGGTTCCGGTTTATCGGGCATGGTCCGTTTCACATAAATCGGACATCCCCAAGGTTTCATGTAACCTAGTATTGGTTTCTTCCTTTGAACACTTCATAGGGAGTGGACTCAACCGTCTTTGATGGAACTCGGTTCAGTATATAGGATGCAGTTTCTAGAGCATACCCCCAAAACGATTTTAGGAGAACTGCGTAGCTCATCATGGATCGTACCATGTCTAGCAAAGTACAATTCCCCCTCTCAGATATGCCATTCATTTGTGGCATCCCTGGAGGGGTCCATTCAGGTAGAATCCCATTCTCCTTTAAATAACCTTGAAACTCTCCATCTAGGTATTCTCCACCTCGATAGGATAGAAGTGTTTTGATTTCTTTACCTAGTTGGTTCTCCACTTCACTTCTGAATTCCTTGAACTTTTCGAAGGCTTCAGACTTATACTTCATTAAGTATATATAACCATAGTGAGAATGGTCATCAGTGAAAGTGATAAAATAAGAGTATCCACCTTTGGCTTGAATTGACATTGGGCCACATACATCAGTATGTATGAGCTCAAGCAACTCATTGGATCTTATCTCTTTGCCACTAAAAGGTGACTTTGTCAACTTACCAAGTAAACAAGCTTCGCATGTATCAAACGATTCATAATCGAATTGATCCAACATTCCATCTTTATGGAGTTTGAAAATGTGTTTCTTATTTATGTAGCCAAGTCTACAATGCCATAAGTAGGATTCATTCAAGTTATTTGTCTTGGCTTTCTTGTTATTTATATTAAGTACGTCAACATTCATATCTAATATGTAGAGACCGTTGCTAAGTATGCCGGTACCATAAAAAATTCCATCACGTGAAAAAGAACAACATTTATTCTTAAACGTAACTGAAAATCCATCAACATCTAATGCGGAAATAGAAATAATGCTCTTCGTAAGAACAGGAACAAAATAACAGTTATTAAGTTCAAGTACTAGCCCACTAGGCAATAAAAGAAAATAAACTCCTACGGCTAGTACAGCAACACTTGCTCCATTCCCAACGCGTAGGTCCACCTCTCCTTTCTTCAAATCTCTAGTTCTTTTTAGTGCCTGCATATTCGTACAAATATGAGAACCACAACCGATCTAATACCAATACCGGTGGTTAGACTTAGAAGAAGTAATGTTGATCTCAATCATAAATATACACGAAGTTGAAGCATCAGAATGCTTCTTCTTGGTACTCAAGAAGCCTTTGCAGTTTCTCCTCCAATGTCCGGTCTCACCGCAATGGATGCAAGCATCCTTGGATTTGTCTTTTGCTATTTTAGGCATTGGCTTAGGTGCAGCCTTCACCTTCTTGGACTTTTTCTGGGCTTTTGCCTTGCCCTTGCTTGAAGTGACCAGCAACACTTGCTTTCCCTTCCTCACGGTGCCCTCGGCAGTTTTCAACATGTTCAATAACTCCACGGGGGAGCAATCTATCTTGTTCATGTGATAATTCATCAAGAACTGCGAGAATGAATCAGGTAGTGATTGCAGAATCAAGTCAATACTCAATTCTCGTTCCAACTTGTGGCCTAGTTTCCCAAGCCTCTCTATGTAGCCGATCATCTTAAGCACATGTGACCCCACAGCAGTCCCAGATGCCATCTTACAACTAAACAGGGCCTTCGAGACCTCGTACCTCTTATTGCGAGACTGAGAAGCATAGAGTTCCTTTAGGTGGACCATGATTGTGTAGGCGTCCATAGACTCATGCTGTTTCTGCAGTTCAGGTGTCATCGAAGCAAGCATGATACATGTAGCATCAGTACTGTCAGAACAGTGCTTGTTATACTTCTCGACAGCATCTACAGCCGAACCCTCAGCGGGCTCTTCCGGTAGGGCCTCGTCCAAGACATAGCCAATCTTCTCGTGCCTCAAAACGATTTTGAGGTTTCTTTCCCAATCGAGAAAATTAGTTTCGTCAAGCTTATTGTCGATGATAAAACGAAGGTTCAATTTGTTTGACATTTTCTACAACAATAAATAAAGATAGAATAAGTAAAAGGCTCATGTATTAAAAACCCTAAATTTGCACTTATAATTTTATAAGGTTTTACTCCCACTAGCCAACTATTCCCTATTGGCTTTCAAGAAAATAATTTTTTCTTTAGTGGGATCCAATCTAGTCGCCTTAATCCCCGACGGTGGTCGATCAATCTTGGCAATTTTGAAAGGTAGGTACTCCCACGAGTCGCATCATATGCGGCTCCCAGTGGCTGACTAGTCAACTCTTTGACAGTCCGCATCTCTATGTGGTAGTCAACTCCTTGTCTCTAAAGTCAGACGGCCTTGACGGTGGCCAATCACCGAGAGAATTTAGTCGAGTCGTAACCAAATATTCGCGAGATCTCGTGACGATCATATCTCAATAATAACGATATACCCGTGGTAGGTCAACTCCCGACGGTGGTCGATCAGCTGGATCCGAACAAGGGCTCTTCACCGTCATTATAATATTGGGAGACTATTTTGGCTCGATTTTTGTCGTGGGAATAATTTTAAATTAATTCACTTAATTAATTTGGTTTAATTATGGTCTCATCTGCTATGTGCATATTGCTACGATATCATATAAAGTAAAACATACACAACATTCCGCGCACAAAATAACAAGTATGATCATAGACTTTTTCTAGGTGCGGTTTCGAATACAAACTGACGAAACCGCGGGTCACAAATTAAGGGTGTCTGCAACCGCCAATAGGATCTTTATTGTTGTACGCCAATGGGTTCTTTATCTCTCTTTGGTCTTCGTCTTCTTGCTTCATTCTTGTTACATAATAATCTATCTAATAAATAATTACACCCGCCGCACACGGGGGGAGCTAACGAGAATGAGATAAATGCAAAAAGTAAACTAGGTCACGTTTTTCATAACGGCCTAGGACAATTTTTCAAAAACCAACATAAAGAAAACATTCTCATCTATCATATTGGTCGAGTCCATGATCAATTGGGGTCCATATAATCACATTATATATACACATCTAATCCATACAATTTTATCTTATGAAAAAGATTAAATTCTAATTTTAACTACTTAAGCGTCTTATTTTATCACATCAAATAATAAATAACATTTAATTAATTATATGACTTAATCGAATATAAAATTAATATTTAATTTTAAATCGATTTTAATTTTAATTTTATTAAATTTGAACTATTCAAAATAAAACTAAAATTATAAAAGTCTCCAATTTGTTTCCTTTCATTTTGGTTCTTAACCAAAAGTTATGCCTTTGGTTTCCTAAACCAAAAGGCATCCTCCAAAACCAAATTTGGTTTAGGCATGGCCACTTTCCAAAATCAAAATTTTGGAAGTGGCCTAGGTCTAGGCTTTTTACAAATCAAATATTTGAAAAGGGCATAAGCGTATTGCAAATCAAATATTTGGAAAGTCCAAATAATTTTGGTTTAGGCCTGGCCACTTTCCAAAATCAAAATTTTGGAAGTGGCCTAGGCCTAGGCCTTTTACAAATCAAATATTTGAAAAGGGCCTATGTCTATTCCAAATCAAAATTTGGAAAGGCCAATATGCCATATTGTTTCTCAATGGCCCAAACTATTTGAACCATTGGTTGGTCATATGACACAACTAAACAAACGAGATATATATGTACAATAAATATCACAAAACGAAAAGGGTCGATCTCCTCATTGGAAGAGGACAGCCGACGGATGGCAGCCCTAAAGCCGCCGCCGCCGCAGAGGAGGGGGGCCGCCGCCAGTTGGCCAAGCCCCCAAATCGAACCTTATTATTATTTTTTTGTTTTAAACGTTTTGCGATTACACATCTTGCATCTATCGATTAATTACTACGCAATTAAATTATGCTTATTGCTTAAGCTCGAAGTCTGTCTTCGATACCACTATTAGGAAATCACTAGTTTAACGCAACAGAATTTAAAATTTGATTTTCTTTTCTAGATCGTTCTTCGTTTAATGTAATAAACACGTTAAGTAGTTTGACGGTTATACCTTAGATGATCTATAAGATCGTCGCTTTGACCGTCAACGGAGAGTAGTACAGTGCGCAAGCCGTGGACGCGTTCGGCCTCTATCGCTAATCCACACGAACTCCTCGCCGGAATCCTTCTTGGATTGCTATTGGAAAACTCCGGTTGCTAGACCGGCCTTTTTCTCTCTCACAAACTCACTATAGAATGCTCTCTATTTTACACAAGAACTATGAGCTCTTGCAATTGTGATGAACAAAGAGCTTGACACTCACATTTTATTTATAGCTAGAGGTGGCGCCCCATATGTGTGTAGGAGAATAAAATATTTTTCCCAATAAAATAAAGAAAACCTCTAGATTGATTTATCTTTTTTATTGTAATAATTTTGTCAATATCTTATATTGTAATATAATTATCTTATTACCATAAATCTATTTTTCCAAAATCAATTAATATCCAATATTAATATTATGGTAATATTATTAATTAAAGTGCACAATCCAAGTGTATCTTATACACTTATAGGTGGTGCCCCATTAGTCAATAAATTGACTTCCAGAATATTCTTTAATTAATATAATTTGTATATAATTAATATCTTGCATTTTATTTATTCATAATAAATAAATACCACCATATTAATTTACCACTATAACCTTTATAGTCTAGAGATAAACTTTCATTATTTGGTTATCAACTATAACCGCATTTTAATCCGACTCGAAGTTCATATGTGTGTGACCCGATAGGCTTCCGAATATGTTGGCCGTAGACACAAAGTGCAATTTACTAAAATGCCCTTCATGCCTAACGATCACGGGAAAGCTTCTAGCAACACACCGTGACCCCCAATCATCGGAAGAGTCAAAAGCAATGACTACTACCTTTCATGTGAAGCAGTTACCGTGTAACTTACAATCCTATCGCTGTAATAATATCCATACGATCGTATCTCGAGTGTCAATACATTAACGATCGTATCTTATAATTTGGATATCATGCTCTCTCGGGATAACACATTTACAACCACTTTGCAAAGATTCTCGAGAGCTAGACATTCCTTATAAGAAGGCCATTTCGGATATTCGA
Source organism: Gentiana straminea (assembly GCA_036785695.1). Taxonomy (NCBI): domain Eukaryota; kingdom Viridiplantae; phylum Streptophyta; class Magnoliopsida; order Gentianales; family Gentianaceae; genus Gentiana; species Gentiana straminea. The sequence goes on along the minus strand of JAVUPR010000090.1, from coordinate 4,887,907 downwards.
TCCCAATCATAGGATACGCGATTCCCGGACGACCAATCATGTATACTCCGCATGCTTCAATATCATACTCAATCACTACCGCATGATCGCCCCGTGGCTAGGGGAAATCTTAATAGTGTCAAAGCATGACAATCCACACCGTGATGCGGTCAGTCTAACGTACGCATTCTCTAATACACGTCCACGTACAGTCCAAATGTCTCTACACTTCGATAGACGAGATCTATCCCTACCTTCTATAAGATAGAAGACATCCAATACATGCTAGTCTGGTTATACTATCAATGTCCTATTTGATAGTACATAAGACTAGAGACATTTAAGTACCAAACTTGTTATAGTGATTGGACTAGCATGGTTTCTCTATCACAGTTTGATACTAGGGACGTTACTATATATATACAACAAATAACATGAAGATAAACAATATATAATAACATATGTGCTTTTATTAATCATAATAAAGTTATTACATGAACTAAATAGACTGTAAACGACCCGACCCGGTCGGATCCGGTCCAACCCGATTGGGTTTAGGACACCTTTCCAACAAGAAGTGTGTGTCTCACAGATATGGAATCCATTCCTTCCTGCGGAAAGTGAAAAACAATCCCCTTATTTGTTGATCTTAGAAACTGATCGATCCGTGGAGTTCGTATTGGTTATGAACTAATTGATCACTAGTGGGTTAATGGTAAATAAGGATGAGATGTATTGAAGAAGGTTTACGGAAATAATCCCGCTTCATTACGGATAGTCTATGGAAGGTTAGTTTATATGTAATGATTATATCAATGGACACTTATCGACTCGACTCGACGTTTTGAGAATAAGTTATATCTATAATCGATAGAGTTCAGTTTCGGATTTATGGTAGCGTAATTCCGGAATTAATGAGTTGAGTAAAATATTTTGTTCGATGAATATTTTATTCAATTTATTGTAGCTACTGGTTATAGGCCCATGGTCCCCGGGTTGGCTCCTAACACGCGAGTGTTTTCTCGTTTTATGGAACCTCGAGAATAAATTAAATAGTTGGTCTATTTAATGAATATACAATATTATTTATTTGGTAAATAATATGTAAAATAGAAAAGACATTTTCTATTAATTTGATGGTGTAAATGGCCCCCCATGTTGAGATAATTAGGAAAAGAAATTTTCTAGATTATGTCACATGTGTAATTAGTTAATTATTTATTTGTTAGATAATTAATGGAAAAGAGATAAAAAGATTGATTTTTTGGGAATTATCTCTTATCATTTGGCAAATATATTTTCCTTATTGGAATAGGTAATTGTATTGTGAAAATGATAACTCTCTCTTTACTAGTTATTTTCCTATATAAAGAGAGTTTCTCTTAGCACAATAACGACACATAATGGCGGCACCACTAAATAAAAAGGAAAAAAATTAGTTTCTTGCCTTAGTCATTAAGAGGAGAAAAAACTAGGGTTTTTCTTGTGCATATTCGAGGAGGTTCTACGGTGAGGATCGACGTCCACCAGTCGTCGCTTGGAGATACAATCCGGAAGATCACGGCTTCTCCCTCTATGTCGATTTACTATTCCTCTTATATAAGGTAAATCTTCAACTTTCTTGTAGTTATTAATTATTTATGCGAATCGAATCGTGGTATTATCGCATGCGAATTTATTCGTAGCTTCCGCTGTGCATGACCGAGTGTCTCGATCGGTGCTGTGAATCGGATCTGATGATCCAACTATGGATCGGATCCGGATTCGGGTTTCTGTATATCCAGCAATTTATTGTTTCAGATTTTGTGCCTCTTTGTACAACCGGCATTGTTTGCCTAAAATCACCTCTTAGAACAACAACCTTTCCCCCAAACAGCTGCTCATTGCCTGTTATATCTTTTAGCAAAAGGTCCAACGCCTCAATCCTTGTTCTCTTACACATAGGAGCCCCATCCTATAATATCAATTTAGCTTATTTAATAAGGGTTGCCAACGGACTTTGCTTACTTATTCTGCATGTTGGTCCTTCAGTTAAGTCTATAGGGAATTTTAAACCTAGAATGCGCCGTTCTCCCCCTGGTAAAAGAGAAACAGCTATTCCTGATGTAGTAGTAGAAAGTGCAATATGGCCATTAGATCTTACGTCTGCTAGCAATGCTCTATATAAGAAGGTTTTCCCTGTCCCCCCTGGACAGTCTATAAAAAAACGTTCGGCTTTATTGTTAAAATAGCAGCAGTAATGTTTTCAAATGCTAATAATTGTTCTTTATTTAAAAGAGCTATAGAATTCAAATCTTCCTTAGACACAATAATATTTTGTTCGATACGGAGTTCCTTAGTTGGATCGTCGAATTGAGAAGTGTCCATGTTAGGAGGTAACAATCTGTATGAAGCAAGGTCTTTTCCCATGGACTGTAAAAATCCATTTATTGGAGAGGGTATTGGAAAGGGTCATAACACCCATAATAATATTGGATAGAATGTGATTGACCGCTATGTGCATAGACCTTTATACTTTTTTGTTGGTTTTCTAAACAATCACTTAATACATTGTTGTGCAAAAGGTTTGATGAGTTAACAGATCCTACAGTTATGGTTTCATTCAATGGATCAAACAAGGCAAGCTCTGATTCTAAAGCATTAAAGGACTGGACCTCAGTTGTATCGGACCTAGGAATACTAACCAATTGATCAGACTTTCTTTTTTTATTAGCAGGTATGATCGGATGTTTTGAGCATACTTTTCTTTTTGCATTTTTTAGTCTTCCATCTAAGGATTACATTATGCCTATATGCCTTAGAAGCAGATATATACTTTTCGCTCATCATAGACTTAAAGAAAGACCCTGCATCACCCATGCAGCAAGTACTATGTTTTTCTAATTTTAACACAACAAGCACTGTCAGTTATACAGATCTACATATACTATTTTTTATGCAACGTAGGCCTATGAACAAACTACTTGAAAATGGAAGCACACTACAATCGGTGAACAAAACACACACACCACAGAGAATGAAATAGAAAGTAGGTCAAGCAACACAAACAAATAACAACACCTACAAACTGAAGCAGTTTGGTAGCAGAACTAACAAGTCAAGAGGTCAACATATGAACATATTACTTGAGGAGTAGCCATACTCATCGAGCTTAAGATACAAAGTCCAATGCTCTAACCTGTAGAAAACCTGTAAATCCAAATGAGACATAGTCAAGTAAATCGGTATACATATACAAGCAAATGCTCAAAAAAATCTGTAAAAATGCAAGTAAAAAAAACAAGAAGTAGTTATAAGCAGACAAGTAAATTGTTTCTTCATTGCACGCAACAAAAATGGTAAAACTGTTTTGCATTCTCAACCCAATTTTTTTTGAAAGCAATACAGAGATCTGCAACAGCAAGGAATACAATATTGTTTCCTATCTTCTGTACATGCAGAAGAGGCCTAAATACATTCAAAAGCCCTAAAAAGTTTCAATGTAACACTCTGTACTACTATTTCCTACAACAACCACAACAAAAGCTGTGTAACACTATTTCCTACCACAACCACAAAACAACCTTTTACCTCAAACAGGCTCTACAAAGGCCCATTTTTTAAGGCCACATGACATGTTTAGCACCAAATGGTCTAACAAGTCTGAAAGCAGCAGTTCATAAAAGTATTTTCTTCCAGAACCGTAGTTAAGAAGATGTAACACTATTTTCTATCAGGCACAAGTTTTTACTTCAAAGAGAGCCTAAGAAGACATAAAGAATCTGTTTCACTATGTATGTTTAATAAGCCAGGAATATAACACCACCGCAACACCTTAAAAGTGCAAAAACTGCACATTAGTGTCACCCATGTACGATTCCTGGACCATCTTAAGAAATCTGACACTACAAACAACATAAAACAGTACATATAAGTGCTAAAAGCTATCTTAACATCAAGCAATCAGCTTTAAAGCACACACAATATACATGCACGGCAGCAATAAATAATAAGAGCCAAAAACAATACCTTTCAATGATGGAAGAGTAGATACTCTATTGAAGGAATATTTATTGATGTGGGTATTTCTTGAGGATATTCTCTGCCCAAAACAACAAATGTTTAGTTCTCGTAGCTGGTAGTAAGCAACTGAAGAGAATATAAAGCACTAAAAAGCAAGAGAGAGTGAAGAGATTACACAAGAAATCAAAGGCTTACCCGGTAATTAAGCCTTGAAAACTGATATTCAAACCCGATCTGCCATATATCCATCGTGTAATTGCAGTTTTATGCTTGGATGAACAAACCTTCCTCGATTAATGCTCTGATTAGCTGTCCTCTAACCAATAAAGCAGATTCGTTCTATTACCCATCAGATCTAACTCCGAACCGCTGCATAACCGCCGGACAAAAGCTGGATCTTGTCTTGTTGATGTGAAGCCATAGATGTCAGGAGGTGGACGGACGGAAGAAGAGGATAAAATTTCAGTCCAGGCTCACATTATTCGGTTTTTATTTTTTGTTTTATGGATGCTTGACATTATCTTGTAAGATATATCTCATATTATAATAAAACTATAAAAAAAAAAACAAATAAGAGAAGATAATAACAAAAATAAATAACACAAGAAGTATTTTGGAAATCTTACTATTATCTTAAGATAAGTAAAAAGAAAAAGAAGGGAGCCTTTAAAGGCACCACACTTATTATACTTGGGCACCCAAATTAAGGGGCACCACATTTTCATTTGTTGTTTTACCTTAGACACCACACTGATTTTTACATATACTCCATACGCCACACTCTAATAACAATTTTGTCATTGCTACTCATGGCACCACATGTGTCAATATTTTCCACTCCAACAAATTAATTACACATATATACCTAATTTCCTTCCGGCCGCCACCCACCCACCAGTCCCGCCACCTCCCACCCCACACTAGCCATGCCACCTCTCAGGTACACCCCACTCACCTAGCCCAGTCACCCATGTACCCATCTTCTTCCACCATCACCTAGCCTCACAGCCATCAATCACCTAGCTCCACCGCCCTATTACACCTAGCCTGAAAGATTTTGAATAAAAAAAAAGCAAAATACAGGAAAGAATCTCTGAGAAAGATTCAGTTATTAAAATAAAAAAAGGGCACATAGATTGGATATTATATCAACTACTCAAATATTCACCTCCAAGAGCTCTGTCAAAAAAAAAAAAAAAAAAAAATCAATACGCGAATCGAATTTTATCATTGTTTGCATGGTGGTTTTGGAGTTCGATGGTGGATATATTGACAGATTGAGAGAGAATGATGAATTTCTTTATGGTAAGAGATGGTGGAAATTGTGATTTTGGTGGTTAAAGGGTGGAAAAGATGGTGGTTGTAATAATTGCTTATAGTTGGTAGGATGTTGTTGTGATAAAAAAAAATTTGGATATAGTGAAAATAATCTGGATGTAGTAAATTTGGATTTTAATAGACGTGGTGCCATTAGTAGATTTATCATTTAAAAACTTAATATGTGGTGCCTGAAGTAAACGCCAATTTTATAACTAGTTATGGTGCCTACGGTAGAAAATGTGTGGTGCCTTTAAAAGCACCCGAAAAAGAAATAAGAGTAAAAACTTCTTGTAAATGCTTTTTCGTAAATGTTTTTTTGTTTTTCGGTCTATGATGCTTCTTTAGCTCGTTGATACATCGTGTAATTGCGGTGCACCTCAATATTTATCTATGTGTACGATGCACAGACACTTCAATCCGGTCGCCGTGCGTCGTGTTCGTCATAAGACACGGCACGACACGCTCCGACATCGTATCCAACATGTGTCGGATGGTTAAATTAATATTATTTAAAATTGAAATATCCGACACGTTTCCAACACATTGTCGACACTCACCAACATGGCACCTACACTCCTGAACCAAAGCATTTTGGAAATAACTTTAAATTGTAAGGGGCATCTTTATATTTATATTTGTCTATGATGCACCGGTACTTCAATCTTGTCGACGTGCGTCGTATACAATATAAAACACGACACAACACGCCCCGACACGCTCCGATACCGTGTCTGACACGTGTCGGATGATTAAATTATCATCATTGAAAATTTAAATATCTGACATGCTGCCGACACACTGTGATACTCCCCGACACGGCACCGACTAGGGCTGTAAATGAGCTGGCTACTCGTGAGCTACTCGTACTCGACTCGCAAGAGAGATCGACTCGATTCGGTTTTTATCGAGTTCGATCTCGAGTCGAGCTACTCGAATAATTAACCGAGCCGAGCTCGAGTTTTAAAATATATTAATCGAGTAGCTCGCGAGCTTAATCGAGCTTGATTAAATAATTATTTAATTAATTAAATTTATTATGTTGACAAAAAAATTAAATTTATTATAAAAAAATATTTTTTTATAGTTAAAAAAATATTATTCGAGTCGAGTATTAGACGAGTCGAGCTCGATCTTTCAATATTTCATCAAAAAATAAATGAATTCAAGGAAAATAATCGAGCTTACGAGCCGAGTCGAGCTGTATCGAGTACTCAACGAGTCGAGTTCGATCTTGATTTTTTAAGACTCGATCGAGCTCGAGCCGAGTTTTGAGCCCGAACTTTTTTAGTCGAGTCGAGTCGAGCCCTAGAGAGTATCGACTCGACTCGGCTCGATTACACCCCTAGGTGGCACCGACACTCATGAACCCATTTTTAATATTGTTTTTTTATTTAAGTTTTTTTCAACGTAAACATTAAAACACATGATTTTCATTTCTATAATAACAAAACAAACAATACGTCACAGCAGATTTATATGTTTTTTTTGTTGATAAACAATAATCTTTATAATTCATAATTTTTTTAAGGCCAACCACAAAATCTTTTGAGACCGTATGAAGGTCGATAATCTATTCTATATACTTATAGAGTTTATCTAACGTGTTGGTGACGTGTCGTGCTTTTAAATTTTACAATTAACCGTATCACCGTGTCCGTATCGTATTGTGCAACGTGTTCGTATCCGTATCCGTGCAAGATAGATTTGTGTATTAAGGACACAATTTCTTGGTCTTATACTATTAGTCTTTAAAAAATAAATAATAATAATAATAATAACAAGAATGGAACGTCAGCTGTCAAGCAAACAAGGTATGACCGTATGAGCACAATTTTGAAGAATATGTGTCGTGGCCCATTGTAGTCTGTAGGGGCTCAATTTTTTGGTCTTACTAAGAGTAAGATAATAATGTTCAACGAGAAAATCATTTCCAATATTTTAATTTAATTGTTTTTGAATAGATATTTTGAGAAGAATCTATTTGCAACATTTTAAAAAATTACTTCGACACCTGGTGAATTTTTATAAAGGGAACGTCAGTCACACTGATGTTTCTTGTTGAACACCAACGTTAGAAACGTCAGTCCACGATTTTTCATCGATGTTCCTCGATGCACACCAACGCCAGTGTCTGACGTTGGTGTTTAAAAATAATAATGTTCAATGAGAAAATCATTTCCCATATTTTAATTTAATTTTAGAAGAGATATTTTGAGGAGGTTCTATTGGCACACTGGCACTATAAAAATTACTTCAGCACCCGTTGAATTTTTATAAATAGAACGCCAGTCATACTTGTGTTTTTTGTTGAACATCAACGTCAGTGTGACTGACGTCAGTGTGACTGACGTTGGTGATCAACAAGTGTGACTGACGTTCCCTTTATAAAAAGCGTTAAAACTTAGAAACGTCATTCCCTCGATGCACATCAACGTCAGTGTCTGGTGTTGGTGTTTAACAAGAAACACTAGTGTGACTGACGTTTTTTTCACACGAAAAAATAATCAGAAAATGAGTGTCAATAGTAATTTAGGGTGTGCCGATAGAACCCACTTATTTTGATTCAATTTAATTTAGTGACCTGTTTTGGTGCAATCATTTCCATTACAGTAATCGTTTCTCCGTCAAGTTAGGGTTCTTATTATTTACGGCACATTTCCAAACGCAGTCTCCTTACTCCTCACTCCTCTGTTACCTTAAGACAGGTTTCCATTTTTTTTTTCTCTGTATTTTTCTAGAATTTCACCAGCATGCTTCTTTTCTTCAGCTTGCTAGGTTGATTGTTGTTTCTACTTAAGTCATTAGTGCGCGAGAGACTTTTGTTCCTGATCTTTTAGGTTTCGTTTGAAGCTAATCAATATTTTATTGTTTTGGAACTAATGTTTGGGTTATAACTTATATTTATGCGTTTAAAAGACCTATTGCAGTTCTCTTTTGAGTTTATTTCCTTCTAAATAAATTTATTTAGCGAGGCTGGTTGCTAATGTCATAATTTCCATTTTTATTATTTTTTTTTAAATTTTCCTGCATTCTTTGAAGTTCTATTTTTATATTTAGAGGAAGTAAACGAACTGAAGGGGTTTGGATATTTAGTCAACACTCACAGCGGTGTTGTATGGGTTGGATATTAGATTAATTGAGTTGCTTCTTGTTACAGAGCAAAATTTGATTTCAGGTATTCGTGTTTAGAATCATAAAACAAATCTTGGTTGGTAAAGAGAGTCTATGACATGCGGATCATGATTTTAGCAAGTATTGGTTTATCATGTCAGTCAAATAGATAAACTTTTTACAATTTTAGCAAGTATTTGTTTACCATGTTAGTCAAGTATTTTAAGAGTTTTTCTTTCTCTATAATATCTATCTTTACAATTTTTTTGAGCTATTTGTTGTATGTTCTTTAAAGAGCCTATACTCTATAACCCTTTTGCTTCTCTCCTTGCTTTCTTGACAAAGCGTGATTCACTCTCTTAAGCCTATTTTACTGCCTGGGGAATGGTCAAATTTTAAAGATTCGTCCCCCTCAGATTAAGGTATTTTTTGCATTTATGTTCACACCTCAACTTGTGTGCAGGATGATGCATTTCTTTTAAGTACAGCTTGAGTATCTGAGAGGTGTTAATAGCCGGAGGAAGAAGAAATTTAGAAGTTTTTGTGAAAAAATAGCTAAGACGGGGTCCCTTTGTTGTGTGGCTGCAAGGCCACATGGATCTAGTGCTGCTAGTAGAGAGTGGTCCATGGGGCATCGTGAACCTTACTGGCAGACCAACACTAGTTATTCTCCGCCACAATCCAGATGGGATTTACGTCTCCCAACTGAAGCATTATCTTTTGGCTCTAATGATGGGATTCAGCTATTTGGGTCTTCTGCTTCTTCTAATAGTAGAGAAAGTAGAAGTTGGGTGAGAGGAAATCATGTGGCCCATAACCAGTATATGGTATCTGATGGTGGTGGCCCGTACTACAACAGTCCATCTGAGATATCCCCTATTCAGCTGTGGACTCCACCAGTAATTCAAGAAATCAGTGTCGATGATTGTGCTGCTTCAAGCAGAGGTATGTTCAGTAGATGTCTCTGTTACTTGGTTGAGGCTTTTCTTTACGTTGTACTCTTTCTTTATTTTGCAAGGTTGGAGTTTGGTTTATGAATTTTTGGGGCTACAATATCTCTTAGACACTGATCAGTAGTTTCTTTTACGTGCTTTGTCATGTAATTCCAGTGTTATAAAAATCGACCTGGGCCTAGGCGCCGCCTAGGCCCTGGGCGACCTCCGGGCGTCTCGACTATGCCCTAGGCGATCTCATCTGGGCGACAGTGTGCTATGCGATTTTCTGGGCGCTCCTGGGCGCGTCTAGGCGCTCCTGGGCGACCCTAGGGCTTCCATTTGCAATATATATATATATAAAAAAAATCATTTCTTTTTTAAAAAAAAAAACAAAACAGCCGCCCCTCCCCTTTTTCTCTCCCCCTCACCCGATAATCCCTCCTCCCCAGTCTTTGGCTAGTCTTTTCTTTTGAGTTTTGACACATTTTTACTTGATTTTCATGTTTTATGATCATATGATGTAAGATTTATATTGGACAAGCACTATTATTAAAAATTAAAAAAAAAACGAAATCGCCTGGACGCCGCCTAGGCGCCCCATGGTCGCACCGACTTCGCCTAGCGAATTTTAGAACACACTGTAATTCTACTGGGTTTCTTTGGTATCTTCATTGTTCTTTGGGTTCTCCTTGCTGTTCTTTGTTGTCGTGTCTTTTGCTCATTCTTGAGGATCCTCAGAATTGTAGTTCTAAGTTATGGTTTGTTTTATTAGAGTAAAAGGCTAGTGTGACAATTCGTGTGTACTAAATTTGCTTCAAATGCCAAATTTAAGTATGTCTCCAAGTGGTTCATCGTTCTGATACTAGAGGGGAGAATTAACACATGAATTCTGGTCTTGCATTTGAAATGTTTCTCGGGATTACTCTGCCATTTTCACGCTTAATTGTCAATGATATTGTGGGATTTTGTCTTTGATGGATATACTTCCCTATTATTAGCTTGTTAAATAGAGCACCATTGGACTCTCCCAGGAAGTTTGTATGAATTCGGCAGCACTTGAAATTTGCCTGGTATGGTTTATCGTTCCAATTGCTCCATACCACCACAGAAAGACACTAATGCTTGCTGAAATTCGTAGGAAAAAAAGATGTGCTACATTTATAACCTTCAGATATTTTCACATATTTCCTTTGCATAAGGAGACTCAAAAAACAACCGTTGACTAGAGTTGTGAGAACTGTGCGCAGCATCTTCCACTGCCCCCTGGTTACGTTCCCTATCTGGGTTTTTCTACCTTTATCTGCAGTACAGCCACAGTATGCTTGTGCAGATATAGGTACCATCATTCTGCTTCAAACCATTTACCAGAAAAAACTTCGGACCTTTTTTGGATACATTGACATTCCAAAGTGGCTCGTCAAAGCCAATTTTTTTTTGAGATATATAAACACAATTTACATTGTATGGTAACATCCTTGTTTCACAGAAATGAATTAGGGGTATATGGTCGATTAGCCATCAAACAAAGCGTGAAAATGGCCCGGAGATAGGAGTGAAATTCATGGCTCCAACTTCGATACGTTTTTCAGGTTTCTGATGGAACGGTTTTAATTTTTTTAGATTATATTGGTGCACAAGGAGGATCTCCCGGTTGAGGTTATATAGATATATTGCCATGCTATCCTTGTTTTTTGAAATGCTTTTTACCTCCCTGAAAAAATAAAGTTTATTTTATCTCTATTATCTTTGATGGTTTTGTTACAAAATTCTGATATCTTATTATATCTTTGCCCCGTGTTCATGCAGTATCTAGGCCAATATGCTTCTCTGTGACAATGGAGGTGAGTCCTCTTCTTTTTACTCATGAATGATCAGCTGTTTTTCCCCTCTCATTCTTGAAAAGGTATAATAATAGTAAAAATAAAAGAGATACTCTTCCTAAACAAGTGAATATTACAGGGAACATCAGGTGCAAGGGATAGTAGTTCAGTTTCATCTCGATCAGATAGCAGTGATCATGAGTCCACAACAAAGACACATAATTCACATCGTAATATTTCAAGTCGGCTTAACTTTATGTCCAAACCTGTTCATCCTTTGTCTTTACCGTCTGCTGCTGATACAACACCACCTAGTAGAAGGGAAGCTACCGACGGTAGTAGCCCTTCTGGGAATTTGGAATTTGATCCTCCTAGTACTCCGTTAAGAGGAAGACGGCGTCTAAGTAGTGCTAGTGGAAGTGCTGATCTCACAGATATTTCTGAATCATTTGAAGCTGTTTTCTCCCAAAATAAACCTTGTATTTCATCCGAAAGCAACAGATGTGGATTGTGTGAGAGGCTTCTTTCACAAAGATCACCATGGAGCTCTCGTCGTATCGTGAGGAGTGGAGACATGCCGGTTGCTGGGGTTCTTTCATGCCGCCATGTATTCCATGCTGAGTGCTTGGATCAAACCACTCCAAAGGCTCATAAAAGTGATCCCCCTTGCCCCATCTGTGTAAAAGTTGAGGAAGAGAATTCACCCGAGCACCGCACTTTTTCAAAGTTCTTACCAACACTTAAGCCTTTCCGGGAAGACGGACCATCCAAACCATGGGGGGGATGTGCACATGCAGGAGATTGTGTTGCAGGGGCGTTACGTGGGCCTTCCCGGAGTTCATTCTTGTCCTTGAATCGTGGTCGGAGTAGGAAGAATCATATCCCTTTAAAAGGAAAGGAAGTTCCAGGAAAGGCAGCTAGGAAGAGTACCTCGTTTGCTTCTCAATTATCTATCTAATAATAAAAGGATCTCTTCTGATGAGCATGGCTCGGTGTGTGTCCCTCTAGAACCACCCCCACCATCACCATCACGCCGCAGTTATGATGACTTTGATGCGAAGGGGGGAGGTGGCTGTATATTATTATTAGATGGAATGATTAGGGGATGTCATTCCTTCTGCTGTTGTTGATGTTGGTTCATTTTGATGACTCACAATGCTCAACGCAACGTATGTTTGCTGTAAAAATTAAACTTTTTTTTGTTAAGCTGTGTTTGTATTGTCTGGAATTCAAAGATTGTCTAATGCTATTCAAGGAAAGTCACAAATTCTTTCCTTGATAATATATATTTCTATCTTGAAAATTTTAGCTTCGATTAGGGGGTGTAAATGAGCCAAGCCGCTCACGAGCAGTTTGGATTCGGTTTGATTTTTTGCTCGAATAGTTTAGCTTGATATGATTCGAGATTGAATGAGCTCCACTCGAAGGATGCTCGAGTATTAAACGAGTCAATCTCAAGCATTCTCTTGCACAACTCGGTAGCTCACGAGCATTAGCATTTCCGTATATGAATCTGGGAATTGATTCTTATTGATCTAACAGGAAGTGGGAGGCCGTGAAATCAAAGTAAACGTGACAGAGAAGCCATTGACAGTATCGGTTCTTCAAGCCGAAGCGAAGAAACACCCTTCACCGACAGTCCTCACAAAGTATATGTAGGGAATCTTTGCTGAGGGAGTGACCACGGAGAAACTCCAAAGCTTTTTCTCCGGTAAAGGAAAGGTTCTTAGCGCGTAAGTGTCTCGAGTTCCCAGAACCTCGAAATCGAGCGGTTATGGATTCGTTACGTTTTCTTCTGAAGATGAAGTTGAAGCTGCCATTTCTTCTTTTAATCATCTGGTTAGCTACTGACCTGATGTTTTTGTGTGTGTGAAATGTTCTCGTTTGGAAGCGTGTTCTATATCCGATACGTATATGTATCCAATACGTATATGCAACTTTTTTACAATTCAATACGCGATTCGATTCAAGTATACACATCCATAAATTGAATACGTTGACGAAACGAAGAACCTTGTTGGAAACCGAAGACAAACCATCAGGTTATTGATGAAAAGCTACCCAAAAACGAGAAGAATAAAACTATAAAAAAAAAAAATTAAGAAAAAGCCACAAAAATCGCTTTAATTGTATGATTTTGTTATTTATAATTTGATTATTATAGTTTTATTATGTACAGTTTGGTCCCTGTAATTTTGGGATTTACACATATCTCATCTGTATGACTACATACTCCACCTGATTAGCTAAAAACTGCATGGATGCCACTGTTGTGTTGTTATAAATTGATCTTCTAGTTCTTGTTATGTTGTTGGTAAACAAACAAAAATAAAATAAAAAATACAATTAGGGGTCCAAATATGTTAATATGAAAGATATGTGCAAATTTTGAAAAATTAATAAAGAAAAATAAGGGGCCAAAAGTGTAATTATTATCCCCTATGAATTTTGATCCATGACATGTTTGTGTTTCATGCATTATTACAGTACATAGTTTTATTGTGTGAAAAATTTTATGCTGCAACAGTTGTATGAAGGTTGTACCAAGTGACAAACTTTACCACCTTTCATTTCTAACCTCTCACACACGCCAAAAAGTGTATTATGTGAAAGAGAGTTAAAATGAATGGGCTCTAAAGTATGCCACTTGGTACAACCTTTCTACAACCGTTGCACCATAAAATCACTCTGATTGTGTGGACTCATTTTTGAATTTATTTGCAGGTTCTTGAAGGCCAGAAGATTCGCGTAAATAAAGCTTAAAGCTTAATAATTCATCGTCGATGGCCTCCGTCTCCGTCTCGGTCTCGGTCTCTATCATGGAGAATTAGAGCTTCATTCTAGTGCTAAAAATAGAAAGATGCAAACTTTATTGTGCCCCCTTCCCCCTCTTTTTGTAATTTTGGTGCTTTTTTGGGTATGGTTTTCTCTAACTAGCAAAGCTTTGATATGCTTTAGGTCTCATAGAATTGAAAAACTATAATTGAAAAAAAATGTTAAAGTGTAAATGTGCATTTTACTAAATATATCGTGATACTTACATTTCGAATTAGGTTTGATTTATAAATGAGGAAAATAAACGTTCGAACACCGTAAAGTTGAATGTTGAGCTTTGATTCGACTTTTAAGAAATTGAATGTCACTCTGATGCATCGAAAATAAATTCACCGTAGTGTTTTTAAAACTTCCCGGTTGAATTTGGTGCTATAAGCCACGGGTGTAATCGAGCCGAGTCGAGCCGATACTCCTAGGGCTCGAACTCAACTCGACTAAAAAAGTTCGGGCTCGAAACTTGACTCGAGCTCGATCGAGCCATAAAAATGCAAAATCGAACTCGACTCGTTAAGTATTCGATATAACTCGACTCGGCTCGTAAGCTCGACTATTTTCTTAGAATTCATTTAATTTTTAACGAAATATGGCAAGATCGAGCTTGACTTGTCTTATACTTAGCTCGAAAAATATTTTTTTAATTATAATAAATAATATTTTTAATATATTTTATAAGTTTAATTAAATAAATAATTATTTAATCAAGCTCGATAAGCTCGCGAACTACTCGATTACAATATTTTTTAGGGGTCAGAATCCATAAGGACAAGTTTTAATCTAAAATGGTTGTGAAGGACAGTTACTACATGTGTTAGTACATTTTTGTACACGTATTACTACATGTTTGTCATTCTCAACATTTTAGATTAAAACATGTCATTCACAACCTTTAACCTTATTTTTTAAATGGAGAATTAGGGATAATGACATCATTTGAAATATTTTTGATTAACAAAACAACTACATATTTTTTATAGGGAAAAAAACAATTTATATATTTTTTATAGGCTGAATGACAAAACCCAAAAAAAATAATAATAATAATTTCACGCGCATCATACCTGGGATTCTGAGAACTTTTTTTTTTTATTTTTTATCATTCCTCCCCATTTTAAAACACTCATATCTTTTGATCTAGAGATCTAAACGCGATAAAAATTTCACAGAATTTTTAATTTTATGATGTTCTTCGTTTTGAGACTTGGTTCGATATAATTACATCATTTTTCATGAGATTCACTGTCGAAATTCACTTAGTGAATATCCCCAGATGAATCCAAAAAATCAGTGAATTTTGATAGTGAATTTCGAATAATAGTGAATTTCGACAGCGGATTTTTTGAAATCACGTCGGAATATGTTGATTGTGGTCTCAATAAAAAGAGCATGAAAAAATAAAAATTTTGGTGAAAGAATTTTCTAATTTGGAGTTCTAGATTGAGAAATATGAGTTTTTAAAAAAGATAGATTAGAGAGAAAGTGTATTGATTTTTTATTTTATTTTTTAAAAAAAAAGTGCCAAAAATTAAAAAATAAATAAATAAAATATTTTTGTTATTTATGCAAAAGTTTCAATAAGTTGTCATTCTTCTTAATTATAAAATGTTTGTGTCATTCTCCCTCATTTCCTTTTTAAACTCGAGATCGGCTCGATTAATTATTCGAGTAGCTCGACTGGAACTCGAAAAAACCGAATCGAGTCGAACTCCCTTACAATCAAGTACGAGTAGCTCACGAGTAGCACAACTTATTTAGAGGCCTGTTATAAGCTTCTATTGTTTCGAGTACACTATTACTCAATACACTAAAAAAAAACACTTTACGCATTGCATGTTTATATGATTATTTTTTTCGTGGGGAAAAATTAGAGATATGCGAGTTCTATTGACATCATCATTTTACTATTGACACATTTTATTTTATTATTTTTCATTTACTTCATCACATCACACCACCAAATCACTTTTTGCACCACGATACGTGCGTCAACGCCACTGACGTTTCAGTTCGCTAACAACGTCAGTGGGTCTGACGTTTTCAACAATGACACATTTATAACGGTAAAATCACTGCCACTGACGTTGAGATTGAAAATCAACGCCGTTTTAATGACGCTCGTACCGCAAACGGTCGTCAGTTGCCACAGACATTATGTTGTTTAAAATAATAAAAATATTCAATATGGTGGCAAGAGAGATTTATAGGATGCCAAAAGTAATCGAAGTGTCGTGAGCAATTTCGAGTACCGATACAAACCGCCTTAGAGATATTGATCTTTCCAAGCTAAATCGAATTTGGTTCATGTAGCTCAACAAACAAATAAACAAGAATTTATATGATTCAAATCCGAATATGTTCATGAACGATATATTTTTACCGCCCTATTAATATTTTAAAATAGACGGTTTCTATTAACATCACATTTTTACTGCAGCGACCACAATTATTTCCAAAACTTAAATGAATTTTTGAGTATCACGATTATTTTTCGCAAAAATAATGTCAGTGGTACTGATGTTATTTTTCAAAGTCGTTGAGAGTGACATGACACTAACATTATAGTCATCAAAGTGTCAATAGCGAGCAACATCACATCCATTGATGATAAAAATATCAATGATAAAACGTGTTATTGATAAAAGCTGCATTAATATATTATCGTAATATATTATGTTGTGAATATATATGATACACCGACACTTCAATTTAAGCATCGTGTCCAACACGTGTCGGCCAATTAAATTAATATTATTTAAAATTTTAATATCCGACACGCTTTCCGACACACTTTCGACACGGCACCGACACTCTCTGACACTCCTGAACCAATTTTTAATTTTTTTTTCTTTTTATTTAAGTTTTTTTCAATGGAAACGTTAAAATACACAATTTTCATTTCTATAATAATTTAATAAATAATACTCCATATTAAATTTATATGTTTTTTTTTGATAAACAATCATTTTTATAATTGTAATATTTTGAATTTAAATCACAAATTTTTTTTGACACCGTATAAAAGTCGAATATCTATTCTAGATATTAATAGAGTTTACATATACCTATATTATCTAGTTTTTTTTTTGATGTTTACGAATATTTTTTTGATAAATTGAATTTTATTTACATCACACAAACACATATACTATATATATAACGTGTCGACGACGTTTCGTGTTCTTAAGTTTTTTATTTAAATTATGATCGCCGTATTATGTATACGTGCAACAGCCATCATCTTCTTCGCGCAAAAAATTGACCACGATTGATAAAATTGCCGCCTTTTTATATTTCCCGCCAACCCAATTTATTTCCTTCTTACGTACGATTCTCATAAAACTACCTTATTTTCGCCGAAATCTCCGTCTATTTTTTACATAATTTTTTTTTTTTTTTTGTGTGACGAAATTACAATTATTATTACACCCCCGAAATCAAGAATCAAACCCTTCTCCAAAAATTCAAAGAAGAAAGTTTGGTATAAAAAACCAACTTCAAGAATCCTCTAATTAGGCGAAAACAGAGACATTCGTTCGTAGAAGAAGAAGATGTTTTATTCTCATACATTCTTAGCAAGAAAAGGCCCATTGGGGACTGTATGGTGCGCCGCTCATTTACAGCATAAGCTCAAGAAATCTCATTATACTTCCACCAATGTCTTCTCCACCGCCGGTGAGCAGTTATTATTATTATTTTATTATTATTATTATTTTTTTTTTTTTGGTTTTAAAGATTTGTTCTTGGTGGGTTTATGATTAAAGGCACATTTTTTGGTGGGATTTGTTTTTGATAATCAATGTTTGTTGAATTTGGGTGTTTGATGGATAAAGATGTGTTTTTTGAGGGGTTTAAGTTAGGATTTCTATAAGATTGAATAAAGATTTAAGCTTTTGGTTTTTGATATATTTTTGTCATCAAATTGTACTGGTTTGACTATGGCTGTATGTAATTTTTACATGATAGGTACCTTTTACTTAAAGGGTATTGTAAAGTGTAAAACTTTCATAAATTTGTACCTGGGAAATTAATTTCTGCTACCACAATAAATCGATCTTTTAAAAAATGATTCTTGACTCAAAAACCTCAAAGGTTCAATGCGAGAATCGATCTTCACATAGTCTGTTTATGAACCGAGAATCAACTTTTAAAAGTTTGATTCAGTGCAAATAAAGATTCCCAAAACACTATTTGGTGAAAACCGGTCTAAGCTCTCCTAAGCATTTGATTTGATTGTAAAGTCCTGTTTTAATTGGTTACAAAGTATCCATTTTTGCCTTATTGTCTGCTATGCTCCATCAAAACTTGATCAGAAAGTTTTAATTATTTGGTTTTATTTGTGCTATGATTTGGTGTGAAATGAAATCTTTCTAACTTGGTTATTGGATTTGAGTCCAAAAGATTCATTCTCTCTATGGAAACTTAGTGTTAATTAGTCCTTTATAAGTTCAAATTTACCTTTTTTATGATACTAATCCACTTTGCTTTGTTAATTAACATATCAAGTCGTTTTATTTCGTTTCCAGAGCGCATAATGAATCCTGAGGCACCTATTGCATTAAGAATGTCAGGCCATCTACTTCTCGGAATTGTTCGTATATATTCAAAACAAGTCGATTACCTTCACCAAGATTGCAAAGGCGCACTGATCTTATTAACGAGGGCCTGCTCGTCGTTAAAACTCAATGAACTCGATCCCACTAGCCCTGACCCTAGTTCTGTTCCGTTGCCTAAAAGATTTAAACTTGATGAAGTGATGGTGGACGAAAACTCTGTCAGGTAGACTTCTTGCAGACATGGTTTAATTATACGTATCGAGGTGGTTTGATTATTGTATGTACTAATTAATATTGAATGTTTAGGCCTGAGGATGATCGTCATGTTAAAGGCACAGAAGATATCACACTTCCAGGTGTCTATTCATTTTATTTGATATGTGTCATTTCATTTTCATATTCAAGTTTTAATAAATTTGCCTTTTTATTTTCGTTTATATCGCAGATCATCCATCTGTAATCGTGGTGCAAAATGTCGTAACTAATGCTGCTGAGGTATGAACTGTTGCGCTTGTACCGTGATTACTTATGTTGCACTCTCGGGTACGGATACGCGTATGCGGTGTGAGATTTTTGAAAAAGATAGGATACATGTATATAGGTAGTTATGGAATACGTGGAAATATTAAAAGTATAGTGAAATTATAAGGATCAAATTATAAATTATCAAAATCACAACATAATACATTTTTAGTGACTTTTCTTCGTTTTTATAAAATATATGTTTTGGATACGTATCAGATATGGGACACGCTACCAAACAGTAGTATCCGTGCATCATAGTTCTTTGTGTTTACTTTTCGATTTTGATTCTTTTCATAGCATCATGTTATTACAGTACTGTCCCCATTTCTTTCTTTTAGGCTTTCATAATTGATACATCAGTTCCTCAAGATGGTTCAGAACCTGTGCCTATGGACCAAGAGTAAGAATCCCTATATATATGTATGCTTGTGTGTGTATATATATATATATATATATATATGTGTGTGTGTGTGTGTGTGTGTGTGTGTATATATATATATATATATGTATGTATGTATGGTTTTTATTTTTGTAAGGAGTTGGTGGTATATTATTTTTCATTGTTGTGTAGTCCCGCCCCTTCGGTACCCGAGGAAAATACCGAAAATCGCGGAGATCCTTCTGCTATAGATCTTTTCGAGATAGAGAGAATGCGGGATCGGGATAATGATACTGTCGTAGTACCTAACCAAGTACTTGGTGTTTTAATGGATGATCAAATTGAACCCGATCGACGTCTTGAAGAAAGGTTCAAAAAAGATGCTTCTAGAAGCCCTCCTAATATACCACATGAGGTCCCTGAAGATGAACATCATTTTAAAAGCACAGAGGATGATACTAATGTTACTGATGTATGAACTTTTATTCTTGTCTTGTATTTATTGCATGGGGGACTGATACGTGGATACAAGATACACGTGTGTGGGATTGTAGAAAAATGTAGGATACGGGTATGGATGAAATATGTAGATATTAAAATTATAGGAACCAAATTGTACATAATGAAACTATAAGGTCAAACTATAAATTGTACGTGTACTAATATGTGGATACATGAGTGTTGGATTGTAGAAAGAATGTAGGGTATACGGGTACATATGCAATATGCATGAATATAAAAAGTATAGGGACCAAATTGTACATAATTAAACTATAAGGTCAAATCATAAATAACCAAAATCTCAATAGAAAACCTTTTTTTTAGTGATTTTTCTTCATTTTTGATAGTTTTTCTTCATCGGATACAATACATGCTACCAGACAGTAGTATACGTGCATCATAGCTCTTTGCCTTTACGGTTTTTGATTCACGTGCATCAAAGTATCATGTTATTACAATATTGTCCCCATTTTCGATCTTTTAGGCTGTCATAACCGATACATCAGTACCTGAAGATGCTTCAGAACAACCTATGCCTATGGATCAAGAGTAAGAATCCATATATATATATATGTATGTATGTATACATTGTTGTTTACATTTCTTTTAAAGAGTTTGGTGATATATTCTTGTTCATTGTTGTGTAGTAGTCCTGTTCCATTTGTTATGGAGGAAAATACTAAAAATGGTGGAGATTTTTCGGTTCCTGAGATAGAGATAATGCGGGATCAGGATCATGATACTGTCATGGGACCAGGGGCCTCAATAATTGGTGATTTGATGGGGGTTCGGATCGAACCTGATGGACGGCTCGAAGAACAGTATAAAAGAGATGCTTCTAAAAGCCCTAGTAATAATATACCACCACAAGATCACCTTGAAATGCCGTCTGCTGGTTTTGAAGATTTTGGGGTGAGATCGTCACGTGGTTAGTTCGCTTTTTTCGTGGTGCATTCGGTTCGAGTTCGAGGTGCATTCGGTTCGTGTATAGAATTAAGACTTGACTTAACATGAATGATCAATATTTTTACAGGCAGTGGAACACCTGATTCAGCGAGCCGAACTACATATCCGGTTCGTGAATCACCTGAAATGGTGCTTCGAGATTCGCCTACGGGTCCCGGATCGGTTGCGGTTGAACTTCCACCTACACCTCAAGTTGTACAACAAAGAGTTAGGCAAAGAAAGAGAAAATTTCAGTTATATGATGAAGCTACTGTTTTTACTAACGAGTAAGATGATGATGCTTTTGTGTATTTCCATAATTGCCCTTTTGCAGTTGCTTTGAAATACAGGTTTTAATTTTTTTTTTTTTTAATATTTTCTTTTTTACAGGGAAATGAAGGAATTCCTTAGAGATACAAGCAATTTGCTGAGGGAAAAAAGATTGCGTCGAATCGACAATTTGGGAGTTTGGAAGCAACAAATTCGATTGAAAAAAGACGCGGTTGTTTTCGAGCCTGTGATTACCGGTAATTAATTAGCTCTCATAGTACATTTAACTTAAAATTACGTGGTGTAGTAGTGTACACATATACGATTTATCTGAAAACCGAACCAGATTGATGTCATTTGGTTCGGTTCATAATTGTTTTCGGTTATGATTATGAAAACTCATGCGTTATTGAACCGTAAATAGAAAACCGTAATCGGATTGTTTATAGTTTATGTTATCCAATTTTTCATATCCATTTATTACCGAACCGTTTGCAGCCAAACATATTTCTGTTGTCGGTTAACGGACTGAAACAAACTGTATTTTTCGGTTTGGTCCGGTTCAACTCGGTAACCTTACCAAAACAGTTGTGCTTGGTTTGAATTTTGAATGACTGTTATTTTTGGCTCGGTTTAGGTTACGGCCATTGAATTTCAAATAACCGTTGTTCTCGTGTTATGTATTTGCAGGAATATCCACTGAGCTGGATGTCGTCTGCGATCCAACACAATTCCATTCGAAACCTCGATTAATTCCCTCAAGCGAAGAACCCGAGGCGGTTCCCGAGTCTCCGGTACGAGTGGTTAACGATGACATGGAAATCGAACATCCTCGTAACTCTGAAGATTCTAATAATGTTAACAATCCAATGTCTGAATTATTAATGCCTTCTCCACAACTAAACAAGTGTAATTCTGGCATGACAATGCCTTCTTCTAGTAGGGGAGATATATATACTCCTACAACTATAGATACATCGTATTCGGATCCTTTCCTTTTGGAACGACGAATACGACTGAAGTCGATACTACCCCTGAGTTGACAGGATCTACTGCTGATCCTGAAACTTCCACGTGTTTACGGGATGGGCGTTTTGGTCAATATAGTCCCCTTTCGGATATCCCTGAGTCTGCGGAATCTCCAAGAGTATGTATTTGTATTTATATTTTCATCAGTTTTCTTTAAATTTGATTTCTTTTTTGTTCTATCTAATTTTGTTTTATTTATTTTGGTGCAGCACTTAGACTTTTTGGAAAAGGATGACAATTCACCTGCCGGTAAGCGTTTTTAAGGGATAAAGACGCTTTTGCCCTTTTCGTTTTATTCCTATGTTTTATCGTGGAACTTTTACCCTTTACCTATGCATTCTTTTACTCTTTTTTTTTTTTTTTTTCATTTTTGGCATGTGTCAAGTTTTGATTGGTTCGATACGTGACACACATTATTGGACAAATTTTAAAAATGACACTTTGGTGTACAAGGTTTTGTGTTAATACATTAAAGCATTAAATCTACTAGTTATTGAAATTGGCTTCTGTGTAATAACAATTATAGGTACACCAGCTCCTGTTAGGGTAGGCGAAAAGGAGGTCCCACAATTCGACACGCTACCGGCAACTACGAGGTATTTACGCAAACTCTAAAGACACAAACACGACCTTTACACAACCATCATTTTATTTTAGTCGTTTGTCAGTGGAGCCCACTAATTAGGGGGTGTAAATGAGTCGAGTTGCACATGAGCAGTTTGATGTTTGGCTCAAACTCAAGCATTGCTAAACGAATTCGAGCTGAGTTGAGTTTGAGCATGACAGACAGTTTTAAAAGGTATGCTCGACTCGATAAAACTAAATGTTTGTTTATTTGGAATATATGTAACAACAGAGCTGTAGGGCAGTATATTAAAAGGCAATCAACAGGGACACCAAACTCAGATAATTCAAACCAAAGCCTGAAATTGGACTCAATACTCGAAAACAAGACTAAGAAGATTTGTGCTCGGATGTTCTTCGAGACTTTGGTGAGCTATTTTTCATCTGTCAAAATTTTTGCATGTCCTGTTGTATTGGGATGCAAACTTGAGTTTTACGTGTTTCTGACACGTCATCATCGTATGTGACAGGTGTTGAAAAGCTACGGTTTCGTAGACGTGCAGCAAGAAGAACCTTTTAGTGAAATAAAGTTGAAAGTGACCTCAAAGTTAAAGGAACAATGTTCTGCATGAATATGTGCACTGCCCTTACTATTTGTTCAGTTTATAGGTAAGAATTTGCGAATGTCTATGATGCACGGATACTTCTGTTTAGTTAGTGTGTTATTTATCATGTGTAAATGTAATAAATTTAAATAATTTGTATCAGTATGTTTGAATCATTTTAAAAGAGAAGATTTAAATGAAGGAGCAAAAGGGATCAAGAATTATGTACTGTTAATCATGTCACTACCAAAAATCTAGAAAGTTTTGGTTTTTTTGTTTTTTTGTTTTTTTTTTTTTTTTTTTGCTTTGCTTTGGGTCCCTTCAGTGATCTGAAGAAGTATGTAAAATACCTTTTTTTTTGTGTGTAAGTTATGGAGTATGTGGATAATACCTTTTTTTTATAATAAAAAAATAGTAAACCCTACCATTAAGGTCCCTTCAGTGATCTGAAGAAGTAAATGTTTAAAATACCTTTTTTTTTGTGTGTAAATAATATTTCCTTTTTATTTCATGTTATCTCCAAAAAAAAAAAAAAAAAAAAAAAACCCAAATTCTCAAATTCTTGAGATATGTGGATAATACCGCCTTTTGTCCTAATTGCAATCCTAATCAACTAAAACGGTGGCCGGAAAACGGGTGGCGGATTTGTTTAACCCGGTATAATCTTCATTATCGAAGACGTGGATGAGGAATTCGGAGATCTGATTTACGCGTGTGAAGAATCGAAGAAAGTGGAGCATCCATGGGCGAATATCTTCGAACGGACGAACCGGCCGCAATTGACTTTCGCGATCGGGATTCCGGCATTTCAGCAGTTTACGGGTATGAATTTGATTACGTTTTATGCTCCGGTTTTGTTCAGGACAATTGGGTATGGAGTTAATCACTGGTTCGGTGAATTGTGGTGCGACGTTTGTTTCGATTTTTCTTGTGGATTATTATGGAAGAAGAAAACTGTTTATTTATGGTGGATTGCAAATGTTCATATGTCAGGCATCATTATTGTGGTCCTATTTCATAACTGTTTCATTGATCAATTGGCATGTATGATCAATTGTTGTTGTCATGGAATTATCAATTGTTGTTGTATGAATCCTACTGTCTTTAGTTTTGTTCTTGAAGAATTGTTGTTGAAGAATTATCAATTGTTTGTTCTTGAGGAATTATCAATGCATTTTTTGTAGTAACACCACTATGCATTTTTTTGTAGTAACACCACTGTGCCCACTATGCATTTTTTTTTGTAGTAACACCATTGTGTATTTTTTGTAATGTTACTACATTTTTCCGGAATTGGAATTGGAACTACATTATTTTGTAATGTTACTACATTTTTTGTAATGTTACTACATTTTTTCGGAATTGCTTGATGAGAAAGACAAGTTAGTTCGCGATTTTCTCCCAATTTTTTCACAAATGTGCACGATCTTAAGGTCTCAAATACCCTATTGGGTTCCCTTTCCCAATTAGGGTTTAGTTTGGTAACGTTTCGGCATTTTTTTTCTAAGGGACATGTAGTAACGTTTCGGCATTTTTTAATGAATGTGCACGATCTTAAGCGTACACAAATCCCCTATTGGGGTTCCCTTCCCAAGTAGGGTATAGTCGATTCAAAATATGCAGAATTCGATTCAAGATAAAACCCTAATTCAATCAAATTATTAAGAATGCCGAGCCGATCGGCCCAATATATCACTAAAACGAAAATCGGATCATAAGGAATTAAACCCCATTTCGGATTTTTGATTGTATTGGAAGAAAATTGTCATTATTTTTAGGAAGAAAAAACGGTGAGCCGGTGGGAGTTAATTCGCATCTCGCTTGCAGATTCTAAATGCCTTATTTTTAGGAAGAAAAAAACGGAATGACATTAAATGCATTTATTTCCCCGAATTTGCAGTGAGAAATAAAAAAAAAACCTTACATTATCATTAAGGGTGTTTGTGTACATTTTTTTTTTTTGTCCTTCGCATATTATTTTTTTTTCGTCCTAAGTAATGGTGTTTTTTATAATAAGTAATGGTGTATGTGGAGACCTTTCTTCAAGATTTTGCTAAAGTACAAGTATAACTATTTTGATTCTTTTTATATCTGTAGTATCAACATTCATTCATTTGGTATAACTACGGTTTCTTTTCCACTTGTTTAAAAGGTGAAACATTAGGGTGTATACGAGTTGTGCCAAATCAAACAATTTACGACCGTTTAAAATTTCTTTGCATTTGTTTAAGAAGGGAAGCATTTTTTTTTTTTTTTTTACTTTATTGTTAGGGGTGTAAACGAGTCAAACATTTACAAATCATTCAAAATCGTGATACTTAACTTGGCTTGAGTTTGTTCCGGTACGTAGATAATTTCTTGAGATCAGCTCTCGAAGAAAATTTGTCGAGCTGGAGTTTGATTCGTTAGAAAGACATAAATAGTTTATCATCATATTCATAAAAGGCCATACTGAAAAATCAATTATAATAACACCGCGCAAATTTTAAGATGGTCCTGAACGATTTATGAATAGTAAAATGGTTATGGATGGGGGATCTCACCTCATTGTGCTTTTCAAGATAATGCTCAAATAGACTCTTTTGCCCATGGAATATTTGTTCATGGATTTCCAAGGATTATTACTGACACCACATCGAGCTTACTTTCTTTCGGAGAGCATCAACCTCTGAAAATTCGGAATTCACATCCCGATGTGGCGCCATTAAAGTTAATGACACGGTTTTACAAACTAGAAGAATTTGCAGCAAGAAGGGCATCGATTTTGTGTTGAAGGTGTGATTCGTCGTCTTCGAGACGGCCTTTTGCGGTATTATCTTCCCAACGGATCAAAGTTGGAACGCCTTTAAGCTTGAACCTTTGATCCACTCTCCATGGATGTTGAGGGTTCCTCCATGTTGGTCTGTCTCCAACATATGCTCTTAGTAACGCCACGTCATCAGATGACACTTCAAGCTTTTTGTGGATTACTGGCTCAGCTCTCACACAATCTGAATTCCAAGTGAATACACAAAGCAAAAACACTTGGACTTAGAGGAAAGATACTTGAACAAAAATTGCAACTCATTTATTAAGCAGATAAGCTCGAGCTCGTTCTTCCCTAACGAGCTCAAATAGGCAAATGAAACCAGACTTGGTATTCATTTTCAACACAATGCTTCTAAACGATTATACCAGTGCACCACCCACACCTACCATGCAATACAATGTCGTTTAGAAAGTAGATTTTTTAGTTAAAAATCGACTTTCTAAAAGTCAATCATTACTTTTGACCCTTGAAAAGTCGATTATTCAGTCAAGAATCGACTTTCAAAAGGTCCATTCAAATGTGATGCACTTTTAAAACCTACAATACAATGTCTAAACAATGGTAAAGAAATAAACAGAGCTGAAAATCCATTGCGAAAGGCCAATGTACAAATCAATTATGAAAGGCGATCATCTAATTCATAAACATAAACTGGAAGCAAAAGATTTTTTTTTTTTTTTGAGGGGTGAAGCAAAAGATTAAACCGGATAAATTAAAAATGAAAAATCAAAACATGAAAAGAAATTGAAGTGAAAAAAAGGGTAATTGAAATCAAAATTACCAGGGCACCAGGAAACATTGGTAGAGGGATCTTTATCCGCCAAGAAAAGGATGAGATTAGCTTTATTTTGAGATGCTTCATCGTTGAATTTCTGAAAAACCTCAGAAAAATCTGATAAATTAGCATCAAAGATCTTCAGCGGCATGTTTTCCGGCTTATTAAATTTTTTTTGGGGGAGTGGGGGGGGTGTTAACTCTTTTATTCAAGATCAGTTTTTTTTTTTTTTTTTTTTTTTTTTTTTTTTTTTTTCGAAACAGGATATTTCTCGTTGAGACTTTCAATGTAGCTTAAAGAATATATGCCCCTAAAAAAATAAAAATAAAAAACATTTATTTACACCATATCTATCTATCTATGATTCTGTGTGTGGATAGAGTTATGTTGAACATATATCATTTTATTTCAATTATCTTTTCGGTAAAAAAAGAAAAAAAAAGAACACATTATATATCAATTATTTAAAATTCGAGTCTTGTGGTAAACTTCGATGTCGATGTTACGTTCGATTTTTATTTGGACACTCCGACAATTTGATGTTGATAATGTTTTCTTGCAAAGGACAATTACTGAGCATGCTCGAATAATAAATACTTGTAAAATATTATGCATATATTGAACTAATATTTATTAGATTTTATGTACTAGTACTTATTCCCGAGTTACTAAAAATGATATATATTAAGATTGTTTTTATATTTGTAGATATACTTTTGAAATAAAAACTCTTATTATATAGCTGAAAACAAGATCGTGTTCGGCTCAAGTTCAAAAGTGCTCGTGATCGAGTTTGAGATCGGTAGTAATTTCATATTCGTGCTCGAATTCAGTTCGTAAAATTTGAAGTATACTTGACTCTATAAATCTAAAGTTTGACTCGACTCGAATCATTAACCCTGTTAGCTGCACTTCTTGGGAGTTGTGAATCGTAGATAAACAAACAAAAATGCTGGTGTTAATATATATTTCAAAAAATGAAAATATATTCTTAATAAATCGTAAGTAAACAAACAAAAATGCAGGTGTAATATATATTTCAAATGAAAATATATTCTTACCTTAGTACTGCTTGACGATGCTGGATTTCGTCTATGAATAAATTCGGGCCGTTTAATCTAGGGATGATTGAATCAAGGATGATTTTAGACTGAGCCTGAGAGTCTCTCTCAGGTTGCCTACGTATTCTGTCATTGTCCAGGAATCAAGTCACACGTAGTTCCTAGAAGTTTATATTTATAGGGGGTTCATTACCCTAACCCTAAACCATCTCGGTTTGGGTAAAATACAGTATTAGGGTTTTACCATCTCGGTTTTACCCTAAACCATCTCGGTTCATTACCCTAACCCTAACCCTAACCCTTTGGGCTTTTACCAGCTTATATGGGCTTTACCCACTTATGTAAGTAACCACATGGATAATGGGCCTGCGTCTTTAGAGTGGACTTTGTCCGCACCCGAAGCTTTCCGACTTGCGGTATCGAGATGGGCCCATCGTCTCGGTTCTCTGATCATGTCGGTGGTCGATGTCTCAACCCGTAATTCGACCCTTGGGCTATCACTTATTCTTGTTCAGGAGGACCATCTCGTGACGCCACGTGGAGGTGCGAGATTCGGTATCGTCATAAGCCCCCCAATCATCTGAGCTCTTGAGGTCAGGTCTGATCTGTCAAAGGCGTATCTCGGCCACTGTCATCCAATGCTCTGAACTTAAATCTGCCCTGCAGACTTACTTCCCGTGGAGTCCGACATACGGACTTTCCATGTATGCTTTGCAGACTTTTTTACTTTTTTAGCATTATCTGTCCCTTGGACTTATAATGTGTGGCTAAGTTGAAATCGACTTCGATGCCGTAGTTGTCGAAGGAATGATGAGATGTCCAACTTGGGAATGTCTCGGTTGAAATTGACTTCGATGCCGTAGTTGTCGAAGGAATGTATGAGGTGTCTGCAGTTGGGACTGTCTCTGTCGAGGTCGACTTCTCTGAAGAATCTGATTTGCCCTGATTTTGGAGTACGGCATGCGGATCTCGAATGTCAGCCTAACAGTCTTGAGAATTTGTCTTAGCGCCAAAGATGATGCTTCTTCTTAGGCTTTGCCCTTTTTAACCAAACATTGTCGTTGGCTTTCATCTATATAAACATTTAGCCGGTCATTTGGACTTGGCTTATTTTTTCCTTGAAAAATTGTTACATTTTTCCTCCTTTTCTTTTTATTGTCTATCTTTCACGTCTCGATGCCTTTTAGCTTTTCGCTTGTCGGGCCTTTGGCCCTGTTTGTTGTTTGATTTATCGATGTCGTCCTGCCCCCCAAGTGTATTATGAACCTTTGGTTCTTATTGCACTTGCGAGTCTAGTGTAATTGAGATCGACCTAGTTGCCTTAGCATTTTTTGTCCTTTGGACTAGATTTGTTACGGGCGGGTCGACACTCTGGGTGTTTGGCCCGACTTTGCGAACCGGCCTTTGCCTTGGCCTTTTTCGCCTTTCAGGCTCGTTTGGGCTGGGCGTTTAGTCCGACTGTGCGAACTGTCCCTTTACCTCGGCCTTTTTTTTGCCTTTTAGGCTCGTTTGGCTCTTGGTAGGGACGTTTGGTCCGACCTTGCGAACCGTGCTTTCACCTTAGCTTTTTGGTTCCATGGAACTTTTAGCTTCACTGGCTGTCGATCGAAATGATCATGTTGCCCGACCTCGATGCCCTAGTAAATCCTCTCCCTTAGGAGTCAGATTACGTCGCTGTCGACTCGGACTTTGATGCCATTGCGTTCTCGTCCCATTAGGACTTATAAACGTTGGTTGTCGACACTGAAGGCGTCCGACCTGTGGATCCTCGTAGACCGTTGAGTAGATCCTTTGTGGAGTGGATCCTCGAGAGACGCAAGACACTAGTCAAAAAGTCGCAATAACCATGGGGGATAGTTCGCAAAATAAGAAGGCTCGTCCCGCCATGCTTGGTTAGGAGAGTTCCAAAATAAGATAGGTCGATCCCGGCGTGGGGAGAGTTCCCGAAATAAGAAGGCTCGTCCCGCCACGTTCGGCTAGGAGAGTTCCAAAATAAGATAGGTCGATCCCGGCGTGGGGAGAGTTCCCGAAATAAGAAGGCTCGTCCCGCCACGTTCGGCTAGGAGAGTTCCAAAATAAGATAGCTCCACCCTCCGTGGGGAGAGTTCCCAAAATAAGAAGGCTCGTCCCGCCACGCTCGGCTAGGAGAGTTCCAAAATAAGATAGCTCAACCCCGGCGTGGGGAGAGTTCCCGAAATAAGAAGGCTCATCCCGCCACGCTCGGCTAGGAGAGTTCCAAAATAAAATAGTTCCAAGATAAGATGCCTAGTCGAACTCGGACTTATTAAAGATTGGCTCATCGGTGAGCTCCAAATATGATGCCTAGCTTTATTTTGCTTCAATTTTTGCGAGCCATTTTGCTTGTCGCTTATCGATATTCGCATATCGTTCGTTGCCCCTCGAAGTATGATGATTACTCGTGGTCTTCATTATACTTCCGAGCGAGATACTTCGGAGAGCTAACGAGCTCGGCTCGATCCTTGAGTTTGAGAACTCGCTTGTCGCTTATCGATATTCGCATACCGTCTGTTGCCCCCGAAGTATGATGATTACATGTGGTCTTCATTATACTTCTAGCAGACTCTGGAGAGCTAACGAGCTCGGCTCGATCCTTGGAGTTTGAGAACTTGCTTCGCGGATAGCTAGATAGATAGATAATTCGCAGCTTTCTTGGGCGCCACTGCAGTGTCTTTCTGGTGACAATCAGACTTCGAAAAGGACTCCTCAGATCAGCCCGATATTTAGAGGGATCGTTCTTCCCTCATTTTTATTTGATGTGAGCGGCGGGATATTTCTTTCGACGGTTCAATCTCCGGGAATAAGCCGCCGACCTGGAAGGAGCTGTCCAGAATTTTACTGCATTTTTTGTGCCCAACAACAACTTCCTTGTCACGATCAGGTAATCAAACGAACTCCGATCGGTCTGAAATTTTGAGGGATCGTTCGGTCCTCATAACTCTTGAATCTGACCGGTGGATTTGTTGTTCCAACGGTTCCATTGGCGGCAAAATTCTTCCGACTTGTCTGCTGACAATTAGGGTTCTGCTGCGTTTTCGGGGCTGGCAGTCAATTTCTTGGCGATAACCGGGCAATCAAACAAACTCTGATTGACCTGTAATTTTGAGGTATTGTTCGTAACTCCTAATAATTGATTCTTACCGGTGGGATTGTTGTTCCAACGGTTAAATCGGCGGAAAAAGTCTGACGATCTGTCTACTCCCAATTAGGGTTTTGCGCGTCTTTTGATACAGGAGCAGCTCATTGGCGACGATCGGGCATCAATACGGACACCGATCGGCATGAAATTTTTAGAGATTGTTCCTCTCTCTGAATTATTTAATATGACCGGAGTAATTTTTGTTCCAAAGGTTGAATTGCTGGTAATAGGCCGCCGACCTGAAACTGCTGATTAGGGTTCTGCTGCGTTTCTATAATACAACAGCAACTTCTTTGCAACGATCGGGCAATTAAACGAACTCTGATTGGCCTGAAACTTTTAGGTCTTGTTCGTTCATGATAATCCTTGATTATGACCGGTGGAATTGTTTTTCCAACGGTACAATTGGCGGCAATAGGTTGCCGACCTGTCTGCTCCCAATTAGGGTTCTGCTGCGTTTTTGATACAGCAGCAACTTCTTGGCGACGATCGGGCATCAAGACGGACACCGATCGGCATGAAATTTGGAGGGCTTGTTTTTCCCCTTTCTTCTTCAATTTGACCGGAGGAATTTTCATTCCAACGGTTCAAACTCCATAAATTAGCCGCCGATCTCGCTGCGTTTTTTGCCTTATTTTGCCATTAACATGATCACCATCGCTCCTTGATCCATCACCGATAGAAGACCCTCCTTCTAGCGCCAAATGACGATGCTGGATTTCGTCTATGAATAAATCGAGGCCGTTTAATCTAGGGATGATTGAATAAAGGATGATTTTAGACTGAGCCTGAGAGTCTCTCTCAGGTTGCCTACGTATCCTGTCATTGTCCATGAATCAAGTCACATGTAGTTCCTGGAAGTTTATATTTATAGTTCATTACCCTAACCCTAAACCATGTCGGTTTGGGTAAAATACAGTATTAGCCCTTTGGGCTTTTACCGAAATATATGGGGCTTTACCCAATTATGCAAGTAACCACATGGATAATGGGTATGCGTGTTTAGAGTGGACTTTGTCCGCACCCCGAGCTTTCCGACTTGCGGTATCGAGATGGGCCCATCGTCTCAGTTCTCTGATCATGTCGGTGGTCGATGTCTCAACCCGTAATTCGACCCTTGGGCTATCACTTATTCTTGTTCAGAAGGACCATCTTGTGACGCCACGTGGAGGTGCGAGATTCGGTATCGTCACTACTTAAGATGGTTTTTATAGGTGATGGGAGTTAGTGGGAAAATTTAGAAGATCGTTAGTGGCATCACACTTAATTTATCGTTGGGACATCATAACTGAATTCGACTTCTGTAGAATCATATTTATGAATAAAATTCGACTTTTAAAGGGTTGAAACGAGATTTCGATCTCTATAAAATTAAAATTTATACGAATTATTTTGCTACGAGTAAAATCGATTGTGGTGAAATTAGGAATGTAAATATTTTTTTTTGGCCTTGGGACTAATTTTTTCTCCGGCAGTACCACTTTTCTCGACCTAGTGAAAACGAAGCACATCCGCTACTACATCCAATCTTCGGATAAAGAATCAGCCAAATAGATAGAATCACAAAAATGGCGGTCTCCATTTGTACGACCTCATCAGCTCCGGCTCACTTGCCTCTTTCCAATTCACTTAACCCCTCTAGAAATATACCACATTTGTCTTCCACCCAAAGTATTTCTTCCAAATTCTTCCCCACTGCTAAACAACTACATATATGTTCCGTTAGATCATGGAAGCCTCTCTCTGTTACCTCAATGGCTCCCCCTAAGCCTGGTGGTAAAGCCAAGAAAGGTATGCTCAAATTAAACGTTTCTCTTGCAGCAATACACTCTTTTCCATTTCTCTATCTGCTAGACTTGATCTCCTGTGAACTTGTTTTTGGGCACAGATTTTTTTCCCCTGCCTGAAGTTCTGGAATTTATTCGTTTTGCCTTAAAATGCATTTCATAGGATTTTTTTTTTTTTTTTTTTTTTTTGACAGATTTTGCAATAAGATGTAGTGCATTTTTTTCTTTCTGTAATTAAGAAAATTAATACTGATTCCTTTAACTGTGACTGGTATTTTTTAGCCACTTCTCTGTGATGTTAAGGTTCTCGGATTTTGTTTCATGTTTGAATTCAGAAAAAGAAAAAGAAAAAAGTGATATATGAAGATTTAGCTTCTTTCCTGTTCATCTTCTTGAATTTGAAAATTGGGCTGTAGTTGTTGAAATTGACGAATTGATGGTCATGATAATTTCTCTGCCTTGAGCATGTGCCATGTTTTTTTATCTTTATGATATCTAATTTTAAAGGGGTTGATTGCAGTGACTGGTGTGATTAAGCTGGCTCTTGAGGCAGGGAAGGCAACTCCATCTCCACCAGTGGGTCCTGCACTTGGTTCTAAGGGTGTCAATATCATGGCCTTCTGCAAGGATTATAATGCCAGAACTGCTGATAAAGCTGGTTACGTCATCCCCGTTGAGATTACTGTCTATGATGTGAGATTACGTCAATCCCTCCTTTTGATACATTCGTTTTGTGTACATGATCGATCTCATGTCGGGACTATTCTGACAAATACGAAAGAAAAGAAGAAATTATCGGGAAAGGCTGTGCCTTTCACTTGCTCCTATCTTTCTGAACAAGCTGATCCTTTACTCCTGCTCATTTGCAGGATAGAAGCTTTACATTCATATTGAAGACACCACCAGCTTCGGTTCTGCTACTGAAGGCCGCAGGTATAACACATCTTTCATGTTATGACAACCTGTCTTTACCATGCTTTAGTCTATTTCAATCGGTTATTCTGAAATTGGATAGGAAAAAAAGAAATACACTAGACCTCTTGTTTGATTTTCTTATAAAAGTGGTTTTCGGAAACTAAAGTATGGGTCTTTCTTTTTCATGGCTTACTTCTATAGTGGAGGGTTCTAATGGGAGATGGTATCTCTGAAAACATTGTGATACGAGACTGGATTTTTTATTTGTGCTCCCAAAATGGGTTGAAGTTCATGAGGTTGGTTTTGGTTTATCATTAAACACAATGTAAAATAGTAGCTTTAATATTTCAGGAGACACAGAGAAATTATACTGGAGAGGAAGAGGATATGATCTATTACCTCACTTTTGTTTTCCGTTTCTTGTGGGTTTGGGGTTTTGGGGGGGGGGGGGGGGTCTAATACGGAAGAAGCCATAGTTTCTGTGTGTTTCATATTTGAAGATTTCCGTCATACAATGCTCAACCCCCATTGGAGAAACTTCAAAGATTTTACCGCTATTGAGTTTTCATTCATGTCCTAAATGCAATAACGCCTCCACTACATAATCTGTTTCCTTAAACATGTCTTGAGGCTGTTTTCTCAGTCTTGCTGTAACAACTCTTTATAATCCTCAATCAATGCCCTCGATTTTATGCTTATTTATCTGCATGCTTATTGTTGAGGAACTTGACTACATTTTGATTCTGTTTCTACATCCACTATCCTCTCCTCAGGCTGCCATGAATAAGCAAATACTTAATGTTAGCTAACAAATAAGTTTGATTTGCTAAAACGTTGTCCTACATTCCAACGATAACCCAGCAGATACTGTCCATCGTGATTTCTCTCATCTCTAGCCACCGCACAGCTTAGGTTCCCTCATGGGCTAGCACCTGTATTTAGTTGAACGTATCCGGAATTCATGTGTTTCCAGGAGAATAACCCAGTTCCTTAGCTGGATTCTATGTTTTATGGCATGTTGTTAAAATATTCTATTGCCACGCCTGTGCTGGCTTGCTGATGGTGCATTAACTTTGGATATGATCCTATAAAGTATATCATTTTTTGGTAAGGATAAAAGAAAAGAGAAAATTGGAGGGTCAATGTCTAGGCTCATAGCCAAGAACTCCCTTTTCTTTTCTTTTATAAGGAACAAGAACCATTTTCTGCAGAGTAGCCACCATTATCTGGGTTGCAGACTTTTTTGTCTTTCACAAACTCACAGGGGTGTCATAGATCTACAGTTTGATTGTGTAGTGTTTTGAGCCTCGTATCTAAAGACGTCCATAATTCTGAAATTCCTTGATTTGGTTAGCGAGGGGTTTCTTAGAGGCAAGTGTCAACAACAGGGAATTATTTTCATCAATCCCAAGTTTCCGTTTCAAGCCACTTTTGATGGTTTGAAAACTTCCAAGAATCTCTAGTTAAGAATATAAGAAGAAACAGATGTTTCATTCTCGCATTGTAAAACCTTTTGGTCTTTTAGGTACATGTTTTGTTATTCCCCTCTCTTCTTTTACCCTTTTTTCTCTTATGGTAGCGTGTGTGAGTGTGTGTGTGTGTGTGTGTGTGTGTGCACACACACACATATATGTGACAAATATTTATAATGTGATTGTGATCGACTTTCCCCCAAAGTCCCTGTCCCTGTCTCTTGGCTTTTCCATCATTCTCTACGACATAAACTACACACCATTAGATTATGGAATGTGAGATGCCACACACCCTATGATACTATGATATGTAATTTATGTTGTAAAGAATGTCACACCCAATGCATGGAGGATAAACGAATTTCTGGTGTCAAAGGGAACCTGATACATTTCCATTCAGGGGTAGAGAAGGGCTCGAAAGATCCACAACGACAGAAGGTGGGTAAGGTTACAATAGAGCAATTGAGGACCATTGCCCAAGAAAAGTTGCCAGACCTCAACTGCACGACAATCGAGTCAGCTATGAGGATAATTGCAGGCACAGCAGCAAATATGGGTATTGATGTTGACCCTCCAATTCTTGAACCTAAAGTGAAACAACTCATCTAGTTTAACTTTAGGTTAACAATCCTCTGCTTTTATGCATCACATCTATTTTTATTTTAATCTTCGTCTATTTTGATTATTATTATGTCTTCACACGAATTTCAGACCGGGAGTATTTATTTGCACCATCGTGTTTTTATTGAATTGAAGAGTTATTACTAAGAGCAACCCAATGTCATCAAAGGACGCATAAGCTTTAAGAAGAAAAAAAAGCTGTAAAGCTTTGCGCAAGCTTTTTTTTCCCATTTGCATGCATTTCCTCCGTATCATCAATTCTTTATTCAAAAGAATACCAGCCGGTTCATGAATATCATTTGAATTAGAAAATTTAAGCCCAGTGGTGCTTCAATTATTGCAGGATATTCGACTGTGGCGCAACAATGAAGAAACAAGAAACAAGTTCACTCAATGAAATACATAATCTCTTGGCAATTACACTACAAACAAGAACCACACTCTACTAATTAATTAATCCTCCAACAACCCTTCATTCAATAACAACTAAATAGGAAATTAAGTATCGGGATTAATGGCCGGGTTAATTATAATTAATATCCATAGGTGTCCTTGAAAACCGGATAGCTGTTCCTCCTTGCCCTGGATTCCCTTTCAGCCTGCAAATCATGTTACGGGAAATCGAATGAGAATAAATCCAGCCAAGCCTTTTTATATATCTCTAGAATGAAAAAGAGTAGAGTCGAGCTTTCAGGATTATTAATTACTTACCCGGGCTATAATGCGTTCAAACGCTTCAGGACCATTCGCCTCGATATATTTCTCTGCAGCAGAAAGTACATCATCTGGTTTACTGAAAATATCTTTCTTTCGAGGTACATACCATATCTTGATTTGTGGGTTCCTGTAGAAAGGTCGAACGAAATGCTCGTATACATATGCTGCTCCATTAAACTGTGGTAGGACTAGCCAGCAGATCGCCGCCAGCTTTACGTACGGCCAGATGGGAAACCTGACAGAGAGCACATAACAACAGGTGATTCTGCTCCTGCATCGTAACTCCCTATCACTATCGTCGAACGGACCGTCGACGACGCGCGCGTGTTTGTATACGTTGCGGTCCAATGTCGACGTCCGTTTAATAGAGAGTCAAATGTACGCACTTAATTTCCAAGGTAATTAACGTGTGTATTATGATTCATAATAATAGGTAAAGATTATACTAGGAAATATATACCATTCAAGAAGCTTGTAGAATGTGAGCTCAAATAGCGTAATAAGAGAATAGAGAACCCAATACGTCAACCATTGCCTATCATCTATACGCGATCTTGTTTCAATTGCTTCAATGGAAGCATACCTACAACCCAGTAATAAACAATAATTAAATTGCTGCTACAGATTTAATTTCAATTACTAGTAAATTTTCTCAAAAATAAAAATAAAAATCCAATTAGTAAATTAATAGGTAACAAATTTACAAAATCTGTCTATAAAAGCAAGATAAAGCTATTAATAAATAAATAAAGAATATAATTAATAGACTTACAGCGGATAGAGAAGAGAAACCAGTGGCCTAAAAAAACAAAAGAATATTCATTAGGAAACAAAAATAGGGAAGAAACACAGTTCATATTCTGAAACTTGACAGTTTTGCAGGAAAAAAAAAAGAAAAGAGGGGCTGGGCTTACATTGCAAGAACATCAAAATTCTTGGCAGCCACGGCAAGAATATTGTTCCCAGAATTGCCCATAATATTCTTGCTTCAAATTTTTTTCTTTAATTATTGAAGAAGAACAGAAAGAACTTTGCCGCGTGTGTACGTATGTAAGATAGAGTACTAAATTATTTGAGGTGTCTCGTCTCTCGTGCAACAATGGTTAAGGTTTAGGGGGACATTGATCAATGAGCGTGTTTTTGTAAAAGGGTAAATTTTCCCTCTCTAGGCGAGTGATTTGTGGAAAGTACGAAAAAAAAAAAAAAAAAAAAAAAAAAATGGAAAAAAAGGGCAAATTATAATCTAAAGAATCTCTATGCTTCACCAATAAAGAGGCAGATGTTTCTTTAAATGGTTTGAGGGGCCCATTTTCATTATTTTACGGGATGAGTGATGAATGAAGATGTTAATCAGCTAATCTAATTTCTTTTGAATTATTTGAAGATTTTTTTGCTCTTTTTTTTTTTTTTTGCCTTTCTAGTTTCTTGCGGTGCACTTTTTGACTTTCTAAATACTCGTCTCTAATCTATTTGGCTTTTATAGTTTTGTGATATTGTTCAATTGTTGATTGGCAGGGCCTATAAAGTGGTGGACCCAACTGCAAGGCCTATATTGCCTATTGGCAGGGCCCGCAATGGGAAAAATAACTTGATGATTCGGTGGTATATCGTATATCGATCCAATTCAAAAGTAAATTACGGGTAAGTTTAGGTTATAATATTTATTGTAATTTAAGAGTTTTAATTTTAGAATTATGCTTAAAGATTGTGTCTTTAACTTATTAGGATTTATGCGAAATTTATGAGGATTACAAAAAGGAATATTTGATCCGAGTGTGAATTCGAAGAAAACGAAGAGGGGAACAATAATCAGTCATCCATTTTAGGTGTTTGCAAGGTAAAAATCCAATGTTGTATTTATTATAATTCAATCTACATTTAGGTAGTATATTTTGGGATCTTGATAATTGTCGATTGATATCGGATTGATTTTAGTATATTTTGATTATAAATATAAGTTGTGCTCACACCTCAGTTTATATTCTAAATATGGAATATCTTTTCACACAAATTTTTATCTTACTACACAGATTTTTTTTTTCCAATTTCGCCCTTATTTTTTTTATTTTACGCGCGTTCATTCGACCAAAGTTTGGTCGAATATACACATTATCCATATGCGAAATATGGTCGGAATATACGTGTTGAGAGTCTCGTAGTATTTTATTTTAGGTGGAATGTATGAAGTTTTCCAAACTCATACATAGTCGAACATCATTCGACCAATATTGAGTCCGAATACTCTACTATAAGAGCGCCACTATTGATTCCGATTGAATTTCGGACGAGAATATTAAAAGTTTTTTTGTACTCAATTTTAGTCGAATGTCTTTCGACCGGTATTGAGTATGAAAAACATTCAAAATTCGACTAGAATAAAATCGGTATAATGATCGTATTCGACTCAAATTGGGTCGAATGGGCTGTATGTGAATTGACCATAAATTGGCGAAATAGTATATATTTTCCGGACTCATTTACGGTCAGAATGGCAGGCGTGTGGAATATCCAAACGAAGCCCACTCTCGGCTCTTGGTAAGTGTAAAACAACATTTGTGTGAAAAGATAGTCCCTTCTAAATAGGGAGTATTTATTCGCACCACATTCAATCTACTCGTATTTGTTAACATGAAAAAAATATGATATAATATGATATTTGCCTATTTCACCACACGTAATATTTTTCAGGATTACGAAATCTACTTGTGCAACCCATTTTCAACCCAACATGAAAAGAAAAAAAAAACACTTTTACCACCACCAAATTTTAATATTATTATTTCCCCCACAAACTATCGAAATTAACAAAAATATAATAAAACACAACAATACACTCCCACTTCCCCATCCCAGTTCCCTCCCTCCATTGATTTTATATATATATATATATATATATATATATATATATATATATATATATATATATATATATATATATATATATATATATATTACCCTTGTCTTTTGATGGATAAGGAAGAAGACATGATAAGGGTTTTAAATTTGACGGATGACGAGGCTACAAATGGATCCGCCAAAATTTGGACGGATTCATTCTAAAATGTTCGTCGCAAAAAAGACGGAAAAGAATGAATATTGTGACGTTTTATCTATATTTGGACGAAATCGTCCAAAAGACCAAAAGGTTTTACAAAACATAGGTATAAAAGCCAATTTGATTGTCTGGTCTTATATACTTAGTTGTAGGCATTTCTTATGAAATCGAAGTCGGGTAAGATACCTCAGCTTGTGCTATGTTGCTGGCGGTACCCACTTTTAGGTATGTGCCTCAGGAAGAAAGCCAGTCTATCTTGCTGCTACAAGTCAAAGTCATTCTGGGAAAGCTTTACTTATTCTTTCTTTATATAATATACTATTTAAGACAATACTATATAAGACTTGGACGATAAAAGTCAGGTTGAGAACTATGAATAGTAGGAATAGTCTAAAGAAGTGGTAAACTAGGAGAGAGTCAAAGACTTGATCCTAGCCGCTGAAGGAGACAACGAAATATCAGACCTTGCAGTGGCATGATTTACCATTTTTCCTTATATACAGGCCTCCTTGTTTTTTACCGGCAACCTCCGTTTGCCGGTGTCTACCACCGGCCGGACCTCTAACTACCACCATTCTACTCTTTTTCTCATCCTCTCTTCCTTCTCTTCAACCATTAAATCCAAAACCTTCACATCCCACCCAAAAAGAACCCCCCCCCGCCTTCCACCTCCACAGCCATGACCGCTGGCGGCTTTTCAGCTCCGATACACGTCCTTTTCGAGGACCAACCAACCGACCCCATGCCAACCTGAAAAAACCCGCCACCAATACCACCCAGTCTGCCCCTTCCCCTCCCCCTGCCAAACCACCCGCCCCTACTGCTCCAATATAAATCGCTCTCATGCAAATTCCCAATCAATCATCCAAATAGAAAACACATAACATGTAATTAAAAACGAATATTCCATTATAGTCTGAATCAAAAGCAAAGCTACGTGGGTACATGTAGATGTATATGCAAAGATTGAATTGCTCGGAAGACGATATGATTGCATAAGTCGGAATACTGACAAGAATAAAAAATAGTACCTGTGTTATAGGCTTTCACAGAGCTTACAAAATATTTGAAAATAAATATGTTTAGAAAAGAAGAAGAAATATACGACAGCTCTGATTTCGATTGTTGGAAAAGTGTAGGGAGCTTCTTTTGTGTTTTTGTTGGTCTATGAGGCCTAGCTGCAGAGGGCGGTATATCTCCAATGGCTGAATCCGGCCAAACCGGGTCACCTTCGGCCAACACCTCCATTGATTCCGATGACTCCTTTGACATATTGTTTGGTCATCCCATCTCCAACTTCAAAATTAGGGTGTGTATATAGTATGTAAGTTGTATTAAATTAAGGGATTAATTTGTAGTATATAAAAAATTGTGTGAAAATACTATAAACGTGCGGTGTGACTGGTGTCAAGATAGAAATTGGGGTGTAACTAAAGAACAAAAAACATAGAAAATTCATTGTGGTGCAAGGGTAGATTTAGGTTTTAAGTGTAGTGTGAGATATAGAGTGGTGTAGTGGTTGATTGGGTGTGGTGCAAATAAATATCTCTTTTTTTTTATTATGGTTTTATAACACATAATTGAATACTCTATTTTTCGATTTTCCTCTGAAACGTCATGTTGAAAGAGCTACTTACCAAACCTTACCCCTGAGTAAGAGTCAGACTTTGCAGCCACGACCTGGGCTGAACTCTGGTTTGGTCGGACCAATGGGTTCAGGATACCGGGGCTTGAAGAAAAAAATAATTACATATATAAAACTCTACCTTTTATTATTTAAGGGTATCATTGTCCTTTTTATAAATAAGAGAATTTATTGATTAGTAAATCAACGAAACTACGCTGTGTGACCGGGATTATGACTTTTGTAATTTATATGATGGGATTTTATTGGATCCGTTAATTAAGGTAAGTTATAAAAAAAGATAGAGTTTGATTGAAGTTGGATAATTCAAGTAAAAAGTTATTATGAAGCAATTTATTGGATCCGCTAATTGAGGTAAGTTGCTGAATAAAAAGAGTTTGAATGAAGTTGGATTAGTAAAAAAAAAAAATAGAGCTTGTGGCATGCGGTACGGAAGGGACGTGTAGAATGTGTGGAGACAAAGATAACGGTTAAATGGTGATTACCGGAAGATGTCAATTCGAATACGATGAGTACTATAATCTAAAGTCTCACGCCTTGAAAGTAATAGTCTGTTCAACCACATATAAGTATGAGACATAAAAATCTTGTCAACTCAGATTATCAGACAAAGCGAGGACGACGATCTAAGCAGTTGACCGGATCATTTATAACTCATTTAGCGCCACCATACCCGGGGTCTGGGGGCGTTACAGAATAGTATCAGAACCGATTATCAGACGAACCCAAGTGTCACACCGTGAGAGACGGTAGGGGCCACCTCTAGACTCCCCTGGTAGGGATGAAACTGAGACAAGTCCACTGGGACAAATCCTGGTCGTCCTGGCGAGGACGTCAGTCCCTTATAAGAGGGAGAATGTAAAGTCTCAAATATGTAAAATAATAGCCGTCTCATTCCCATATAAGTGTGAGACATAAATATCTTGTCAACTCGGGTTAACCTTTTTAAACCAAGCGAGGACGACGATCTAAGCAATTAACCGGATCATTTAGGACTCATTTAAGGCTATCAGGCCCGGAGTCTGGAGACAGTACGTTTAAGTCATCGTACATTTCTTAATTGTCTAATAATACAAGTAATTCACAATATCAAGCGAGTATTTTTTAACATTTTTCCGCTGTGTTCTTGCATAGGTTTCCTAACAACGGATGCCTTGAGGTCAGCATCTGCCGAGTGAACAATAGGTCTTGGAGGGTGTGGTTCCGGAGGGAGCCTGCAGAGGGCTGGAAATGGGACCTCTTGATCTCGCTCTGCAGTCCGTCTACTGGCTGAGGAGACGCTATTTAGATGAAGATAGACTTTCGCCACCCAAAAACCTGGGAAGACGGCGTGCTGGTTAGGGAGTCTATAAAGAAGGTTCCCAAGTTGAAGCATCTTCACTGGGCTG
Source organism: Gentiana straminea (assembly GCA_036785695.1). Classification (NCBI taxonomy): domain Eukaryota; kingdom Viridiplantae; phylum Streptophyta; class Magnoliopsida; order Gentianales; family Gentianaceae; genus Gentiana; species Gentiana straminea. The sequence continues at coordinate 4,845,135 of JAVUPR010000090.1, read as the reverse complement.
AACCCAATCTTGTAAAACTAGCTGTTGGTGAGAGGATCACAGAACGAGTGATGATGTCCGATCAGCTTGACAACTTAATGGCAAAGCCCATTGATATTGTCGGTCTGGCGGGTATCCTTTCTAGCCAAGTAATTTTTTCTATAACTTTGTGATATGATTTTATTGCCATTAATGTTGGAACTATATAATGACTTGCTTCTCTTTTTAGTTTGTGACCGGGGCCAAGCAGTGCTCGCGGGCTCTTCTCTCAGAAGGGGCCAAGTTGGCCGCGTCAGAGAAAAAGGTTTAAAAAAAAGCTTTAAGCGAGCTTGAGGAGGCCCATAACAAGATTGATGTTGCTAAGAGCTGAGCCGATCAAGTTGCGCATGAGGCAAAGCTGGTTAGGATGGAAATTGAGACGGATTTGGGTAGTGTTAGGTCTCACACTGAATAGAAGACCAAGGATTTCGATGATCTGATAGTTCAAATGGACCAGAAGATCGAGAAGGCCCGAGTGGCTTGCGGTGTCCAGCGAGCTGGAAGAACTTAAGGCTCAAAGGCCGAACATGCTGAAGGTATCCGGTGAGCAGGCTATTGCTGACTTCAAGAAATCCCAAGAGTTCAAGAAGGTTGTATCTGAGAAGGCCGAGAAATGCTTTGATCAAGGCTTTTCCCATGCGGCGAGTTGTATGCTGAAGGACCCGGGAGAGCATGCTCCCTCTTTAGATCGACTCACGTAATAGGCCACGTCAAGGCTTTTAGTCCAACTCTGAGGGATTTACATGTGCAAATCCCGTATACCAAGGAGGAGCTAAGTAAACATTTAGAAGCAGCTTGCCGGTGTCGATGCTTGGGTCCCACCTGAAGTCGAGTCGGTTAATATGTCGACCTTAGTGGCAATGCAATTGCGGACCGGGGACGGCGACTTTCCCAGTCCGCCTCGTCATGAGGCTCCTGCTGCTGGTACTTCCCTCTCTCATGTGTTTCTGCCAAGCAACGGTTTAGAAGGCTCAGATGCTGGTGGATATAGTCGCTTCAACTACTCTTCCTGCTGCTTATCTTGATGTCTTGTCTGAAGATCAACATGCCTCTCTTGACTAGTGATCCCTTTGTAACTTTATGATCTCAAATTTGCTTTGTAAAACTTTGGTTTGGTCCTGGCCGTGCATTTTTGGCCTCTTTTATTGATTTTTGTTTGAGTTCGTATTGATAGTTTGTATTTTCATCATGTTTGCTTTTACTCTGCCTTATACTTTTCTTGAATGCTTGCGTGTCGAGCTGCTTGAGCTAGCATACTCAGTAGCACATAGTGGCCACCATGTTTCTGGAAAGGTCGAGGGGCACTGAGGGGGGAGCTGGTCAGAAATAGATTCTTAGTTAATAGCCGTTTGTGTTGTTCCGCATATTTTCATGTAAAAAATGACCGAAGCGTAGCCAAGTAAGAAATCAAGTCGTCTCGCGTACTTCGTGTAAACAACGACCGAAGCATAGCGAGATAGAAAATCAAGTCGTCTCACGTACTTCGTGCAAAAAAAACGACCGAAGCGTAGCAAGGTAGAAAATCAAGTAGTCTCACGTGCTCCGTGTAAAAAACGGCCGAAGCGTAGTGAGGTATAAAATTAAGTCGTCTCGCATACTTCATGTAAAAAACAACCGAAGCGTAGCAAGGTAGAAAATCAATTCGTCTTGCGTGCTTCATGTGAAAATGACCGAAGCGTAGCGGGGTAGAATTCCGAGTCGTCTCGCGTACTTCGTGTAAAAAACGACCGAAGCGTAGCGTGGTAGAAATCCAAGTCGTCTCGTGTAGTTCGTGTAAAAAATGACCAAAACGTAGCGAGGTAGAAATCCCAGTCGTCTCACGTACTTCGGGTAAAAAACGACCGAAGCGTTGCAAGGTTTACAACAAAATTGAAGGAATGTTAATGTTATATGGATAATAACCGAGAAAATGAGCTCGTCTTGTCCTATGTTTAGCGAGGTGAAGCGTTACAATGAAAACAAAATAAAACAAAGGCGAGGTTGCTGGCGAGGAAGCGAACCGCTTGATTTGGCTCACCAACAGTTAATGGATTTCTCTTCTTGGTGGGCGAACCGGGGCATTATCCCGAGGAGCATCATTTTCTTCGGCCTTGTACCTGTCAAGAATTACCTAGGCGGCTAGTTTTTCAACTTCCTGTTTTAACAGACGGTAGGAGTTGGTGTCGTGACCGTATCTTTGTGATATTCGCACTACTTTGTCATGTCGCGATCTTTGCGTTCATCGTGCCTCCTTGGACGGGGATTGGGGAGATTGTCTCTGACCTCATGCGTAATCTCCTTGATTAGGTCAGTCAGCGTGGTGTACTGCTCTTCTTTGAACTTCTTAGATCTTTTTATATCTCTGTTGCGGCTCGGGCTTTCTTTAGTCGAGCCGGGCTCTGCCTTGTCTCTTCACCCGAGTGGCGGACACATAACAGCTTCAGAGGCATAAAGCTTTCTAGCTAAGGAGAGCATCCGTTGTAGATTCTCAGGTGGCCTGAGGGTGAATTCGACTTTGAGTGGGCCTTTGATTAGGCCGCTTTGCAAGCTTGTGATGACCACGTTATCGGTAAGACCCCTGGTCTGATCGTGAGTTTTGATGAATCTGTCGTAATAGCTCCGAGTGGATTTGCATGTTCCTTGTCGAATTTCGTAGAGGTCGTCTAAGGTTTTCTTTGGCTAACCAGATGATTGGAACTCGGTGATGAACTTGGTTTGAAGGTCGGCCCAAGAACTGATCGTCTTTGGCGGCATATTTCTGATCTAGGCGGCCGTTTTATCTTGCATTGCGCAAATGAAAGCGATGCACCATGCAACTTGACTTCTGGTAGCCAATGAGTCTTTGTTGTGGAAGGCTATTAACCAGTCATAAGGACATGTCGTCCTTGTGTAGCTCTGAAAGTTGAGTAATGGACCCCTTCAGGTGCCTCTACCATGAGTCTATCCTTCAGCACGCCGGTCCCCCATATGGGACCTTTTTCTTTACCGATTCTTTTTCTACGGATCTCGTCAACCAGTTTTCTGAGCTCGGGTACCTCATCTATAAGGGAGGTCGGTACCGAGTGTCTGGACACGCTTTCTAAGGGAGACCTCGAAGATCGATGATAAGATTCATCTCGCCTTTCTCTCAATCTCGCATTGACGTTACGAGGGTCGACTGAACCTTTGTGTTTCTGCTCTGCTCTATCTACGGCTCACATTCGGGTCCCAGACGGTCTATCGCAGACCTCATTTTTGAAGCTCGACCAGATGCTGAGTGGACACTTCGTTCCCTACCGGAGCGAAGGGAAGTGTTGTGCGAGAAGATCGGACGAGCTGCTTGTTCATACACTGCTGGTGGCAATGGGGGCACGAAGTCGTCGATCGAGATAGGTGGTTTTCCCAACGCCAAGATCTCTTGATTAACACGACTGACCCTCTGAACATACTCAGCGTATTCTAGCAGTGTTTCGGTGTAAAGTCTGTCACATGACTTGTTGGCGGGATACGGGGTGTCGTGCCGAGTTGCCGCGGCTAAGGTTTCTCTTGACCTCGCCCTTTCATCGAGGAAAGTCATGATGCCGGGATGTGCGGGATTCTCAAAAGGTGAGTCGTGGATATGTTCCTGTGAGGGATGTTGTGCTTGAGTTTGGCCAATGTCTGCCCCGTTGGTTGTCTAAGCGAAGCTTTGGTCGGAGGTGGTAAGCCACTGAGCTGAGTAGGTCCGCTAGATCTGGTTTGAGTCATGACAGAGATCTGAATGCCTTTCGAAGATCCAGGTGTAGACTTGATGAATACCGGATGGAAATCCAAAATTGGAGGTTCTGGGCCATCGGAGATCGGGAAACAACTACGGATTCTGTTGGAAAAAGTCACTAAACCGTCTTTCCCGGTAAATGAGCCAACTGATAATGTCAGAGTTATCACAAACAAGATGATGCTGTAGATATCTCGCTAATTAGGTGTGAGTTTGCATGTTTTATGTTATCTAGTCTAAAGAACAACATGAAGATGAAGTACAAATAAAGAGGGTGTTTTTTGGGGGATTATGGCTGAGCCAAGATGACTGCTTACGTGCTCTTGAGTGTTAGTGATCAAGCCAAATAATGTAGTTCTGGTGTGCAATGGGGACACCGCTATTTGTAGTTGATATAGTCAGCGTTTACAATGGGCCGGTAAGATGTGTGTGTCATCGCGCGAGCTCTGTCAGACTGGGTTATATTGAGGCTGTTGTGAGCTCGGCGCATGTAACTGACTGTATGTTTGTTTAACTGACTTTAACTTTGTCCTAACCGGTGACGAGATGAGGGCGAGCTGGTCGGCCCCTGGTTTCTGAGCTGAATTGCATATGGTATGATCGTCTTCTGTCTCGGCAGGTCGCGAGATCTTGCGAAGGTGTGAGACGGGCTTTATTCCCTTTGTGTTACTCTATATATGAGGGGCAAGCTAGCTAGGCCACGGGCCTTATACTTTTGTTGGGCTAATGTATGAGCCATGCCTTGGATCCGCGGGCTTTGGTCGGGTTTGGCGTTTCAAGGGTGAGCGACCTTATGAGATGAAAAGTCTAAAGTTCAAACAAGCAAATTTCTGATCCACCTGAATTCAAATCTAATGACCACTTTGCTGAACATAGGTTGTTGATCTATAAATAGGGCCATCTAAAGAAGAATAAATAGCCGATTGATATGAATCTTAGCTGAGGCTTTTGTCACTTTCTTGTAAGCTGAAATTGTAATATTTATCATCTAATTTTTAAAATTGAGTTAGAAAAGAGGTTATAGACTATGTTTGTGCAATTTGGTTCTAAGTTTGTTACTAAGCTAAATTGAGTTGTGTTGAGCTGCAATTAGGTGTTGTAAAGAAGTATATGAACACACTAAGACAATGGATCAAGATAGATTATATGAGAAGATTAAGATCAAACTAGGATTCATTCGAGGCTGCTACAATAGTGAATGCTAAGTGATTCAGATTCTGCGTAGAAAATTGGAATGAAATTCTGAGTTGATCGAGGCTTTTTTCTTGTTGATTAGACGTGGGTCACAAAGTTCTGTGGTTGTATACTCTTGAAAAGAGCGTAAGTGATTAATAAAAGAATTCCATTAAATGGAGGTTCAAATTCAAAAACAAAATTGGTACAACATTGACTGCTATCGAGTTTTTTTAAGAACTCGTAGTTGGAAGCTGTATAAACCTTGTGTTCACTACTTAGTGAATTTTCATTATGCACTCTGAAATGATATGTGAATAATTATATACCTTATACTTCAGCGCATGTTTGACAGCTTAAGTTCAAAACGAGTTTTAATCCGATAAACAAGTGTCACTACATCTATGAAGTGTTACTGCATCCATATGTGACTTGTATCTTTTTGAGAACTTGTTTAATCTTTGCTTGAGTTGCTTATAAATCGTCTAATTGTTGTTCTTGATCTACTAAGTTATATTCTTGACCTTAATCCACACCATTATCCACTTGATCAAAAGACACTCTAGTGAGAGGATCAAAGCATTGACACACATACACAAAGAATTTTGCAAAAGGAAAGTTTTTAAGTGCACAATCATTCAACCCCCTTCCCCTGGTTGTTTATCCCATTATGATCCTACATCATCATTAAACAAATTTTAACATACTTCATCCGTAGTAGATAAATAAGTCCACTTACTAATATAATCCTAAAGCTCAACTGCATTATACATACATACATGTGTATATAATTGAACATATACATATACCTATATTTCAAACTATATTAGTTGTCGATTCTTTTCAGTTTAATATTTTTTAGTCTTATTTTTTAAACTAAAACCAAACCAATTCAAATCATTTTGGTTTTCGTAGTGTTAAATGTCATGTAAATGGTTCATTTGTATTGATTGACTTTAAAAATGTTGAACAACCCTAATAGATGGTTATTTTTTTAATTGATTTTTTTTTTTTTAGAGGGATAAGAACGAGGATTTGATTTTCCTCCATGCTTTCTTTTAGAACCATTCTCCTCACTAGACGGCATTCTTTCCCAAATTTCCCTCTTTCGAAAGCCATCTCAGAAAATTAATATAACATAATATTTAAATTAATTAATTAATTAAATACACCTTCTTATTTCTTCGATTTCATTTCTTACGATAACTCGCTCCCTGCCGATCGATCCGCTGCTGCAATCCGTTTGTAAAATTGAAAGTTCATCCCCGCGAATTTCAACCCGCAACAAGTGAAGAAGAAGCCCTCTTTTTCTTTTTGTATATGATCAATTTTCAAGCGATTTTCCTGTGGTTTTGGGGAGGTCTTAATTTCTGAACCTCGATTCGATTTTCAGGCGATTGATAATACATCAGGTGTTGGGAGCGTCGGTTTCTGTGGTTTTTGCAAAGATGAACAATAATCAGAAGAAGAGGAATTTTCAAATAGAAGCGTTCAAGCACAAGGTTGTTGTCGATCCAAAATATGCCGAGAAGACATGGAAGATTCTGGAGCATGCTATCCATGAGATTTATAACCACAACGCCAGTGGCCTCAGCTTCGAGGAACTCTATAGGTTACATTTTTTTCCTTTCTAACTTTGCTGCCTTTATGTTGTTCTTCTGAAGTACGTACTTATTCTTTGCTTGCTTTAGATTGTTTGAAGAATTGCAATCGTTAATCTAGCTAAGTTGCATTTCAGTCTTGATTTGGTGGCCGTTCTGTTACCGTCCAAATTATTTTAATATGACAGTTGTGTTCTCCTGATTGTTAGGCGTTTGATGAAGTAGATGTTTGCTCTTGATGTTGGTTATATCATCTTGATGTTAGAGATTATTTGCTGTTCTAAAGCATCTTATCGTTTCATTGTCAGTTGTTCCTCTTGAACTCTGGTTCTGAGTATGTGGCATTATGTAGGTGTGTTCTATGTTGTGTCTCTGTCAGTGATTTCAATACAAAAAGTCCGAAACTGATACGCTTGTCATTCAGTTTTAAATACAAAGATTTGGAAATAAAAGAATTTACATTGCACAAGTGAATGAAGTATGTCATTTGTCGACCTCATAAAGGCCATTTATCTTGCCATATTGGGGAGTGTCTTAATTTTTCAGTTGAGAATGATTACTTTGTTATAAACTTGTCATAATTGTTTAATGATAGGAATACGATGAAGTTGAATCTGTTTTAAGTTTATATGGTTAATCTATATCTTGAGAAAGGAGACTTGGAACGTGGACAAGACATGAACCTGAACTGTTATCTGTCACAGGGATTTTTAGAAGGAAATAGAAAGAAGATATCATATCTTGCTTGTCCTCCTCTCGTACATTATCCAAGAGTTGTCCATGCCTCTATGGATGGATAATATGACTATGATTTATAGCAAATGGCGTGTTGAAATCATTAAAACAAGAAATAACTGTTGATCAATCCATGTTTTGTTTTCATTTAAGGGCAAAGGATGTTTAAGTGTAAGAAATTCATGATCATACTATTGTGTCATCGCGTTGAAGTATGTTGCAACAGGATCCTATATGCAGGGCCACAGCTTGGTTTTGGCTGTTCTTTTGTACCCAAATTAGCAGGTTGCTTTATTTGTGAATGGTAGAAATTATGATTAGCCAACCTATTGCATCCTTTCATATCTAGCATGAGATATACATATTTGACAAAATTCAGAAGTTTTAAACCAATGAGTTATCCCCCACCCCTTTTTTTTTTTTTTTCTGTGGACTTAAGGTACTTCAGTTTCTTGAATGCAAATACTTATAAAGTCATTGCCCGTTAAAATCAATGTTTTCTCTGATGCTTTAATTTCTCAAGTTCTTAGGTAGATCACATTAGTATTTACTCTTGCTCTTTTATTGAGTTTAAATAAGTAAATACCAAAGAAAACTAGATATTAGTAACAAAATGGTGAGCTAGCTGAATGAAGGATTGAGCCACGACGTTCGATCGCCGCTCTGGGCATCTTCTTGAAATCTGCGGGGTCACCGAAGCGTCATGGGCATCTTCGCTGTGTTTTATGATTTGAACGAAGCTACATTAGAAGGTGGGGCAACCCACAATAACCAGGGCATCTTCTTTCCGGCTCAAACAATAGATCAAGTTTTATGATACTAAAGCACCGGGTACCCCCCAGATTCGAAATAAAAAAAAACTCGTTAGTAGCTACGTAATTGTTCGTTCTAATAAATCTGCTGTTGCTAAAGTTCCACCAGTTTGTTGTATTGCAATCGGTTGCTTAGATTCTTTATCTATGCTTTTCATTGACTTCTGCTTGTGTTCTTATTCACCTGTTTCCAAATATGTAAAAATAAATAAAAGCCCGTTGCATGCTTTTTCAGTTATCTGAGTCATAAATAGTCACTTTCGCTTACAAGGGTAGGAAAATTATGGTCTACCTTGGCCGTTAACTTATGCTATTCTGAATCAAGGTTTGGTGATTCTTATCTAAGTATGGAGAAACTCAAGTCTTTTATGCAATTGTAATGTGTCCATAAAACTCAAAGGTGAGTTTCATGGGATGACAAAATAAGCCTAACAATACTCTGTGGGTTTGAATGTTAAGCAATGTTTTATGAGCATGGACACAATGAGTAGTAGAAATGAGATTGGTAAGGTGGATGTGTTGGCAGCTAGGGTGAACATGATAGAAGATTTACATAATAGAGAAAAAGTCTAGGATGTTGCTGCTGATGAGAAAATTAGGAAGTCAAGATTATTGTTGTATGCAAAGATGTCTTCTAGACGCATATGTTAGGTGCTACGAGATACAAGAAGTGACACATATTAAACGCGAGAGAGTTAAGCTGAAGAAAACAATTAAAAAGGATATGACTTTTATGGATATCGGGGAGGATATGGTTTATAATAGGATTAGTGCATAAATCAGACCCTACCTAGTAGAAAATAGTTTTGTGTGATGTTAGTATTCTATACAAACTCTACTGCAGTTTCTTTTTTCCTTGATCACATCATCTACTTTTCTCCTATAGCATTGCATATAAAGTGATTATTCACTTGATTGTCTTCATTTACAACATTCCTGTATGTTTAATGGTGATAAACATATGCTGATGATCTTTGACGCTATTTTCCTTGTTGTCTCAGGAATGCTTACAATATGGTGTTACATAAATTTGGGGAGAAGCTGTATTCAGGACTCGTCTCCACAATGGAAACCCATCTGCAAGAGATGGCTAAATTAATAGGAGATGCCCAAGGAGGCTTATTCCTTGAAGAGCTAAATAGGAAATGGTCTGATCATAATAAAGCATTACAGATGATCCGTGATATATTGATGTACATGGACAGAACTTTCATCCCTAGTACTCATAAAACACCTGTTTATGAGCTTGGGCTGAATCTTTGGAGAGACAATGTGATACACTCAAGTAACATTCAAGCAAGGCTTCTTGATACACTTCTGGATCTTATCCTGAGAGAAAGATCTGGTGAAGTTATTAATAGGGGTCTGATGAGAAATATAATCAAGATGTTGATGGAATTAGGACCGTCTGTGTATCAAGAAGACTTTGAAAAATCTTTCCTTGCAGTTTCAGCAGATTTCTACCGGGCTGAGTCACAGGAATTCATCGAGTCCTGTGATTGTGGGGACTATTTACAAAAAGCTGAAAAACGTTTACATGAAGAAATTGAGAGGGTCTCGCAATACTTGGATGAGAAGACTGAAGCTAAGATCACAAGTGTTGTGGAACAAGAGATGATTGCGAATCATATGCTACGATTGGTCCATATGGAGAACTCGGGTTTGGTATACATGCTCACTGATGATAAGTTCGAGGACTTGGGGCGTATGTACAGCTTGTTCCGAAGAGTTCCCGATGGTCTTCAAACAATAAAAGACGTTATGACCACACATTTAAGGGATACCGGTAAACAGCTTGTTACAGATCCTGAGAAACTGAAAGACCCAGTAGAGTTTGTCCAGTGCCTTCTGAATAAGAAAGATAAGTATGATAAGATCATAAGTTCATCATTCAACAATGACAAGACGTTCCAGAACGCCTTGAACTCCTCGTTTGAGTATTTCATCAATCTTAATTCTCGTTCTCCCGAATTCATATCATTGTTTGTGGATGAGAAACTACGCAAAAGTCTTAAGGGGGGCAGCGAAGAAGATGTTGAGGCTATACTTGACAAGGTCATGATGTTGTTCCGCTACTTGCAGGAAAAGGATGTGTTTGAAAAGTATTATAAGCAGCATTTAGCAAAGCGACTGCTGGGGGGTAAAACAGTTTCCGATGAGTCCGAGAGAAGTCTTATCGTGAAGTTGAAGACAGAATGTGGATACCAGTTCACTTCAAAGCTGGAGGGAATGTTTACTGACATGAAAACATCTCAGGATACAATGCAAGGTTTTTATGCAAGCTATGGTCAAGAGCTAGGAGAGAGTCCTACTTTGGTTGTCAACGTTTTGACAACGGGGTCTTGGCCTGCTCAGCCCAGCATCACTTGCAACCTGCCTGCTGAAATCTCAGCACTTTGCGAGAAGTTCCGATCATACTATCTCGGTACTCACACAGGTCGGAGATTAACGTGGCAAACAAACATGGGTTTTGCTGATCTGAAAGCAACCTTTGGGAAGGGCCAAAAACACGAGCTGAATGTGTCGACCTACCAGATGTGCGTGCTCATGCTTTTCAACAATTTCGAGAAGCTAACTTATAAGGAGATTGAGCAAGCCACTGAGATACCGTCAGCTGACTTGACAAGGTGCTTGCAGTCGCTGGCCTTGGTGAAGGGTAAGAATGTTTTGAAGAAAGAACCGATGAGCAAAGACATTGGTGCAGATGATGCTTTTTCTGTGAATGATAAGTTTACAAGCAAGTTTTATAAGTTGAAGATAGGAACAGTGGTGGCACAGAAGGAATCTGAACCGGAAAAGCAGGAGACGCGTCAAAGAGTGGAGGAGGACAGGAAGCCCCAAATAGAGGCAGCTATAGTGAGGATAATGAAGTCTAGAAAGGTATTGGACCATAACAATGTTATAGCAGAGGTGACGAAACAATTGCAATCTCGCTTTCTTGCCAACCCTGGGGAGATCAAGAAACGAATCGAATCCCTTATTGAGAGGGATTTCTTGGAAAGGGATAGTGCTGATAGAAAGTTGTATCGGTATCTAGCCTAATGGAAACAAACAACGTATCCTCAGTTTGTGATTGATTTGTTCATTTGCATCAGGTTAGCCTGCAGATGGAAGTTTATGTTGTTTACTGTCGGGAAGATGCTCACTCTTTTTCTCATCCACATAATGACTTTCTTCTTATTCAACTTTCTTGTGTTTTTCTCCTTCAATATGTCAATGTGTGTTCCATTTTAGGGTTTTTTTTTATTTTATTTTATTTTATTTTTAAATCACGCATTTGATAACCACTTATTTCTGAGTGCTCATTAGATTTTGGTGTTTCGTGTGTGATTCTAGATGTCAAATAGTTTTTATTTAAGTGCCCTTGGAAAGGTTTTTTTTTTTTATATATTTCTTTTTTGTGGGTGATTTCAGCAATTATTGCGAAGTTGATGCTACCTATGTATGTTAACATAAAGTGTTATTTGCTTTCAGGCACAATTACGACGACACGATTAATTTTAAAATTTAAGCACATGATATGTCAATGACACATGTTCAAAATATGTATAATATATGTCGTGTATATGAAAGCATCTGGAATTTCGGATACTGCTAGTCGTATTTATGGTTATGGGAGCTTCCCCCAAGTGGAATTTGGGCAATGATTGAATCGTTTATGGCTTGTTTGTTCGTATTTATGGTTATGGGAGCTTCCCCAAAGTGGAATTTGGGCAATGATTGAATCATTTATGGCTTGTTTGTTTGGGAGGTTCTTGTCTAGTATATTCATATGTGTCGAAATGACCGATGGGTTGATCGTAAGCACGCGATTCTTACAATTGGAGGTAAATTGTGTGGCCGATCAACTCACTGGTCACTTCACTCTAAAAACACTTACCACACAAGAACTTAATGTTTGTTTCAGTGAATAATATGTAATAGTTTTTCATTATATTCCGATTTTTTAGTATGACCATAAGGTGATGAAAAATGACCGAAATTGGTTGGAAAGTGGTGAAATGATATGAAAATTGACAACACATGGGTGATGGAGAAGGGTGTGGTGGTGGTGGTGTAGGGTTGGTGGTGAGGTAGGGTGGACAGTGGATAGAGTAAGTTGTGTGGTAAGATGGGTGGGGTAGGTAGAGTTATGTATGGTTGGTAGGTGGATGGGTTGCATAGGAGGTTGGGTAAGATAGGATAAGTAGTAGGGTAGGATAAATAGTGAGAAATGGTTTGGCAGAGTAAGGTAAGATGAGGTAGGCAGAGTGGGGTAGGTTGAGTATGTGAGTGATGGGTAGCTTCGGATGGTCATGTAGGATGGGTTGAGAGGTAAGGGTAGGGCAAGGTATGGAAGCGGGGTAAGGCGGGTAGGTAGGTGGGGTGAAGAGGGGTTAGGTTATTATAGGGTAAGATGGGTAGTGAGGTAATGTGGGTGGTAAGTGTTGGGTGTCGTGCCTTGAAAGACAATTTGTTCAATTGTGATTATAATAAATAAATGACAAATTTTATTTACTATCTTATTATTTGTTTCGTGTTCATAAGTAATACATTATTGAAAACTCTATATCGTATTATATGTAGTCATATAACTTAGTGTGTGTCACACATGATGATTAAGTTTATGGTAATACACTTAAATTGTTTAGTCTGTGGTCAATTTAATCAAAGTTTGTGGTCTATTGATTAAATCATCATTAATGGGTTCAGAACACCTTATGGTGTGACATGTCTTATCCAGATCGTCGATATTGGTAATCTATGTGGGGCATTCATATATGATGTAATCATATAGGACTAAGACCGATTTAATCTATATACTCCCTCTGTCCAAATTTGTTTGGGACATATTTCTTTTATGGATATCCCAAAATAAGTCTCATTACTGATATTTAAATTTAAAGTTGCTTATTAAATGTCTAAAATGCCCACATATCAACATTTATTGAAAAATATAAGGACATATCAAAGGGATATAATTGTAAATTAGTCATGTTTTTAATGACTAGACAAAGTAATAAATGATGCTTCCTTAAATTTCAAGAGTTCCAAACTGTCCCAAACAAATTGGGACGGAGGAGTGTCTCATATAATTCCGTGATTGAAAAATCTTACTAAATCACAAGATGGTCATTTATGAATTAATCTTAATGTTTAAGTGATTGCATATTTCTGCTTGTTTCAATATAGAGTTTGATGTGTTCGTTTACTAAGTGGCGCGGTCTGAATTAATTTCCCGCTGACACTATTCGGGAATGGGTAGCTGAATGTGTGTTTCATAGATATGGAATTCATTCATTCCTGTGAGAAGTAGAAAGACAGTCATCTTATTTGTTAATCTTAGAAACTGATCGATCCGTAGAGTTCGTATTTGTTATGAACTAATTGATCACTAATGATTAATGATAAATAAGGATAAGATGTAATGAAATGGTTTACAAAACTTTTCTGCTTCATTACTGATAGTTTGTGAAGGGTTAGTATGTACAAAATGATTATAACATTGGACACTCAATAAACTTTGACTGATTGGGAATAATAAAAATCCATAATTTATAGAGTTCTTTCAATTTTTTGGTGGCGTGGTTTCAAATTTAATAAGTTGAATATAAATGTATTGTTCGATATATATTTCATTCAATTCATCGGAGCTACTGGTTTTAGGTCCACAATCCCCAGGTGTTAGCTCATAACATGCGATTGAATTCTCGTATTCTTTACCGGTTATGTATTTTGTCATAGGTGCACCACCGTGTAATTTTTTTTCTGTTGTATTTTATTTCCGAGTATAAATTATGTCAGATTACTTGTAATAGACTAATAGTATTTGCTGTTGTTTTTAGGAACAAAATTAGTTGTATTTTCCTCTATTTTTTTTGGAAAGAAGACGAATATGTTGAAATAGATGGTGTCATTACCAGTTGATTGGACATGTTGACGCCATCCGATGACATGGCATTGACTGGATATTGACTAAGTGCTGACAAGATTAGTTGTATTTGATATTGTTTTTATGGAAAGAAGACGAATGTGCTATAGGTCAAAATTGACGATGTCATGATGACAGTAGCCCTACCTGTTGGTTGGACATGTTGACGCCATCTGATGACGTGGCATTGACTGATGTTGACTAAGTGCTGACCTGTTGTTGACTAGACAGTGACATGTCATTGACGTGACACACATGACATCACACGTGGTACATTATTGGGCTTACACGTGTCAATGTCATGTCATCCACATGACACCTTTGTGGTGCTTGTTGAAATAGTGTCATATCCCAATCGGGTTGGACCGGATCCGACCGGGTCGGATCATTTATACTATTTCTTTATATTCATACATATGTTAAATGACTTTTTTGTTATTATATATTTGTTCAAACGGACCAATTATGATATTGTATATATAATATATGATAACGTCCCTGGTGTCAAACTGTGAAAGAGAAATCATAATGGTGATCGTGGTTGATGAGTTCTCGACTCACTTTAAAAGGTTTGATACTTAAATGTCTCTAGTCGTATGTACCGTCAAACGGGACATTGATGGTACGATTAGACTAGCACGTATTGGATGTCTTATATCTTATTGAAGATAGTGATAGATCTCGTCTATCTAAGTGTAGAGACACTTGGACTGTACGTGGACGTGTATTGGAGAATACGTACGTTATACTGGCCCACTTACATTAAGTGCCGCAGTATGTGGCAGTTGTGTAATTATCCTGAGACCGAGTCTTTATGACATCACGGTGTGGATTGTCATGCTTTGACACTATTGAGGTTTCCCTTAGCCATAAGGTGAACATCGGTATTGCTCGGGTGTGATATTGAAGCATGCGTAGGATACATGTTTGTTTGTCCGGAAATTGCGTATCCTATGATTAAAGTAGATATCCGAAATGGCCTTCTTATAAGGAGTGTCTTATTCTCGAAAGTCTTTGCAAATCGGAGTAATATGTTAATTCGAGAGAGTAGGATATCCGGATTATAAGATACGGTCGTTGATGTTTGACACTCGACGTACGACCGTATGAAAATATTGTAACGTATAAGATAGGATTTTATTTACAAAAAATAAATAATTTTGATAAAATTTGCGTATCAAAACAGAAAGTGTTTACACCTGGGTGTGACGGAATCTGTTTTTTTTTTAGCAACATTAAAAGAAAAAGAAAAAATAAATAAGAAAGAAAGAGAAAAGAAATAAGAAAGCTATGGGCATTGGTCAAAGGAGGGTCCACACATATTAATGCATTTTAATGGAGCTGTGGGACGCAGAAAAGGGACGGAAAATTTCCGGAAATATATTAGGTGCCGTTGTTCTATTTAAAAGGGGATTTAGGTCAAATTTCAACATTTGATTCTTCTATTTTTTCGGCTGACAATTTCCCTGCATGATTGGTGTCACGGTGTGTTTATTATTAATTCTTTCATGACGCCATTCCGAGTGATGGAATAACGAAATTGATACATAAACGATGATCTAGGGAAGAGCATTTAATTCGTAATTGCTTAATGCTTTTAGTGGAGTCGCGTGCCTCGGACCAACATATTCGGAAGCCTTATCGGGTCACACACATTGTTTTTATCATATTAGGTCAATTAAATCCCATAGAGAACATCTAGACGGATTAAAATGCGGTTATAGTGATAACCAAATAATGAAAGTTTATCTCGAAATATAAAGTGTTATAGTAGTGAATTAATATGGTTTGGCCATCACCGTTTATTTGATTATGATTGGGGTCGCGGTTATTTATTATGAATAAATATAATACAACATTAATTATGTTGATTAATTAAAGAATGTATAGAACGTAATTGCACTATTCCGTATGCCAATTTATGGCACATATAAAGGGTACAACATATTAATTATGTTGATTAATTAAAGAATATTCCGTATGCCAATTTATGGCACATGGGGAGCAGATTGCAAGTGTATGCAATTTAATTAATGATATTATCATATATTAATATTGAATATTAATAGATTTATGGAAAATAGATTTATTATAATATGATAAAGATATTCAATATTAGATATTGACAATATCTTAGATTTATTTAATATAAGATATTAAATTAAATGAGATAAATTTAGATTTTTTTTTTTTTTTTTTTTACTAGTAAAATGTTTTCTTTCTCATTAATCTATTAAGAAGCTTTTCCCAATCAGATTGGGATCATCAATGGGGTGCCACTTTCTCCTATAAAAGCAAGGGGTTGGCTAGCTCTTTTGGTACATCACAATTAGAAAATTTCTAATTTACAAAATAAACTGAGAGCTTCTTAGAGAAGGATTTAGAGAGAGAAAATGCCGGTCTAGCAACCAGATTTTTCTAATAGCTATCCAAGGAGGATTTCGGCGAGGTGCTCGTGTGGATATTGATAGAGGCCGGACACGTGGATGGCTGCACTACTACTCTCCCCAGACGGTCAAAGCGTCGATTTTTAGATCAAGCGAGGTAAATCACCATTTACTAACTCAACGTGTTTATTGTATTAAACGAAGTCGATCCTGGTTAAAAGTAAATAAATTTTAAATTCCGTTGCGTTCCCGCGTTGATTTCCTAACAGTGCTGACATGGCCCGATTCTGGGATGACATGTGTCAATGACTTGTCAACTAGTGTCATGTGACACGGTGATGAACAGGCTCCTCAGAGTATCTCCAATCATGCCACATCATCAAATTATAAATTTTTTTCTTATAAACCTTTTCTTTACAATACATAAATCTTTTCAAAAGCTTTATATTATGGACCACTACATATAATTTTTTTTTACTACCCACAAACAATTCCCAAAAAAATACAAAAAAAAAAAATCTATCTGGTTCAGGGGCGGATGTACATTGAGTGTAGGGGGCAATCGCCCCCTCGGATCCGGAAAGAACACTATTATGTATGTTGTGTATTTTTTTTGCCTCCCTTAAAAATTTACATTCGCCCATAGTATTGTCCCCCCTCACTCGGGATTCTACGTCCGCCTCGATCTGGTTCACAACAATAAACCTTTTGCAAAACCACTTTTTTAGTCATATGCACTCTCATGGTTACGAACCTTTTTGAAAAGGTTTAAACCTATTCTATATATACCGTTGGAGATGACCATTCTAGGCTATAAAGTTTTTTGTTACATGGAAGAATGATACTAAACATGGGCTTCTAGATTACAGTTTTTTTTAGAAAAAATAGTTGACTCATTAAACTGTGTTTTGTTTTTTTTAGGTATCAAATAATCCATTTTAGTGGTTTAATTTTTGTATTATTATTATTAGTAATATTATTATTATTTATTAATATTATTACCATGTCATGTGAGTCACCATGGAAAGATTTTTTTTTTCTTTTAAAGGAAACCATAAGAGATTTTATGATGCAACGGTTATAGGAATGTTGTACCAAGTGGCATACATTAGAGTCTTTTATTTTTAAATCATTTTTATAAAATATACTTTTATTATGTATGAGAAATTAGAAATCATATGTTGTAATGTATGTCACTCGATACGACCTTCGTATATCGGTTGTGTTATAAAATGACGGCTTCTATCGGCACCACGAAATCGCTTGTGGCACCACGAATACTTCCGGCACCCTATAAATTGCTTTTGGCACCACCAAATATTTGTATTATTATTTTTACTTCAAGCACAACCAAAAAATAAAAAAATTACTCTTTATACCACAAATTTTAAAAAATACAATTTAGTCCTTTGATTATTTAAATTAAACATTATAATCCAATTATTAACTTATATCAATAACAAACCACAAACTTAATTTTCATCCGAATTATCATCTATATTTATTTCTTTATTGGCACCACCATAAACAACATTCATCTTCATCTTCAACATCATCCTCTACAAGTTTCTTCATCATCAAAATTCATTTTCATCTTCTTCAACCTTCTTCATCATCAAAATTCATTTTCATCTTTATCAACATTCTTCTTCATCAAAATTCATTTCATATACTCCAACCCTTTTCACCCAAATATCATTTCCAAACAATATGGAATCAAAATTCATATTCCATGGCTTGAAACACCATTAATTAGGGGAAAATGAAGTTTTTTAGAGTTTTTTGATTGGCCATTGGATTTTCCGTCCGGCATCCAACCTAACGTCAGTACCACTGACGTTCGTATGTATAATAAACATCAGACTTGGTGACGTCTTTTAGTACAAAAATGAATATTTTGTTGCTGCTATAACGCCACCAACTCTGACGTTGGAACCAAAAATAAACGTCACTACTCCCGACGTTTTTTGACACCAGAACTTAATGAGTTCATGTTTAAGACGTTCGTAATAGTCTAAGATGTCACCTAAGTTGATGTTAAGTAGAACGTCCGCACTCCGACGTTATGAGTACGAGATAAACGTCAGTCTCACCGACGAAGTAACATGTTACCCTAGTGGGCTTGTATGACTTAAACGTCATCCGTGCTAATGTTTTATCCGCATTAAAACGTCACTGTCACCGACGTTTTAAGCACCCGGTCATCTTTCTCAAACCTCCGATCGGAAAACGGTCGGTTGAACGAAAAACACCTTTAAAACCTCCGATTTCAACTAACAACAAATACACATTTCAATGGAACAAATTACTCCATTAAAAATTGGAATGAAAACCTTCGAAATGCAACAAAACAAGATACTTATATGATTTGGTTCAAAGTGGTGTTGTTCTTTGCTTCACTTGCGGTTTTCGGCTCAATTTTATTTTCTCCGGCGTCTTTTCCGACGAGAACTCCGGTGAAGTTAGAAGATGTAGGGGAAGTTAAATGATTTTTAAAAATTGGAGGGGTAAAAGTTAAACATTAGAGACTAAATTGTTTAATTTTTACAACATGAAAGACTAAAACGTATAGTTTTTAAAAGTTATTTTTCAAGTGGTGTCTTGAATGATTAAGTGATGTGAAAAAATGAATTGAAAAATAATAAATTAAAAAACGTCGATAGTTATTTCGTGTGGGGATATAAGCCGCCTATAAAATTTGTAGTCACCCTAATTATTTGTGTATTGTTAAAATATATATATATATAAATATTTTATAGAAAATTAGTATCTTTAACAAATTTTTTTTTTACCTTTTATATTTTTCTTTTACTTACTTCTTGGTCAAAGCCTTTAAACCATTTTCGTGAACCTTGCTTTCCTCGAACCAGTAATCCATCTCCACTGCAATTTACAATCTTCAGAAAGCTGAAAACAATGGCGACGGAGCTGGAAGAATTGATTGGCTTCCTATCTTTCCCATCTCCTTCTGTAAGTCAATTAACATCACCACTGCCTAAAATCATATTCTTTCAAAGCTTACTTTTTGTATGTTTTATTATTTATGACGTTCTTACATTGTTTTTCCCCTCTTCCTTTTTCATGGGTTTTTGCTTTCTCATAATAAAAACCGTTTCTTTTCGATTGATTATCAATGGCTTGATGTTATTGTTGTTTACTTAAGGTGAAGAAGGCAGCAGTTGATATTGTTCGGGATTATACAGGGTCAGACGAAGGCTTGAAATCCCTCGCCAATTATTCCTCTGTTGTTGTTCCATCTCTTTCAACTCTTTTACCTGAAAAAACGGTTACTTTTTCCCTCGCTTTCTTTCTTCTGATTACCTTATTTTATTCTGATTCAATCTTGCCTTTTAAATTTTTATTTTTTTTTTTTTTTTGTGTCTTTTAAATTTGATGACATTTTCTTGAGCTATTTCAGATGATGTGTTAGACTCATGAAATTGTACTTATTCTTAAAAATTTGGGTCACATTAGTATTTAGTTGGTGGCTTTTGGTTTCAGGAGTTGTCTAAGCCTGCAGCAGAAGCACTTGTAAATTTGTCACAAGATAAGGAAATAGCTAAAAAGATGATAGACATTAGCATAGTTAAGATAGCCATGGATCTCTTATACAAGAAAGATAGCGAGATTAGTGCGCTGCTGGTTATGCTCCTCGTCAATCTCACGCAGTTGGATGTTGGTATCAACTCTCTGCTTCAGGTGATCCTTTGTTTTTGTATAATTGTCTCACTGTTAAAAATATAATCCTAATCTAGATGTTTTTTTCTGAATTGAACTACTTTTTTTCAAATGGTGATGCTTTATGCTGGTTAAAATTAAGCAATGTTCTTGATTTTCAGTCTGATGATGAGAAGGTGCGGGGTCTATATGTCATGAAGCTTGTGAGGTCCTTCTGTACATCGTCTAGTGAGAAAGGTGATAATTTTGTTTGATTTACTCTTTTCACTCGTCTATTATTATGGATCTTAGTTGGTGAATGCTGCAGTAGTTGAGGGTGTCATTGTAGATAAGACAATATGCACATTATTTTAAAAAACTCAACCCTACGGATATTTCTTCTCCAAATGAGACCTTTCCGATCACTGCTTTTTCTCTTGCGCTTCTTCATTTTGTACTCTTTATTTGTCTTATTATGGCTTCCCGGACTTTGTCTTGGTCATTGGACTATTCATTAGATTCTGTCAGAACATAATCGCACATTTTCAATCAATTGGACTTTTAGGGGGGGAAAGAAAACTGGACTTGTTATAATGTCAAGTCTTTTATGAACATTGTTTTCAACCTAATGTGAAAACTTGAACTTAGTTTAACATTGTATAAACAAATTTTCAAAAAGATATTTGTAATTTATAACGAAGGTATTTCCTTGAAGCTGAAGCTATGAGCCTATGGCAAGATAGGGTATATGAATGTGGTGAAATCAAATGCCCATGAACTCATTTTATATAACAAACAAAGACTTGGTTAAAAGACACTGAAAATGCAGCATCAGTTTGATGAGTCCTTTCACCCTTTTAGTGCAATTCCTCTGAATCAGCATTCAGCAAGATCAACATAGTGTAGCTTAAAGAATCACTATCGCAGAAAACTGACCGTGTAGCTGTGATTGACCAGTTTTCATTACACAGCCCTGAGTGTTTTTAATTTCTGCATGAAATTCTCCTTAGATTCAACTATGAAAACTTGTGTATCTTTCTGTGTGAAATTATTTTCAAATAAAATATGAATGAATCTCAAGCAGATCCTCATTTTAAAACACTACTGATGAGAATATTAACAAGCAGATGACCCCTTTGAACACGTGGCTTCTGTTCTTGTGAACATCTCAAAGAATGAGGCTGGTAGGAAGCTCTTATTGGATCCCAAACGAGGGCTCTTAAAGCAAATCATCAGGCAGTTTGATTCAGTAAACGTTTTGCGAAAGAAAGGGGTATGATAACGTGCTATTGATCATAGTATAGAATCTTTTCCCTGAATAGTTTTCTTTAACCTTCTATCTGATGTTAGTTACTGGTGTAGCTTAGGTTCTTACCAAGCCTGTAGACAGTTGTTAATTGGTCTCTTTGAAATTACATCATAGGTTGTTGGAACTCTTCGTAACTGCTGTTTTGAAGCTGAAAATCAACTGCAAAATTTGTTGTTGATCTCAGAGTTTATGTGGCCAGCTCTACTACTTCCTGTTTCCGGAAACAAGGTGGTTTTCTTCGTTTTTGTTTCTTGTTTCCTATTCCAACCCTCGCATGAAATTATAATTTTGTCATCATGGTACACTTACTTTTCTGGAAAGAGAGAGAGACTTGGTGTTACGAGTCAACCAGTCGCTTTGTGACTGTTTTTAGTAGATCTTGTTGCCAAATTTCTCCTAATTTGTGCCCACAACTCGAGTGTCAGTATAGTTGGTTTTTTTTTTTTTTTTTTTTTTTTTTTATTCCCTCCTTGTATGGTGGGCTACATAGGTTCTTGATCTTCATTTCACTTGGCCCTTTACTTATCTAAAAATTTGGTCTCTAACAAGTTGATTCTCTCCCGTGAATATATTACTCTGGAACAGGTTTACAGTGAGCAAGACACTTCAAAAATGCCACTTGAGCTTGCAAGTGCGCTTTCAATCGAGCGTGAGGCAGTTGCTGATCCTGAAATACGTGCACAAGCACTCGAGGCTATTTACTTAATCGTGTTGCAGGTCAGGCTTGCATCCAGTCATTTTCAACTAAATTTAACTTTGAAGTCTTTCAAGTTAGAAATAGTTCCCTTATATTATTATTACTACTACATTATCATTTGAGGCAGAAAAAAGAAAGTGTTTTTAAGCCCTCGCGTATTCCTCTTTATATATTCATTTCTTGCAGGAGGGAGGAAGAAGAGCCTTTTGGTCGGTGAACGGACCTAGGATATTGCAAGTCGGTTATGAAGACGAGGAGCATCCCAAAGTGATGGAAGCGTATGAGCGAGTTGGCGCTATGGTACCTATATATATATATATATATACACCATTCCATCCGTTCCGAAATAACTGAGGCAGTTGCCAAAAAGTTTTGTTTCAAAATAACTGAGGCAGAACATTTTCCAAAACAACATTTTTTTGCTAATTTTCCTAATTTACCCTTATTTACCCTTATTTAATACTAGGCAAAAAGTTAAAAAGAATACTGCATTAATTGTATTATAGGGATTTTTTAGTCATTGTATCTTTAAAGTCCTAGCATTAAATCACATTCTTAATAAGCGTGTTTTTAGCAACCGCCTCAGATATTTCGGAACGGAGGGGTAGTTGTTTTCCCAGGTTAACATTTTTCATGTCAGTCTGCTGAAAACAGCCACATAACTAACTCTTTTTTTTTTTTTTTTTTTTTGTTGTTTTTTGGCAGTTGATTCAAGAAGGTGGCTTTGAGGAGGATTCATCTGCTCAACCATCATAGATTCGACATAATTAGCTTTTGTTTTTATTTTTTTAATTTTATGTTATGTTGCAAATTAAAATGTAAGGTGAAATAGTGTGTTTGTATTGTGCATGGTTATTATGATGATTATTTTTAACGAGAGAGTAGTGAATAATTTATTGAATTAATTAGATATTAGGTTGTATGAGTGTTGGTCTTGGATGCTCGAGAGAAGCTTATTTCATTTATTAGCCATAGGTATTGTTTAAATTTCTGAATACTTAAAAGATAGTCCTGGAAGTATATAATGAATGAAGCATTTGTAGATGCTGGCCGGGCTGGTTCTTTATCAGATAGAAGATCTGCTCCAGGCCGGTGTGTTTTCCTAAGTGGAAACTTAATATCTTGGTAAAGCAATCAGTGATGGCCAGAAACGGTGTGGAACCAGAATACAAGGTAGTTGCACATGTGTTTTGTGAGATTTTGCAACTAAAAAGGTTGTTGCAAGAGTAGAGAATCAAGATTCAAGAACCTACCTAAATCTACTGTGATAGCAAGTCTGCTATTCACATGACCGAGAATCAACTCATCATGACAGAACTAAGCATGTTGAAATTGACAGAAATTTTATCAGAGAGTAATTGGAAAGAGGTGATTTCAACATATCTCACATCCCAACACCTCAACAAGTTAGTGACTTATTCACCATAGGTTTCAGCAAACAGCGATTCCAGTTCTACAAAGGCTAGCTAGGTTTGATAAACCTATACAAGCCTCGTTTGAGGGGAGTGTTGAAGATATCAGCTGAAATAAGACTCAACTGAATAGGACTTAGCTGAATAGAACTCAATTGGGATAGAATTTAGTGTTAACGGGATTCAGCTGTGATAAGATTTAGCTATGCTGATCTCTACATAGCTGGTCCTTACACTGTTGATATATACACAACTGATCTCTACATAGATAGTCTTTACTCTTCTGATCTCATCATTCTCTTATGATAGTCTCCGTCTCGTCGATGTTGTCTTATGTTGTTCTGTGCTAAAGAAGGTGGCAACCTGTTTTTGTATTACGTTTACTCCATATTACTATCTTAATATTTGGTCTTGTTCGTAATTTGTTTTGTACCGTTCTTACAACGGCTCCTTATCTTTTTAGTAAGTGGGTTGGTGTCTAATCACCCACAATGGCTATTTTTGTATTTGTAATCTCTATTAACCTAATTTTCCAAGAGTTGGAGTGTAGATGAAAGAGACACTCGTTTATCTTCAATTATTATTGCTCTTTGAAGTATGATATATTTATAGCCGTCGGAGGTAGTTGTGAAGAACAACCGAGACATCCAGTTCAGCTGAGTCACAACAACTGAGACAAACTTTAGATGATACTAAGTAGCCGAAACAGATTCAACTAAGTTCAGGGCCGGCACTTGAAATTTTTGGGCCTTTGACGAAATCTCCGAATTAGGCATTTTAGTTCGATTTTTTTTCTTTTAAAAAACGTATTTATAAAATGTTATTTCAACATCGCGCTTTTAACATCCGTGGATACAAAATTCAATTCATTGATATGTGTTGTATGTCTATAATTTAGTCCTTGTAAAAAAAGTTGGGCATTTATCAATTCAAGTTAAAAAAAAAATTCATTCTTTATCAATTCAAATAAAATTTTAATTTGGGCCTTTATCAATTCAAGTAAAAAAAATATTATACATTATATTATGTTGGATGAGATTGGATCTACACGAATTTGTTTTCGCGATACATGTAATTTCGGGCCCCGAGACGGTTGGGCCTTCGGCCAACGCCTACTCGGCCTATGCATTGGGCCGGCCATGACTGAGTTAAAACATACAAATGTAATCTTTATTAGCATGTTGCACATCCTACTTACAAACCAACATCTTTCATCCACAATACATGTTAAAATCAACAAGACTTTAACCCACGATCTTATAACAGTTCCACGATTCACGCATATATGGTCATGATTAAACCATGATTGCCCTCATAGCTACTTCATGCCATTTGACCACAACTTCAATGGTTGTACACTGAACTCCCCCACGAGGGAGGTTTATAAAATGACCATCATCCCCAATCTTCAGAACTATGTTAATAGTTTGATCCCAAGTCATGTGGGTACGTATGCAGTCAATCCAATATTGACTCAACTATGATTAATCAACAAATCTACCGGTTAAAGTAGTTGGGCTATCATAGCCCAATTACCTGAATTGTCACCAGAATCCATTACTGAAGCTTTTGAGCATCATCATTGTATAAACATTGAAAATTAGCTATGTTGCACAGACATGGACACGTCGCACGACACGACACGACACGGACACGACGATACGGCTATATATATAATGTAAATAAAATTCAATTTATTAAAAAAATATCCGTAAGCATCTGAAAAAACTAGACAAAATAAGATATTACATAAACTCTATGTATATCAAGAATAGATATTCGACCTTTATACAGTGCCAAAAAAATATTGTGATTGACATTCAAAATATTACAAATAGTAATGATTGTTTATCAACAAAAAAAAAACATATAAACTTGATACGGCGTATTATTTATTTAATTATTATAGATATGAAAATCGTGTATTTTAACGTTTTCATTGAAGAAAACTTATATAAAAAAATTAAAAAATTGGGTTCAGAAGTGTCGGGGAGCGTCGGTGCCGTGTTGGGGAGTGTCTATAGTGTGTCGGATATTTAAATATTAAATAATATTAATTTAATCAGCCGACACTGTCGGACAAGGTGTCGGAGCGTGTCGTTTCGTTTCTTGTGTCGAACAAGACGCACGGCGACCAGATTAAAATATCGGTGCATTATAGAAAATTAGTGATTGCTTGACCCAAGTCATGTAGGGTATGTATGCAATCAATCCAACATTGACTTAGCTATGATCAGTCAACAAATCTATCAGTCAAAGTAGTTGGGTTATTAGCCCGAATCCATTACTGATGATTTTGAGATCATCATTGTAGAAACATTGAATTTAGTGATTTCAAAATGGCAACGTAAAAGGACACGTATAGATCTTAAATAAAAAATACAAAGAAAAAAAAATAATGTTTCTATGGTGAAATAATTATGATAAATATTGTTATATTGTATGAGGAGGAAGTACTAAGTAGAGACGTTTTTTTTTTTAATTTTTAAACAGATACGAAATATACACATGAATAATTTTTGTACCTACTGAGACTCAAATCCGGTACCTTTGGATTAAGAACAATTATGGTAAATATGGTGAAACAATTATGATAAAAAGCGTGCGTGTTATTTCTAGGGTGAAACAATTATGATAAATATTGTTATAGTGTATGAGAAGGAAGAAGAGACGGTTGTTTTGTTTTGTTTTAAAGGTTATGAAATATACACACACTTTTGTTTATTTTTTTTAACGGATACGAAATATATACACGCACATTTTTATCCCATTGAGACTCAAACCCGATATCTCCGGGTTAAGAACCACATAATTTACCGCTAAGCCAATTCCTTGTTGACTAGATGAAAAATGAAAAAAATGATTAAGTTAATTAAGATATTTGAGTCAAAGAACAAAATCTATTTTAAAAAAAAATCTATTTTTATTGCATTACAATAATTTTATGGAAAATTAGGGATAATGACAGTTTTGGAATATTTTTGAATAACAAGACAAATTAAATTTTTTTTTATAGGGAGAAAGACAACTCTCATAATTTTTATAGCCTGAATGACAAAATAAAAAAAAATTTAAAAAAAAATGAAAAATCTGACGCTGCTCTAGTTTCGTTTTTTTTCCTTCCCGATTTTCAAACACTCGTATTTTTTGATGTAGATCTCCAAACGCGATAAAAATTTCACTGAATTTTTTATTTTTTGATGCTCTTCATTTTGAGACTTGATTCGATATAATTACATCGTTTTTAATGAGATTCACTGTTGAAATTTACTCAGTGAATCTTGAAAATCAGTGAATATCGAAAGTGAATTTCGAACAATAGTGAATTTCGACAGTGGATTTTCTGAAATCACGTCGGAATATGTTGAATGTGGTCTCAAAATAAAGAGCATGAAAAAATAAAAAATTTGGTGAAAGAATTTTCAAATTTAGAGTTCTAGATTGAGAGATATGAGTGTTTAAAAAAATAATAAAAGAGAAAGTGTGTTGGTTTTTTTGTATGGAAAAAATGGCGCCTGAATATAAAAAATCAAATTAAAATAGTTTATGCAAAAGTTTCAAAAAGTTGTTAATAAAATGTTGGTGTCTTTCTCCCTTAATTCCCTATCTATTATAGTGTTGAAGCAACATAGAAAAAAATCCATGTCATCAATGTTTAACAATTTTCATTTTTGACACCAAATAGGATTCATCATAGACCAAAATAAGATGAGACTGTCTTTTCACACAAAACATGTTTTACACATTTCAAGGATGAGAATGAGCTTCGTTTTGACATTTAACACACATATCATTCTGACCCTAAATGAGTCAGGAATTGTATAGTATTCAACCATGTTACAAGCCTAAAACATTATGTTTTCCAGACCACATTTTGGTCTGAATAAAGAGACATTATTATGTACGCTTGAAAAACAAGACGTGCCGTTTTACAGGCCGAAAAATAACGTTTTCCGCTCCTATTTCTAGTCAGAATATGACCACGGCGCTCTGAAAATTTTGAAAACGTATCAGACCATTCTAGAGGCCGGAATGTAATGTTTTCCTGACGACGTTCGGGTCAAAATAAGCTAAATTATTTGACCACATTTGAGTAGGTATAACCCTATCTCAAGTAAGAATATAAAAACGTCGCTATAAAAATTTCGAAAACGTATCGGACCATTTTAGAGGCCGAACATATAATGTTTTCCTGACGACGTTCAGGTCAGAATAAACTAAATTGTTCTGACCACATTTGGGTAGGTATAATGTTTCACATTCTAACCGAACTCCGGCCAGAATGTAGACGCGTGTGAAAAAAAATTTAAGGGCAAATTTGGAAAGTAATTGTTGTGTAATAAAATAAATGATTGTGTGAAAAGACATTTCCAATAAGATTTGCAATTGCCTTAATATCTCCGAACATGATTCATTAAACTTTGTTTTTTGCATACATGAAAAAAAATCATAATCAAATATTTATAATTATTATAAGATATTAAAAAGAATTACTACAGTTAAAAAAAATTATCATAACGAAAACAAATAAATGAATATTGGTTCGGAATGTTTTTTTAAAAATAAACGAATATTGGTACGAAAGGAATATCCCTTAAAAAAAAACAATAATAAAGCCACAAAAAAAAACACAACAAATTGACATAATAATAATCTATAACCATGGATTATTGTGGAATCTAAATCAATGTTTATAAATATCGTAAAAATGGATGGTGTAGATTATTGTTGTGTTAATTGATTATGTATTTTCGTTGTGATTATCATTTCTCTTATAAAATAAAAAAAAAAAAAAAAAAAAAAAAAAAAAGAAAACGGATACTACGTGTCGCATTCCGCCAAAAATCACATCAATCTCATTACTTACATATGGCGCCAAAACACGAAAAACTACCACCAAAACAGTCTCCACTCTCCCCCCAATTTTCATCTCCCGCCATCTCCAATTTTTCCCCAATTTTTTTTCACAGAATAAAGAGCGCCCCTCACAAAAATGTTGTCTCAAATCACAATCCATCTCAACAACAAGAAGAAATTTCTGTTGTTTTTCGCCTTCAATTATCAAAATGGACGTCTCAGAAATCGCGAAAAAGCTCGGTCTCACTGAATCCAAAAACGTTGTCCGTAAAGCCGCCGAGCTCCGCCGCCGTGCTGACGTCCAATTCAACTCATCTGCCATTGGTGTTGTAAGGCTTTGATCATTCTTTGTTTTTATGGGTTCATCATTCGACTGCCTTGATCTTTCTAATGGGATTGTGTTATGCCTCATTTTTGTAGGGAGAGATCTGTAAGGCTATAATATGTCTAGAAATATCTGCTGCTGGGTAATGTTACTCCTCTTTGTTTTTGTTCAATTTGTACTTCGATTTATATTATCTTCTTGTAAAATTCGACTATTCTCTGCCCTTTTTCATTTTATAATTATCTGGCATAAGGTAAAATCGTTGCCTTTGACTTGATGTCACTGCTTCATTGCCAAGTTAATTGTACAAACTTAATTCAATGTGGTATGCTTTTATGCACCAAGAATGCTCTTGAAGTTGGAGGTAGGGTAACTTTAACTTTTGGGAGGTCCATGCATAAATCATTTTTTGTAGTATGTACAAAAAAAAGTTTCAAAATAATGGTGGTGTCAACGGTTCTGATTTGGCTGTGCTCCTGTTATCTTGATTGTAGGATGGATGTGATGTTTGATCGTCAGACAGCGATAAAGTTGAGTGGGATGTCGGAGAAGGCTTACATTAGGTCCTTCAATTCATGCAGAATGCAATTGGTATCAAGTATGTGTGTTTGCCTTTACCTTAATTAAGTTTTAGATAACAGTGTTTCATCTTTGTAATATTTTGATTGTTTATGTATTGATCATGTTTAGGAACACAATCGATGTTAGGGAGTTGGCTATTCAGTTTGGGTGCGTTCGTCTCATCCCTTTTGTGCGCAAGGGCTTGTCTTCGTAAGTCCTAAAAAACCAACATTGATTTATGCTTTTAGTGTCCCTTGCATGCTTCTTGTTTGAAATCTTGTCAGATGGCAATTTACCATATGGTCCATGTGCATTAGGTATAATGTGATTCAATTATGATTAGACAACAAAATGCTTTGTGGGTTTTTATTTTGCACAGCAGATTGAATGTTTTTGAAGTTGATATCATTGGAACAATCAGGATAACCCTTCTCCCCATTTTTTCATAAGCAATCACATGTATTCTGCCTGTCCTTTTAAGTTTGAACTTGTAGGGGATCAGACTGTAGTGTAGATTATATGTTACAGTTAGTGATGTTGATACCTTCTA
This sequence comes from Gentiana straminea, assembly GCA_036785695.1. NCBI lineage: Eukaryota > Viridiplantae > Streptophyta > Magnoliopsida > Gentianales > Gentianaceae > Gentiana > Gentiana straminea. The sequence goes on along the minus strand of JAVUPR010000090.1, from coordinate 4,815,415 downwards.
CAATTATTATGTTGAATCTTCTTTCTTTTGATGGTAAGGGAATGGGTAGCCAGTGATCTTATTTTATAGTATATGTAATTGTTCTTTGATGTTTTATGACCATGTTTTCAGATACAAGGAGAGATTTCTTTCTTCCCTCCCCCCTTCTCGTAAGGCAAGTGCTGATTTCAGTCGACCAGTTTTTACAGCTGCGGCATTTTACCTTTGTGCAAAACGACACAAGGTATGTAGCTGCACATTTCATTCTATTGCTATGTTGAAAGAAAGATTCTTTTCCTTAATTGGTTCCCCTTTTGCAGTTAAAGGTTGATAAGATAAAGTTGACTGAATTGTGTGGCACTTCAGAATCTGAATTTTCTAGTGTAAGACCTTGGATTTGCTTACTAATTTCAACTTCAATGCTAGTATTTCAATCCTCCTCCCCCCTCCCTTCCCCCTTCCCTGACTTGTGCTGATTTGAAATGATTGCAGGTGTGCATATCCATGAAAGACACTTGCTTTGATGTGTTTGGCATATCTAAGGAAAAGAAAGATCCTAAAGAAATCAAAGGAAAACGAGGTACATTGCCTAGGCCATTGAATTTCCATAATAATTTCAGTTTATGTGATATGCTTTACAAGGTTGAACTTAACATATTAAGTCTCTTTGTCTCTCTATCCATTCATTTCCACAGAGCTATTGGATGTCTTTCCTGAAAAAAGGAGGCATGAAGATGGCAGCTCTTCATCTGATGAAGATGAGGTAATTACCTTGAACACGATATTGATTCATTTATTTCTTGGCTTTGGAATGACGATTTCCTATTGAATCTTATGCTACCTTCTAGTATCATTTGTATAAAAAGACAAAACATCGCACACATCTACTGGTGTATTAAAGACTTTCATACACGAATTCCGCTTGTAATACATACAAGTAGTGGTCTGTCCTAGACTCTACTCCATTTCCACCATATAATTGCTCTTTGTTTCCTAATATGCAGAGTTCTTCATATAAAAAGCGCAAACGAGAAGATGAATGTGATTATGAAGAGTGGAAATCAGCAGTTTTGGATTCTACTAACCAGCCCAAGGAAAAAGGTTATCTCCATGCCTAGTCTCATAATCATCATTATTACTTTTTTAATCTTTGTCATTTTTCATCTTGTACAAGTATTTCATTTGCTTTTTTAATATGAAAATAAAGGTTAAAAACAAATGTCTTATATATTGCTTCATTGCTCATGCAGGTCCTGCCAAAAGAACCAAGCAAGCTAAGCTCAACTTTTTGAAGAAATTACCTGAAACCCATGTGAGAGCTTCATGACTGGACCGAATCTTGTACAGTTTCTTGGCTCAATAATCTTACAATATCTTGGTTGAAAAAGGGAATATCTTCAAGAATTAATTATTTGCATATTTATTTGGACATACACATTTGAAGAGATTACAGTGATATTCTTTTTTTGTGGGTATAATGTTTATTTGGAAGAGGCTATTACTAATGCAGTGAATTGTGTTGGATCGAGGCGCAACAAGAACTTTCCAGGGGTGGTTTCTAAGGTCTATACAGAGTTAATCCTAATTAGTTGTACTTCGAATTAATTATGTGGAAGAGATAACTAAAACAAACTGGAATAAAACTAAGATGAACTTATCTGATCTGATCTGATGTTTCTAATTAGGTTAACCAAATTGATTCTTTTTTAGATTGATTAACTTAGATGCAAATATTATCCTATGTTCTACTAGATGGAATGATTCTTAAGTGATAAAGAAGCAAAATTCTGAAATGTTGTATGTATTTACCTTCATCAAGGGCTGCCAACACATACGTAATAGAAACACACTCCTTATAAATGTGCAAACGGATTTAGTGAAAAGAAAAGAAGTATTATTGTCTAGGTCAATGCAATGTCAATGCACTAATATGGTTCAATGCAACGTCGGTCGCTGCACCACAATAACCGTAAGTCATGTGACTTATTCTCTGCGTCTAAATCTGAATCGGTCTGTCAAAGATGAATCTGGAAGACTCCGCTGAATTGATATTCAGCTGAGGTATTCAAGTTTGATATGTTCAGCTGAATGATCATGCCTGAATCTTGTGCGTTCACGTCTGAATCAGTTTTGAGTCTGAATCTGAAAGTTCTTCGTCTGTTCTCCATGAAGACTACATATGGGTGTATTTTAGTAAAATACTTAGTTGGACATTATGACGGCTATGTTTAGGTTCCAAAGGCTATAAATACCAGCAGTTATTGTAACAATCAGTATTATCTTTGTAACTCTATGCATAATAAAAATTCCTTTATGTCTGTGGACTAGTCGGTATTTTGCCGGAAACCGCGTTAAATTTGTATTTCTTACTTTTTATTCTTGTTTGATTTTACGATTATTGCTTCCGTTATCTGGGTTCTTTTTGCAATCTGTTACAACAAACTGGTATCAGAGTGAAGGTTTCTTGGAATTTTCACGATATGTTTCGAGCAAGACTGATTGGCACCAAGGTTGTGATCAACTCTAGGTTTTGGAATCAAGGCTTGTTCTATGGAGAGAAGCATGTCTGCAAATAACGTGAAAATCAACAAGTTTACAGGTAGAAACAAATTCAGTTTATGGTAGATCAAGATGCGTGCCTTATTAAAACAACAAGGGTTATGGGCTCCCTTGACGAAGACTGTGGGTACAGTTCAGTTAAGATGGCCAGTCCGGAAGAGAAGGCATGTTCAGCAATCATGTTGTACCAGTCAGATGATATAATCACACAATTTACTAAAGAAGATATTGTTGTGGTTGAAGCTTGAGAGTTTATATATGACAAAATCTCTAACCAACAAGTTGTTGAAACAACATATGTTTAGTCTTTGAATGCATGGAGGGAATCAAATGAGAGATCATCTAGATCTGTTGAACACAATATAACTTGATCTCAGGAATATTAATGTTAAGATTGAAATGAAGACGCAGCTTGGATTCTGTTGTAGTCATTGACTGCATCATATGAGAAATTTGTGCAGTAATTCATTGTTGGGAAGGATACAGTGTCATTGAAGGACGTGAGATCATCTATCCACACTCGAGAGCTACGCCATAAGGCATCTGTTTCTGGTACAGACTTCTATGATGCAGGTTTGGTTGCCATTAGAAGCAACACAGGGCATGGAAACCCTAGAAAGAAGAAGTCCAAGAAGGGTGGTTCCAAAGGTCGTAAGCCTAAAGATTCTGTAATTACTGTAAAAAGCAGGGACATTGGAAAAACAATTGTCCAAATAAAAAGAGGTAGCAAGGGAACAAATCTGGCACAACTGCAATAGCTAAGCATGACACAAATTCAGATACAGACATTGCTCTAGTGGTTGGTGAATCAAAACATCACAATGATGTGTGGATTCTTGATTTTAGGGCATCTTACTATAGTTGTCCTCAAAGGGATCAACTTATGAGTAGAGGAATGAAGGACATATTTCTATGGCCAACACCAAGGTCTGCAAGATAGTTGGAATTGGCTCAATTCACATCAGGACTCTTGATGGTAAATTATGTACACTGTAGGATGAGAGACATGTTCTAAGATGACAAAGAATCTTATTTCTCTTAGTCGAATAGACTACAAAGGGTTCAAATTCAGAGGTGAATGTGGAGTTCTGAATGCCTAGAATGAATCATATATGATTCTAAAAAGTGTTAAGAAAAGAACCTTGTATTTTTAACAAGGATCTGCCGTATCTTGTTTAGCTGTAATTGCATCATCAAAAGTTCACCAGTCAGATCTGACCAAGTTGTGACACGTGAGACTTGGTCATATGAGTGAAAGAAGGATGTATATTCTGTCTAAATATGATCTTCTTGGGGGATATAAAGTCCAGAATCTTGAGTTTTGAATCTAGAGTTTTGTGAGCATTGTGTGTATGGGAAGCTACACAGGAGCAAAAGTTTCCAAAAGCAATTCACACAAAGGAATCACTTGACTATATTCATTCTGATTGCAGGGGGTCATCAAGGGTGGAATCATTTGGTGGTCATAGATACTTTGTGTCATTCATTGATGACTATTCAATAATGACTTGGGTTGTCATGATGAAACATAAATGTGATGCATTCAAGAGTTTCAAGTAGTAGAAGGCCTTGGTGGAGAATCAGACAGGCAATAAGATCAAAGGGCTCTGTACAAATAATGGTCTACATTCTGCTAGTCTGAGTTGATCAGTCCTGCAATGATGAAGGTATTGCCGGGCACCATACAATGAGGGATAATCCCCAGTAGAATGGTGTTGCAGAAAGAATGAATCAAACTATTCTGGAGTTCTAGGTGCATGTCTGTAAATCTGGTTTGTCAAAAGAATTTGGGCAGAGGCTGTGAGTACGACTTTCTACTTAATCAAGAAGGGGATCTTACACAAGTATCAATCTCAAAACACCATTTACTTTGGAAAAGAACCAAAAATTATACAGTAGTATGCATAAATATGTTTTGGAAAAACACAATTTCAAACATAAACATGTAACTTGCAATGTATCCATGAACACATAGAAATGTAGTACTTACAAGGCATTCATTAAATTATTAAGAAGTTGACAAGATAAGTTAGCATTATGGAAGTCGAAAGTTAGAACACCGAAAGTTAGCCTTATGGAAGACGAGGAGTCATATTGGAGCTGAAGAGAAAAGATTATTAGATGAGTTTAAAGGAATATGTTTCGTTGAACGAGGAGTTCAAGAGTATTTCCCAAAGAACCGATGTAAATGGGACTTCTTGATGAAAGCCACCGCTAGTTCTAGTCAAAAATCCACAAGAGAACTATCCCCGTCTACAGAATAATTCATGGATCAATAATAAGTCATAACCTAATGTTTAGATTTTTCAAACCATAAATCTTATGTCTAAGATTAATATCTATGCATTTTTAAGATCCACACTTAGAAGTTCGAACTTAGAAAGTTCATCACCTGGTGGCCTTACTTGTCACTTAGGGATCATTGCCTAAGTTTCTTTGATCTTAACCGAAGGTTTTTCTATTTCAAAATTCTAGAATCATAACTCAAAAATTCAATACTTATATGGTTTTAAGATCATCACTTAATACACAAGTTAGCCAACCTTGGGCTCTGGTACCACCTGTAACGACCGGACCCGAAAAACTGAGTACATTCCCGGATATGGACCACGTCCATGACCCGAGAATGTTATAAAAATTTCTCATGTCACGAAGCCTCATGAGGTGTGCTATAATCATTAATACAGAAGCTAAAACTTAAAAAGGCTCGGATATTTACAAATCCCAGTACAACATATATATTTTTGCAATTGAAATATTATGCCATGGCTGTTTATTTTTACAACATACTAATACCACATATCACATTCAATACATCCATATTTTTTTCCTCACATCTATTCTTCTTTTAAATCTAATTCTCATTTTATCTGTAAAAAAGTTTCCATATTTTTTTCGATGATTGACACCGAAACCCAGATCCGATGGTTCGAAAGTATATAACTTTCTAAGAAATATTATTAAATAAAAAAATTTATCAACTACAACTTGTTGTAAATTAATATTCATTTCCGTAGTTTAATATGTATTTTATACACGATAGACATTGTATATAATTTTTCAGAATAATTATAATTACATAAAAAATTATTAAGTAGCACAATAATAATAATTTATATTACTATCAAATCATCAAAATATTTAATAAAAACAAAAAAAAATATTGATACTATGAATTTAAACCCTAAAATAAATAGTATCCAAAAGTATCAAAATTTAATTTTGATACCTACAGATTGATACTTTAGGTTAGATTGACCCTTATAAAGATAGAATAATTTAAGATGTCACTTGGATCTGAAATAGCGATAGACATAAAATTAGATTCTTTTTTTCTGGAATCTTCTTAGGTAATTAAAAACAAAGACTTATGACATAACTCATTGATTAAACAACCACTTAATAGTATTATTAATTTTTATTTTTTTTTATTTTTATTTTAGGGAATCGAATGTAAGATGATAATTTTGACTAAATTCGAACCTCGTCAGCCATCCAAATAAGAAAGAGAATAGAAGAAAACACAGGAGAATTGAGTTGGCCCTTTGGTTTCTACGACTTTTGCTCTTTTGTAGACTTTTCAAATCTGTTGCCTTCCATAGAAAATTCAATCATTATTAGTAAAATTATTGCTTCATCCCCAGGAAAACTTCAAACATCCAGACATAAAACACGCATTTGGGGGTTTGTTAATTAAGGGATCGTTAGATCACCTTTCTGTACAAGCCCTAGTCCCCAATTTTTCGTATTATTAACGATATAAAGGTAGCGAATTCAGGGAATTATTCTTTTTGGTTGAAGGATCAAAAGTGCAATATGGAGGTGATGAGAGGAGTAGAAATTTCAGATGAGTTGCTGGGTACTTTTTTGCCGATAATAGTCTATTGGGTGTATTCAGGTATGTATATTATGTTTGGTGGTATGGATAATTATAGATTGCATACCAGGAAAGATGAGGATGAGAAGAATTTGGTCCCTAAGAAAGATGTTGTCAAAGGTGTTTTCCTTCAACAGGCTGTTCAAGCTGTCGTTGCCATCATCCTTTTTTCTGTAAGTTTGAGCAATTTTTTAGTTGCATTTGTTTCTGAATTTTTGTTGTTAAATTTGCAATTTTCTTTGAATTTTTTTTGGGCTTTGATATTATGTACCGTGTAAGTGTGTGATTCTATATGGGTTTTGATGTAAAGTTTTCATTTGCCTCTTATTTATATCTTGTTTGTTTGGGGAATCTTGGGCCTGAAACTTGGGGGTTGTTCTAATTTGTCTGCTGGTGGATTTAGACATAGTTTCTTTAATCCTTTTGGTTTATGTTTCATCATTGAGGTCGATTTGTGTGTCCTTTGTACCAATGATCAGGTTCTAGACGTTAGACAATTTGTAGTAAGGAAATTAATGATGACCAAGCTTCTGTTGGTTCGGATTAGGTTTATTACACCATTCTGGCTTATTTGCCTTGAATTTTAAGAAGGTTTACACCCGGAGTATGTTGAAAGCAATTGAATATCCGTGTTAATTGCTTCAATGTATAGTTTATGGGGTGGTTGATATGTTTTGGCAACTAGAAATAGCTGTAATATAAGCTCTGCCCTCATGATCTTGTGGTATCCGGGGTTTTATATTCGGAGATTTGTACGTCTCTAGTTAAGGAGTTGAACAAGCAATCTTGTTAAGTAGGAAATGGTGTTGCTGATATTCTAATCGTGGGAATGTCTTTTCCTTCTACAGTTGATAGCATGTATAAGAGGATTTTATGAGATTTTGAATTTGAACAACATTGGATGCTAAAGATTCATGAATTAATGAATCAATTGCGTGTAAAATTGTCATTGGTCTTTCAGCAGAAGGAAAGGCCCTTGTGCTGAAGACTAGCAAGATGCTCACCCTGGTATTCTGTGGCATATTAGCCTTGCAGATCCTTAGTACTAAAAAACTGGTGCAGAGTGTAGATAATTGAAAATTTTGTCTTGTAAATAAACTAGCAAATCTAAAGACTAATCCTCACTTGATTCTAAATGAGCTTAAATTATGTGGATATGCCTGTAGTGGCATATGTAATAGCGGATTTCGAGTAACTCAATTTTGTCCTGGATGTTGGCTTCTGTATGAAATGAGGAGTTATAAAAACTATTTTTAGAAATGTTGTTGGGCCACTCTACATATGAAAAGAAGTTATGAAGTAAATGTCATGGCATTAGAATTCATTTTTCAACTCATCTTTAATTGCCTGTCATGGTTTCCCAATTTTTATTCTTGGATGTATGCTTTATCTTTCTTAATAGTGTGCCCTTTGTTCTAAAAGTTTAAAGTTTTCATAGGAAGTGTTGTATTCTTCACTTATTTCCCTGGTTGCTTCCTCTGTTGACCAAAATTATCCTTTAATTATTGAGTTTTTATCACTGGCTTTTTGTAACTTGTGATGTAAAGTTGAACCGAGTCACGATGCAAACCCTTCTATCTATCGAGGGAGGGGCATGCTTGCAGGAGGGGCAACAAATGCATGCAACTTTTGACTTCTAGTCACGAGACAGCATCGTGGATATTTAGACAGCTTGAATCTGTGTGCTGTACTAATAATCCCCTTTGTGGGAGATGCCCGCTTAATGTGGTTCTATTATTGATTGCATTCTGAACCTGCTGAGCTAATCTCATGAAGTTCTGCTGTGATATTTTTCAAGTCTTGAGAATTTTGGGGTGCCTGATCATTTTACAAAATTCATGTGTCATTGGCTTTGTTACATCTCTTCTGTTCTATATTCTTTCGTTTTTGTTTGCCACTGGGAGTGAAGGACAGTGTTTCTGTATGGTGATTTGTATCGACCTTTGTTTGTCGTGCAGGTTGTTGGAAACAAGGGTGAGGGTGAAAATGAAGGTGAAAGTGACCAACAACATTCCATCTTTGTTCTTGCAAAGCAGTTCTTTATAGCTATGGTGGTGTTAGATACTTGGCAATATTTCATGCACCGATATATGCACCAAAACAAGTTTCTATACCGCCATATTCATTCACAACACCATCGGCTCGTTGTCCCTTACGCTTACGGAGCTCTATACAACCACCCTTTGGAAGGCTTGATTCTTGACACAATTGGTGGTGCATTATCTTTCCTAGTCTCAGGCATGTCCCCCCGCGCCTCCATCTTCTTTTTCTCTTTTGCTACGATCAAAACAGTGGATGATCATTGCGGTCTATGGCTTCCTGGAAACCTCTTTCATGTCTTGTTTGGTAATAACTCTGCTTATCATGATATCCACCATCAACTCTATGGCACTAAGTACAACTTTTCACAGCCATTTTTCGTGACATGGGATAAAATCTTGGGTACCCACATGCCTTATTCTATTGTAAAGAGAGCTGAAGGAGGTTTTGAAGCAAGACCTATTAAAGATATCAAGGATGATTGAGAAATGTTAATGAGTTTCTTTGTGAGATACATTACCTTTCTATTTGTCATTCCTTTTTTTTTTTAAAATTTGTTTCTTGGTTCCCTTAAATAATAGGTTGATTAATCTACTCTGTATATAGCTCTATATATACAAGGGTATGTACTGGTCCTGAAAGAGAAATGTTACGACCACAACCAATGATAGAACATGAATCTTCGCGATCAATGGTGTAAAAGTATGCTGTGTCAGTTTGGTTGTGGTTCGAGCATTTGCTCGTCGTGGAAAGGGTTGTGTCGTTTAGTTATGTAGTGATGTATAATTAATTACTTTGTTGACGAATGCTGCCACGGGGGGAACATTTTGCTAATGCTCTTTAGGGGGTTGTGTTGGGATTTCCAAGGGAATGAGCCATTGGAAGTGTTTTGAGCTTTTGTATTGGAACTGTTTGTTGTTTTTCTTATGAAGCCACGTATAGCAAATGCAGCTTTATTTTTTATTTTATTTTTTTGCATGAGAAAATTGAACTTCTTTCACATGTTTCATCATGTAAATAATTATAGTCACGTAGCACTTTTAGTAATTTTTATTCTATTTTTTTTTTTACCTCCGACAGCTAGCTACTGTTTTTTTTTTTTTTTTTTTTTGAAGTAACTGAATTAGCCTCTCTAAAACAATATATATTAGTTTATATATCTTATACTAGTTTTTGTCTTGCACAGTGCATGCCCACTGCAGTTACGTATACATATATGGAGTCGGTTAAGTGTATGGTCTTAGGTTAGTAAATATGTTATTGTAAATAGCATTCTTTCGTTTATGGATGTAATATTTGTATAAGAGGGGTGTTAAGGATATCCAAATGGAAAGGAATCTAGCGATATGTGAGGTAGCATTTAAGTTAATTAAGCACACAAGTGCGATATTGAACGGGAACAAAATAGAATGCTAAATACATATAGGTAGGTAGGCATAAGAGAAATCCAGGTCACTGTTTAATATTCAGATTCTAAAACAAAAGATCATGCACGCTACGGTAATACCAGAGATGCATGAGACATGTTGGACTTGGACTATGTCACAAGGCGAACATTAGGTTTTTTTGGTTGCTTATACAATTTACAAAATGAGCACATATTATTAATCATTAATGCCTCCTTCATGTAGGAAGTTAATGATATAATATGTTGCTGTTAGGTACACATAAAAACACTGACTTTATTTAGGGATTTCTCAGTAGGCTAGGTGTTCAAAGCTTAGTAAATAGAGTTCAGTTCTGGTCAGCAGTTCCTTTTGCCTTCTTCGAGGGAGTGGTCTGTTGTGTTTCTTCTGATGGGGCAATGCTTTCAGGCTGAGGTGCAGGGTTTGGAGACAAGGAGGCAGAGGCTTCAATTATGACTGGGTTTGATTCAACAGTTTGATCTTCCTCAAAACCTTAGCATTCTTTTAGTACGAGACGGTTGATCGTTCTGAATTTTTTCAAGGTTAGGATGGTTAATTATCTGTTCGAGTACAGCCTTCGTGGTAGGAGTAAAAAACTGCTTCTCGACATTTTTGTTTGGTGCTGAGGATGATGATCCTATGTTAGCTGTAGGTGCTGTGTTGGCCAAAGGATTTTGTGTTTCTATTGCTTGTTCATGTGATGCATGATACGCATGAAGATCAACTTCAGTGTAAATCTTAAGAATAGGGTAGCGCCGCACCATCTGACCCCTGTTTGATCGATCGTAGTACTTGAGAAAAGTAATCACATGTTTCTTTTCAAGAGCAGCTTCCACTTCTTTTGTCAAAGGGGTGTTCTGTTTTCACAAGTTAAACATATTTGAGTCTAGCTGTCGGAAAGGACGTATAGTAGTTTGTTTAACGTCAATTGTTTTTTAGAATCCGTACCTGTTCAGCAGCAAGCCTCAGTTCATTGAGAGTGAAAGGAAGCAACTTTTCAATATCAAGTGACTTGATTGTTGCCTCAATAACAGTTGTACCACTACTCAGGAATACATCAATATCTCCACTAAATTATTTGCACATGAAGAAAAAGGCAAGTAAGTAAGCAGTAGGCAGTAAAATTGTTGGTTCTAAAAAGTGGGGGTAAAAGGGAAAATACAAGACAAGGAATGTTTATTACCGGACGACTACATTGGTAAGCTCCTGACAGATTGGACACCATATCTTCCAATCTGTATCCGCATCCAAGGGGGTGAAGCACTTTCCACATGCTTCAAACCAGAGTGTATCTTGTGCAAGAAGATAGGTTATTACGGTTTTTTTTTACTTAGGTTTGTCATCATTGGCAGTGGAAAAATTGTTTAATGTGCTGCTAGTTCAACTAGACTATAGTTTATTATTTACGACAAGTTTGTTGTAAAGACAAATGTCTTGTTTAGTTGGTATAACATTTAAGTGAAGTCAGATGATTTGTTTTACTGTTTAATGTGTATATGATTGTATTTGGACTTTTGTTTTACAGGTTGACATGGATGTACCCCGTATATGTGAATGAAAGCTTTATTTATGTAGGTGTTTACCATTCAGAAGACTGTTTCAATGCATGTAGATAAATTTGTATGACGGCCTAGTCTAGAATCTCTATGAACGATGGAGTCATTCAGATGATCATGTGCGTAGAGTTGGATATATGTTTAACGTGGTTTATTCTACCTGAAGTGTACCTTAATGAAAATGGTGATCCAAGGTGGATCAATCAGACTTGAGACTAAAACTGAGCTGTAGTATGAATACTCACATTTCCAATTGTAGCCAAAGCATGGTCGAGAGCTACTATCTCGGAAGGGCGTGGTGGTTGGAAAAGCCTTGTCGTATCTCTGTAGGCACAGGTCTGAAGCAAGCGTGTTATTTCAGCAGAGTGAGTAGCATACCTGGAGGAAAAGATAACATATATTATAATGTGGTGTGTCTTTAAACGTCAACGAATAATTCATCATAAATACCATTCTTTCAAAGGGTATGGCTCGTTCAGTGGTGGGTCATGGAGGAAGTAAACATTACCCTTGGTCCCCAGCGAAAGACCTGTATAACATGGTACAATCAGACACAGTAATTTCAAAGTAACTGTTAGCTAAACTGTAAAGCAAACACGTAGACAAGGATTAAATGTTTTTTTGTTTAATGCCAGGAATTTTTTAGGCAACGATAGGACCAGTTGGCATCTCAGCTGAATTTAGGAGCCCATTTACATTAGTGGATGTATTTTGTATTGTCATTTAGCAGGCATATATGTAATGTGTAGCACGCCTGAACAAGGGAAAGTATAGGGTAATATGTAATTTGGGGGAGGGGGGACACACAGAATAGAGAAACAACTTACAAGTATGTGTTGTTACTTTCAAGCCATACGCAATAACGAGAGTCGGAACCTTGTATTTAGTGTATACGCTTACATCAAAATCAGCTAAAAGATCCTCCCACACCCTCAGCATTACAAGAATCATCCTGCATAACGAAAAACATAAGGTAAAAAAGAATGATACTTAACATATATTTTAGTAGGATAGAAAGATTTATTATAAAAAGGAGAATCGGTAAACTTATGTAGAAATCAGTCTTACTCTTCATTGATAACCACAAGGTCTCTATAAGACGAGTTTTCCTCAGATTCTTGAACCGGTAATGCATGTATAACCAATGCTTTGATACCTATGAAAGAAAGTATTTATTTATGTTATTTAGTTGTATGATATGATTGGATGTAAATGAAACGGATCACGACATTTTTTTTGCTGGGCTTACAGATAGGACGTTCTTGATCAGCATAGCGGTAGAATTCCGAGAAGTTATCAAATGGAAATGAGCAGGGTAGTGGGTGAGGGACAGCATCATGGTAAGGCTCAAGCAAAGATCTCTTGTGCAAAGTCCATGTGTATTCATAGTCAACGATTTTGTAAGCTGGTGGAGTTTCTTTGATAATGCAGTTTGACACCTTGTATCTTTTGAAGGGCATCAGTGTGTTTGCAAAGAGAGCTACATTTTTATCAAAGGCTACAAGAAGAACCTTTGTACCCTGTTTAAAAAAGTAGCCAAACAAAAGAGTAAGTGTATAGGGCAACGAGGTAGCAGGCAGTTGACTGAATAAATAGTATAGTTAGAGAGTACATGGATTGAACAATACCTTCATATCTGTGACCATGTAGTTCCTGTGTAAAGGACCATTGGCACTTTTATAAGCTTTGCGTCGTTCAAATATCTGAACCAAGACTGTCCATTTCTTATTTAACACTTTCACCTCGGTTGCATCATACAATTGCCTGTCCATTTTCTAACTGCATTGCGAACAAAAAGTTCTCATTGTTTGGTAAACAGAAAAGTAATTGATAACAGGACACAATGTTCTGTTTTTTCATAGTAAAATCAGTGTAACACTAAAATCAGAAGTTTGGTTTGCGCTGTAATGTATCTTGACAGTAAGCAAATGAGTATGGAATGTATGTATACCGTTCGCTGTGTTATGTAATGAAAGCATGATTCTTTACACTATTTCATATACTGACAGTTTGACAAAGAAACAACAGTTGGTTAAAGTTGGAAATCCAGTGCTTCGGCCAGCGGAAAGCTGAATGAATGTGCAAAAGGAAGGCGGGGTAGATCGAGTAACAATCGTATATACCTAGAGACCTAACACTTCTTTGTATACAACGTTTCATGTGTTAGTATTTGTATCCTGTTCAGTGTTTGTGTTGTTTATGAAAACCTTGACATGGGCTGACGTCCGCGCGCGTGATAGGGCCACGTATAGTGATGAGCGTGTTTTTCACCAAACAAATTTATAAAATACTCAAGACAACGGTGACTAAACAAGCTCTCTAACCGGCAGTGTACCGGGTCGATTGCGAGTAAAGCTACAGGAGTCCGAGGTCGATCCCACAGAGAAGATGTGCTTGTAAGTACCAAAGTGAACTTATTGCTTAGTCTAGGCAAACAAGTTGTTGGAATGTTTGTACACTTCAATTAAACTAAAGTAAATTAAACTAACAAGTCTAAAGGGAGAAAGGGACATAGCCGAACCATGATTAAAATGACTAATTTCAACCCCGAGGATAGACAAAACCGGGAGTGTGCAATATAACAAACGAGCTCTTGCATTCAATTTCACGGGTGCGAACTCCTAAACCCGGTGCTAGCGTCTGAACAACTCTCTTCTAACACCTTATGCCATGTTAAGGTCCGAACAACTCTCTCCTCACAAGTCATGTTTTGCACTCGAGCCGCTTAAACGTATAAACGAGTAACCTCACGATGTGCTCGGTTTAACAACTAAACCGAGACTACACCACGATCCTAGAACCCTTATCCCACACCCCTCTCTCTGAACAACTCTCAAGAGTGGTGTGTGTGATGTTTGACCTAGGTGATCAATCTAGCCCAAATCCGTTATAACAAGTTCTAAGACGTGAAACGAGCAAGATACAACAATAAAAAGCACTACCCACTCCCAATTTCATCACCCAAGGGGTGATTTCACCACATATCACATGATTCGACTATGGGGAGGAATTAGCTACACATTATACTAGTTGAAATGCAATGAAAGTAGTAAATAAGAGACATAACAAGTAAAAGAGAGAAGAAATTTACCATTAAAGTGCAGAAATTTGAGTTTGGAGAAGAAGAGCACAAAAGTTGAATACAAAAGATCGAATTTTTCCCAATGAAATGTTATAGACCGAAGCTAAGAGTTAAAGAATCAAAGAGATGATTGAAAGAGCTTTCTAACGGTATATTACACTAATTCTAACTCCTAAGGATGAAGAAAATCGCCCAAATTAACCTAAAACTACTCCATTTCGCGGCTGCTATCTTCTTCCCCAAAAATTCGATCCAAATTGGGTTTATATGGCTAAAAACTGCTCAAACGCACGTTTGGAAGGTTACCAAACGTGCGTTTCAGTCCCCTTGCTCTCAGTATTCAAAAAAAACGTCCGAAACGCACGTTTAAAGCTCCAAACGTGCGTTTCGCATGATGCAGTTTTTCTGCTGTAGTAAAACCTTCATAAAGTCTTCATCCGAGCTCCGATTTGGGTGATTCAAGATGCGTTGGAAAGCTCTTTCAATTCTCTACAACTTTCATGAAGAAGTCATGACCAGAAAATGCCTCCATCATGGGTAAAAATGCTGCTGAACCAGAACATAGGGGTTGAGATACTAAAACTTCTCACCCCTTTTCTTCATCTTTCTTCTTCTTTGGCTCATTGTTGCACCTTGACCATGCTTCTCATCATAATTCTTTGCCTTCCGGGTTCTCGAGACACCATTTCCCTACATCATCACAACAACCAAAAACATCCAAAACATTCCGAGGGTAAAAGTGCTCGGGAATAGGGTCAATATCACTAAAAAGAGGTAGTAAACTATCAAAGTGACGGATTTACTCCCCGTGCTAATAATTCACGATATTGCCCCTAAAACGGTCTAAATCACCAAGAAACGTGCTAAAAGTGGGATAAACGGGGGTAAAAGATGCACCGGAATCATGTAAAGTTGACTCCCATCAACCACCCCACACTTAGCCTTTGCTCGTCCTCGAGTAAAGTAGGCGTTTTAAAACAAACCAAGGGATTCAACTTTATGATGTAGGTGCTACTACTCACACTCTCGAGGTGGCCCCAAAGTAAGAAACACGAACATAAACACATTGGTACAACATTATCAAGAAAATGGAGTGTGTGTGGTGCCAAGCTAAAACCAAATGCTCAAAATGATTGTCGGGGCTTGAATCCCAACCAAAAGTCTACCAACCGTTTCATAATCACGAGCCTCTCCACTAATCTAGTTTACTAAGTTTGGACACGATCGGGCGGGACTTGAAGGTTTATAACGTTAGGCTAGGGTAATTCCGGTTAATCGAAAAGGATATTTTGGGAACTCGGAGAAAAAGAAGTACGAGTGAACCTAATCAACACAAGTACCAACTCATCTTTAACATGCAAACCACCCAAAACTCCTTTTTGATCAACTTTGACACTTTGGGAACCATAGGTTACTAGTGCACCCGAACTCATTGCCAAACTCGACTATGTTTCAAGTGTCGTGAGGTGAGTTCAAGCATACTAGCACCTATCTCACTATCCCAACTCTAACATCATAAAAATTTATCATTGAGCTCCTTACTTTGACTCCACGCCTTTATTTCTATGTATATCCTCTTTTTTTATTTTTTTTTATTTTTTAAGGAAGAGATAGAAGAAGAGATTTTCTTTTCTTTTGGCCCAAGAGCCGAACACCAAGCCCAAACGAGCTCCTCAACACTTTATAGCTCAAAACGAGAAACAACAACCCAATCAAAAACATCATCTCCCCACCCCACACTTGCCTTAGCAAGTGTGGTCTAACAGAAGACTAAGTCCACTCGTAGGGTATAAAATGAAGGAAATGTGACCATAATAAGGCTCAAGGGTAGGTTTCTGACTGAGTAACAAAACGGCTATAAGACGAATGGTGGTCAGGCCATTCTACCAAGGCTGAGAGGGGCTACGAAGGTCTAATGTTGGGGATAAGGCTTATTTGGCTCGGTTGGTCAAAGAGACGCCATGACCGTCATCCCGTGTCCTACTTAGATAAACCTTTTTATTTCGCCTCGAGACCGGTGACATGAGAGGTGGTAGTAATCAAATTGTGCACAAAGTGTAGCTTCACGTGAAATTAATAGACTCTATTCTCAAGATAATATCAAACCGCAATGCACATGTTCGGGGTCCCCACTAAGGTGATCACCACTCGATTGTGAAAATAACACACACAACACGGTGTTAAGACCCTTGAAAAATTTTAAAAATTACCCAAAAATCGACTCGAGCCCGATCATAGGCTAAGCATACCCCATTTATAGCACATTTAACAACGAAAACAAGAAAACAGCTAAGTCTCCCACTCCACACTTAAACGAAACACTGTCCTCAGTGTGTGAGAGATAAAAAGAGTAAAAAGACTTAGCTGTTTGACCAAAACCCGGCAGAAAGGCGCACTTTAGCTCACGTGACATCTTCTAGTAAGCTCCATCTCGAGTACCTGAACACCATGTAGACAGAAAACAAGGCAAACACATGCACGGGAAAAAATCCACATGCGAAAAGATGGTGATAGATACGAGATATATAAAAATAGAAGCCATGCCACAATCAAGGTATCAAAGCATATCAACCATACTAGACGGGAAGTGCACTGGATGTAAAGATAATCAAAAGAAACACAGAGCATCCACGCATAAAATAAGGCCACAGAGGCTCACATAAAAACATCCCCGTCTACGTACAAGAGCAAGAATCAAAAAGAAAATCTCACCCCAAACTCTCTTGTGAGAGACAAAACTCTCCCTCTTGCACCCAAAAACCACTTCAAAAACAAAATTATTACCAAAAAGGTGGGTTGCCTCCCACAAAGCGCCTTTGTTTTACGTCGTTGGCTCGACCAAGTGGCACCAAAACGGACTCAAACCATAAAGGACTCAAACCAACTCAAGACAACATTTTTAATTCAATCAAAAATCACCAAAAACCATCAACCGAAATCCGAACTCAAGAATATCAACAATTCAAGGAGAATGAGCATAGCAAGCATAGGGAAAACGAGTTCACTAGGAACTTACCGCACATGGCTCTTGGGAATCCCCTTTCGTTGAAATCCGCCATCATCCTCTTCTTGAAATTACCATCCCATGGTAGTTGTTCCCTTTCATAAATCTTGTGAGCTTCATCTACCGGGGAGTAAAGAGTGTAGTAGTCCGGGACCGGTATGCTAATCACATCCAACTCTTCCGGTAGCTCTACCACGGATGTCATATCAAGCTCATGAGATTTCATCACACACTCCAAAATTGCATCATCATACAATTCAATCGGGAGTGATGGTGAAATGGGCGATCCCGTCTTCTCTTCAAACTCAGAATCCGGTTCTTCAAAAAGTGTGCTCAAATCTATCATACACTCCTCCAAGTCATCGTCTTGCATTTCTTCGGGAGGCGGTGTAATAGACAAACATTGCACCTCTTCCATCTCTTCTTCATCCCAAAACGAGCTACTTTCATCACCAAAGATTTCATGTTGAGTCTTAACAATGGTTGGTTCCACCATACATTCCACCAAGGCATCATCAATGTTCACATCGGGAAGTGAGGGTGTAATCGGAAGAACGTGAAACCTACCATAATCAAGCTCCACAGAGGACCCTCTATTGACATGGGCGATCCCAACTCAATCTCTAGCTCGGGAAACGCTTCATCAAGATAAAAATCATCATCCTCTCTCTCCGTTTTCCTTGAATGAGCCTTTTCTCGCTCTTTTCCCACGGCTTCTAGCTCCTTTCTTGTTTCTTCTTCTTTCTCAAACCTCCTCTTTTCATTTAGTTGCACTACTCGATCTTCAAGATTTTGCAAAGATTCCTCTTGTTGGTCCAATAATTTCTCATGGTGTGCATCTTCAATCTTTTCCCCTACCGACTTCATCTCACTCGGTTTCTTGCGTCTTGGCCCTCTTCTTGTCTCGGAAACATAAAGTCTTGAAGTTTCCGCAATCCGTTCAATTTGGTCAAACGCTTGATCGGGTTGTAACATCATTATATCACCACCGCTTGAAGCATGAAGTCGGTTTTGCATATCTTGATCAAGTCCCCGCAAGAAACAATAGACTTGGTCCCCAAGAGTGACTCCATGTCCGGGACATTGGCGCAACAAGGTCTTATACCGTTCCCATGCTTCGAGTAGTGACTCGTCTTCGTAAGCATCAAAGGTCATGATTGCCTCTTTCAAATCAAAAACTTTCCCCGGTGGATAGTATTTAAGCAAAAATGTGCGCACCACCTCGGTCCAAGTGTGTAGGGAGTCATGCCTTAAGGAGTCATACCACGCCCTTGCTTGGTCTTTTAGAGTGAATGGGAACAAAAGTAGCTTGATTGCCTCTTCACTAACACCTTCCATCCTTATAGTCCGACACACCTCGAGATAATGATCTAGGAAGAAATAAGGATTTTCGATTTCCGTCCCTCTAAAGGTTGAGTTGTCCCTAATCATATTGATAATATTTTGCCCAATACTCATAGTGTTGGCGGTGATCGGGGGCAACCTTATCGGACTATGCCCCACCAAGTCGGCCCGTGGCATGACCAAATCTCTACAAATCCGCACATCTCCTTGATTCGGTGCCGGATTGGGAGTTTGCATATGAGCTTGCATTAATGCTTGAAACCGCTCTTGTACTTGATTCATGAGCCAATTCATAGCATTCGGGTCCATCGGTGGCATTGCTCCACCTTGTCCTTTCCCTTGACAGTTTACCCTTTGTTGAACATTGTTACTTAAGGATTGGCCATGAGCTCGATTAGTAACTCCTTGACCTCCCCCGATAGAAGGGTGTTCCACAAAAACTTGGCCTCCACGACCAACTTGATTAGTGTCTTGGTCCATTTCCGTTTGTTCCGGACTCAAACCTTCAAATCTAGCAATCAAATTCCCAACTAGAAGGCCCCTTCCTTTTTGTTTAGCAAAGGTCTCCATTCTAGCAATGTAAGGTTCAAGCGGTTCTCAAAAACTCCGGGCAATGCACTACAAAACACCAAACAACAAGAAAACAATAAAATAAAACCTAGGCCCAAGCCTTCGGTTCACTTGCAAGATATCACAAATAGCACACATCTTCCCCGGCAACGGCGCCATTTTGATGAGCGTGTTTTTCACCAAACAAATTTATAAAATACTCAAGACAACGGTGACTAAACAAGCTCTCTAACCGGCAGTGTACCGGGTCGATTGCGAGTAAAGCTACAGAGTCCGAGGTCGATCCCACGGAGAAGATGTGCTTGTAAGTACCAAAGTGAACTTATTGCTTAGTCTAGGCAAACAAGTTGTTGGAATGTTTGTACACTTCAATTAAACTAAAGTAAATTAAACTAACAAGTCTAAAGGGAGAAAGGGACATAGCCGAACCATGATTAAAATGACTAATTTCAACCCCGAGGATAGACAAAACCGGGAGTGTGCAATATAACAAACGAGCTCTTGCATTCAATTTCACGGGTGCGAACTCCTAAACCCGGTGCTAGCGTCTGAACAACTCTCTTCTAACACCTTATGCCATGTTAAGGTCTGAACAACTCTCTCCTCACAAGTCATGTTTTGCACTCGAGCCGCTTAAACGTATAAATGAGTAACCTCACGATGTGCTCGGTTTAACAACTAAACCGAGACTACACCACGATCCTAGAACCCTTATCCCACACCCCTCTCTCTGAACAACTCTCAAGAGTGGTGTGTGTGATGTTTGACCTAGGTGATCAATCTAGCCCAAATCCGTTATAACAAGTTCTAAGACGTGAAACGAGCAAGATACAACAATAAAAAGCACTACCCACTCCCAATTTCATCACCCAAGGGGTGATTTCACCACATATCACATGATTCGACTATGGGGAGGAATTAGCTACACATTATACTAGTTGAAATTCAATGAAAGTAGTAAATAAGAGACATAACAAGTAAAAGAGAGAAGAAATTTACCATTAAAGTGCAGAAATTCGAGTTTGGAGAAGAAGAGCACAAAAGTTGAATACAAAAGATCAAATTTTTCCCAATGAAATGTTATAGACCGAAGCTAAGAGTTAGAGAATCAAAGAGAGGATTGAAAGAGCTTTCTAACGGTATATTACACTAATTCTAACTCCTAAGGATGAAGAAAATCGCCCAAATTAACCTAAAACTACTCCATTTCGCGGCTGCTATCTTCTTCCCTAAAAATTCGATCCAAATTGGGTTTATATGGCTAAAAACTGCTCAAACGCACGTTTGGAAGGTTCCCAAACGTGCGTTTCAGTCCCCTTGCTCTCAGTATTCAAAAAAAACGTCCGAAACGCACGTTTAAAGCTCCAAACGTGCGTTTCGCATGATGCAGTTTTTCTGCTGTAGTAAAACCTTCATAACTTCTTCATCCGAGCTCCGATTTGGGTGATTCAAGATGCGTTGGAAAGATCTTTCAATTCTCTACAACTTTCATGTAGAAGTCATGACCAGAAAATGCCTCCATCATGGGTCAAAATGCTTCTGAACCAGAACATAGGGGTTGAGATACTAAAACTTCTCACCGCTTTTCTTCATCTTTCTTCTTCTTTGGCTCATTGTTGCACCTTGACTGTCCCGGATTTATCTAATGCGAATAAACAAGTAATAATATTTATAAACCGGTTAACCTCAAGTATAAGGATCGTAGTACGAGAGGTTAATGCCGGGTCGATCCTACGGGGAACCGACGAATGTGAATCCTAGTTTTTGCTTTAAACTAACTATGTCACGAATCTAACCTAAACAAATATGCAGAAAAAGTAACTAGACAGAGGATTGCTCCAATGCTAGGCAAGATTGAAAGCGATAAAAACTAAACTAAAGTGCAGAAAAGTAAACTAAAGCTAAACAATTCAAGTTTTAAGGATTAAATCAAATTATAACGAACGAACAAGCAATTGATCCACCTATCCTATCAACATTCAATTCTAATTCGGATTAATTCGTGATCTCTACTCAAGTCGTGATTCACCTAATCAAAGGCATAAACTCCTACTCTCGTAGACGAGTTCGTTTTCTAATCTTTTATCTTTCGATGTTAAAGATTACGTCTTTCTAACCTAGGCGTGAAATCTTTCAATTTCTAATCTAGAAAATCAATCTAATAACTCTCGTTTTAGTTAGATCGAAGATCTATTCTTTTATCACGGTGATCTATCGTTAACATGATTTTCATCAAATAAACAATCATAAAAGCAAAGATCTTTCGATGTAATTGCAATACACAATAATAAACAATGATAAAAGAAACAACTTCGAAGTAGAAACTCACGAATTGATCACGAACAAAATCGAATTGTTGATGGACGGCTTCACAACGCTTGTTCAGAGAGGGATTAGCCTCTTAGCATCCTTTGAAAGCTTGAAATTGATGAATTAAAGAACATAAATCTACCTAATCTAATCTAGAAATTAAAGTGCATAAACTGGAAGAAAATAGGGTAAAAACGCAGCCTGAGCCGCCCCTAAGATATTAGGGTTCGAATTGTGTCTTTAGGGTTTGAGAAAACCGCTGCTTATATAGAGTTTTGAGGCGGTTTGGCTAAGTCGGCAAAACGGACGCCCGTCAGCTTCAATGGACGCTCGTCCAGATTCCTTGGACGCTAGGTGAACGCTCGTTCAGAACGCGTCTGAACTCTCTGAATGTAAAATACGATTCTCGGACGCGGTTCACTTTTATGGACGCCCGTCCACTACTCAGCTCCAGTATTTTGCTCATAACTTCACTTCTAGGGCTCCGAATGAGGTGATTCAGCATGCGTTGGAAAGCTATTTCAATCCTCTACAACTTTCATCAAGACAACTTTCCCTGAAAGTGCCTACAAGTGTGGACAAAATCCCTATGAAGTGCCTGGTTCCGGTTTCTTCAATGATTCTTCACTTAAACATCTTCCAACTCTTCCATCTTCATGTGATCATCGTTTAAGCTCCTTACTCATCATGAAAACGTATCTACCAACATGATAGAAACATGCAAAATGTAACATCATACGAATAAACATAAAACACCGATAAAATCACGTAAATATCTCGATTTTGCATTTAAACACATTTAAAACTCGTTTACTCAATAATTCGATAAAACCAACACTTTTCTATAAAAAGTACTAAAATACCAAGGATATTGTTATGGGAATAACGTCATATAAATCATAAATTTCACCCTTAACATTGACCATGCTTCTCATCATAATTCTTTGCCTTCCGGGTTCTCGAGACACCATTTCCCTACATCATCACAACAACCAAAAACATCCAAAACATTCCAGAGGGTAAAAGTGCTCGGGAATAGGGTCAATATCACTAAAAAGAGGTAGTAAACTATCAAAGTGACGGATTTACTCCCCGTGCTAATAATTCACGATATTGCCCCTAAAACGGTCTAAATCACCAAGAAACGTGCTAAAAGTGGGATAAACGGGGGTAAAAGATGCACCGGAATCATGTAAAGTTGACTCCCATCATATAGCTGGCCATGCGAGAAAACATGCTCTTTTAGGTAAACGCCAACAAAATCTAAAGTCTGACCCTGAGATTTGTTAATTGTCATAGCAAAGCAAAGATGCACCGGGAACTGTATCCTCTTGTAAGAGACTGGACAGAATTCACCCTTCGTTGGGCGTAAAGGGATTCTAGGTATAAAAACTTGTTTACCAGCAAAATCTCCGATTACAATCTCGGCATGGATGACATTTTTTGAGAAAGAAATACATATCAAGCGTGTACCATTGCATAGCCCTTCACTTGGATCAATATTGCGTAACAAAATTATCGGTGCATTCAGTTTTAGAACAAGCCTATACGGCGGTAATCCGTTTGGCGACAAGGCATTCAGCATGTCCTGATATATGCCTTGGTCAGACGGGTTTGTAGTTTCATCGAATCCTAAGTATTCTACCTCGGCACCTAGGAATTGTTGTATGATATTTTCATTCAGCTCATCAACGAAACAAATTTTTGGTGGTGAGGATAGCTCTATTTGCAAAAGGGATACGTCCGGTAGCCAATCCTTCCAGGTCAGGATAAACGGTGGATATGAAATGTTGAAAACAGGTTCGTATGTCATGAGGGACGTGACAAATATTCACAGGCAACAAGGCTATGCCGACATCTTTTGGTTGATCAACACTATCTCCTATTTGTAGTAAGTAAGAGGTGAAGGCAGAATCTAAACGGGCGCGCATGTTTTGAGAAAGGCGCAGCTGTATCAGCTTTGGCCATAAAAGAGACTTCATTATTGAAGCGTTGATTGTTTCAGCTTTAGTCCCTCTTGTAACGACTGGTAGCGTTTGACGGAAATCACCGCCTAAAACAACCACTTTCCCACCAAATATCTCCGTAGATTCCATCAAGTCTTTCAGCAGGCTGTCCAAAGCCTCAACAGCTATTCTCTTGGCCATTGGTGCCTCGTCCCAAAGAATAAGCTTTGACTCTTTTATAAGCACAGCTAAGGAAGATTGCTTACTAATTCTGCAGGTTGAGCTATCCTCAACATCTATAGGGATTTTGAATCTAGAATGCGCCGTACGACCTCCGGGTAGTAGAGAAGCAGCTATCCCTGATGTAGCTGTGGCTAGTGCTATAATGACCTTTGCACGAACATCAGCTAGAAGCGCACGGTAAAGGAATGTTTTACCAGTGCCGCCAGGGCTGTCTACGAAAAAATCCACTGGCTTGTTTGCAAGCACAACATCATTTATACACATAAATGCTGCTTTCTGTTCTGCGTTAAGAAGTGTGTGAGACGACAAATCCGAAGTGGAAACATGAATGCTTTGTTTTATACGTAGTTCCCGATTTGGGTCACGCAACGTATCTGAAGCATCCGAGTAGGACTCTGGACAGATGTTGAAGTGTTTGATGCTCTTCCCCATACCCACCAGGTAGGAATTAATCTGCTGCAAGAATTTAATCCTTACTAAATGCTGTGGTATATGTGACCCATAAGCAAAGTCGGTGGACATACTTTCCTCAAACTTAGACCACAAATCGGAAGGGTTTTTTGGGCATGAATGTATAAGTAGGTCAGCAAAAAGTTTCCTAAGTGCAGAAGGCATGTTGTATAATGCAGCCTCTGACATGCATTCTTCTTGGCTATTATTTTGTTCCAACAAACCCCATTCTAAGGCTGCATCATGGTACGTGGGAAACACACGCCCATTCACGGTTTTTAGGTCTGTATACGACATCAGACATCGGACCTCACTTAAGAGCAAGCGTAGAAAGTAACGCTCGCCTTCGACTGGCTGTACAGTGACAACTCTACCAACAGAGTTGCCTCTTAGCCGTGCTTTCCATATTCGTTTGTCTGGAAGCCAAACAAAGAAGTCTGGGAATTCTGAATAGGTGCAATTCTTTTCCTTTGCAACAACATTTGTTCGATTCATCACAAAGAATTCAGTCAACATGGTTTTCTTATTCATAGGGTCTTGTAGAACATTTGAAAGAAGCGGTTTCTGTTTAAAGGTGACTGGTTGGTAATTTTCTAAATGCAAATGCATCTGTATGACGGGAGGTTTCATTTCAGTAAGAGGGAATCTAAAGATCCGCCACAACGACTCAGGTGCTGAGATCCACCTTCCACTTCTATATTGGTCTATCTCATTCACTTCATCGCAGTCTTTAGAAGGCATGTCTGTTTGAGCCTGGCTTGACACATTAAACAAAATTCTATCGCTTCCCTTACAAATGTATTTGTAAATGTACTTGACATCCTTTATTGTAGAGCAAATCTCGACATTCATATGGAAGTCAAACTTCACAAGATGGTAAGGGTTATACGGTACAACCCATCGGTTGTCTAACCAAACACCCTTAACTTTTACGCGAACACCATTGTTCCTTCTACGGTAATTTGGGTAGGCATCATCTTTGGCATTTGTTTCGTCATAAAATGACTTTGGATATAAATTTTTGCATGCACCATCTTTTTTCATACACACATTGGTAGGATTTTGATTTCCACATGGCCCGTGAAGCATGTGTTTCAAAACCAATGTGTACAAATGTGGATGTGCAGTTTTGTCAGGGATTTCAGCTGTAACAAAGTTGTCAAACTCTTCCGGACGGTAGAGTTTGTAATGTGGCTTAAGATAATAAATGGGCATGATGTAGGCCTCTCTTCTGAAATTCAATCACATATGTAAATGCTGCAACTGAGCCGAAGATATTTTTCTTGAACAACTCATTCTTTAGCTCTTCTAGTTTAGCCTTAAAAATTCTACACATGAGATCTGGCCTATCCTGAGCCAACTCTCCATGTTTTAAATGTTCTTTAATCTCAGGCCAGTTAGGATTGCATGTTATTGTTAAGAAGATGTCTGGCTTTCCAAACTTACGAACTAAGGTCATAGCATCTAAGTATTTCTTCCTCAGGTGGCGAGGACCGCCTATGAAAGTGGCGGGCAACACGACACGTTGACCTATCTTGCCACAAACTTTTTCACCCGACTCAAACGCGTCTGCAACTCCTTGCAAGAAATCATGCCTGATGTTTTCTTGCTGGGACCTAAAGTAGTCTAATCTCCGAGTCTCTAGCTTTACGAACATATCCACAGCATATTGTTGGAACAGACGGCCAAAATGCAGTAGGTACGACTGATCTAATGGTCTAATCTGGAACCTGTAGCAATAATACTCTCGTATCGAGACATTGTTTGGATCATTGCTGTTTAGATTCATTGTATGGTTTTCATGTTCCAACAACTCCTCAGCATTGTGTACACAGAGAGGGTCTAATTGCATGTTCATAAGATCTGATCTAGTTCGTTTCCTATTATTTTTTTTAATCCCTTGTTTAAGAATGCCCTGGTGCCAACCTAATTGACCGTAAGGAAACACAAAGGATGTTGAAGTGGATCGTAGCATGCATAGTAATATTGAATGCTGTGAGAATGACCACTGTGGGTGAATATTTTTATGCTTCTATGTTGATTTTCAGTCCCATCAACCAGAATACCAGCAACTTGATGAACTGAAGGTTTGTTGTAAACACGCTGATCCACGTGTGGATTACAATACAACAAAATATCATGTTCCTCAAGCCCTGGCTCGTTTCGTATACTCCTAAGAATGTGGCATATGGATTTTCCTCTTGGACTAATAGGATTTTCTCGAGTGACATCTCATACAATCTTGGACAACAAATTAGCCTATTGTTTATTTCGTGTTCTGTGTCATGGAGGTAGAATTACAGGTTTTTCGAAGATTCATCCGTGCCTAACAAGGGTGGCATGAAATGGTAGACTTGTCCCTGAACCCTAAAAATGTATATTCCTTTATTTCTACGAGACAAATCTTGTCATAGGTTGCACCAAGCGAAGTGAACGCTAAGTGATTGTTATAAGTCCGAATGCACGTCCTAAAGTTCTTGGACTCTTGAGAACCGGTGGTCAATAATTCAACCAACAGACTTGGCAAAGGAGTACTTACCAGAACAATGTCACCTGAACCACAACAAGAATTTATAGTTTCATGAGCAAACTTAACAGCTCCACATGAACTACAACTATCAACAGCCGGCAAGATGGCCGAGGAAGTTGGAATAGTTTCAAGGGTACTATGAGCACAAGGCACATTGTTTGGAGGTTTTTTTTTCTTATGTCTTTCTTTTAGCTGAGAAACAGATGGATAAGGCACTGTAGAAGTTGTAGGCTGAGCATCGAGGCAGGCAGGGGCATATGATGGAGATGTAGTGAGTACCTGTGCAGCGTGGTGTACATGTTGGCCAACGTGTGAGGGCAGCGAGGGTATGGAGTGTGCATGATTGTCAGGGATCAGGACAACATCATGGCAAACATGTGTTGGTTTCATCCCTGACAGGACACCAGGTATTGGAGTATGATTTAAATCAGGTAAGGAACGACCATATGACTCGTGAAGATGGCAGACGCTTTTTTTAATGCATAAGGTCACACGGAGGTTTTTTTTTATTCTGTGTGTTGACCGGAGGAGCGTTACAAAGGAAATGGCACTGAAAATCAACTGCAACAAGAGTAGCATCTTCTTTGGGCAAAGAGTTCTGAAACCTGAGTTTCTTATGACGCCACCGTATAATTGCTAATTTCCTATATTCCCGAAACCTTTCCGGCGTAAAACGAGCAGTATGAGGTATCTGACCTATTGAAACAGCTACTTTAGTAGCAAGAACCAGAGAACAACTAAGCCATGGTTTAGAGGTAACCATGACACTCTGTAAATGGACAGGACCAAATCTATGTCGAAATTATATTATCAGGAACCACGAGCTGGACAGGCAATCTAAATGTTCAAGATCTAGGCACAAATGTGTAGGCTAGAAACTATAGGAGCACAAGGCAAGCAAATACACGACAACTAAAAAGCACAACCCAACAAGCTTGACTACAAGAAGCTACAACATAAAACGGTAAACGGTAAATGCAAATCATAAACCGAATGCCAAACAAGCATATGAGGCTACAAACTATATCAGCACAAGGCAAGTAAATACATGACTACTAAAAAGCACAACCCAACAAGCTTGACTACAAGAAGCTATACCATAAAATGATAAAAGGTAAATGGAAATCATAAACCGCATGGCAAACAAGCATATGATCAAGGAGACTTGAAACAAGCAATACATACATCATAAGAAAACATGTCTGTGAAACAACAAATCAATGAATATATAAGGATATGATGAAGAAGGGCACATGCCATTACATACAGACTATTACATATAACCTGTTAAATATGTAGACTACTGGACATACTAATAAGCACACATGGTTTACAAAGATGCTGAATTTAGCAATTTGTAGAGATAACTGAAACCCTAGAACTTAATTAATTTAAATAGTTAATAGAAAGGAAAAGCAGTAACCTGTAACATATATTATCGTGAGATTTATCCAATGCAAAGAAACCACGGAAAAGGCCTGTATCAAGTAGATTAAGCAGCAAAAAAATTAGAAGAAATAAAAAGTTGAGGCAGAAATTACAAAGAATGAGCATCTAAAGAGAAGGGGGAAAATTAACGTTGCAGAGAGGATGAGTATGAACAAATGAATCACTACTACTGCTGTTATAGTAAAGGAAAAAGATCCGGGTATATGTATCTTACTATAGTCAAGATTATAATCATTTTCTCTTTAACTAAACCGTACGAATCTGGGGTGCGTGGTATAGAGGTATGTACATTTTCTGAGAGTAAAAGTCATAGCAGACTTGACAGATCGGTTCCCTCTTCTCTTTGAAGATATGATCGAAGCGGCCACGAGATTGAAAGGGGGGAGGGGGTGGTTGGTCTTTGGAAGAGAGAGAGGTAGGTAGAAAGTAGGTACATGTACAGAAGGCCAGTAGTCATGCAAGTTCGGTAAAGAGGTATTCATCGTAATTCATATGTAAGGATTTCCATAACTGAATCTAATATCCTAGCCAGAAAATGTGGTAGATGCATAGATTATGTAGTCACATAAAAGGCACATCTATATCTCAGAAACAGCAATAGGTAATCATTTGTAAAGTGGAACACAATGCAATATAATTAGACTGCTATCCTTAGAAACACTGAAAAACTCTTACATGAGCAACAAAAGTGCATTAAACGTACACTGTAGATGGGCATTACAAGGTGAACTAAAAATTAACCACACCAAACCATTAGGGACAGAAGAGAAGAAGCTACAAAACACATAGGCAAAATGATGTAAAAATTGTCTGGGTAATTCATCTTTAATCATAGAGCATTAGTTACAATGAAATCAGACACGCATCACTGAAGCCAAGAACTGATTATCAAAAATCAATAAACCTAAAAGTCGTTAGCTTATCGTATATAAATACAATATAAGAAGCATAATACACACCTGCTGCAATTTTTTTGTCTTGATAAACCGAATGCAAATTTACCATGAGAAAAACCTGAACAAAACATACGAAAATCACAAAGAAGATGAATCAGATTTTAATTGAACTAAACAAATTATACAGGAATTATAAACATCTGGGAAAAAGAGATTTACTTTGGAGATAAAAGTGTGTGTGAAAGAAGTTCTCTTGCCCTTATTATACTGATGAAGGAAGAGAAAACAGATGCATCGAACAAAGCCTCAGTCAACAGAAAAAGGATTTCCCCTGGCACTAAATCGTACGAATTCGAACTGTTCATATTAAAAACCATTTTAAAATCAAAGTCGATAGAAGACTGACACGCCGAATTGTTTTGTTTCACCGGCGACATGACATGAAAGGAGGAGAGGCAGAGAGAAGAAGGAGGGCAACGGTGGAGAAGAGATAGTGGTAGCTTTAGTGGGTCAGTGAAGTAAATGTGATGTACTCATACTTTGAATTATTTGGCTAAAGTACATTGGGAAAATAATCGGTAAGTAAACATACATCATAACTTTGACAAAATGGTTAATATACGACCTCTATCCCCAACCCTCCTAATCAACCCCAATTGTGTAACAAATATATTAGTTATTTAAGCAAACCCAAAAATAGAATAAAGATGTATATTAATTTAATTGTATTGATTAATTATAAAGTAGTAAAAGAAATGATATCATGATATTGTTTAAAAATATTGTTTTAAACGTGGTAAACGAATGAATCATTTTTGGAGGAAAAAGCGAATACAACGAAAAAACAAATCGCGAAAAAAACAAAGACCAAAGAAAAAAAGCCGACACACGCACACAATATATATATATATATATATATATATATATATATATATATATATATATATATAGAACTAAACAAACGAAGATGAAAAGAATAATACATACGTAAGAAGGCAAAAGTATCGACATATAATTAACCAAAAAACAAATGAATCCCGAAAAAATCAATATATATACAAAAAACAGAGAAAAAAACATACACACCGAAAAAGTCTAATACATAGAAGTGTCACACAGCCGTATTACACTGTATATAGGGAAGAAGTTAACTAAAAAAATACGATTTCTTAACATAATAAGACGCAAACGAAAAACAATAATAAAGATGTAGTAAAATTTGCTAAACTTGGTGAACGGTTAAAAAAGACAATTATAACGCAAGAACGAAATAATAAACACACACACAGAAACAAACTTTAGTATATTGAAATATCACATTATCGTATTGTAAAGAAGATGTAGAAAAGAAGAAAGAAAACAAAAACAAAAATCAAATGAAAAACCGAAAAGTAAATTTAAAATATAGAAATAAAAGAACGTAGGCTAAAATGAATAATAAGTACGCATCTAAAACATGCAATGGGCCTCAAAAAACCCAACATAGACACATAACAACAAATATATACGTAAGAAAACCGATGACTCTACAAAAAGGCGACACAGAGACACTATATAAACGCAAGAAAACCGATCACCCATAAAAAAACCTCTGACACCGCAAAAACCGATGACTCCCTCCCTGTATTTATAAAACGATGACTCTACAAAAAACCGTTATAGACACACAATATAAAAGATATACATAAGAAAACCGATGGCTACACAAGAAGCCGATATAGACACACAATATCTTACAAATTAAATATATATGGAAAAAAGGGAAAAAAAAACGACACACAAAAAAATAAACTTTAATACATTGAAATATCACGTAACCGTATTGTAAAGAAGATATAGGCCAGAAGGGAAAAAAAATATCCAAAATATAATGACTCTGCAACAAGCCGATATAAACGATATACACACAAACAAACTTTAGTATATTAAAATATCATGTAACCGTATTGTAAACAAAGATATAAAAACCGTAAGGAAAAAAAATATCATATATTAGTTAGTAGAACATAATTGCATAATCTATGTCTGTGTATGCTATGGAATTATTTCCTCACAACAAATTATTTAGTATTCAGAAACCATGTTAACAATATATGAAATAATAATACAAACTATGAATGAACAAATCCAATTTTGAATTAAAATATGACAACTTGGGAAAAATAAAAAGTTAATATAACCAACAATTGTCGAAAAACGTAAAGAAACAATACCGATAGGAACCATACATTAGAACATTAATATATATGACGTAAATTGTTTTTTCAATAAAAGAGGATGTTACGCTACGATAGGAAATGAAGACACATTTTCGATGAACAAAGAAACCAAACATGACTATGTGTGTGGGATAGTGCAAAAGACGCTCTACAAAAGAATTGATAGGGAACATACTTCAACTTTATAATCTACCGGGGGCACTCTATGAATATAAAACAAAGCATCATAGTAAGCACTTAACATGTTAGACACGCCTAATAGTCTTAAACGAGGGTCGAGAATAGAAGAAATGACATAAGTGTCAGGAATATACAACATGTACTTATTCCATTTCTCCTTCATCGGCCCTAAACATTGAAATAATGCAGCGTCGTGTTCCATGGTTTCAAATTTGGCTGTTATTTCTACACTAGCAGACAAGACTAAATGTTCTGTGGGTTGATAACATTTTGAAAACAATTCAGTAATTTTTTTGAATACTTCAAAAACATCCATCAGTGTCTTGCATGCAGTCCAAATAGAGGGATAGAAACGATATTCGCTTGGACAATGTTCATTTAAAAACTCACAAAAGGTATTTTTAATTTTGTTTGTTTGTTTCTAAAGATCATAAGTCGTGTTCCACCTATGCGGTACATCTTGCGGCAGTTTGATAGGGCGATGGCCTTTCTCTTTTAGAAATTTATACCACTTATTAACAAGAATATTTCTACCTAACACATGTGAAATCGAAGTTTTTATCGTACTAATATTATGGTCAAAAAACTTTTAGACTATCTTTTACACATAAATTAAAAATATGGCATAAACATCTAACATGAAAAAATTGACCGTTACAAAGAGGTTCATAATATCGGGATAAGTCGGGAATAGAAGCAGTGTTTTTGAAGCATTGTCAAACGCAATAGAAAAAACTTTATCTTTTAAATCGTATTCCTAAAAATATCAACTAATAAAGATGCAATGTTAGAAGCATTATGAGTTTCGTCAAATAAACGAAAAGCAAGTAACCTTTTTTGGATAATCAAAGTGTTGTCAATCCAGTGAGACGACACACCCAAATAATTGTTTGTCCTCCTATCCTCCCAAATATCGGCACATACACATATTCGGAATTTATTTTTCTTCAAACTTTCTTTAATAATATTCTGTCGTTTAATAAATTTATTTTTGAAATCCCTAGTAATCGTTGCACGAGGGATCTTAGTAAATGCCGGCTGCAAATCCCCTTGTACGTAAGTTTCGAAAATAGGATTCTCAGGAAAGCTAAAAGGAAGACCCATCCTCGCAATAAGATCTGTGGTTAGATCTCTACAGTTATCACGAGTGTAAATAAAGAGTGGATTAGTGTTACCTCCGCTGGAGCTCGGCATGTTTAGCTGGGCTTGAGACGTGCTGTCTTCCAATTTTTCCGGGTGTTTACTTAACATGTGACCCCGCATCGATCCGTAACCACCGGCATGTTTAAATTCGTATTTTTGGCCACAGAAATTGCACACCCCGAAGAAATACTTTCCGGGGTTAGCTAATGCTAATTCATCAGTCCGAGGAACCTTTGTGAAAAATTCCGTAAAAATTCTCGATTTTAACCTTTTTTTCTTGTGCTTTGGATCGGGTACTTTCATCAACATCTAAATCGACTGACTCGGGAGTAGGAGTAGGATCAACACTAGCACCACGCGGTATTCTTACAGCCACACGACTTCCACCACGTCCTTGTCTAGCACGGGGAGCATCCCTAGTAAATACATCATCATCATCATCATCATCAACGTCGACTTCATCATTATCTTGAGCTTCGTTAAGTTTGATGTTAAAATTTCCAGGTTGAGACATTATATCGTCGTAATGACTATCAAAATCATCTTGATCGAAACCTAAAGGTGTCTCGAAGTGAGGAATCGAAATGTGACTACCGGTGACATGGTCTGTAAAATGATGGGGTCTATAGGCACTAGCAAAATCATCCGATTCCGGCACAACCGTGTCATCACGGAAAGTAACATTTTGATTGCCTTTTGATGTTTCACCTCTTGTTGACATTGTACAAAATCTAAATTAAATCTAACGGTTATAAAAAAAATTTAATTTAACTAACCAATTTTACTTATAACTAAAATCGAATTGAAGTAACGATTAAATCAGAACAACTTCAAATTTCGGTCTAGTAAAGTAATTTGATTATAAAATTATATTTTTTTTACACTTGTAAGAAAATTAGTTTAATAAAATACAAACCAAATTTACTTATAACTAAAACCGTATTGAAGTAACGATTAAATCAGAACAACTTCAAAAATCGGTATCGTAAAGTAAATTTGATTGTTGTTTTTAACAACTAAACAAATTTGATAATCAAAGAAATGAGTAGAAGATGTAAGAAATGAGAGAAGAAGTTGTAAGAATTGGGAGGTCCGGAGGAGATTGGTGTAGGATTTTTGAAATGAAATTGGGTAGTATTTATAAGATTTTTTTGAGGTGTTTGGGAGGAAGAAAAAAAAATAGCCGTTGAAATTCTGACCGTTGGGTCGGTTCAACTGCCGGTTCTGGTTCCGGTGCGATTCTGGCCGGTTTAAACCAGTTCCGGCCGGGCCGGTTTGACCGCCGGTTTCGGTCCGGTTGTGGTTTCCAAAATGCTCCAACCGCCCCCCAACCGCCAAACCGCCGGTTCCACTAACCGGCGGTTTACAAACTGACAGTTGACCAAACCGCCGTTTCCGGTTCCCAACCGTCGGTCCGGTTTCATTTGGCCAGGACTATGCGTAGGCACCTTATGCTTTGTTCTTTTACATTCTTTTAATCAAACTTTGTCTATTTTTTAAATGATTTTCAAATTTAAACATTTTTTAAGAAACTTTTATATTCACTACATAATCATTTTTTTTTTTTGAGGATACATTCTCAATTTTTAAGCTTAACGGTGTCCGTGCATTGCACGAGTTTTTCTACTAGTATATATATATATATATATATATATATATATATATATTCTTTTTTATTTTTTTTTTTTTGTAAAGGGCCAAAAAAAAAAAAAAAACACAAGAAGCTTCTTAAACTTTCGTGATTAACATATGGGTCATTTGGTTTGCTTTTTTATAACAAACCGGCCTTGTAATCAATGTTTCTTTAATTTGTAACAAAAAAATAAATGATATCTTTAAAGACACCATACATTTTTTTATTTGGATACCTAAATTAATGGACACCAAACCTGTTAATCACTAATGGAACCATATTGAATTTTATATATACCCAATATACCACAGTGTAAAATTATGATGTCATTTTTACCTATAACATCACACATTTCAAAAACATCCACTTCATTAAATAACTACATTATAATCCTATTTTTTCTCTATTTCTTTCTAGCCACCGCTCACCACCAGCCCTGCCGCCACCAGCTCAACCAACCCCCACCAGCTCTGCCGCCCCTCCTCCATCGATCCGACCATTAGACCATATCTAACCCTATTCCTCTCACAGCCGCCATTAACCCAGCCCCACCGTCCCCTTCCAAACACATCCTTCTTCATTATGTGCTTCTTTTACGTTTCTTCAGCCGCAAATCGTTCTTGCCTGGTCATCCTTTTTTTATTTGGTATAATAAAGAGGCATATTCAAGTAATATAAAGTCGTCATCACTTAAGCCCCGTTATGGATGGGATTTTTTTATTTAAAACACCGATTGCAGGCAACAAAAGCATCAAAACACATTACAGAGAGCCTTTGTTGTTGCGAGCTGCCGGTTGCCGGATCGAGATGATTCGCGAGCCGCATTTGTTGCTAGCTGCTTCGTTGGGGACTTTCTGCCGGTGGATTTGGGGGGAGATGGTGAATTTAATTGATGGGTTGAGAGAATGATGAATATTTTTTTATGATAAGAGGTGGTGAAAATGGTGATATGATGGTAGAAGGGCGGAGAAGATGGAGTTGAAAGTTGAGGAAAAAATATAATATTTTATGGTTGAAAGGATGTTATTGTAATTTTTTCTTTTGAGAAGATGATATTGTAATATAAAAGATTGGAAGTAGTAAAAATAAATTGGATATGTTAATTTGAATTGTTTTATAGGTGTGGTGTTATTGGTAGATTGATCTTTTTAAAACTTAACATGTGGTGCTTTGGGTGATTATCTATTTTTTATACTGGTGTGGTGTCTAAGGGAAAAAAAAACATGTGGTGCCGTTAAAAACACTAAAAATAAAAATCAAAGTTTTTTTTTTTTTTTTTTTTTCAAAAGGTAAAATCAATGTTTCTTTAATCTTTGCTGTATTATTGAAACATATTCGTTTTTCTAATAACAAACTGGCCTTTTAATTAATGTTTCTTTAATGTCTGGACTGAGCATGCCTCGTTTCTTGACCTTGTGAACACTGTGTGGGCTGAACAGGAAGAAGGCATTGGTATGAATCTTTTAGCCGGAAAACTCAAGAAGTTGGCTTGGCGTTTAACTGAGTGGAATCACACGGTGTTTGGAGATATTTTTGAGCATACTAAGAGAGCTCTTGAGGAAGTTAATGTCAGAACCATCCTCCTTGAGCAGTCTCATTCACATGCCAATAGAGAGGGTCTGGATGCAGCCATATTGGAGTATGAGAGATGCAACTCGATTGAGACTAGATTCCTCAAGCAGAAAGCGGCAATTAAGTGGATTGAAGCCGGGGATGCCAACGAAGAAGTATTTCCACGCCGTGTGCAAACGAGAGGAGGAATTCCAACTATATCCATAAGATCGAACGGAGGATGGGAATTGGATTGACGGGCAAGATGACATTCGGGTATCCGCTGTTAATTTTTTTGCGAATCTTTTCACGGCTGAGAGGGAAGGAATTGGTACGCAGGTGGTGGACTTTGACCTTCCGAAAATCACTGCTGAACAAAATGGTGTTTTGATGGAGATTCCATCAGCAGAAGAGATTCATACTTCGATAGTTTCTATGAGCGTCGACAGTGCTGCGGGGCCTGACGGTTTTACCTCTCAGTTTTTCAAAACCTGCTGGCCTATTATTAAGGAGGATGTGGTGGAGGCGGTGACGGACTTTTTTCAGGGCGGTCATCTCCCGAGGTATTTTTCTACGTCCACTATAGTTCTACTGCCTAAAAAGCAAGGGGCGGACAAATGGAGGGAGTTCCGGCCTATCAGCCTCTGTACGGTTTTTTCCAAAATTATCACCAAGATCATCACGCTTCGGTTGAACGGATTTCTTCCAAGCATTGTTGCGGAGCAGCAAACTGGCTTTGTCCCGGGCAGATGCATTACTGATAGTATCTTGCTGGCTCAAGAGCTTTGTAAAAGCGTTAACAAAAAGCTCAGAAGCCCCAATCTTCTTCTCAAGCTTGACATGGAAAAAGCTTATGATAGAATGGATTGGAGTTTCATCATGAAGATGCTTTGGATGTTTGGCTTCCAAGAACCTTTTGTGGATCTGATTTTTCGAACTCTGTCGAACAACTGGTTTAGTATTCTGATAAATGGCACCCCGTCTACCCCCTTCCATGCGACAAGGGGTGTCAAACAGGGCGATCCGCTTTCGCCGGCTCTCTTCGTTCTGGCAACAGAGTATTTTGGTAGATTGATAAAGAGTTTATGAACAGGAATCCGGGCATGCGGTATCACTCGAATGTTCAAGGTGTGCACTACTTGGCCTTCGCCGATGACACTATTTTGTTTACCAGGTGCAATAGAAAAGGTCTCCGGATCCTCAAGGACCTTTTTCATTACTATGAGTTAGTCTCGGGGAAGCATATTAACGCGACCAAAAGCACTTTCATCGGACATAGCCTCTCGCCGACACAGATTTCTTGGGTTCGGAATGCTTTGGGTTTTATGAGAGAAAGTATGCCTTTTCGATACTTGGGTGCTCCTCTCTTCCGGGGGCGCAATCGTGCTGCCTACTATCAAGACATTATTGATAAAGTTCAGAAGCGGCTACATCATTGGGGCAACAGGCTTCTGTCTTTTGGGGGCAAGTTGATTCTCGTCAGGCATGTGTTAACTTCCATACCTATCTTCATTCTCCAGGTGCTTGTCCCTCCCAAGGAAGTCATACATCAGCTCCATCGGATTTTCAATCGTTTCCTCTGGGACAGTGGCCCGGATGTACGGCATATACATTGGCGGTCATGGGATAAGTTATGCAGACCTATTGCGGAAGGTGGTTTGGGGGTAGAAATCTCTTTGAGGTTATCGACACTTTTGTTTGTCAAACTCGGATCCGTATTAGGCGAGATTGGGCATTTGGGCCAAGGCTATCCATGATACGTATGTTGGTGCGCAATCTCCTCTCGGTTGCTCGGGAGCCTAGGGCCCCCACACCTATGTTGCGAAGAGTTTGGAAGATGAGGGATAAAGCGGAGGAGTTCGTTGCGTGGCAACTCAATGCAGGTGATATTGATTTTTGGAGAGATAATTGGACTGACATCGAGCTGGGAGACCCGCCTAATAATGTCTATCGTAGAGTCAATGAGTTCTGGGTGAATGAGCAGTGGAATACTGAGATGTTGCATACCTACCTCCCCCCCAAATTGTTGAAGAGATTAGCCACGTACCCTTTCAGCGTGATACGGCCGACCGTCTTATATGGACTCTTAGTCCAAATGGCAAATTCACTACTAAATCCGCGTGGAACATGGTGCGTACCGGTCACACCTCTAATGCTCTTTACACGATCATTTGGAACAACATCATCCCCCTGAAAGTTTCATTCTTTTTTTGGAGGCTTATCAATAACCTACTCCCCCTTGATCACAAACTTACAAAAACGGGGCATAACTCGGTGCCTAAGTGTTTTGCTTGCCAGAACGGGGATGGGGTGAGACACACTTTTATCGACTGTCACTTTGCCGCCACTATCTGGAAGCACTTCATGAGTCATTTCGGAATGCAGTTTAATCCGACTTTGGGGATTGTTCTGATGCTCCATTACTGGAGGAACTCCGTTACGAATATCCACCGCATACGGCTTATTGTTCCTATTTTTATATGTTGGGGTATTTGGTCTGAAAGGAACTTTTGCCGGCATGATTCGGTTCAACCCTCTGTTAATCGGAGTATTATCCTCATTGAGCATGCGCTCCGTCAGCTGACTTTCCGGAGAATGATCACGTCTACTGAACTGGGCACTGATAGGGACACTCCGTTCTTTCTGCCGTTTAAGATCAAGCCGACCCCTAAGCGACAAGGTATGCAATTACGATGGATGACTCCGCCTCCAGGAAGATTCAAGTTGAATGTTGACGGGAGTGTGCGCGATGGATTAGCCTTTGGGGGAGGTATCCTCCGCGACTCTCTTGGACGGTGTATTATGGCCTTTCAGATGTGTTTTGGGCAGGGGACTGTTATTGACGCGGAGATCAAAGCTCTCCTTTACGGGTTGCTTAAAATTCCTGACGGCTTTCATGTGGTTGTCGAGACTGATTCCCTTTATGTCTATCGTGTTACCACTGGAGATGCTACTGGTACTTGGCCACTCAGTCTCTCTGTGACCCGCATACGGGCAATTCTGGGGAGGATGCCTTATACAATATCCCATATCTACCGTGAGTGCAATAGAGTCGCGTATGCTTTAGCGACTTTGGAAAGGGGGAACCAAATTTATGATCATGAGGAAGGGGTCCCGACATATTCGATCACTTATACAAGATGACCTCCATGGAGCATCACTTATACGTTTTATCCCTGTCACTGTGGGAAGCACTCTTCACTTGTGAAGGGTGCAATCCAGGTCGTTTCTTTCTTTCCCTTAGCTCCCCTCATGTCCCCCCTTTTTTGCCTATCATTGTGGTTCATACATACATGGGTTGTGCTTCCCTTTTCAGACACTAGGGCGTACTGCGCTGCCGCACAAATTCAACTTGCCTAATAGAGGGATATACGGCTTTGAGCATTCGGACGCACCCCTCCCTCTTGGTTGGGGTGCTTATCGTGTGTTTTTGTTTCTTTCTACGACTAAATTCGTGTGATATAGGAATGCAATATATTTGTTATATGTATTCTTTTGATGCGAACATCGGAACCAAGTGTCGGCGACATCCCCTCGTGCGGTTGGATGCCTCGTGATGGAGTTCGAGCCGCGAATCGGTTTGGAAGACATCCTACGAGTCGTTTGATGATGGGCTCGGAGCGCTCGACCGCGCTTGAGGCATGAGCGAAGACGGAGATCCACTTCATTTACTTTGTGTACCAACACTATTGTAATCATCTGTGGCGGACGATGTTTTTTGGGGATGCATGAGCGAGTACTCTTCCCAATGTGATGGATTTTCCCACCCCGGGTTTGACACACGTTGGGTTTAAGGAGGCCCACGCTTATGCATTCCATCACGTAAACTTGGGGCGGGCCATGATAGGGCGTTGAACTTTGTAGCTCTTTATTAATATCAATAAAAATAAAGTTGCTTCAAAAAAAAAAAAAAGCTCTCATTTTCACGTGTTCAATGGAATATATATAAAATACGGATTTCAAATTAATCGGAAAATTCATAGTCAAATTTTACCCCCATACCAGTGGCGGATCCAGAGATTTTTTTCAGTGGGGTCA
The DNA here is from genome assembly GCA_036785695.1 of Gentiana straminea. Taxonomy (NCBI): domain Eukaryota; kingdom Viridiplantae; phylum Streptophyta; class Magnoliopsida; order Gentianales; family Gentianaceae; genus Gentiana; species Gentiana straminea. The sequence goes on along the minus strand of JAVUPR010000090.1, from coordinate 4,775,410 downwards.
CCGGACGGTAAAACTATATTTTCATCCAAAAATTTGTTTCAGTGGGGTCACCGAAACCTAAAACTACATGTTTTAACAACAAAAGTACATCGTTTAAATATTAAAAAAAAATTCTCCGGATCTCAGTGGGGTCACGTGACCCCACATGAGTATACATAGATCCGCCAGTGCCCCATACCACGGTTAAAGTTGATCACGGAAAGAGGATTTTGAATATCATTTTGTACACCATTTGTAGGTTGGAATCCTTAAAATAAGAGAAACAAGTAAGTGTGATCAAGTGATAAAAAAAAGAAGAAGAGATTTTAATACTGAAATGACCAATATGCCAATTTTATGTAACGACGGCTAAAAAAAAATGAATTGGCGTTTCAAAATTAAAAAGTGCAAGTTGGTATCCGACAAATTACGTCATCCACGTTAGAACAATTATATTCTGCCCAGTTAGATCGTGCCACATCATCTCATTCTAGACCTAACCCACGATACATATCCCAACTTAGGTTTGAAGGGGTATTTGATGTAGGTGAGATCGATCACCCAACACGTGACACTCATCCAAGTTGAAATTTAGTAAAGATGGCTACATATACCTATTGTCAAATTTACTCTCATACATACACTCATTGTTTTATTATAAACATTGTTTTCAGAAAGAGCCTATGATTCCTTGCCATTTGGACACATAATACCTCATCGCAAGATTTATGACAAAGATTACATTACCAAGTTTGTATGTTGACGTAGGTGAGATCGGTCACTCGATATTTGACACTCATCCAAGTTCAAAATTTAGTAAAGATGGCTACGACAACATGACTCATCTCCAACTTGACGCATGTCGCCCTTATATTAATCAGCCGACGTGACGCAGCTCGTCTTCGTTCCCTCATTGCCGGCGTGGTGTAGGTCATCCACAGTCCTTTATAACTGATGTTGCACATGTCGTCCTCGGCCTCAAACAATCGTTACTCCCTATTGAATGAGCAGTCCGGACATTACGCCACTATCGTTACTGCTACAAAATATTCGCTCCACTACTTTAATGCGTAGTAACATCTTTGACTATGATGGTACATTATATGAAAGGACCATCATCCTCATTATTCAGGTACACACCCTTTTACATACCGAGTCTATTACCGAATTATTTTAGCACCGGAGTGGCTATCTAGAGAACAACTCTGGGTCCTCTTACGTCTCGTTTGTGGTGTTAGGAAATCTACGCGGGAACATAGTGAAATTTAAAATTTATTTTCATTTTTACCAAGATCGACTTTGTTTAAGCAACAAGCATAAAAGAAGTAGATGAAAGAACTACCTTGGATGATCTAAAATAGATCGTCGCTTTGTCTATGGTTGTAGTTTCTGCACGAAGCCGCCCAAGTGTTCGGCCTCTACCGTTGATCTACACGAACAACCCGCTGGAATCCACCATTGGATTGCTACCGGAAAAAGTCAGCTGCTAGGCCGCCTTTTTCTTTCTCCCAAAACTCTCTCAAGAAGCTCTCTTAATTTTCTAGTAGAAAATAAGACTTTGTAATTGTGATACAAAATAGTTTGACACCCATCTCATATTTATAGATGATGAGACGCTATATGTGAATCCCAATCTAATTGGGAAAAGCTTCCTAATGAATAGAGGAGAAAGAAAAACCAAATCCCAATAAAATAAGGAAAATATCTTTAATTGATTTATCTTATTAATATTCAATATGTCATAGTAAATATTTTCAAGATATATATTGTCGATATCTAATATTGAATATATATTTATTATATTACCATAAATATATATATATATATATCAATTACACATGTGTATATATCTCATATATATACTACACATATATCTATATATATTAATATCTAATACTAATACATAATATAATACTATGATTAATTAATTTGCAAAATTCTTGTGTATCACATATACACATAAATTTTGACCCATATGTATAATATATATACATTTAATTAATCAACATAATTAATATCTTGTATTATATTTATTCATAATAAATATCAATATATTAATTTATCACTATAACACTTTATAGTCGAGATAAACTTTCCTTATTTGGTTATCACTATAACCGCATTTTAATCCGGCTAGAAGTTATCATGTGTGTGACCCGATAGGATTCTGAATATGTTGGCCGTAGGCACAAAGTGCATTTTACTAAAATACCCTTCATACCTAACGATCACGAAATAGCGTCTAGCAACACATCGTGACCCCCAATCATCGGAACAGTCAAATGCAATGGCTACTACCTTTCATGTGAAACTGTTACCGTGTAAATAGAATCCTATCGTTGTTATAATATCCATATGGTCGCATCTCGAGTGTCAATACATTTACAACCGTATTTTATAATCTGGATATCATGATCTCTCGAAATAACTTATTTACTCTCACTTTGCAAAGATTCACAAGAGCTAGACGTTCCTTATAAGAAGACCCTTTCGGATATTTACTCCTATACATAGGATACGTGATTTCCGCACGAGCAACATGAATCATACGCATGCTTCAGTATCACACCCAATCACTACCGCATGATCGCCTCATGGCTAGGGGAACCTCAACAGTGTCAAAGTATGACAATCCACACCGTGATGTCATGAAGACTCCGATCTCAGGATAATTACACAACCACCACATAGTGCGACACTTAATAAAGTAAGTGGGTTAGTATAACGTACGCATTCTCTAATACACTTCCACGTACAGTCCAAGTGTCTCTACACTTCGATAGATGAGATCTATCACTACCTTCAATAGGATAGAAGATATCAAATACGTGCTAGTCTAATCGTACTATTAATGTCCCTTTTTATAGCACATAGTTAGGTGTAGTGCCCGAAAGTTGTGTATTTATTTTTATTTAATAAATGACAGATTTTATTTCATCTTATTATTTGCTTTGTGCTTACATTTAATACACTACTGAAAAACCCCAAGTCGTATCATATGTAGCCATATAACTCAGTGTGTGTCACACATGAGGATTGAATTTATGGTGGTGATACACTTGAAATGTTAGTCCGTGGTGAACTTAATCAAAGTATGTGGTCTATTGATTAAACCACCATTAATGCGCCTAGAACACTTTATGGTGTGACCGTCTTATCCGGACCGTCGATATTGGTTATCTAAGTGGGGCATTTATATATGATGTAGTCATATAGGACTGGACCGATTTAATCTGCATTTCTCATATAATTCCGTGACTGAGAAATATTATTGAATCACAAGATGATCATATATGAATTAACCTTAATCCTGAAGTGATTACAGACTCCTGCTTGTTTCAAGATAGGGTTTGATGTGTTCGTTAAGGATCGCTAAGAGGCGCGGTCCAAATCACTTTCACGTTGGCACAATTCTGGAATGAGTGAGAAATGTGTGTCTGACAGATATGGAATCCATTCCTAATGCGGGAAGTAGAAAGACAATACCCTTATTTGTTAATCCTAGAAACTGATCGATCCGCGGAGTTCATATTGGTTATGAACTAATTGATCACTAGTGGGTTAATGGTAAATAATGATAAGATGTATTGAAGAAGGTTTACGGAAATAATCCCGCTTAATTACGGATAGTCTATGAAGGGTTAGTCTGTATGTAATGATTATATCAATGGACACTTATCGACTCGACGTTTTGAGACTAAGTTATATCTATAATCGATAGAGTTCAGTTTTGTATTTATGGTGGCGTAATTCCGGAATTAATGAGTTGAGTAGAAATATTTTGTTCGATGAATATTTTATTCAATTTATTGTAGCTACTGGTTATAGGTCCATGGTCTCCGGGTTGGCTCCTAACACGCGAGTGTTTTCTCGTCTTGTGGAACCTCGAGAATAAATTAAATAGTTGGTCTATTTAATGAATATGTGAATATTATTTATTTGGTAAATAATATGTAAAATAGAAAAGACATTTTCTATTAAAATAAATGGCATAGGTGGCGCCATATTATGTGAGAAAATTTGGAAAATAATTTTTTCTATATTATGTCACATGTGTAATTAGTTAATTATTTATTTGTTAGATAATTAATGGAAAAGAGATAAGCGATTGATTTTTTGGGAATTATCTCTTATTTTATAGCAAATATCTTTTCCTTATGGAAATAGGTAATTGTTGTGTGAAAATGATAACTCTTTCTTGACCAGTTATTTTCCTATAAAAAAAGAGTTCCCCCTAGCACAAAACACACAAAATTGCGCCACATTCAACTAAAATAGAAGAGAAAAATTACTTTCTTGTTCTAGCCATTACGAGGAGAAAAACCTGGGGTTTTTCTTGAGCATATTCGAGGAGGTTCTACGGTGAGTATCGACGTCCACCGGTCGTCGCTAGAAGATACAATCCGGAAGACTACGGCTTCTCCCCTTGGTCGATTGCTTCTTCCTCTCGTATTGGGTAAATCTTCAACCTTCTCATAGTTATGTTAATTATTTATGTGGATCGTGGTAAAATCGCATGCGAATTTATTCGCAGCTTCCGCTGTGCATGATCGAGCGTCTCGATCGGTGCTGTGAATCAGATCTGACGATCCAATTATGGATCAGATCCGGATTCGGGTTTCTGTATATCCAGCATGTGGTAGCAGAGCGAGGTTAAAGCGATTTTGCGATTTTGATTGCATAATTAATTAATAAGGAGTGGAATTGAATAAATATTGCATCTTTTATATGTTTATTATATATATGCGTGGTTGAATGATTTGATTGACGAGATGGATTGGGGTTGGTACTTGTTTACCGTTAGATCTATTGTAAACCCAAATTTTTCTGGGTATAAGAAATTATGTACTTTATTTTGTTGTAATTTAATTTCCTAGTAACTAGAAAAATTAAAAAATCTACGGCCCTGTTGTATTAATTCAATTTTCGAAGAACATCAAACAACCTGAAGCAGCGTCCTGGTGGTCAAGGTGCTACATCAACAAATTGAAGACGCGAGTTTGACTCCCCCTCCCCCTCGACGCGTCCCTTTTTTATAAGATTTTTCCAGAAAATTGATTTGGAAAGAAAAAATAATCGAACCCATGCTGCCATGCTAAAAGAAAGAGACTCTCACCAACTCGGCTAGAGACTTTTATGTTAAAGGAACGGACCAAAAAAATAATATACGAAGCGGAGGCTGTTTAAATTAGATATTAGTAAACCTTTTGAACGTATGGTTTATTTTTTTTTGTTTATAGATTAGATACGGGGTACCAACGGTCCATCTCAGTGGTTTATTTTTCGCATTTATTTTTTTATGTGATTATTTATGTGATATAACCATGTCATGCATCATATTCATGAATTCCACTCCTAGCATATGCAAATATGTAGAAAATTAATATTGACATTAATTAGACATGTATGAACACGATAATTAATTTAGATTAATAATAAATCAAATTAATTAAAGGAAACATAATTTTATCGGGATATAAAATTCACATGATAAACTTATTTTAGGATTATGAATCCTTCGGGGTTTTGGTTATGTAGTGTCTACATGAATTAGAATTTTGATAATCAAAAAAGAAATTAGAAAATCATGAAAAATTGGACACCAACTAGACGGTATTTGAAACCGATAAGTTGGTGGTTGTTTTTCTAGATTTATTGTTTTTCGATTTATTGGAAAAATTCTATAATCCTAAAACTTTTATCATGACAAATTAGGATCATAAAAATCCTTGTGAATTTTATTTGTGTAGTGCCTACACAAAGGAATTTTTAATCCATAAAAATTGGAGGATCGTGGATATAGTGACTCTAGTTAGACGGTATTTGGAACCGATAAACTAGTGGGAGGATTAAATTAAATATTCATGATCCATTGTTTTTGGGTTATTAGAAAATTCCAAAATCCTAATGAGACTACCTAATTTTCAAAGTAACGAGTGGGAGCGGGGAAGGTGACAACCGACCCCACGGCCTCTACTGTTGACACAAGCACGTGAGAGAATGGTGACGCCTCGTGCCGCTTTGATTTCGGCCCCCTATGGATGGCCTTCATCGCTATCAAAATTCAAGGCTTGGTCTCCGAAAGGATAGGATTTTGAGTACTCGTCGGGTCACTGACCTACCCTACAGAGGCATACTCGGGGCGAACTTAAAAATCAGAAACATTAGTTCACACTCACAAGGATATTTTTCGGAAATATCTTGGCTGAAAAAGGAAGGTAATCAACAATTAAGTGAAGATATCTGATTCTTGACTTTTTGTTGAGAGAGATTGTCTCAATTTAATCGTCACCTCTTTGACCTACCCTACGGCGGCACTGTAGGTGTGAGATTAAATCATTGGAATGGTAGGATAAACTGCAAGCATGCCATCACGTTTATTATTCCTAAAATCCAAATTAGTTGTGGTGTATGATTTGATTTATTTCTGTCATTTTTTTATTCTACAGCATAATGTCTTCTCAAGTAACAAATATGCTAAATGAAAATTTGACCGGGAACAACTTTAACAAGAGGAAAAGTAACATGAATGTTGCGCTCATCTTTGAAAACGTTAAGTTTGTCTTGTCTGAGGCTCGTCCGCCGACTCCTCCCATGAACGCTTCACGAGTTATACACGATGACCATAACCGATGGGTTGAGGCGGACAATAAGGCTCGTGGCATCATGCTGGCCTCTATGTCGGAGATCATAAGGACTAAGCATAAGAACATGGAGAGTGCGCGAGAAATCATGGACTCTCTTATTTCCATGTTTGGTGCCCCATCTGATCAAGCAAGACATGAGGCTGTCAAGTTAGCCATAAATGCCAAAATGAGCAAAGGTCAGTCGGTAACTAGTCATGTGATGAACATGATTAACTACTTTGCTGATGCTGAGACTCATGGCTCTAGATTTGACGATGCAACTCAAGTGAGTATGATCTTAGAATCACTTACACCTGAGTTCCTCCAGTTCAAGAGTAACTATGTCATGAACAAACTCATATTTGATATGACTCAGTTGATTAATGAACTGCAAGTGTTCGAAGCTATCTCCTCTGGGAGAAGCCGAGAAGGGGAAGTAAAGGCCAATGCCCACATGGCTGAAGCTAAGGCATCGAGCTCTGGAGTCAAGAATAAGCCTAAGGCAAAGCAGGCAAAACAGGCAAAATGTGAAGAGAATCGAGCAAAGCCAATGAAGAAGAAGGCTAAAAAGGCAACTTCCAAGCCCAAGGGGAAATGTTTCCACTACCATGAGGTATGACATTGGAGGCGCCATTGTCCAGCATACCTCAAAGAGGCTAAGGAAGGGAAAGGCCTTGAGAACAAGGGCAAGGATATGACAGGTAATTATGAATTACTAGTCTTGGAATCCTATACAGTAGCTAAAAATGTATCAACTTGGATACTAGATTCTGGAGCTACTAACCATGTTTGTTCTTCTTTGCAGATCCTTAGTTCGTATCAGGAGCTAGAGGAAGGCACGCTGACGATGAGATTTGGCAACAATGCAGTGGTTTCAGCTAGAGCAGTGGGAGTAGTTAGTTTATGTTTTGGCAATAAATTCTTGGTTTTAAACCATGTTTATTTTGTTCCATATTTCTGTAGAAATTTAATTTCAGTTTCAATGCTGCAAGAACAATCGCATTCTCTTTCTTTTGATAGTAATAAAATTGTCATTTCCAGAAATGGTCATGATATTTGTTCTGCAATTTTGGAAAATGGATTGTATTTTATTAAACCGAGAGCAACTCCACTGCTTAACACTGAAATGTTTAAAGTAGAACATTAGAAATCTGTTAAAAGACAGAAAGTTTCTCACCATGATAAAACATACCTTTGGCATCTAAGACTTGGTCATATTTCCTTGGAAAGAATCAAAAGACTGACCAAAGGTGGTCCTTTGAGTGAGTTATCTGTTGACACACTCCCGGTCTGTGAATCTTGCCTGGAGGGAAAAATGACTAAACGGCCCTTCTCATCAAAGGGAAATAGAGCCAAAGAACCTGTGGAATTAGTGCATTCAGACTTGTGTGGTCCGATGAATGTACAAGCTAGAGGTCGTTTTGAGTATTTTGTGACTTTCATCGATGACTACTCGAGATATGGATATGTTTATCTTTTGCCCAGGAAGTCCGAAGCTTTTAGTAAGTTTAAGGAATTCCAGGCAGAAGCCGAAAGGCAACTGGGTAAATCATTGAAGTGCCTTCGTTCTGATCGAGGAGGCGAGTACTTGGATATTGACTTCACTGATTACCTCTTAGAACATAGGATCTGTTCCCAGCGTTCCGCACCCAGGACACCTCAGCAAAATGGAGTTGCTGAGAGGAGAAACAGAACATTGATTGACATGGTCAGGTCAATGATGAGCTACGCATCACTGCCGATTTCTTTTTTAGGGTATGCTTTACAAATAGCAGTCGACATATTAAATGTCGTTCCGTCAAAGTCTGTCGAAAAGACACCTATTGAGTTATGGAATGAAAGTAAACCGAGTTTGCACCATTAACGTATCTGGGGATGTCCTGCACATATGCTGGAAGACAAGACTAGCAAATTGCAAGCACGTACGAAAGTATGTCTGTTTGTGGGCTATCCTAAAGGAACGAGAGGAGGTTTGTTTTATGATCCAGAAGATAACAAGGTGATAATTTCAACTAATGCCATGTTTCTCGAGGATCAGCATATGACAGACTTCAAACCTTGAAGTAAAATAGTACTCGAGGAGACTTTCTGACACGGTCAGACCACTTGTGACACCTCCTGTCACAAATAACATTGATAATGCCACAGTTGATCCAGAGAATCCTAGACCGCTCAGACATACCGAAAGGGTGGACCGGCCACCTATTCGGTATGGCATGCAGGAAGAGGCAAATATTGCCGTCTCTGATGGAGTGGAAGATGATCCGTTGTCCTTTCGGAGGGCTATGGATGATTCTGACTAGGATAAATGGATTGACGCAATGAACCAAGAAATGGAGTCTATGTACTCTAACTCAGTCTGGAAACTTGTGGATTGCCCTGAGGGTGTACGGCCCATAGGCAGTAAATGGATCTACAAGAGAAAGAGGGGTGTGTATGGGAAGGTTGAAACCTTCAAATTAAGCAGGCTAGTGGAAAGGGTTACACCCAGAGACAGCGAGTCGACTATGAGGAGACTTTCTTGCCTGTGGCCATGCTAAAATCCATTCGTATTCTTCTTTCGATTGTTGCATGCCTAGATTATGAAATCTGGTAGATGGATGTTAAGACGACTTTTCTAAATGGCTATCTTGACGAGGAAATATATATGCAGCAACCAGAAGGTTTCATTGAAAACCCCAATAGCACAAAGTGTTCAAGTTGCTCAAATCCATTTTGGGTTAAAGCAAGCTTCTCGGTCTTGGAACCACAGATTTGATGAGACCATCAAGTCTTACGGTTTCGAACAAAATCCTGATGAGCCTTGTGTATACAAGCGCATCATTAAGGACAAGGTGGCATTCTTGGTGTTGTATGTTGATGACATCCTACTGATTGGAAACAATAAGGGGATGTTGTCTGATGTTAAAATTTGGTTAGCCACACATTTCCAAATGAAAGATTTGGGAGATGCAATCTATGTTATAGGGATCCAGCTCATTCGGGATCGAAAGAACAAGATGTTGGCTTTGTCCCAGGCATCTTACATTGATAAGATGTAAAGAAGGGTTATAGTATGCAGAATGCAAAGAAGTGTTTCCTGCCAACCCGTCATGACATAGCTCTCTCTAAGAAACAATGTCCTCAAACCCCTGAGGAAGAAGAGAGCATGGGACGTATTCCTTACGCATCTGCAGTTGGACGTTTGATGTATGCAATGTTGTGTACAAGACCGGACATCTGCTACGGCGTGGGATTGGTCAGTCGTTTTCAGTCAAATCCAGGCATGGAGCACTGGACAGTAGTTAAGAATCTCCTCAAGTATCTTAAGAGAACGAGGAATTATATGCTTGTGTATTCAGGTGCAGACCTGAATATCGTAGGCTACACTAATTCTGACTTTCGGTCAGACAAGGATGATCGTGAGTCGACCTCAGGCTCAGTGTTTACTCTTGGAGGTGGAGCCGTAGTTTGGAGAAGCGTAAATCAACCTAGCATTGCCGATTCAACTATGGAAGCCGAGTACATAGCAGCCTCTGAGGCAGCTAAGGAGGCAGTATGGCTCAAAAAGTTTCTTGGTGATTTGGAAGTAATTCCGATTATAAACGATCCAATACCGCTTTATTGTGATAACAATGGAGCAAAGGAACCGCGAAGTCACAAGAGGTCAAAGCATATAGAGAGAAAGTACCACCTGATCAGAGAGATCGTGTACATAGGCGACAATTCGGTCCTAAAGATCGCCTCGGCCGACAACCTAGCTGATCCGTTTACCAAGACACTGGCATCTAATGTCTTTGACAAGCACTTGGAGGGTATGGGAAGGAGAGACATGTCTCATCTGCTTTAGAGCTAGTGAGAGAAATATGTTGGTACATAGATATATGTAATAGGGTGTGCTCTAAAAACAATTGTTGCTTGTCATTACGGGCAAGTGGGAGATTGTTAGGTGTAGTGTCTGAAAGACAATTTATGTAATTGTTTTTATTTAATAAATGACAGATTTTATTTCATCTTATTATTTGCTTTGTGCTTACATTTAATACACTACTGAAAACCCCAAGTCGTATCATATGTAGCCATATAACTCAGTGTGTGTCACATATGAGGATTGAGTTTATGGTGATACACTTGAAATGTTAGTCCGTGGTGAACTTAATCAAAGTATAGGGTCTATTGATTAAACCACCGTTAATGTGCCCATAACACTTTATGGTGTGACCGTCTTATCCGGACCGTCGATATTAGTTATCTAAGTGAGGTATTTATATATGATATAGTCATATAGGACTGGACCGATTTAATATGCATTTCTCATATAATTCCATGATTGAGAAATCTTATTGAATCACAAGATGATCATATATGGATTAACCTTAATCCTGAAGTGATTACAGACTCCTGCTTGTTTCAAGATAGGGTTTGATGTGTTCGTTAAGGATCGCTAAGAGGCGTGGTCCGAATCACTTTCACGTTGACACTATTCTGGAATGAGTGAGAAGTGTGTCTCAAATATATGGAATCCATTCCTTCCCGCGGGAAGTAGAAAGACAATCCCCTTATTTGTTAATCCTAGAAACTGATCGATCCGCGGAGTTTATATTGGTTATGAATTAATTGATCACTAGTGGGTTAATGGTAAATAAGGATAAGATGTATTGAAGAAGGTTTACGGAAATAATCCCGCTTCATTACGGATAGTCTATGAAGGGTTAGTCTGTATGTAATGATTATATCAATGGACACTTATCGACTCGACATTTTGAGAATAAGTTATATCTACAATCGATAGAGTTCACTTTCGAATTTATGGTGGCGTAATTCCGGAATTAATGAGTTGAGTAGAAATATTCTGTTCGATGAATATTTTATTCAATTTATTGTAGCTACAGGTTATAGGTCCATGGTCCCCGGGTTGGCTCGTAACACGCGAGTGTTTTCTTTTCTTGTGGAACCTCGAGAATAATGAATTTTCTTAATATTATTTATTTGGTAAATAATATGTAAAATAGAAAAGACATTTTCTATTAAAATAAATGGCATAGGTGGCGCCATATTATGTGAGAAAATTAGGAAAAGAAATTTTCCTAGATTATGTCACATGTGTAATTAGTTATTTGTTAGATAATTAATGGAAAAGAGATAAGAGATTGATTTTTTTGGGCATTATCTCTTATTTTATGGCAAATATATTTTCCTTATGAAAATAGGTAATTGCGGTGTGAAAATGATAACTATCTCTTGACTAGTTATTTTCCTATAAGAAGAGAGCTCCTCCTAGCACAAAACACACAAAATTGCGCCACATTCAACTAAATAGAAGAGAAAAATTAGTTTCTTGTTCTAGCCATTAGGAGGAGAAAAACCTGGGGTTTTTCTTGAGCATATTCTAGGAAGTTCTACGGCGAGGATCGACGTCCACCAGTCGTCGCTAGGAGATACAATCCGGAAGACTGCGGCTTCTCCCCTTGGTCGATTGCTTCTTCCTCTCGTTTTGGGTAAATTTTCAACCTTCTCATAGTTATGTTAATTATTTATGTGGATCATATCGTGGTAAAATCGCATGCGAATTTATTCGTAGCTTTCGATGTCCATGATCGAGCGTCTCGATCGGTGCTGTGAATCAGATCTAAAGATCCAATTATGGATCGGATCCGGATTCGGGTTTCTGTATATCCAGCACATACGACTAGAGACATTTAAGTATCAAACTTTTTAAAGTGAGTCGAGATCTCATCAACTATAATCACTACTATGATTTCTCGTTCATAGTTTGAAACTAGAGACATTATCATATATACAATATCATAATTGGTCCGTTAAACGAACAAACATATAATAACAAAAAACCATTTATCATATGTACGTATAAATATAAAGAAATAGTAAAAATGATCCGACCCGGTCGGATCCGGTCCAACCCGATTGAATTTAGGACACTATTTCAACATGTTGTGCATGCCTTAGAAGATTATCATTCGGAGACACGATTACCCGATTATCCGATTATCAACTCATTTATATCCCGGGCGATTTTGAGTATCGTGATATGTTTGTATGTATACGTACATCTAACGTGTAATTTACTCTTGATATGTATACACGTTGTTTTGTTTTCTTGATAAATGTTGCATCCCCACATGGACCATGAGGACCATGATATATAATGGAAAAACCTCATCTCTATCTTAGTTTTGATATAGATATCCAACTACTGATTCACATAATACTATCTATTTTCTTTTGACTTTTCGACAAGACAAGTTGCTCAATTTTGAAGAAATTGACCTTCGAGTCCTTGTCATTTTCCGTAATAACTACAGCTCCAACATCAATTTCTCAATCATTTGCAGTTGTAGTAGTCTTATTGCATTGATGGGTCATCTAAGTTTCGTGGTCTTTTAATTTCATTTCAGGACCACATATTATATATTCACATGGTTCCCTTCGATTCCACCTTTAATTGTTCCTCAAGAACGTGAAGTTTGATGCTCTAGTGGAGGCCCTCCTTAAGGGGAAATTCTTCTAAAGCACATGCACCCGAAATTAATGTTTTCGAATCAGGGGCGTCCCTGTCCCGAAATTTAAAATTTCCGGGTAAAAAAAAAAAATTTTAGCCCTCGTCTTGGAAAAAAAAAAAAAGAATCAAACATATAAAAAAAAAAAAGGGTTTATTACTTAAAAGTACACTTTTTTAGACTTAATGGCCGGTAAGGACACAAAGGAATCTGTTGGACTTATAAGGACACATTTTAGTCAGCTTACCTAATTTACCCTCCCTTTAGATAAAACATCCAAGACAGCAAAACCCAATGGCAGCCAAAGTCTTTTTTGCTGCGATGTTATTAGCAATACTAATTGCTGTAGCTGCAATTGCTACTGAAACCCTGTCCAAGGAACAAGTTTCGAACAATGATTGGAAGCCGGTTGGTGATAATAATCAGCGGGCCGCTGCACTGCTTGGAAAAAGCTTCGATTTTGGAGAATCCTCCGGTAATAATCCATTTCAGTCTGAAATAAGCTTATTTCAATATTTTTCTGATGTGATAGTATAGCAAAATACATACGGCGGGATATAGCAAACAGAAGGATCAAATCCAGAAAACTAACTCATTCTCGAATGCATCAATCGGTTCAAAGAAACCTGTTCTAAGAAGGTGGAGCACAGGATTATCTGGAGCTTCGAACGCATACCGAGATTCGGGATCCGATAATTCTGTTGATTTACCAAGTAATGACTTAAGAAACGGTTCATCAGAAGTTAAACCGGATCATGATCCTCCTTCAACGGGTCAAATTGTTCATAAGTTCATACCGAACCGTACGGGCCCCGCAAAGCGAATCCAATGATATGATTTCGAGTCGATTGAGTCGGTTGCGTAATCAAAAGGAAAGTGCATCCGCCGAATGGAGTAGACAAAAAGAAGCGAACTCGATGAACTTCTCACGAAAATGATGGGAATGAAGCAAAGGGTTAAATATAGGAAAGATTCGAACCTGAATAGCAAAACCGATGAAGTTCTGGGTGAAAAGAAATGTGGTTTATATGGCAGCTATAAAGAAAAGAGAACCGAGAAGTTTCTAAGTAAAAAGATTGACAGAAAACTCACAGACAAGGAGAAAAGAAATCACAGTGGTAAGAAACATAACGCGAAAATCAGGCCCTTAATGGTTATTTTTTCATTCCATTCCAACTATTCCATTGAATTTTGGATGGAATGAAAATCATCCATTTTCATTCCGTTGGAATGAAATCATATTCCATTCCTCCGTTGCCAAACAAGCCAAATTGATATAATGTAATGAAAAAAACATTTCATTTCATTCCATTACCGCAATCCAAACACGCCATTAGAGTTTCTCCGTTGTCAAACAAGCCAAATTGATATAATTAATGAAGTGACATTGATGTCACTGTAGATGTCACTGCATACATTAGACAATTAATGAAGTGACATTGATGTCACTACATAAATCGATACAATAAGACGTCACTGAATAAATCGATACAATAAGACATCACTGCATACACCGATATAATAAGACGTCGTCACGCATAAATCGACATAAGACGTCACTGCATAAATCGATACAATAAAACGTCACTGCATAAAGTAATACCGTAAGACGTCACTGCATAAATCGATATAACAATACGTCAATGCATAACTCAATATCATATGATGTCTCTGCATTGCGGTGTCATTTCATCGTGGTGTCTCTGCAATACGGTGTCTCTTCATCGCGGTGTCTCTCGCATCGTCAAATGTTATAACATCGCGATGTCTCCGCAATGCGGCGTCTCGCATTGCGGTGTCACTTCATCGTGGTGTCTCGCAATGCGGTGTCACTTCATCGCGGTGTCTCATCGCGGTGTCTCTTATTCGCGATGTCTCGCATCGTCAAATGTTATAACATCGTGATGTCTCCGCATCGGGGGTGGTCACCGCATCGCGGTGTCTCTCGCATCCGGGTTGGTCACCGCATCGTGGTGTCTCTGCATCGGAGGTGGTCACTGTATCGAGGTGATCAATGGACCTGGCGTGGTCAATGCATCGTGGTGTCACTTCATTGAGGCGTCTCTGCATCGCGGGTGGTCACTACGTCGTTGTATCACTTTATCGAGGTGTCTCTGCAATGCAGCGTCTCTGCATCACAGTGTCTCTGCATCGGGGGTGGTCACTGCATCGCGGTGTCTCTGCATCACGGTGTCGCTTCATCGCCGTGTCTCTACATCGCGGTGTCACTTCATCGCGTGTCTCTGCATCGCGATTGTCATCGCACCGGGCGTCGCGGTGGTCAATGTATCAGGATGGTCATTGCATCGAGGTGGTCAATGTATCGGGGTGGTCAATGCGTCGTGGTGGTCATTGAGTTGTTGTGGTCAATGTATCGGGGGTGGTCATTGTATCGCGATGGTCAATACATCGGTTATAAAAATAAAAAAAAACCTGAACAAGGCCTGAAAAAAAAAAAAAACTTGAACAGCCTGAAAACAAAACAAATAAAAAAACAAAAAAAAAAAAAAAAAAAAAAAACAACATCACAGCGCCCTTCTTCCCTTTTTTTTAATTATTATTATTATTATTATTTTCATTAAGGGTATTTGAGTCTATCTATCTAATTTGTGTCTTTATAAGTCCAACAGATTCCTTTTTGTCCTTATAAGTCCAGTAAGTCCGTTTTGTGTACTTTTGGGTCTTTGGCCCAAAAAATAAAACAAAAAAGCTACGTGTGATAGTCATGGGTTTGGAAGGAAAAAAACCTACTTACCGAAACATATATAAAAAAAATAAAACAAAAAAGCTGCGTGTGATAGTCATGGGTTTGGAAGAAAAAACACCTACTTATTTGGTTCCTAGTTCTAAAATTATTGTAGTTTGCAAGATTCGAAACCAAGTCTCTTGTCTAGTATACTACAATGCTAACCATTAAGGTAATACATTCCTTATTCGTATAAATACAATATATATATAATATATTAGGTCGAAATTTCGTGGGGCCCTTAAATTCATTGATTTTCGGGAAGGCTCCGGGCCATGGCCCCCTTGGCCCCCCCACAGGGGTGCCCCTGTTTCGAATCACAAAATTTTACGTGCGTATTGGTGCACCTCAAAAACTAAAAACTTGGTTGTTACCACATCGGATATGTGACGGCAGGAGCGGATCACGTGACCCCACTGGATTTTTAAAAAAATAAAAATAAAAATTTTAGTATTAAAACAATGTAGTTTTGTTGTTAAAAAGTTTTGTCGATAAAAATTGATGTTTTAGACTCCGGTGACCCCACTGGAGTTTTTTTTGAATAAAAGATATAGTTTTAGATTCCGGTGACACCACTGAAATAAATTCCTGGATCCGCCACTGTGTGACGGCCCGGCTCCCTACCACTAAGGGTCGTTGTGGGAGCGACATGCGAAGCTCTCGCCGCTACTTCAGAACATACTTACAATCCATAATAAGGAACCATAGATGATTACAATATCTTATTTACTAATTCTATTAAAAATCACTACAAATTATATACAACCGTTTCATCTAACTTAACGGGCTCAGCATGATCTAATCCTTAGTTGATGACATCATTCCTATCTCATTCCTCCCCCCGACCAAACACCTGGAAGCGTCTAACTAGCCAGCCAACCCTGTCAAACTGAAAACGTGTTCGCAAGAGCTGAGGTGTGAGTTTTTGAAACTCAGTGTTGTTCAGTGCGTGTATAGTGTGTAGCTTTCACAAACAACTACAGTTGAACATACACAGAGCATATAGTCACTGATGAATATTATATTAACATATATCACTCAAGATGACACATTAGCAATAACAATATCACGTTGATAGTAACACCAATAGAACATCAGTGTCATTAAAACAAATTACACATAACAGAAAGTACAAGAGTAACAGTTCAAAACACGTATTTTAAGATATAAACAAGTATTGAACCTCACAATGTATTAGTCGAGCTTTACAATATCTATTCCACGGCATCTCAACTTCTATCGCTATTAATTTATTGTGTATAACATACACAACAACCGCCGGCATTTATAGCCTTTTCTCAAATACACAAGCTGAATCTTAACCCCTAAATAATATATGTAATAAGCCACGTGTACTTCCAAACTAGCCCCCTCCACTTGCAAGTTGATATGATGCTAATCCAAAGTTTGCTATGTATTTTACAGCACAATGTATATACATATATCCTATATATATATGATTATGTAATACATATATATGTGTAACATATACCTACGACGCGCACAAACACATACCTATAATATTCACATATTAACAAATATGCTTACTACTACAGTCTCACACATATTTATATATTTACACTCCTATATATACATTTAATGACACATGTAATATTTTGTTACCGATAGGGAACATTATTCCTCGTTATAAAATTATGTGTCGTAAAATTAAACATTTAAAGTATGATAACATAGATGTTTAAAGTCAACGTAAAAAGACACCGTTTATAAAATACAAGTCTATAATAAAGTCTGAAAAATTTGAGGCGTTACAGGACACATAATTCTCCCCATTACATACTAATCCATTTGCTACATATCAACATATCTTCTACGGTCCAACGAGGTACATCTTGAACCATAGTAATCATATACTAACATATAAACTAAAAACTACTGGCGTTAACTCCAAATTACCATAGAGCATCATCGTCTCAACGGTGCCATCATCAAATTAACATTAATCATAGGCGGCTTCTATCGATACTCGGTTTTTACTATCGACACCTTTTATTTTATTATTTTTCATTTACTTATCCACACCACCTAATTACTAATAGCACCACAAAAATAATATACTCCTTCCGTTCCTATTTAACTGGTGCAGCTGTTAAAAACACGCATATTAAGGAGTATTTAATCTTTTGACTTAACATCAAAATGACAATAACGCCCCTTGAATATAATTCATACAATGTTGTTTTCAATCTCTCACCCCTTAATAAATAAGGGTAGAAGTAGAACAATACAATAAACAATACTTTGAAAATATAACTACGACAGATAAAAATGAATTTTTATTTTTGCCAACTACGACACTTAAATAGGAACGGATGGAGTAACTTTTAAATAATTCACACTTTAAAACACTAACTACCAATCTTTAATCCAACTTAACCATTATTAATCCATAAACTACCCACCTATTTCTTTTCAACTTCCCTTTTTTTTCATTTCAAAACCAACCAAGAATTTAAGGACGCCGGCGGACCGCCGGAGATCCACCGGAGAATTTAAATCTCACCGGAGTATTGCATACGAGCACCGTTCGAGGGGACATTGAAGGAAAAAGAGCCAATCTTTGAACCAAAACAAGTAAGTGATGAATCTCTATCGTTTTTCCTTCATTTTTCTTTCATTTCGGATGGCTATCGGTTTGTTTGGGGTTTGTTTTACGGCTAGTTCGTTTGGGGTTGAGGGAGATGGGAATCGCTGGTAACGTCAGTAGGTCTGACGATACGTTGAAGTTTCAACGTCATAAGACTGACGTTCTCTGTTCTGGCTGAATTTCCCGCCTCTCTTTAAACGTCGGTCTCATTGACGCCAAATAGTAATCCCAACGTCAGGATAGCTGGCATTGGCAAAATCACAACTAATTATGTGTCTGAAGTGAAAACGTCAGACTTATTGATGCTTGTGTTGCACTTTAACGTCAGTTGTGTTGACGTTTCAGTCATTTTTTCTAAAAATTTGTTTCCCGAGTATGCATCTTGTTTTCTGAATAGTATGTCTTGTTTTTTGTTTAGGGAATCATGGTAAGGACGAGATCTAGTGCTGCGAACGAGCAAACAAGTGATGCACTAAATGATATTGAAGTGGATCAAGTGGTTAGGAATCCACCGATTCCACCAAGTAATGCACCTGTTGTTGGGGGTTTGAGACAAACTAGTGTGGCGTATTACGTATAAAAGGAAGCGGAGAAGTGAAAAGAATGTGGAAGGAACAGCTGAAACTAGTGAGCAGGTAGATGTACAGCCAGAACAGGTGGAAGGAGCAATTAACACTAAAAGTGAGCAGGTGGAAGGAGCAATTGACACTGGTGCAAGTGCAGCATCGTTAGAACCAATTCAAGAATGTGGTCAAGAGGGAGTGCCAACTGTAACAGATGCAAGTGTAGAGGGACAAGTTGAGGAACTAGTTGTGGTTCCAGAGGTAGTTGAGGGTGCTAACATAGGAGATGCATATGAGTCTACGTATGCGTCTTTAGAAACAATTGTAGAGTTAGGTTCTGCCTCAAATATGAGAAAATTTGATGACATGACAACTCAAGCGCCCCAAACCCTAATTATTGGACCAGTTCAACAGGCAGTCAATGTGCCACCCCAAGAATCAAATATTGGCCAAGCGACAGGTGGGGCAGCTCAAACTGAGAGTGCAAGGACAGCAACAGGAGCATCTGGGAGTGGTGGGGCAATAACAAAGGCAGGTGAGGCCTCACATGATGCTGATGATAGTGATAGTGATGTGGAGGCAGTGGCGGACCTACATACACCAAGTTGGGGCAATTGCCCCCTCTTGATCCGAAAAAAATACATTGATATATGTATTATTTTTATAGTTTGCCCCTCTTAATTTTTATATTCGCCTTTAAAATTTTAATTGCCCCCCCCCACCCGAAATCCTACGTCCGCTCTTGTGTGGAGGTGGACACCACTGAATTGTTGAAAGATTAGGAGGAACATGTTAGATATGGTTTGTGGAAGAAAGCAAAGGTATATTAATTTAAAAACCATTTTATAATTTGTTGACAGTTTTGTATTTATATAACGTTTAATTCATTTAATTGTACAGGATCGGGGTCTCATAGGCTGTAAGCAATACAAAACTTCACTAAAGCTTCGGAATGTCGAGGCCGAAAGCCTGGAATTTCAGACAAGGCTGAAAGCCAATCCATTGTACAGCTTGATCAATACTTCTTATGTGCAAGCCAATCGAGTTGTCGTTTGTGGATTTATTGAGAGGTGGCAACCAAAAACAAACACTTTCCACTTACCCTTTGGTGAGATGACTATTACACTCAACGATGTCCGTTGTATCACGGGGTTACCGGTTAGTGGAAAAGCATTGAACTACGAGATTCTAAAAGAGGACAACCCAGTAAATTTTGTGAAGCAGCTTCTCGGTATTGATTCGACTGTAGTGGGTGCTGAGTTTGATCATTGTGGAGGGTTATGGGCGTTGAAAAGTTGGCTGAAAAAAAATCTTGCGGGTAAGAGTGGGCAGAATGGAATCACTGTTGATCATGCTGTACGGGGGTATCTGTTGTATTTGTTGGGGTGTACCCTTTTCCAAGACCGGTTTGGAGACAAGATACGTGTATCGTATCTTTATTTTTTGAGGGATTTGGATAAAGTGCATGAGTGAGCTTGGGGTGCTGCGACACTTGCGCATCTGTACCGGCAACTTTCGAATGCATGTTCGATGAAGACTGCGGGAGTGTCCGATTACCTTGCTCTTTCAGAGGTATCATTTTATATTTTAATTTTTTTTTGGTTTTGATGGTTTTTATGAATGCTTTTAAAATCTTTTGAGTATTTGGTTGTAGGTATGGGTTTACGAATATTTTCCAAAGTTATGCCCCGAAATAAATGACGAGTTCAAGGAAGGAGAGATGGTTCAGTCGATGAAGTGGAAACCTCTCAGTGGAATGAAGGACGCAATTGCTTTGAATGCATTACGGCATTTGAGAGAGGATTTGTACTTAATGTAGGCGCGAGAGGTAAGTCGGTTCATTGGATGATAATGTTCAATCTTGTTGAGTTTCGCCTATAACGCTTGTCATTGTTGCGGGTTGTGTGGAATGCATATGAAAATATCAGAACTTTGACCGTTGACGACATATGTTGGTATTACGGGTGCATAAGCACACTAGATATTGTTGAGCCTTATCACCCCAATCGTATCGTCCGTTAGTTTGGTCATGTCGAATCCATACCACAATTTCCAATTGATGACGGTTACAATATACCTATTTATGTCATCAATTATAACCTTAAATCGGAGTTAATTATATATATTTCGTATTAAATCACTTGTTTATATGTATTATTTAATGTTAAGTGATTATTAATATGATTTTTGGTATTTAGCCGTTTTTATTATTAAAGGCCAATTTATTTGTGCGATAAATACTGATTTTGCAGATTATGATAAGTCGAAAGGATTAATGTCATTCAATCAGTGGATCTCAAGATAATAAGGAAGAAAATCGGAGCATTAATCAAGAGACAAATCGGATCGCATAGAAGAGTGCAGTGGGGAACAAGTTAACGAGAAAACACGTTAAACACGTGCTGAGAGAGGCTCGGTCGACCGAGCCACTTCATTTGGTCGACCGAGGCATGTGGTTCGGTCACCCGAAGCTGCTCAGACCTAAAACGCGTGCATATCTTCTAGATCTATCCTATGTCGGCAGAATCCTCTATATAAGCAGCAGCTACGAAATTGAGAACACACACCATTACAACACAAGACATTTTATACAATTTGAGTTTTTAGTTTTAGTTTTCTTTTCTTTATGTTTGTTCATTGTGGATTCATCGGATTCTCCGGTTGGGGAGCGTATTAAAGAGTGGGAGTCACTCTCGTCTTCGAGGGTATGACTATTCAATTATGCAATCTTTATTCGTAGATCTGATGTATTTTATTATGGAGTAGTTTTTCTTGTATTGATTGTGTGATGTAGATTAATTTACGAATCCATGTGTTTAGGTTAAAAACGTTAAGAAGTAATCATGATTTGTACCAACACAGAACTGTGTTCAGTCGCCCGAGTGCTGTCGTTCGGTTGACCGAGCGTGGTGATGTGTAGGGCAATATTATGATCGGCTTCGACTACGTCGATTCTCTTGATTTGGAATTAAAACGAGTAATTAAACCTGATCAACTTAATTATTTGTCATCATAATTTAACATGAAACCTAAAAAGTGATTGTTACTTAGGATATAGATTGAATCGGCATCTAAGAAGTACGCCTTACCCGAGGAATGTTGCTTAGATGAGGTTACGGTTTATACCGGCATCCCTAGTTTCGTAATTGTGTCAGAAGTTATATGAGATGGAGGTACTTAAAAGGCGAAGTCACGTAATGGAGGCACAATGATTTAGATGGCCTAATTGGAGCT
Source organism: Gentiana straminea (assembly GCA_036785695.1). Classification (NCBI taxonomy): domain Eukaryota; kingdom Viridiplantae; phylum Streptophyta; class Magnoliopsida; order Gentianales; family Gentianaceae; genus Gentiana; species Gentiana straminea. Next base: position 4,753,157 of record JAVUPR010000090.1, on the reverse strand, counting down.
AAATCTACCTTAGGGGACGACTCCCGTAGTCATAATAATTAATCTTTAACGTTTGTTTTGTCTCGTTGTCAATCTAATTCACATGGGGGAGTTATAATATACTAGCGTTGTCAATACTGTTTGTTTAAATAATACCCACAGTATTATCCGTGTTTTAGTAGTCTTTCGTTTGTCTTTGTGGTATTCTGTGTCTTGTGGTTGTCACTATTTTATTTACTTTGTTTAGTTGATCGTAGACCGCCCTTTCAATTTAGTTCTAATAGGATAAAGTTGTGTTTTGTTTGTGCCGAGTCTCTGTGGGATCGACCTCGACTCTATCTAGCTATACTACAATTGAACCTAGTTCTCTTGCTAGTGTGTTAGTAGGCATCGAGTTAATAATTTAATTTGACCTCAATCAAGTTTTTGGTGCCGTTGCCGGGGACTCGAGTCATTAAATTAAAATACAGCTTATTTTGTTAGAACTGGATTCGTGAATATTCTGTGAATAAGAGTCTGTATATTAAACAGTGTCGTAAAAATAATATAAAAAAAAAAGAGTTCGGTCGACCGAACCACAGTTCTCGGTCGACCGATAATTTATTTTCTTTTCTGCTTCTGTTCTGTATTAGTTTTATAATATTCTGCTTCTGTTTTATTTATGTTTTCTTTTCTCAAACTTATTTCGAGTCTGTTTTAGTTTTATTTAGTTAGTTAAAGGCCTAGCCTTTACTAGTGATTAATTGTTTTATTGTTGTTTATTATTTTATAGTACGCTACTCGGAAATCGAAGGAACCGCTTGAGCCTTATAATCCTGAAATAGAGAAATTTGCAAGGAGGAATAGGAAGTTAGCTAAAGAACTGGCTAAGCAAGGAGAAGAGGATCCAAATCTTGAGGAAAGCGAGCACGAATTGGAAGAAGGACATACAACCGATCATTCTGAGCATTCTGAATCTGAAACAGAAATGGAAGACATTCCGGTCAATCCGAACCAGGTACTTAATCCTGAAGCTGTTAATAATGCCAATAATGTTAATAATGCGAACAATCTTAATGCTAATAATGGAAACCAAGCCCTAGCTCAAGGAGCGAGCCGCACTTTGCAAAGTTATGCAACACCCACTATTGAGCAATTCATTCCCGCTATCGTAGCACCGCAAGATGCTGCGGAAGTCTATCACCCTAGGCCTAACGTAATTCAAATGGTGACCAACTATTCCACTTTTCATGGAATCCAAAACGAGGATCCTGGTGTTCACGTGACAAATTTCTTGGAAATCGTTAGCACTGTGAAACCAGAATTAATCCCGGAGGGGAACATTCGTCTTAAGCCCTTTCACTTTGAAAGATAAAGCTAAGCAATGGCTTCTCTCTTTAGGGGCTGGATCTATCACTACTTGGGAACAATTGTTGCAAAAATTCATGAATAAGTATTTTCCCTTGGGAAAAACCTTTAAGTTACGCCAAGACATCCTAGGATTTAAGCAACAACCTGGGGAGAGTTTTGATCAAGCTTGGGAGCATTTTAAGGAAGCTATGAGGAAGTGTCCTCATCATGACATTTCTCTTTGGTTTCTAATGCAAACCTTTTACCATGGATTGAGAGAGACTGAGAAAATTAGAGTAGACGCCTCCAGCAATGGAGCGTTTGTTCTTTTATCTCCTGAGGAGGCACAAGGGAAGATGGAACAAATAGCGATGAATAGTCAGTGGGGGGGGGGGGGCAATGACATAACTACTGTGAAAATGGCTGCTGACATATTCGAGGATAGTGCATCTACCAAAATCTTAGAACAACTATCTGTTATCAACAACAAGGTATATGGAATGCAAGAGAGGATGGCAAGAGTAGAAAAGGGGGCTGGAATCGAGGTAACACCTCAAAGTGAGAATGCTGGTACTGAAGAAGCCAATTATATCGGGGGAGGATATAAGCCTAATCATAACCATCCTGGATTCCGATATAGTGACCTTAATGCAGGAGAAAGGCCTAAACCGCATACAACTTATGTACCACAGCAAACTAAAACTTTTGGTTGGGAAGCTGCGATAGAAAAACTGAGTAATGTCGTTACTGACAATATGGGACAACTTTCGAAATCCATGGCTGATTTAGCCACTAACTTTAGCCAATATTGTCAGAAGACCGATGCTAAGGTAACCAATCAAGAAGCTCTAGTCCAAAATCTCACTCACCAAATAGGACAACTAGCCGAGCAAGTCTCAACTAGACCTCCTGGAGGGTTGCCAAGCAACACTGAGAAGAACCCTAAAGATTTGAATGCAATCATGACAAGAAGTGGAAAGGAGGTAACTCCACCATCCCTGCAAGAGAAGGAGAAAGTCACAAAGAATAGGGATGGAGAGCCAAGCAATGAGACTAATACTTCCGAGACTTTGCCTGAGCAAAGAACGTATAAAGAACCTGCTGGCCCTAGAGTTGAACTTTGCAATAACAAGTATCCAATTTTCACTGATGTCGATCCTTCAACTCTACCTTATCCTCCACCAAAGCCGAAGCCTAAGTTTGATAATAAGAGGTATAAGAAGTTCGTGGATATATTCGAGTAGTTACAAATCAATATACCCCTAGTTGAAGCACTAGCCGAAATGCCCGAGTACACCAAGTTTTTAAAAGACGCCGTCTCAACTAAAAGGAAACTTCTAGATTTAGAGACCATATGCCTTAATGAGGAGTGCTCACCATTCTTCAACATAAGTTACCCCCAAAATGCAAAGATCCGGGAAGCTTTCTCTTTCCCCGCACCATAGGTAACGTATGCTTAAACAAAGCTTTGTGTGATCTAGAGCAAGCGTGAACCCGATGCCACTATCTATTTTTCGGAAACTAGGCATGAAAGATCTTAAGAAAACCTCAATCACACCGCAATTAGCCGACCGTTCGTCAAAGAACCTTGTGGAGTGGTTGAGGATGTGCTAGTAAGAGTTGAAAAGTTTGTATTCCCTGTCGACTTTGTGGTATTAGATATGGAAGCTAACTACGAAGTGCCCTTGATATTAGGAAGACCTTTTATGGCCACTAGTAGAACGCTAATTGATGTTTACAAAGGCGAGTTAGTACTAAGAGTGAACGAAGAGAGAGTTGCATTCAATGTCTTTGACACTATGAAGCAACCTGATGATGGAGAGGATGCGTGTTTCATGTTGGATTCCATTGATAGGATCGTTCAAGAATTTCAACAACATGAAAGTATCAAGGATTTCTTGGATGCTGTCTTGGAAGAAGAAGATGAAGTCAAGTACGTAAGTAGTGAGGAGGAGAAGATGATATGGCCAGGATGTAGTAGAGGGACCCCTAGCCCTGTAGAAAAAGTAAGTGCTGCAGAGATTGAAAGATTCTATCATAGGCCAACGTGGCATAAGTATTTCGAACTCAAACTCACTGGTCAAAAGTTGAAGACCTCTTTGGAAGAACCTCCCACAAATTTGACTTTAAAACCTCTTCCCGCAAATTTGAAGTATGTATTTCTTCAAGATGAGACCTTGCCACTAATTATATCTTCTTCATTGACGGACTTACAAGAGGAGAAAGTAATGAGAGTTCTGAGAGAGTACCGTGGAGCATTTGGATGGACCATAGCTGACGTTAAGGGCATTAGTCCTAGCGTATGTATGCACAAAAGCTCCGTGGACCCTGAGAAGAAAGCGGTTGCACAACCTCAGAGGCGTCTAACCCCACAATTAAATGAAGTGGTTAGGGATGAGGTTATAAAAATGCTAGAAATGGGAATTATATTTCCAATTGCTGATAGCGAATGGGTAAGCCCTATCCATGTAGTTCCCAAGAAGGGAGGATTGACGGTGCAAGCCAATGAGTTGAATGAGTTAATTCCTGTAAGGCTAATCACCGGTCATCGAGTATGCATAGACTTTAGGAAACTAAATGATGCGACTCGTAAGGACCACTTTCCTCTTCCCTTCATCGATCAAATGCTCGAGAGACTGAGCGGGCATGCTTTCTATTGTTTTCTTGACGGGTATTCGGGATACTATCAAATCCACATTTCGCCCGAAGATCGTGAGAAAACAACATTTACATGCCCATATGGGACATTTGCATATAATCGAATGCCATTTGGATTGTGCAACGCCCCCGCGACATTTCAACGATGTATGATGTCATTATTTGCGGATATGGTGGAAGATTTCTTGGAAATCATTATGGATGATTTTTCCGTATTTAGAGACGATTTCGATTCATGTCTCACACATCTAGCACGAGTGTTGAAGAGATGTGAGGAGACGAATCTTGTGCTTAACTGGGAGAAGTGTCATTTGATGGTTACGGAAGGTATAGTACTAGGCCACCGCATATCAAGGAATGGGATAGAGGTGGATCGAGCCAAAGTTGAGGTGATCGAGAAATTACCTCCACCTACCAATCTTAAAACTTTGCGAGGTTTTTTAGGCCACGCCGGATTTTATCGTAGGTTTATTAAGGACTTTTCCTTAATCTCTAGACCTCTTACCGAATTATTGGCCAAGGATGTGCCATTCGTGTTTTCTAATGAGTGCATAAAAGCCTTCAACGAAATAAAAAGTAGGCTGATTACTGCACCCGTTCTGGTCGCACCAGATTGGGAACTTCCTTTTGAACTGATGTGTGATGCTAGTGATACTGTTGTTGGTGCCGCTTTGGGTCAAGGAAAAGATAAGATCTTCATACCTATCTATTATGCGAGTCGGACTTTGAATGCTGCCCAAAGAAATTACGCCACAACGGAGAAGGAGCTTTTGGCCGTCATCTTTGCTTTTGACAAGTTTAGATCGTACTTAGTAGGATCTAAAGTCACTGTGTGGACTGACCATGCAGCTGATGTATGAAAAATATATGATCATATTATAAGACTTTTTATTATTATTTTATGATATTTTAGTATAATTTCATATAAATGCATCGAAAACTTATAAAAATCATAGTTAGTTATAATTAGATGCATAAGTTATAAAAACGATAAAAATGATGGTTTTTTGTCAGATTTACGTTTGGTGTTTCGTTGAGTTTATTGCAGAATCAAATGTGTACCGAGATTCCAAAATATGACATACTTTGGAGCATAAATCATGAGTTTTTGTGGGATAAAAGATTATGCCAAAATCTAACAACTTTGAACGGATCAACGTCCTTAATGTTTCTACCGTAACTCATCTTCAACGGACATTTGATCTAACTTAGAGGCATTTTCAGAGAAAAAGTCCTTGATGAAAGTTGTAGGCCTTCAAAAGAGCTTTCCAACGAATATCAAATCATGTCAATCGAGGTCTACAGCTCGAGATAGGTTTTTACGAACATCGATATGTTGTATGTCCGGCACGCGCCGGAGAAGGCCGAATATTGCGTAAAAATCTCTCGAAACCGGGCCCACAAATCTCGACAAGGGAATATATACTGTGTAGCCGGCACGCGCCGGTGGTGGTCCGGCACGCGCCGGCCTTGTGGTACACTCTATAAATACACCTCAATTGCAACCATTTTGAAGTGTACCAATGCATATATCTCTCTTCTATATATCTCTATAGTTTCGTTTTGTTTTTTTTCGTTAAATAAAAGCTGTAAACGGCACTCTGCCGGAATAATGCTTTGTAGTATAAAGTCTCGTTATAATGCTTAGAGGATGTATCAAGGCTCATTGATGTCAAGGAGTTGCTATTTCCGGATGATACAACTCGAATGCTTCAATTGTAACCTGGTAACTTTTCTAATGTATTTATGTTTATGTATTAATTATAGTATCTATATTTTAGTTATTATGTTGTTAGGCTAAACTTAGTATCTAGCCAAGATATGAAATTGGATTAGTATTATCTTTTTAGGGAAATGGATGATGACTATACTAAAATTGGATAAAATCGGTTATAATGAATCTCTTTCTATATTCGTATTGAATTAGCTACTTGATATGAAAGAATTCATAATCTGATTATGAATTGACGCATCGTAGTTAGGTTATGAACTCGTTAATAGAAAGACCGGAGGGTAAAATTGGCCGAGTGAAAACGTGACAACGGAATCCGATTTCCTAAACCGGGGGTAGATTTGTTTCGGGAGAAACAAACTCTTATTGAAATATGTACTCGAGAGATTATTACGTTTAATTCGTTTGTTTAATTGACATCCCTTAAAATTGGCCGAATGACAAAACGGGAGTGACCCATGCTTGAGGATGACCTTGGACAAATGATTGGACATATGACAATTTCAGATGCTCGTGTGAGGATGAATTGTTTAGTTTAGAGTGCACCGTTCCGTATAATTGATTTAACTTAAAATAATGATCGAGCACATCTAATTTTCACTAAAAAGATATAATGATTCAATAACATATTCTTGGCTAGTCTCTAATTATAATATCTATCTCACTCCCCTAGATATTGTTTTGGTACCTATATATACTTATATCTATATATATATATGTATTGCTATATATCTATATATATATTTATATACTTATATATATCTGTTTTAGTTTTATGCTTTGTTAGTTTAGAGTTTGGTTGGATGATAAAATTGCGACTTAGATTGAGATAATAATAGTTTCTCGGTGTTTAATCACACGGTGAATTACCAAGTTTTCCCTGAGGATCGACACCTGACTCATCACTCTATCACTACAATTTGACCCGGTACACTGCCGGTAAGGATTGATAGCATAGAAAAGGTCCGTCAGCTTTTTGGCGCCGTTGCCGGGGAACGACGCTAATTCATTGTGTTCGAATGATTTCTACTTATATTAACTCAAAAGTCTCGAGGATAAGTCAACACTCTTCTTACCCCATTTCTATTTTCTTTTTCGTTGGTACTTACCTAATAAGTAAGTTACCAATCTTTACTTTTATCGATTTCAACTATTTTCGGTTTTCGTTAGTTGATGACCGAAAAAGTAAGGCCCCACTTACTCCTTATAAGCCCGACATAGATACTTACGAAAGGCGCTTAAGAGCGAGAAAGGAAACAAGGTCATACTGTCGGGAAATCCCGACGGAGAATCATCATCAAATCAAAATACGAAAATGGTGAAAACGGTGATGAAACACCGAACAAGAGCTAGATCATGCTCAAGGGCATGGCCAAAATCTTAATCGGGATCTACCAATACCAAATAACCGAATAGAAATAATCAAAATCGGAACCGAACAATCGTAATAATAACCCACCAAATCCGAGACCTATTTGTGATCGGACCTTAAGAATAAACCAGACTAATAATCCGGTTCGTTTACCCAATGAAGGAGCAAATAATTTTGAAATAAAATCTCATCTTTTTGGTCTAATTGACGCAAGAGCCCAATTTCTAGGAGAGGATGATGAGGATCCACATCACCATCTCTATCTTTTCGAAGAATTGTGCAATACAGCCAAAAGTCAAGGTGCTCATCGTGAATTAACAAGGATGTCTATGTTTCCTTTTTCTTTAAAAGGAAGAGCACGAGATTGGTTTATGTCACTCCCACATCATTCATTGACTAGTTGGGAGGAAATTCAAACCGAGTTTTTAAAGCAGTATTTTACTCCGGGTAGAAATTTGGAATTAAAGGTCGAAATTGCCAACTTTAGACAAGGATCTGAAGAAACGCTTGGGAATGCGTGGGATAGATTTAAAAAGTTGCTAAGATCTTGTCCCGATCATGGTTATTCCTTAGATATGCAAATCCAACTTTTTTGTCGTAAATTAAGGAAAGATTCACGTGCGGATGTAGATCATGCATGTGGTGGTTCATTAATGATGAGTGAAGCCCAAATAGTTTACGATGCTATAGAAAAGATTTCCAAAAATAACGAGAATGTGAGAAACCGGTTCTAGCACCAGGAAAGTAGCATTTGCGGGAGAATGCACATCGAATACGGAAGTTCTAGCACACTTGGAGAATTTGGGTAGGAAATTTGACAACCTACGAAAGCTAGTAGGATCGTAAAACCGAAACTATCATACCAAATAACTACTCAAGTCATGATAATGTGTCATTAGGGATAGAAGAACCGTAGAAGATACTCAAGGAAGAGGTGAGTTTTTTACAACGACATAGGAATTTGAACAACGCGTATTCAAACTCCTTTAATGCTATCGAAGAGAGCACCCAACTTTTAGATGGTCCGAAAACCCTAATAAGCCGGGACAACCGCCATATCCGAGTTCGGTATAAGAATCCATATAGTAATCAAGTTCATCAAGGAAATACATCAAATCGGAACCTACAATCGTTACCTAAATCTTATCCACAACATACTACTCAAACTATACCAAATCACCCAAAGTTCAACCCAACTTTGAAGGAGTTGATAAATGGGATAAATTAATGGAAAATATGATGGGTGTAGTATCTACTCAAGCTCGAATATAGAAACTATGATAACTTCTATAGGTTCGGTCTCTAAGGATACGACTATGTTGAAAACGTCTATGGGTGGACATGATACGAGAATGAGAACTATAGAAGCATCATTAAGGAATATGGAAGATCATTTGAGTAGAGAAGGAGAACGTAACAACGAGTAGACCTCCGGAGGATTACCAAGTAATACCGAAAGAAACCCGAGAGAGGTAAATGCTTTGTGATTACAAGAAGTAGGAAATATTGTGAAGATACTTGAGCGAGAGAACACGGAAACAATGAGGTAGAAAATGATTTTGATAATATCGTAAAGGAAAAGGACGAACTTGAATTTACTTGATGAAGAGGAAGAAATTATCGAAGAATTCTTAAAACGAATGATGTTGAACCCGAAATTGAAGGTGAAGAATGGGTAAAAGTCCCTAGAATTCGAAAGATCCTATGGATAAGGACACGAGAACCCTATTTAAGGAACATGTCGAGAAAATCGGGGAGAAAAACAGGGAAGATTTAAAAGTAGCGAGAAGGATAAAGTTGATACGGGGATGTTTTAAAGGAAAAATCTCAAGATAATGAAACTTGGCGATCAAGTAATGCTCAAAGATTCAAGGAGAAAGGAAAAGAGAAAATGACTTCAGAACCAAAGGTTATAGATTTAGAATATTTGCCTTATCCACCGAAAGATCAAATTAAAAAGATAAAAACGATAAGAAATATGCTCGTTTCCTTGACACTTTTCGTCATATTCATGTCAATATCCCCGTTATAGAAGCTTTAGTCAACATGCCCGCCTATGGAAAGTTTCTTAAAGATATCCTACCTAATAAAAAGCGATTAGAAGAATATGAGAATATATGCCTTAATGAAGAATGTTCGCAATACTTCGACATCGACTACCTCCTAAACTTAAAGATCCCGGTAGTTTCACTATCCCATGTGAAATTGGAGGATTTCGTTTAAGAAAGTATTGTGTGATCTAGGAGCAAGTATCAATCTCATGTCTTATGAGGATTATAAGAAACTAGGAATAGGAGAGCTTACGAATACCGAAATGACCCTTCGGATGGCGAGATAGATCAATTAAACATCCTAAGGGAATAATCGAGGACGTGTTGGTTAAAATTGATAAATTTTACTTCCCAAAGGACTTTGTAATAATGGAAATGGAAGAAGGATATTCGGCGCCAATTATTCTAGGTCGACCATTTTTAGCTACGGAAGAACTTTGATAGATGTTCAAAAAGGTGAACTAATACGAGAGTTAATGAGGATAAAGTTTCATTCAATATCTTCAAAGCTATAAACCATCCATATAAAGAACCAGAATCATGTTCTTTTATAGATAAATATTCTACTATGTGGGATGCCAAATTTAAAGATTATGAAAATAAATTAGAAGAATGGTTGGCATTTTCTATCTATAAAGAAGATGAAGATGATACTGAAATGAAAGAAGTAATCCTTTATTTAGATAAAGGAGGGTTTGTTAAACATCCATGGCATCAAAATTTGAAATTGGAAATGGAAGGACCGGTTTAAAACCATCGGTAGAAGATCCACCAAGGAATCTGGAGTTGAAACCACTTCCTTCGAATTTGAAATATGCTTTTCTTAAAAATGATAATCATTACCTATTATCATTTCATCAACCTTAACAAAAGAACAAGAGGATCAATTACTAAGAATGTTAAGAGAACATAAGAAAGCTTTTGGATGGACGATGGCGAGATATCAAAGGAATTAGCCACGAGATTTGTGTTCACAAGATTATTTTGAATGAAGAAGCTAAACCTTGTATTCAGCCACAACGCCGCCTCAACCCAAATTTGCAAACAATCGTTAAGAAAGAGGTCATTAAGCTATTAGAAATGGGAATAATATTTCCCATATCAGATAGTGAATGGGTAAGTCCAACTCAAGTAGTTCCAAAGAAAGGAGGTTTCACGGTAAAAGAAAATGATAAAAATGAATGGATTCCGACAAGGGAAATTACGGGATATCGAATGTGTATTGACTTTCGGAAGCGAATGATCATACTAAAAAGGATCATCATCCACTTCCATTCATCGTGCGGATGTTGGAAAGATTGAGTGGACATAAGTATTACTTGCTTTTTAGATGGTTATTCGGGTTATTTACGAGATATTCATTGCGACGGGAGATAGAGAAAAAACTACTTTCACTTGTCCCTATGGAACTTTTGCTTATAAAAGAATGTTGTTTGGATTATGTAATGCACCCGCTACATTTCAGCGATGTATGATGGCAATATTTTCTGATATGGTCGAGAAATTCTTAGAAATTTTTATGGATGACTTTAGTGTTTATGGAGATTCTTTTGATAAATGCTTATCACACTTAGAACGTGTTTTACAACGCTGTGAAGATACCAACTTGGTTCTAAACGGGAAAAATGTCATTTGATGGTATCTCGAAGGAATTGTACTAGGTCATAGAATCTCTGAAGCGAGAATTGAAGTTGATAAAGCTAAAGTCGAAGTAATTGAAAAATTACCTCCACCAATTAATTTGAAAACGTTAAGAGGATTTCTTGGACATGCGGGATTTTATAGAAGGTTTATTGCGATTTCTCAAAAATAGCAAAACCCCCGAGTCATTTGCTAGAAAAAGAAGTACCTTTTAACTTTGATGATAAATGTATGGAAGCCTTTAAGACCCTAAAAGCGAAATTAACTACGCACCGATTACTAGTAGCACCCGATTGGGATTTGCCGTTTGAAATTATGTGTGATGCAAGTGATTTAGCTGTAGGAGCTGTTTTAGGTCAACGGTATAACAAAATTCTCAAAGCTATCTACTATGCTTCTCACACATTAAACGCAGCTCAGCTTAATTATGCAACTACTGAGAAAGAACTGTTGGCTGTAATATTTGCCTTAGATAAGTTTCGATCATATATTGTTGGTTCTAAGGTAATAATCTACACAGACCATTCAGCTCTGAAGTATCTTTTAAGTAAGAAAGATGCCAAACCGCGTCTTCTTAGGTGGATTCTGTTACTTCAGGAATTCGATATTGAAATTAAGGATAAAAAAGGAAGTGAAAATGTAGTAGCAGATCATCTAAGCAGGATGGATAATGATGAAGGAAAAGGAAAAGAAATTCAGGATTCGTTTCCAGATGAGAAACTGTTTAAGATAGATACTCCTTCAACCATGCGATTATTAAAAACTAGAATACCATCAAAGGAAGATTCGCCATGGTTTGGGGATATTGTTAACTACATTACCTGTAAGTACATCCCACCTCATTGGACTTGGCAACGAGAAAAGAAGTTCTTTTACGACTTAAAGTTTTATTATTGGGATAAACCGGATCTTTTCCGAAGATGCTCAGATGGAATAATTAGGAAATGTATTCCTGATAATGAAATTTTAAGTGTATTATCATTTTGTCATGATCGTGAGGCGGGAGGTCATCATGGAGGATGGAAAACTCGCTTTCAAAGTTTTACAATGTGGTTTCTATTGGCCTACACTATATAGAGATGCATATAAATATGCAAAATCTTGTGAATCATGTCAAAAATGGGGAAATATATCGAAAAAACATGAAATGCCTATGCAACCGATATTAGAATGTGAGCTATTTGATGTATGAGGTATAGATTTCATGGGACCTTTCCCTATTTCTTTTGGAAAAAGATTTATTCTAGTAATGGTTGATTATGTTTCTAAATGGGTAGAAGTTTGAAGCTCTCCTACTAATGATACCGAGTAGTGCTAAGGTTCCTTAAAAAGAATATATTCACACGCTATGGCATTCCGAGGGCTATCATTAGTGATAGAGGTTCACATTTTTGTAACCGACCATTTACTAAGGTAATTGAGAAATATGGTGTAACTCATAAACTTGGAACACCCTATCATCCACAAACTAGTGGACGGTAGAGGTGTCTAATAGAGAAATTAAAAGAATCGTGGAGAAGACGGTGGACTCGAATCGTAAAAGCTGGCGAGAAAGACTTGATGATGCATTATGGGCATACGAACGACCTTTAAAACACCGATTGGTTGTTCTCCTTACAAATTAGTATTTGGAAAATCTTGTCATCTCCTGTTGAATTAGAACACCGAGCTTTATGGGCTATTAAATTTCTAAACTTTGATCCTAAAGCCGTCGGTGATCATAGATTACTTCGATTAACGTAACTAGAAGAATTTCGACTCGATTCTTATGAAAATGCTCGAATCTACAAGGAACGCACGAAAGCTTTTCATGATAAGAGAATCTATAGTCGTGAGTTCCATGTAGGTGATCGAGTACTTTTATATAATTCACGTTTGAAGTTGTTTCCGGGAAAGCTTAAATCTAGATGGACGGGTCCATATGACGTAACAAAAATCTATAAGTCCGGAGCCGTTGTTGAACTAACCGATGGAAAAACAACTTTTATAGCCAATGGACACGGGGTGAAATTGTTCGTGGAAACGAAGGGATACCTCAACCGAAGAAGTATTATTACTCATCGACCCTCCAACGAATTAAGAAAGCAGAATTTTAAACTCAGTCGATTACAGGTACTATCTTTCTAATTTCACATTTTAATATGCATTTTAAAGTATTTTCGTCTTTTACCGGATAGACGTAAAAGAACCTGGATGCCTTTCATAGATAGAATAAGAGTTTTTATTTTACTTTTAAGATTAGGTCTAAATAAGGATGTCGCGTTTAAGATAGAAGCCTTAGTTTCTAAATTAAATAAGGAATTGCTAATCGAAGTTAGAGAAAGAGAACTTTGTAATGGAAATTCAAGGAGTGCAATAAAAAGAAGAGCAAGGTTTTTAATGAAGTGTAGAATCTGTGGAAAAATGGAACATGTTGGACAGTGTGGAAGAAATACAACCATATCCCAGGATGAGTGTTTGAATGTTATTAAGAAGGGAACGATTAGGTGGTTATCCGAAAATCCCGAGGGAATACAAAGAGATAATTCAAACGCATCACTCCTAGGAGAAAGGTTAAGGGACCGTTATGATAACAATCTTGAGAATCTGAGATTGAGGGAGTTAGCAAAAAAATCCTAAGAATTTCAGTGTGTGTTTTAATTTTTCAAATTTTAATTAAATTTTTTATTTTTTAAAGTTATTTTTCTAAACTTAAAAAGAAAAATATTTTTATGAAAAATTTATAATAAACCTATTTTATCATGTAAAGTAGGTATATTATATCAAAAATATGTGATTTCAATATTATATTAGTTTTTATATTTTATCAAGTTTTATATAGAAAAATAGTATTGAACTTAGATTATATAACATAAATCATAGGATTAACATCAAATGATTTTTATGTGATATAATTAGAGCTCATTACACAAAAAATGACAAAAATTCCGATTTTTGGGGGCCATGTGACCGGCACGCGCCGGTGTGTACACACTTAACCCTAAAAAATGCGCCCCTTTCCTCATTTCTCACACCCTCATTTCGAATTGAAGAACAGCCCGAGTTCTCCCTCTCTTCTCCTCAAAAATCAACAATTTTCCATCAATTTTCTTCACTCAAACATCACATAAGTGTTAATCTCTCTTCCTCTCTTCAACTTAATCATAAAGGAAGATACCCATTGGAAAAAGTTGAAGCTTGGCAAGCTCAAGGCTCTCTTTTCTCTCATTCCGGCGACCCCATTAATTCCGGCGACCTAAGCTTTTCATTCTAGCTTCTTAAGGTAATAATATATATATATTTCAAATTTTAGTTAAATTTCTGAAATTATTTTAAATTTATTTTGATTTTATAGCCTAAGTAATTGTTTGTTCTTGTTGTTGGTGTTGTTTGTTTGTGTTGTTGTTTTGTCATACCACTATCGTAGATGGCGTCATCATCTAGAAGTAATCCTAAGAGGAAAAAGACGAAGTACCAATCGTAGTACCGGTAGTTCAAACTAGACCTTTAACTAAAAGGGAGAAAAGTTTAACCTTTGAGAAAACCGCTAGTGCGAAGCTAAGCGGGCACATGATGAGTACTTTAGTAAAAGTAAGGTTTGGTTAGAACGAGGGATTGATTTTTCGAAGATTGGGAAAGAAGTGAAAGAAATTTTCAAGGATAGAGGATGGTTGGATGTAGCTATGGATAGGAAAGATAAGATTAACGTTTCATGGTATCGAGTTTTATTCAGTATTATCTACTTATGATGCTGATACGGTTGAGGAGATGACCTATATCCCTCTAAGAAGTGTTAATGTTACTTTTTACCCTGCTATGATCAATGTATTCTATGGCTTAACTGATATACCAGAAGAGGAGGATTATCATAATGTATGGGGTTTAGAACATCCTATGGCTCTACAAACCAAAGCTTATGAAGCCCAGCAAGCCTTTGACCCCACTGCTGAATGGATAGAAAATAGGTTTGCTTATGGGAATTGTATTAGGGACATACGGGCAATAAAACAGTTCTTAGGCCATAATGTATGTCCTTCCACACATGTTTGTGCATTTGGTCGAGAGGAAGTGGTTATTGCTTGGGCCATGGTTAATGATATTCCTATAAATCGGGAAATTGATCTTTTCTAAGGCATGTGAATTTGCAAGCACTCGTTATCGAGGGGGACGTCTCCCGTTCCCTAGTCTCATTTCGGCCCTGTGTGAGCTTGCAGAAGTCCCTGTCTTACCCTCGGATAGAACTGTGTCTCCCTACATTCCTCCCATTGGTCTTAAGTTGAGAGCCTTACCTACTGGAGTAATAGATTACAATAATCCTAATCGTCAACCACCACCTCCACCTCCTATTCACACTCAAGTACCTAGACCACCTAGACAGTCACATCGGCCACGGCGAGCCAAGTTGAGGCTATGTTTCGGCATTTGGTTCAAGCTCGGGCTAGAGCGATGCTAATATAGCTTTAGCCCGTGATAAGAATAGACATTGGGCCGAGGACATTAGAGTTGGTCGAGAGGATTTCGGGATGCTATGAGTGAGTTTGATCCTAGATTTGCCGAGATATCCGCTAGACACCCCTATAGTCGGCCGACCCATATACTATGCCGATTGGATTCGCCGATTTCGCCACCTATTATTTATCGGGACTATACGCCGTCATCCATAGGACGGGGTGGTATGTTTACGGGTACACCAGGGGACATCCTTGGGCATGGGAGGAGTGACTTCGTAGCGGATGTGACGGCGGGATTTGGTTCATTTGGTCTTCGGGGATCGGTTTCTATGTCGACGATGAGGACGAGACGTCATTTCGAACTTCGTATCGGATCCACGGCGGTTCGGTTATGGTATTCATACGACACGGTCGCAAGGAGCTGATTTTACTTCGTTACTATCTACATTTGGATCATCGTCATCGCAGTACGACCTTACTGGTGACATTGATCTTAACTATGATGAGGACGAGTGATTTCTTTTCTTTGTTGTATAACTATCTACTTTTTGGTTTGACTTAGTTTTTGTTATGTTTGTTTTGTACGTTAAACGTTTGATGCACTCTCGGGGTAGTGCACGTTGTTACGTTGTTATCTTTTTCGTAGTTTTCGGATGTTTTTAGATCTTTTCACCACGTTTTAGAAATATGCAGAATCTATTATCAGAAAATAAATCCTGGATCAAGCTAGAAATTGAAATATCTCTGACTGAGCACTATTTGACCGGCACGCGCCGGTTGGTGTCCGGCACGCGCCGGTGTAGTAGAGCGCATCTTCTCGGGATATTTCCATTTCGGTCAAGCTTTGTCTATAAAAGGAAACGGATGCGGCATTCTAAAATGCTCATTCCCTTCCTTTGCCTTTAAATTCTCTTGCTATAAAAAGTTTAAAATGTCCGATCGTTCATCCGTAAACAGTTATTCACCTCCACATACACCAAATTCCGTCATTCCAAATCCATTTTTTCATCAAATCCCTTACGAGCCTATGTATGCTTCGGTTCACAACCCTTATATAAGTAATTTCAATCAATCACCGGTATTGATTGAGAGAGGTTTAAATTTCGAAAGGTTGACAACGGGCATTTACGAGGATGGATATAGATGGGTGGGACTATTTTTGTCGTATGCCGAGAGGTAGGATTAACGTTACTTGTGGTAAGAGAATTCTATTCGATACTTTCGAAGCTCATCTTGTGTCATTAACACAATCATGTTACGATGAGAGGAGTTGTTGTTCCTTTCACCTCCACCAAAGATAAATCAAATTTTCTTGATTCCACCAGTCCAAACTTCACCCAGTCATTTTGAGTACCAATGGAGATTGGATACCGCTGACGGTTTTATTACAAAATATTCGGAAGCTTGTCCACTCTTGTTCTACAATTATGATATTGATCAAAATGTCTCTACGACTGCTTTGCTTCCCCATCTTAGAACGTGGAAGCGATTCATCAATTCACGTGTTTATCCAACTGTTAATTTCTCGGAAGTTAGTGATGATGAATTGATGCTTCTATATGCGATTACTACTTTGGAGCATTATAGATTGGGGTGCTTGATTCGAAATCGGTCGTGAGTTTTGCGTTCGGGAGAAGACCGAATTATCATCCTTTACCATTTGGATGGTTGATTTCTAGGTTATGTGTTCGTTTGGCAAGGGTTCCGGAAAGAGCGACAGATGAATATTTTCCAGCTCGTATTCCTCGTATTGGGCTTTTACCAGTCGATATTCCGGGAGGATCGTCAAGTGGTGAAAATTAGATAACTATGTTGGTAGAAAAGAAGGAATAAAAAATAATAATAAGAGTAGTACGGTACGTTAGTATAAGTCACAATAAATTAAAAAATTAGTTTAAATTAGTTTAACTTAATTTATGGTTTTCTAGTTTAACACTCCTAGTAGTTTTAAGTTGTGTTGTAATATATTTGCATGTTTTTAATTTATGTTTTTAAATGTTTTTCTTTTATATTATATAAACGCTCGTCTATTTGACACCTAAAATAATCTACCATGATAGAATTCATTTTATTTTCTAATCCAAATTTTTACTACTCATTAGCCATCGGGACGATGCCAATTCGTAAGTGGGGAGTAGAGATTGGTTAGTAAATAAATTGAATTTAATACATCAAATACTTACACACTTAGTTTAATAAGCAATAATATATAATTATTTGATAAAAATGATATATTTGGATAGAATAAATTTTTAATTAAGTAAAGTAATCTTGATATATTATTCTTATATTAATTATGTTTATCTTAGATTTTTAATAAGATTTTAAGTATATATATCTTGATAAATATTATGAAATATTTTTTTTATGAAATTAGACAAAAGTTACTTATAATTATAATGAAATTTTAGAATAATTTTCTTTTCAAGACAAAGTATGAAATTGGAATCGGATTAGGGATGATGAGATTTTTGGCATAACTTTGATAAACCGAGAGCCAAATAAGCCTACCCGAACATAATTTCCAATTTTGTCCCCACCTCGACCTTGTAGAGTGATCGAAGACCTCACTCGAAATAGCCATTATTATTAACTAGAAAGTACTAACCTAACTTAATAATGGTCTACATTTCTTTGAAAATCCCGCAAGTTTAGTATGTATTTATGGATAGCGGTGACAACATCGAAATTTGGTATATGCTGAGATTGAAATGAATGTTAAGGCAGTTTATTATCAAATATGGTTATTCTCGAAAAAAAAAAATAAAAATAAAAATAAAAATAAAAAATCTAAGAACAGAGTATTATAGTTATCTTTTCTGTTTTTGATCGACAACCCAAAAATAAAATATCGATAAAAATTTTGATGATAGTAGTCCAAATAGGGTATTATCACGAAATGTCCTATTACGGGAATGAAGGTATATGCTATAAATCTGATGAAAAAGAAAAAGTCGAATCAAAACTATCAAGAATTATCACGAGTTTAAGGAAACCGGATTCGTGATTTTCGATCGAAAGAGTATTACTCCGATCAATCTTGATAAAGCAATGCCTATGTTCTTAAGTTCTTATTATTTATGTATGTAAAAAAAAAAAAAAAAAAAAAAAGAGAGAAAACCCTATTTTGGAAGTTATTAAAGTTAAAAATTGAAAACGATTAATCGGGAGTGTTACTAATTGAGAAATTTTTGATCAGAAGATGAAGGTGTAAGTACGTACGACTTGCTTCTATCTCTTTTGATTTCCCTTTGTTATCCTTTTCGATTAGCCAACTACCCGAGCACGAACGTTACAAGCCAATTTGCTAACTACTTGACTTAGTCATTGATTCCGATAAATCATACAAAGGGAGATTAAAAAGTTGTTCTAAATATTTTATTTATACTTATAAAGTAATTCATGAAAAATTTCATTTAAATAATATATTATAATTATTTTATTAAGTTATATACATTTTTTTTATCTTTTTAATATCTTAGATAGATGAAATTAATATAATTATAATATTGACAGCATACGTTACTAAGTTAGGAATTTAATCTAGAAGAATTATATTATCGCTTATTTTGCTCGAGGACGATCAAAAGCTAAGTGGGGAGTTGTGATGTATGAAAAATATATGATCATATTATAAGACTTTTTATTATTATTTTATGATATTTTAGTATAATTTCATATAAATGCATCGAAAACTTATAAAAATCATAGTTAGTTATAATTAGATGCATAAGTTATAAAAACGATTAAAAATGATGGTTTTTTGTCAGATTTACGTTTGGTGTTTCGTTGAGTTTATTGCAGAATCAAATGTGTACCGAGATTCCAAAATATGACATACTTTGGAGCATAAATCATGAGTTTTTGTGGGATAAAAGATTATGCCAAAATCTAACAACTTTGAACGGATCAAGCTTGTCCTTAATGTTTCTACCGTAACTCATCTTCAACGGACATTTGATCTAACTTAGAGGCATTTTCAGAGAAAAAGTCCTTGATGAAAGTTGTAGGCCTTCAAAAGAGCTTTCCAACGAATATCAAATCATGTCAATCTGAGGTCTACAGCTCGAGATAGGTTTTTACGAACATCAGATATGTTGTATGTCCGGCACGCGCCGGAGAAGGCCGAATATTGCAGAAAAATCTCTGAAACTGGGCCCACAAATCTCTGACAAGGGAATATATACTGTGTAGCCGGCACGCGCCGGTGGTGGTCCGGCACGCGCCGGCCTTGTGGTACACTCTATAAATACCCCTCAATTGCAACCATTTTGAAGTGTACCAATGCATATATCTCTCTTCTATATATCTCTATAGTTTCGTTTTGTTGTTTTTCGTTAAATAAAAGCCGTAAACGGCACTCGCCGGAATAATGCTTGTAGTATAAAGTCTCGTTATAATGCTTAGAGGATGTATCAAGGCTCATTGATGTCAAGGAGTTGCTATTTCCGGATGATACAACTCGAATGCTTCAATTGTAACCTGGTAACTTTTCTAATGTATTTATGTTTATGTATTAATTATAGTATCTATATTTTAGTTATTATGTTGTTAGGCTAAACTTAGTATCTAGCCAAGATATGAAATTGGATTAGTATTATCTTTTTAGGGAAATGGATGATGACTATACTAAAATTGGATAAAATCGGTTATAATGAATCTCTTTCTATATTCGTATTGAATTAGCTACTTGATATGAAAGAATTCATAATCGATTATGAATTGACGCCTCGTAGTTAGGTTATGAACTCGTTAATAGAAAGACCGGAGGGTAAAATTGGCCGAGTGAAAACGTGACAACGGAATCCGATTTCTAAACCGGGGGTAGATTTGTTTCGGGAGAAACAAACTCTTATTGAAATATGTACTCGAGAGATTATTACGTTTAATTCGTTTGTTTAATTGACATCCCTTAAAATTGGCCGAATGACAAAACGGGAGTGACCCATGCTTGAGGATGACCTTGGACAAATGATTGGACATATGACAATTTCAGATGCTCGTGTGAGGATGAATTGTTTAGTTTAGGAGTGCACCGTTCCGTATAATTGATTTAACTTAAAATAATGATCGAGCACATCTAATTTTCACTAAAAAGATATAATGATTCAATAACATATTCTTGGCTAGTCTCTAATTATAATATCTATCTCCCTCGATATTGTTTTGGTACCTATATATACTTATATCTATATATATATATGTATTGCTATATATCTATATATATATTTATATACTTATATATATCTCGTTTTAGTTTTATGCTTTGTTAGTTTAGAGTTTGGTTGGATGATAAAATTGCGACTTAGATTGAGATAATAATAGTTTCTCGGTGTTTAATCACACGGTGAATTACCAAGTTTTCCCTGAGGATCGACACCTGACTCATCACTCTATCACTACAATTTGACCCGGTACACTGCCGGTAAGGATTGATAGCATAGAAAAGGTCTGTCAGCAGCTCTTAAGTATCTCCTAGCAAAGCAAGATTCAAAGCCTAGATTGTTGAGATGGATTCTACTGCTGCAAGAATTTGACGTAGAAATCCGAGATAAGAAAGGAAGTGAGAATGTGGTGGCCGATCATCTGTCGCGCTTACAATTAGAGGATGGTGAGGAATTACCTGAGATAGGAGAATCTTTTCCTGATGAACAACTTTTCTCCATCACCACCATCAGGGGACATGATGATTGTGTTGCAATTTCTTCGCGAATAGAGGTTGTGAAGGAGAAGAAACAACCATGGTTTAGTTTGTTTGTTAATTATCTATCCGCAAAGTACTACCACCAAATCTCACTGTCCAAGAAAGGAAAAAATTCTTTAAAGATCTTAGACACTATTATTGGGATGAGCCTTATTTGTTTAAGCTAGGATCTGATAATGTTTTTCGAAGGTGTGTACCCGAGGAAGACTATAACGATATCCTGAAGCATTGTCATTCTTATGAAGTTGGAGGACACTACGGGGGAGATAAAACTGCAGCCAAGGTCCTCCAATGCGGTTTTTATTGGCCGACGTTGTTTAAGGATGCACACCAATATGCAAAAGCATGTCATGCTTGTCAAATGACAGGAAATATTTCATGGAGGAATGAGATGCCACTTAAGAGCATCCTAGAGGTAGAACTCTTTGACGTTTGGGGAATAGATTTCGTTGGACCCTTCACTTCATCACTATCTAACCGATACATCTTAGTTGCTGTTGATTATGTATCCAAATGGGTTGAGGCCATTTCTTCCCCAACTAACGATGCTAAGGTTGTAATTAGATTCTTGAAAAAGAATATTTTTACAAGGTTTGGGACGCCTAGGGCGATTATAAGCGAAAATGGTAGTCATTTTTGCAATAAACCTTTTGAAATGCTGATGATTAAGTATGGGGTTCGACATAAGCTAGCAACCGCATATCACCCCCAAACTAGTGGACAAGTAGAAGTCACCAATCGAGAAATAAAGCGTATCTTGGAGAAACCGTCAATACGACTAGAAAGGATTGGTCGTTACGTTTAGACGACGCTTTTTGGGCTTATAGGACTGCATATAAAACCTCGATTGGAATGTCACCGTATAGGATTGTTTTTGGAAAAGCATGTCATCTTCCTGTGGAACTTGAGCACCGGGCCATGTGGGCAACGAGGATGCTAAATTTTGATGAGACATTGGCCGGTGAGAAGAGGATGTTAGAATTGACTCGCCTGGAGGAGTTTCGTTTAGAGGCATACGAGAATGCAAAGATTTTCAAGGAGCGCACGAAGAAGTTCCATGACAAAAAGATTTTGGAGAGGACCTTTCAAAAGGGTGATCTGGTTCTCTTGTACAATTCGTGCTTAAGACTCTTCCCGGGTAAGTTAAAATCAAGATGGTACGGCCCATTTCGAGTACAACAAGTCTTTCCTTCTGGAGCGGTGGAGCTATTCAATTTCAAAGATGAATCCAAATTTGTGGTCAATGGACACCGTGTGAAGCATTATCAAGGGCTTCCGCCTGGTCCTGAGGAGGAGGTTTTGTACCTCGACGACCCTATCTATGAATAAACCATCTTGAATTGAGTCGAGCTAGCGACTATAAATTTAGAACTATTTCCTTATAACTATCTTTTTCGTTTTTATTTTTAATAAAGTAGCATGCGCCTATCACGGTTTTTTTCATCTCGCCATGTTCCGAGTCTAAGTTCGGAATAAACGAGGTTTTTTCCTTGATAGCCGTCATGTGAGTTTTTTTTATTTAGGTTTAAATCCCTTTTGGTCTTGTCCATGGCAGTATAAAGTAAAGTGGCTTAAACTGTTTTTAGATATTTATATCTAATTACTGCCACATTATTTTATAACTTCCATAGACATGATATTTGACGATTTCGTGGAGCTTGTTTGCTTATACAGGATGTGTCTGTCTCTCCACGACGTGCTGATGTTTACTCCGATATTGTTCCTTTACTTGGGAGCCGTTTCCAGAGCTAAGTCTTTCTTCTTGAACTCTCATTTATTTTTGTCATTGAGGACAATGCCATGTTTAAGTGGGGGGCAAGGAACTTAGCTTAGTTATATGTTAAAAATGTAAAGGGCAACGGAAATATTGAGCCAAATTTTAAAATTTTTATGGATAAATGCCAAGTTGTTTAACTCGTACCCTTAAACGTGTGAAGTTCTTATACTTAGAATTGATAGGAAAGGAACCAAGTTGCGTAAGTACGTGGTCATATTATACTTTTGCGATAAATTGTTAGTAAACTTAAGGATATTCATGCCAAGAATTGCAAGTAGTTAGGCATTGTTCAACTACTCAACATGTGAATCGCTTAGTACCGCATGCGTTATAATTGAAAGAAGTATGTGTACATTGCGTAGATAATTGGTTATGAGGACCTAATGTCGATATTTGTCGACTGATGTATTCTGATCTTCTAGCCAACAAAAGTAGAGTAATAAGCTTGAGATGTACCTGTGTTTGATAATATTAAAACACTGGGCTTGTAGTAAGTTACCAAAGTAGCCCCGCGCTTGTGGTAATATTCGATGCTATGTTTAATCTAAGATAGGGGGATACTCTATGAAAGTTTTCTTCCTTGAGATTAGTAGTATTCGAAAAATATGCAAAATTGAAAAAAATTAAATTTATTAGAGGCTTTAAGTAGTACTCGGTCTCCAAGTCCAAAATCCCTATAGATACGCTCTTGGTTATTGTTCTAGTGCTTTAACCATGGCGAGGCAAAAGAAGTATGAATGCTGATGTTGGTGAATTCTGATATGAAGTCTGCATAAACTTTAATCTTGCTAAATTTATATAAAACCAATGCCCATGCACACAATCACTTTGATTCATAGCAAGTAGTGAATAATGCTTATCTTATGAGCATATCTGGTATGAGTTGACTCGAGTTTCTTGTGTAAGTATGAGACGACCAAGGAAAATGTTGTCTTGGGGAATGACTTATTGATGCTTTGTTCGGGACGAAGCAAAGTTTAAGTGGGGGGCATTTTGATGACGGTTACAATATACCTATTTATGTCATCAATTATAACCTTAAATCGGAGTTAATTATATATATTTCGTATTAAATCACTTGTTTATATGTATTATTTAATGTTAAGTGATTAAAATATGATTTTTGGTATTTAGCCGTTTTTATTATTAAAGGCCAATTTATTTGTGCGATAAATACTGATTTTGCAGAATATGATAAGTCGAAAGGATTAATGTCATTCAATCAGTGGATCTCAAGATAATAAGGAAGAAAATCGGAGCATTAATCAAGAGACAAATCAGATCAGCATAGAAGAGTGCAGTGGGGAACAAGTTAACGAGAAAACACGTTAAACACGTGCTGAGAGAGGCTCGGTCGACCGAGCCACTTCATTCGGTCGACCGAGGCATGTGGTTCGGTCACCCGAAGCTGCTCAGACCTAAAACGCATGCATATCTTCTAGATCTATCCTATGTCGGCAGAATCCTCTATATAAGCAGCATCTACGAAATTGAGAACACACACCGTTACAACACAAGACAGTTTATACAATTTGAGTTTTTAGTTTTAGTTTTCTTTTCTTTATGTTTTTTCATTGTGGATTCATCGGATTCTCCGGTTGGGGAGCGCATTAAAGAGTGGGAGTCACTCTCGTCTTCGAGGGTATGACTATTCAATTATGCAATCTTTATTCGTAGATCTGATGTATTTTATTATGGAGTAGTTTTTCTTGTATTGATTGCGTGATGTAGATTAATTTACGAACCCATGTGTTTAGGTTAAAAACGTTAAGAAGTAATCATGATTTGTACCAACACAGAACTGTGTTCGGTCGACCGAGACATGTCATTCGGTCGCCCGAGTGCTGTTGTTCGGTTGACCGAGCATGGTGATGTGTAGGGCAATATTATGATCGGCTTTGACTATGTCAGATTCTCTGATTTGGAATTAAAACGAGTAATTAAACCTGATCAACTTAATTATTTGTCATCATAATTTAACATGAAACCTAAAAAGTGATTGTTACTTAGGATATAGATTGAATCGGCATCTAAGAAGTACGCCTTACCCGAGGAATGTTGCTTAGATGAGGTTACGGTTTATACCGGCATCCCTAGTTTCGTAATTGTGTCAGAAGTTATATGAGATTGAGGCACTTAAAAGGCGAAGTCACGTAATGGAGGCACAATGATTTAGATGGCCTAATTGGACGTAGTCATAATAATTAATCTTTAACGTTTGTTTTGTCTCGTTGTCAATCTAATTCACATGGGGGAGTTATAATCTACTAGCGTAATCAATACTGTTTGTTTAAATAATACCCACAGTATTATCCGTGTTTTAGTAGTCTTTCGTTTGTCTTTGTGGTATTCTGTGTCTTGTGGTTGTCACTATTTTATTTACTACGTTTAGTTGGTCATAGACCGCCCTTTCAATTTAGTTCTAATAGGATAAAGTTGTGTTTTGTTTGTGCCGAGTTTCTGTGGGATCGACCTCGACTCTATCTAGCTATACTACAATTGAACCTAGTTCTCTTGCTAGTGTGTTAGTAGGCATCGAGTTAATATTTTAATTTGACCTCAATCAAGTTTTTGGCGCCGTTGCCGGGGACTCGAGTCATTAAATTAAAATACAGCTTATTTTGTTAGAACTGGATTCGTGAATATTCTGTGAATAAGAGTCTGTATATTAAACAGTGTCGTAAAAATAAAAAATAAAAATAAAAATAAAAAAGAGAGTTCGGTCGACCGAACCACAGTTCTCGGTCGACCGAGAATTTATTTTCTTTTCTGTTTCTGTTCTGTATTAGTTTTATAATATTCTGCTTCTGTTTTATTTATGTTTTCTTTTCTCAAACTTATTTCGAGTCTGTTTTTGTTTTATTTAGTTAGTTAAAGGCCTAGCCTTTACTAGTGATTAATTGTTTTATTGTTGTTTATTATTTTATAGTACGCTACTCGGAAATCGAAGGAACCGCTTGAGCCTTATAATCCTGAAATAGAGAAATATGCAAGGAGGAATAGGAAGTTAGCTAAAGAACTGGCTAAGCAAGGAGAAGAGGATCCAAATCTTGAGGAAAGCGAGCACGAATTGGAAGAAGGACATACAACCGATCATTCTGAGCATTCTGAATCTGAAACAGAAATGGAAGACATTCCGGTCAATCCGAACCAGGTACTTAATCCTGAAGTTGTTAATAATGCCAATAATGTTAATAATGCGAACAATCTTAATGCTAAAAGTGGAAACCAAGCCCTAGCTCAAGGAGCGTGGCGCACTTTGCAAAGTTATGCAACGCCCACTATTGAGCAATTCATTCCCGCTATCGTAGCACCGCAAGATGCTGCGGAAGTCTATCACCCTAGGCCTAACGTAATTCAAATGGTGACCAACTATTCCACTTTTCATGGAATCCAAAACGAGGATCCTGGTGTTCACGTGACAAATTTCTTGGAAATCGTTAGCACTGTGAAACCAGAATTAATCCCGGAGGGGAACATTCGTCTTAAGCTTTTCCCTTTCACTTTGAAAGATAAAGCTAAGCAATGGCTTCTCTCTTTAGAGGCTGGATCTATCACTACTTGGGAACAATTGTTGCAAAAATTCATGAATAAGTATTTTCCCTTGGGAAAAACCTTTAAGTTACGCCAAGACATCCTAGGATTTAAGCAACAACCTGGGGAGAGTTTTGATCAAGCTTGGGAGCGTTTTAAGGAAGCTATGAGGAAGTGTCCTCATCATGACATTTCTCTTTGGTTGCTAATGCAAACCTTTTACCATGGATTGAGAGAGACTGAGAAAATTAGAGTAGACGCCTCCAGCAATGGAGCGTTTGTTCTTTTATCTCCTGAGGAGGCACAAGGGAAGATGGAACAAATAGCGATGAATAGTCAGTGGGGGGGGCAATGACATAACTACTGTGAAAATGGCTGCTGACATATTCGAGGATAGTTCATCTACCAAAATCTTAGAACAACTGTCTGTTATCAGCAACAAGGTAGATGGAATGCAAGAGAGGATGGCAAGAGTAGAAAAGGGGGCTGGAATCGAGGTAACACCTCAAAGTGAGAATGCTGGTACTGAAGAAGCCAATTATTAGTTGTCCATATGACTGTTGTGTGTATCACATTAAGCTAAAAGATAGGTCACATATCTATCTTGTCCTCTATGTGGATGATATGTTGATAGCTGCTGAAAAGAAGTCTGATGTTCAAAATCTGAAAAACCTTCTCAGTGCTGAATTTGAAATGAAGGATTTGGGTGCAGCCAAAAAGATTTTGGGGATGAAGATCTGGGGAGATAGAAATCAAATCATAAGAAACTGTTTTTATCTCAGCAGGTTTATATACAGAAGATACTGGCCAGATTTGGCATGTCTATTACAAAGCCAATAGATACTCCTATGGCATCAAATGTTCATCTGTCAGTTTATGCTTCACAATCAGCAGAGGAGAAGGAGTATATGTCAAAAGTTCCCTATGATAGTGCAGTTGGCAGTCTGATGTATGCCATGGTGTGCACTAGGCCTAATCTGGCTTGGACAGTCAGAATTGTCAGCAGGTTTATGGCTCAACCTGGAAAGGAACACTGGAAAGCTGTGAAAAGAATGTTCAGATACCTTAGGGGTATAGCTGATGTTGGTCTCATTTATGGAGGTGATACTCAAGCTCTGATCACATGATACTGTGATGTTGATTATACAGCTGAAGTGGACAGTAGAAAATCAATGACTAGTTATGTTTTCACTTTGGGGAATTCAGTTGTCATTTGGAAAGAAACTCTTCAAGCCACAGTGGTTTTATCAACCACTGAGGCTGAATATATGGCTCTTACTTAAGCAGCCAATAAGGGTATTTGGTTGAAGGGACTAGTCAGTGATTTGGGGCTACATCAGGATCAAGCAGAGATTTATTGTGACAGTCTGAGTGCAATTTGTCTTGCTAAGGATCAGGTTCATCATGAGAGAACCAAGCATATTGATGTGAGGTATCATTTTTTGAGAAATGAGAAGAGGGTTGTAGTGAAGAAGATTGGCACCAAGGATAATCCTGCTGACATGTTCACTAAACCAATTCAGCCGAACAAGTTTCAGTTGTGTCTGGACTTGCTGAATATTTAAAGCTTGTAATCTGAAGTCTGGAGCTCAGCTGAGGGCAGGTCAGCTGAGTTGATTCTGTGGAGTAATCTAGTACAAGTACATCTGGTATTGGCGAATGCATCTGGTACAAGTACATCTGCTTGTGCAATCTGGTTGACTGTGAATTAGAGTTCAAGTCAAGGTGGACATTTATCAGCAAAGTGACTTAAACTCTACATTTGGTGGAACTAATCTGATAGGTCAGCTGAGTGATGATCAGTTGAGAAGTGTATCCAAGTCTGTGAAAGTCAATTGGGAAGATCAGCTGAGTTTATTCTTGGGGTCAGCAGACTGCTGAGTCTGCTGAGGTAATTGGATACACTGTGTTCTACATATGTGCAGTGATCAGCTGAGTTGGGTCAGCAGAAGGACCCACATCTGGGGCATTTATGGCAATCCGACAAAGATCTTTTGGCGGTTAGGGTTTTAGGGATTCGTACCTTAAATACCAACTGTATTGATCATTGTAAAGTGTGTAATCTGTCTGAATTTTAGTGCATTATAAAATATATCTTTTATGTCCGTGAAGTATTCGGCACAACGCCGGAAACCCCGTTAAATCCTTGTTTTCTTCTTGTTTCTGTTATTTTCTGTGATTATTTACTCTTAGATCGCATATGGTCAATTATCCATCTTGCATCTGGATTCCTCTTTTGTTATAACACACTTGACGTTGTATTTTCACCTGGGTGAGTAAAATATATTCAAAGTGTTATTTTCAGAATTCTGGTTAAGATTGGCCATTGAATCAACCAAGAACGAGAGAAAAATGGTACAAATTGAGACAAAATTGTGAACGAAAGTTTCAACAAGAATTGGAAGCTATATGAGCTCTGATACCATGTTGAAAAGCATGATAAAACACTAGAATTGAGTAGGAAAAGACATCAAGCACAAGATATGGAAAACTCCATTGATCTTCATCGATAAAGCTTCATAGTTCGAATTAGACAAAGGCGGGAATTCGAAGTATAATGAACCGAGCTACGACGATGCCCAGGATTGAACTTACCCACGTGTCACCTCTTTAGTAGCCCCACATTAAGTATAGACAGAGAAAGGCTATCTAAGGGGTCGGAACTCCCAGCAGCCGAGCTGTGGTAGCTCGGCTACTCTCCTCAAACTCTCTAGGTTGGACAATGCTTAGGGCCGACCCCCGAGCGATATAGGCATAGATACTACCCCGACCTCTACAGGTCGGTTAATACTTATGATCAAACCTGTTCGTGCCCGACCGTATAGGTCGGCCCATTTCCTCCTCGGACTAAACCCTCTATGAAAGCTCTAAATCAGGTAAATATGGAAAGAATCCTTCACATTTAATACTCTAATCCTGACATTCAAATATACACGCAAATATCTCCTAAAATCAAGGAGATCAAATAATCCTTATCTTTTCCTTAGGGAACGCGGCAATCAGAGTCCATCAGGGACACGCTACACGCAAATTTTAGGGCACAAGCCCTCTATATAAACCATCCCTAAGGAACTATGAAGACTTGATTCCAATACACACATTGGATACGTAGGCAGCTTGAGATACAGTTTCTCAAGTGCAGTCTAAACCACCACC
Organism: Gentiana straminea; assembly: GCA_036785695.1. NCBI lineage: Eukaryota > Viridiplantae > Streptophyta > Magnoliopsida > Gentianales > Gentianaceae > Gentiana > Gentiana straminea. The sequence continues at coordinate 4,723,794 of JAVUPR010000090.1, read as the reverse complement.
AAACACCCCCTTTTTTTATTGTTTTTGTTGTTCTTGAAACTTTTGCAGGTTGTCATTAGGAGAACAGCCCCGGATTTATCATCGACGATTTCAAGCATCGTCAAATGGCGCTAGAAGGAGGGCCTCCTACTCACAACTTTGTTCAAGATCCGATGATCCCATGGCAAAACAGATCGTTCAACGTCCGATGGCAAAACATATTAAAAAAAGGCCATGCTTTATACCAGGACCTTGTACCATCATTAATATTATTATTATTGTAATCAAAAAGCAGCGCAAACATTCACGACCAGGTAAAGGTCATACCTTTAACCAATTTGATGGTCCCTTTTATATTTATTTCATGGAATCTTATCTCCATGAAAGCAATCCACAAAGTTCGTGCACTTTAATTCCGGCCGATGTACGCACCATCGTGGATGATTCACGAGGGGACGATTTTCTTAAACAACCAATCAGAATTGCTACCGATTAATTCCTTGGAGCGTGATCAACAAAGCGGAAGGATGAGCTCGTCTAGAAAGAGCTCGCCCAACATGAGTTCGGCAAGATGCGAGCTCCCCAGCTCTCTATGATCCGAGCTGAGCTCTCGAGCTCTCCAAGAGCCAAGCTCTTAAACTCTCCAAGTTACGAGCTCTCAAGCTCTCCAGGTTACGAGCTCTCAAATTGTCCAAGTTACAAGAACCGAGCCGAGCTCTTAAATTCCCCACGTTTCGAGCTCTCAAGCTCTCCTGACACGAAATCTCCAGTCTTCTTATTTTGGAACTCTCCCGACCTAACGAGTCGGGGCGAGCTTTCTTATTTTTGGAACTCGCCTTCGGGTGAGCCTTCTATAAGTCCGAATTCAGTTCGGCATCATATTTGGAACTCACCTTTGGGCGAGCCTTTTATAAGTACGAATTCAGTTCGGCATCATATTTGGAACTTGCCTTCGGGCGAGCCTTCTATAAGTCCGAATTCAATTCGGCATCATATTTGGAACTCGCCTTCGGACGAGCCTTCTATAAGTCCAAATCGGGTAAGCCTTTTATAAGTCCGAATTCAATTCGGCATCATATTTTGAACTCGCCTTCGGGCGAGCCTTCTGTAAGTCCGAATTCTGTTCGGCGTCATATTTGAAACTCCTCTTCGGGCGAGCCATCTATAAGTCTGAATTCAGTTCGGCATCATATCTGGAGATCTCACCCCGAGCAAATATTATGTAAGTCCGCTCGCTATCTAAGCACGGCACCAACAGATTACGCCAAATACCAAACGGTACATCAATTTACTATTATTTTGTTTTTTTAATTACAAATGGTATTTATTGAGTTTACAGGACAAATACACATACAAATATTTCACGTGAGAAGTCAATCTGACCTGCCCCAGCTCGTCGTGCTTAAAAACGAGAAGTCAGCACTAGTCTGACCCTGCTCGTCCAATACTTTCACGCTAGAAGTCAATCCGACCTGGCCCTGCTCACTGGCTTATAAACGAGAAGTCAGCACTAGCCTAGCCCTGCTCGTCTAATACTTTCACGCGAGAAGTCAGTCCGACCCGGCCAAGCTCACCGTGCTTAAAAACGAGAAGTCAGCACTAGCCTGGCCTTGCTCGTCCAATACTTTCACTTGAGAAGTCAATCCGACCTGGCCCTGCTCGCCGTGCTTTAAAATGAGAAGTCGGCGCAGCCTGGACCTGCTCGTCAAATACTTTCACGTGAGAAGTCAGTCCGAACTGGCCCAGCTCGCCCAACAATATGGGGAGCAGTCGGCCGGCCTGAATGCTACAACTCTAAGCGCCATCGTCACATCGGTACGATCAACAACACCTCTGGTGCACCAAGAGATCAAGCCCGCGATAAGGACATCGTCCCATCAGGTTCTTCTCAACACTATTTTAATGTAATATTGACTCGTTCCATTGTATTTTGTCAAAAGCTCAAACTCACTGAAAGAGTCAGAAATACTTCCGACTCCATTAAAATATGATACATGAGCCCCACCCAGTCTAGCTCAGTAAAACACATGCGAGGTCTAACAAATCCGACCCAGCTCGCAGAAATTTAATATGTGAAGTCAGCAAAACTGATGACACAGTCCTCCAAAATATGACATCCGCGCCTCCCACGTCGGATCAAACGAACATGCACGCTAAATTGTCTGCAAGCCAGACAAGCCGAGCTCCGCAGGGCGGACTCCACTCAAATCGCTATGGTTGACACTTGAGCTCCGCAGGTCGGACTCAACATGATCAGCAAAGACCAAACTAATAAAGTCTGTGTGACAGACTCAAATAATTAAGTCTACAGGCCAGACTCGAGATTAGACAAACGAACAACCAAGTATACCATCCAAAAACTATGAGTTAGTGCATGGCATACTGAGGGCAATACGTCCCAGTTATAAAGCACTCAAGAGACCGAAAGTTCGGATTAAAAAAACTCATCGAGAGTAAAATTCCAAGTGCGCAGGACTGAAATCCGAGCTCCGCAACACGGAACCAATTTAAAATCAAGTCAGCAAGACAGATTCGACCTAAGCCTCGTAGGTCGGACTCAGCAAGGTTTGCAAAGGATAAACTCTAAGTCTGCAAGACAGACTCGGACTGAGCTTCGTAGGATGAACCCCTCGGACAAGCTCATCAGGTCTACGATCCGGACTCAAACCAAAGTCAGCAGGTCGGACTCCACTGAGCTCCGCAGGTCTGACTTTAAAAGTTTGTAAAACAATCTCTTTAAGTCCGCAAGTCGGACTTTGTTGCATTCGTTGTCTGTAGGACAAACCCGAGCAAAAACATGACAAAACCTTTAGTATGCCATCCAAAACTGCAAGTTAATGCATGGCATACTGGAGAGCAAGATACCTCACCATTAACGAAGCACTTAAATAAAGTACGGATTAAAACAAATACTTAAAGGAGTACTCGGAATAAAGTTAAGGCCGAGAACTTAGCGAAATACTCCTTCAGTTGTCAAATTGTACACATTACAATTTCGTTTGAAATAAAATTTCATTTCAAAACAAAAAAACTACAAGTCTACAAGCCTACTGATCTAAGAACCAGGGGTTGGACTCTGTGGTGGCTCTGAAGAAGCAAGAAACAAGGTAAGAGCAGCCGCAACACGACAAGAGCACTCAGACAAATGTCCACTCCCTCCGGGAAGCCCTTCATACGGTTGTCATAAACCGCACCCATGCCCAACTTATAAAAAGCCTTGCGGGGGAGATTGTCCCTGACAAAGTAAGCAATCTGACCATCTGCCTTATCCACCCCCAAAGTGTAGACATGGTTAGGCCGACCTTGCCTAAGGTCGGCAATCTACTTCAAATCTCCAGTAAACTTGCCCACCCGGGAAAACGTCCTGGCCAATCCAGGTTCCCTTCAAGTAAGAAACACTATCAAAGTACAAAACACAAGTAAGAAAAGCATGCTTGCGTACTCTATGGCCTTGAAGACAGTGTCAGCTACCTCCACGTCGGTCATCCCAAGAGATCGGCTCCCGTTCCACAGTTCAGACTCAATAAAGTCTGCAAGACAGACAATTTGAGCTCTGCATGTCCGACTCAGCAAGCATATGTCAACTAGAAAGCACATTGAGTCCGCTTAATAGCACGGCATCATAGCCCGTCCGCTTAGCAAGGCGAGAAGTCAGCCCAATCTGGCCCGGCTCGCCCTAAACATAATGCGAGAAGTCATTCTAATCTGGCCCTGCTCGCCGAGAAGCTTAACGCTAGAAGTCAGTCTGATAAGCCCTCGAACGAGTCTTTTATACGTCCGACTCCAGCTCGGCACCATATTTAAAGACTCACCCACGAGCGAGTTTTCTCAAAATTGTGGCCTTACGCTCTCAAGCATGACGCACTTATAACCGGTCGCCACCTAAGCACGAAACCCGTAGACCACGCTAAAGGAGCTCCACGTTATCTCAGCAGATCATTGTGCAACAGTCATCTCAGCACACGGTGTATCAAGTCGTTACAACTTTACACCATGATTTTCATTTACACATTTGAAAGTTCAAAGAGCAAGGGGGCATTGATGTGTCGAATCAGTCCGAGTCCCCCAGTTCCGGAAAGATCCTATGGATCCGAACCTGGCTCATACCTAAGCCCATAAATGGATAGGCCCCTCGGCCCAGCCAGTCTGACCCTTAATAAGCCGGACCAAGACAAGAACGATCAAGCCCGCCTCGCACCATCACGATTCCCGTCGTGAGCCAAGGCAATGAGAATGAAGCAACAAGCAGCTAGCTTGATACAAAGCACTGAGGGGACGACCCGCTTGCCCCTCTAGCTAGCCATCCTTCAACGTGAACAAAGCCAACACAACTAGGCAATAAAGTCCATAAAAAACGCTCTCAAGCCTCAAAGCTCTCGGCTAGCCAAAGGCTCTCAGCTCGCTAGCTCTTCAGCTCGGTACTCTAAGACCGACCTCAACTCGGCAGCTTCCCAGCTTGTCAGCTCGTCCAACAGCCTGGTGGCAGCCAACTCATGGCCCCATAAATAGCAGCATCTCACCCTTGACAAAAGGGGCTCTCATTTTCAAAGAACTACGTAGATTGGGCTTGATCCCTTACAAGCTAAGGGTACGTAGACAGCCTTCTACGGCTCAGTTCCTAATCACAAACACAACATTTTCTTCACCCTTGTTCTTGAGCGCCGTTGCGCAACCACCATCATAGGCTAAAACGCCTCACATTCCGCAAAGTCATAGAAGAGTTACAACGGAACTCTGCCAGATTGGCGGAATAGGCTGCGTATCAACTCTTTAAGTCTAGAGAATCGTGGCCGAACCACAACCTTAAAACAGATCCGAGCTGACCTCAAGATCTCAGCTAGATCTGGGGGGCTTATGAAGATGCCCAGGATTGAACTTACCCACGTGTCACCTCTTTAGTAGCCCACATTAAGTATAGACAGAGAAAGGCTATCTAAGGGTTCGGAACTCCCAGCAGCCGAGCTGGGGTAGCTCAGCTACTCTCCCCAAACTCTCTAGGTCGGCCAATGCTTAGGGCCGACCCCCGAGCGATATAGGCACAGATACTATCCCGACCCCTATAGGTCGGTTAATACTTATGATCAAACCTGTTCGTGCCCGACCGTATAGGTCGGCCCATTTCCTCCTCGGACCAAACCCTCTACTTACGCTCAAAATCAGGTAAATATGGCAAAAATCCTTCACATTTAATACTCTAATCATGACATTCAAATATACATGCAATTATCTCCTTAAATCAAGGAGATCAAATAATCCTCATCTTTTCCTTAGGGAACACGACAATCAGCGTCCATCAAGGACACTCTACACGCAAACTTTAGGGCACAAGCCCCCCTATATAAATCATCCCTAAGGAACTACGAAGACTTGATTCCAATACACACATTGGATACGTAGGCAACTTGAGATACAGTTTTTCAAGTGCAGTCTAAACCACATCCAAAACACCCCCCTCTTTTTATCGTTTTTGATGTTCTTGAAGTTTTTACAAGTTGTCATTAGAAAAATAGCCCCGGATTTATCATCGGCGATTTCCAGCATCGTCAAGCTAAAATGCAAATGCACAACAGAAGTTAGAAGATCGAGTTAAACTTTCCATGACTCAATTTCTGTTTATATAGAGTATGGATGTCTCATTTGATCATCCTAACCGTTTCTCAACTAACTAACCACACTGATACACAGTGTTTGATATGTGTCTCAAAGAAGACAATCAACCCATTTTCTTCCTTATTTAAATCAGCGGCTCTTCCAACTCATGATCCGATGATTCATCTGTAACAATTATTCTTAAATTTTACACAAGTAAATTCATAAATAAATGGAGAGATATTGTAACGCCCGGGAAGGCCTTATCCGGAAAAGGACGTTCGGATACTCGAATGTCTATAAAATCGTGTACATAATGTTCACATTTCCCTGGAGTGGCCGGATACTTGTTGATCACCTGTTGTTGTTCTATGTGCATCTCCTGCAACCATCACAGCTTTGTTATTATAACAACCTGAAAGAATACTCGAATGTCTCCTTGTTTTCCCTCCTCCACCATTTGTACCACAATCTTTAGATTTTAATCTCATCCGCTCTTCCGAATCCGACGACATTACTGCTACATCAGCAGCTGTGACCACACTCCAGTCTATGCTGGGTGCATCCGATGTTTGTCCCGTCAAGTATTGGCTGCTGCTAGGATTTGTGGACAAGCTTTCTATTTCGAACAAGTCTGAGCTTGCATCGCTGTCGTCTGAATCAACGTTATTATTGTAGTACAATCTGCTTGATTTTGATGGGATTTCGATATCTATTCCATCATCCCATGTCAACATTTTCAGCCTTCTCTCCACACTTAAACCCTGATGGATAAAATCAATAAGGTCTAACTTGTTGAATATACATATAAGTCGAGTGCGCGCTAAATGAAGGGGAAAAGTACTTACAGACATGTTGCCAAACACTTTTAGTGATTTTCGTGCACCATCATCATCTTCTTCTTCTCCTCCCCTGTTTGATTTCATCACTGGAAACCTGAAATCTTCAATTCTAGGATCCCCACCGACTTTTTTCTGAAGCTCAATCTTCATAGGAAAATCTTCAGCTTTTGCAGCAGGCCTTCTTCCACTGCAGCTGGAAGAACTGATTCGAGCCACTTGAACTTGAACATCCATATCCACTGCCACAGAGTTCTTGTCATTACAACTGCATCCCAATTTCGAAAAGAAGATCTTTCTACATTTAATTGACGACCATCTGTATGATTTACGGGACTGTTGAGTTTGTGGGATGCCGTCTAATAATAAGGAGCTTCTGCTATTCAAGCTTGATTTATACAATTCAAGCTCACGAGGATTAATATTGGTTTTTTGATCAATGGCCTTCTTGCTGTCGAATGATCCATGACTTTCATCCGCGTCTTCAACTCGTCCATTGAAATATTTCTCGGCGTTAAACACATCGATTTCTGTGTTATCTTCAGCTTTCTTGCTTTCAAGATAATTATGATTCTCGTCAAGACAATTTGGTTTGTGGGATTTCAAGTTATCTTCGGATTCTGCAAGTTTGAGTATGAATGTTTCTTCATTTCCGTCCAAGAAAGACGAGAAGGAGACATCACGGACTCTCCCACCATTTTGTGATGACGATATTCTTCTAGATTTGATGGAATCTGATGTTGGATTTAACGTAATCATAATTAGTACGTTAGAGCTTGTCTGTTGCTCTGATCAAAACAATTCTTCTCTGGTTTTTGGGATTTTTATTTTTTTGGAAATGTGACAACTGTTTTACATGCTCTTTATATATATATATATATATATATATATATATATATATATATATATATACTACCTCCGTCCTAAAATAAGTGTCCTATTTATAGTTCACACATATTAAGAAATGTAATTAATGTGTTGTGTTTCATACTACATTGACATATTTACCCCTCACAAATAATACTACATCCGTCCCATAAAAAGTGTCCACATTTAAAAAAAGTTTTGTCCCATAAAAAGTGTCAATTTAGAAAACCAATACACCATTTAATGTTATTTTTCTAAATATACCCCTAACCTAACATTTATTGTTGTATGTTCATTTCATATTCCATAACAAACATTAATTATAAGATAGGGGTATATATGTATATTACTACTAAAACACAACACATTAATTGAGTTTCTTAATCTGCGTGAATAGTAAAACATGGACACTTTTTATGAGACGGAGGTAGTAAATATTTGTTTTGGGATATGAAATAATTGCAATAAATAAATATTGGGCTAAGGTTATCTTTGAAAATAAATATTAAACGATGCATTGATAATGACATTTTTTATGAGACAATTGTTTTTTAAAATGTAGACACTTATTTTAGGACGGAGGTAGTATATTGGAGGGAGGATATAAGGTTGTGTGAATATAATCATTCCAGCGAGTGAAGGGATAGTTAGTCAACCGGTTAGTGTCACCTTAATTACCTTATAAATAGTGAGCAGTATGATGTTGATCAATACCGATATACGGGTCGTTCTATTGTAGGGATTCCCTAGTAGGGAACTGTCTACGTGGCAGGATCCGACCATACAAGCGCTTTTCGAGGCGGAATACACGATCTTCCGTGTGTGGAAATTGTGTGGTCCCGATCTTTGCGCGTAGCGATCCCTAAGAGGAGTCCTAGTGATATAATTTTCCCCGATATACACACAAAGTTTCACATCAACAAAATAATAAATTGTCAAAAATTGATAGGGAAAAAAAAAGGATAAAAGTATAATTTTAGTTAAGATACGTGATGTCTGGGATAAAGCTGATTGGATTCCAGCCTCTGTGAAAGGCATTGCAAGCCTTGTTTGCGCTTCAGTTGGGACCCGGGAGAAGACGATATCTTCCATAAAAGGGATATTGCTTCCATTTGTAGTGTAAATCTCTTTAAAGTAATCAGCCGGCACCTTCTTAAGAGTGTGAATGTGTTCCCCGGCCTGCTTGTCTAGGAGTTCATCGATGGAGTTTCTCTGTCGTCTAGAATTTTGAGTTGGGTTTTGGGAGTTTCACTGCTTGTCTGGGTTCCTCCTGCTTCTCTTTAAAATATCATCTCGTGTAACATCTTGAATTTCCAGAAAATAGTAAAATAGTAATTTGATATTTTACTACGATCTAATTATTATTTATCCTATTTTATTTAATTAAAAATGATTTAATTAATGTCTTGGAAATTTGTTATAAGAGATAAATGGTTTAATTATTATAAAGATTTAATAAGTGGCTATTTAAGCAAAATAATCCCAATAATTCTTTCATAACTACACACGCAGTTTTCAGGGAAAAAAAGAAAGAGGACGACACAACTCTCAAGAAAAACAGACGCAGAGTGTCAGAAGCGGAAGAACATAATCTTCAATTGTGCGGCTAATCCATCAGGATTTTGAGCAGACGCCAGTAGAAGAAATCGATCACTGGGAGAAGAAAATTGTTCCCATACCCTTCGTTTTCTAAATAGTAAGTTTTCGTTTTAGCCCAAAAATCGTAATCTTGATCATTCTTGATAAAAGTTTGAGCTTTAATTATGCAAATGGTTGTTGTTTTTTTTCCTGCTTAAAGCTCCCGGTATCCGGAACCCACTGGTCCGACTATCCTCCAGCATGTCATGTTTGATATTCAGACCCTGCTTATGTCCTTCTTCAACTCTCCCTTTCTGGTAATTTGTTTCACCATTTAATCCCTCACTTGAGATTTTTAATTTCAACAAATCCCCTCCACTTGTAATCATGCACTACCTAAGAAACATATCACCTTAAGCCTTTCTACTAAACAAGTTCTTACCTTTTTACTTTCCAAATCAAAGAAATAAGTTCTCTCTAATTTTTTGTTGTTGCACCCTCGTCCCTTATTTCAAATTCAATTTGATCAAGCATTTTAAAGCCAAATCATTCTTCGTACTTGCGCCCATTCTTAGCTTCCCTCCTAAGGGTAGTGTCGATGTTGTAACTTTTTTCACCTAAACTGCTTGTTCTTTTAGGGTATGCACATCTTCTTTTGCCGATCAATTTTTTTTAGCCTACCATGACAGTCCTTTTCAATTACTTACCCTTAATCTTCTGGCAATCTATGCTAAACCAGTTTACCAAGATGCCTTTCGGGCCATTCTAGCCGGTCAACTTTTGAACTCCTACTAATTTTAATCCAGATTGTGCCTTTTCAGCTCAGGCCATTTAGAGCCGTGAAGCGCCAGACACGCCTTTTGACATTCCATTTCTGTTTTGGCGTTTCGATTACATTTTTTTTTTGCTACACCAGTTGAAATGTCTATTTTGTTTTAGCTTTTTCATTCCCTCATAAGGAATAACCTTGAGCACTATTCTTTGACATTGTATTATCCCTCTCGAGAAGTGCGTTCTTGAACCATTGAATTGGATCGTCAATGATCTTTTACATCTCCTTTGGAAGTTTGGATTAATTCTACGCGCAACCAAACTTCATTTGAAATTTTCTTACGTGTCTTTTTCTCCTTCACTTCATGCTTGTTTGTTGCGGACCCCTTTTCAAAACTTTTTATTTCTTTTCCTTTACATTGTCTTGAGAAAAACTCTTTACCCTTTAAATCTTGAAATAACCTCTGCTTGACTAATGCAAACTTGGATACTTCTTCACAAGTTTTATTCCTTCCTAAGACTTTTTGTGTACTCGTTTTGGCACCGTACCTTCTTCAATTTGAGATTCATACCCTCTTATTGAATTCCCTGTTGTTTAGCCACTCAGGTGCCTGACCTTGCACTTTGCTTTGTTTTCTGTTAGGGGATGATCCCTCTACAACAATCATGCAAATCGAGAACCTTCTTGGTTCGCCAACAACTATCTTGGATATCAATCATTAACAATTAATGTCACTTGCCATACGTTCCCAAGTCCAATATTCTTTCCCTTTTGCATTGAATGTTCCCAAGTCCATCATGCGATGTTTCTCTTAACTTCCCCACTTTCTAAGAGTTTGCGTAAGAGCTCATTATCTTCCTTCCAAGCGGCCTAAGTTCCCTTGCAGACCACTGTATCTTGCAGAATTCCACTCTCTCAAAGAACCTCATCTGCAAGTTGTTCTTTTGTTTTACCTTTTGGTGGCTATCTTTTGTACAATGATACAATGCCTCATTCTTCAGTTTGGAACCAACTTCAACTTTCCTCAACACGGAATCATCTTGTTTGTTTGTAACCCATGCAACCTTCCTTGTTTTGAGAACTTATTGCCTCTTCTTCGGCTCACCAAGCTGACATACCACCCTGATACTGAACTTGTCACTTTTCAACTGTATTCGTTCTCCAAGCTAACTCTTTTTGGCATAGGGATTGGATCAGACTGTCAAATAGAAAAGAATGGAAAATGCATGTTCTTCATCTCCAAAGAGTCTCAAAAGTCCTTCAACTGTGACCCTTACAGTTCTTCCGCAAGCTTGTTTTGGACATGATGGAGGTTGAGATCAAAAGAAGTCAAGTGGGCCAGAAGTGTGGATCAGTTGAAAAGCTCAATCACTCAGAACTTAGGTCAGTAGGAGCAGGTAAGGTGTGTTGAACCATTGATTGCATGATTCGAGGCAATTGATAAGTTCATGAAGGAACAAGACGAAGATCCGGTTTCGATTACAAGCGAGTGGCCAGAACCAAACCAGCTAGTGGTCACGAGTTAGATGAAGATGGCAACCTTTGGCATCAGAATCGGCTCTGTGTTCCGAATGAGGAAGATCTAAGGAAGAAGGTGATGTATGGAGCCAAAAGATAGCCGATGTGGTCATCCCGGAGCAAGCAAGATGTACAGAGAGTTGGAACGGTACCATTGATGATCTTTCGGGAAGATAAAGATAGAAGAGTTTCCTACAATGATAGTTACCATGTCAACTTTTGAAACTCTGTTTAGAAGAAAGCGTAGAACGCTAGTTTTCTGGGATGAAGTGGAGCAATGAACGAATACGAGACCAGAGTTGATACAGCAAGCCAACAAGAAGATTGAAGTGGATTTTCGCGACATCGAGATGGCTCAAGACGGGTAGAAAAGTTGGGCAGATGTAAGAAGAAGACCGTTAGAGTTGAATTTGAAGATGAAGCGCATCTAAAGGCGTCCACAACTAGAGGAGTAAGATGGTTTGGGCAGGCATGCAACTAAGCCCCGGTTATGAAGGCCCTTACGTGATCCTATATAAATTCGGACGTTTAGCTTATCCGTTTGGAGTTACCAAGATCGAATCACTTTCACGAGTACATGACGTCCTTCATGTGTCAATGTTAAGAAAATTCTTAACCGACATTGACGTGGAAGTAAGCTTTGACCTTGAAATGGTTGAAGAGGTCTCGACCAACGCGGAGCAATCAAGTGCACTGCAGAACGGTAGATGAAGAAAGTTAAGAAAGAAGACATACAACTAGTCTTGGTTCAGTGAAGCAGTCACACACTGGCAGAGACGACATGAGAGTTGGAAGACGAGACAACTTGTGAAGTTCTAGAGTTCAAGTACCTCATAGTGATGTCCAGTTTCGAGGACAAAACTCCTTTAAGGGGCAGGGATGCAACATCCCGGATTTCCAGAAAAGGGTAAAATAGTAATTGTGTATTTTTACTATGACCTAATTATTGTTTAGCCTATTTTATTTCATTAAAAATTATTAATTAATGTTTTGGAAATTTGTTATAAAAGATAAATGGTTTAATTATTATAAAGATTTAATAAGTGGCTATTTAAGGAAAATAATCTCAATAATTCCCTCATAACTACACACACAGTTTTCAGGAAAAAAGAAAAAGGAAAAAAAGAGAGTGACGCAACTCTGAAGAAAAACAGACGCAGAGAGTCAGAAGCGAAGAACATAATCTTCAATCGTGCGGCTAATCCGTCAAGATTTTGAGCAGGCGGCAGTAGAAGAAATCGATCACTGGGAGAAGACGATCGTTCTCATACCCTTCGTTTTCTAAACAGTAAGTTTTCGTTTTAGCCCCCCAAAAATCGTAATCATTATCGGTCTTGATAGAAGTTTGATTTTTAATTATGTAAATGGTTGTTTTAATCATAGAACATCGTTTAATTATCGTAGGTTGGTCGTAGGAGTTGTGAATCGAAGGATTCAAGCTTTGCCTTCGGTTTTGCTTTTGGATTCGCTTGTAGATTGCTAAAAGGTAAGAGATCTTTCTATTGTATGATTCAAGCTTATAAGGTTTTAGATAAGTTTTGGCATGGTTGTCTTAGTAGAAATCATGCCTAAATGTTATACTTGGTGCACGTTATGTTATGGTTAGTAAAAAGTATGTTTTCCTGCTATTTTTACTCTCTTTTTGATGTAGATATTGTTGGGAAAGGGTTAGAAATCGTTTAAGTGCGGAAAACTGTGTTTAGAGTAAAATTAGGTGCAATGCGCACGCAATGGTAGCAATGCGCACACATTAATGAGGTAGAAAGTCGGGTTTTTGGTTCAGGAGCTCAATGCGCACGCATTGGGTAGCAATGTGCACGCATTGAGGGTCAGAAAGTGGGAAAAATGATACTGGTAGCTAATGCGCACGCATTAGGTAGGCAATGCACACGCATTGATCGAACATGAGCATCCTGAATGTTTCTGGTTGGTCTATGCGCATGCCTTCCAGAGGATGCACACGCATTGACCAATGTTTTAGGGAATTAATGAGTTTTAAGACCCGGGTATAGATTTAAATGTTGTTTCCTGATTTAATAACATTAAAAGAAGATTAACAAGCCTTGATTGAGTTTCTGGTGCGTTTAGTTCCGTCACCGGATGGATTCTTCCTAAGAGTTGAAGTCTGGGACCGTCGGAAGAGCATGATAGGCTTGTGCTTTGATGAATTAGTATTCATCAATGTCTATGTAATTGCTAGGCCTCGTCCATGTCCAGTGGTCTAGGAGAGAGAGTATTAGTCGTGAGGGAGCCTTACTTGAAAATACTTAGGTGACTAGTTAATAATTAATAATAAACGCACTTGTGTAGTTAAAAGACTAAACTCATGCCATTCTTGGATAGGCACCTAACCATATCGCGTTGTGTGGGTGTTCAGTAAAAGTGAATAACTCTGTGGCTATTGGTGTGATCCGCTAATAGGTTGCACAATATATCTCGTGGCGGATATACACCATACGTAGTGCCCTTGAATGCGGATATAACATAGTTAAGCTAGAAACGTATAGTCATAATATGTTGATGAGCATGAAGTGAATCTTAGATTGAGTCGGTTATATAAAGATAATGTCATATACTACTAGAATTTCGCGGATTTGTGACGGATATTTGTGACAAAATTATTTTGTAACTAATTTGCGACATATTTGCTACTGTTTCGTGACAAAATAAAAAATAATTATTTTTACCACGAATCATGATGACAGTGCGACAAAAAAAATGTGCGTAGCGAACTTTTTGTTACCATTTTGTTGCAAACATTCGCGCCAAATTCCGGCGCCATATCTACGATTAAGTATTTTCGTCGCAAAAGTGATTGTAGTTATTTCGTCACTATTGGGAAATCTGGCCCACATCTATTTACCCACTAATTTGTGACGAGAACTTTATGACGAAAAACCTGTGAAAATATGCCGTTGGTAATTTGTGACAAAGTTTCAATGGTTTAGTGACAAACCAGAAAAAATAAATATTGTGCTAGAACGCCTCAACGCCTTTTTGTGAGAAATATGTGAAGTAAAACTCTAGTAAAGTATCTAAAAATATATAAAAATAAAAAGTACTTAACCAAAACTAATTTTCTGTCTCATTTATTTTTACGGAATTGCGATCTTATGGAAAAAGAGAAGTGTTTACGATCTCGAAAATGCATAAACCCTAGCCTTCCGGCGCCGCGGTACGAAAAATCAACAAAACACATACCTCGATCTAACCCTTCTCCCTTCAACCGATTGAAATCGATGTGGCTCCCACATCCATCGAGAAACTACTCTTCTCCGGAGCAGTGTTTATGAGTAGAGAGCATCGAAGAAGGCTTCGGAAGCATCATGAGGTGAATGAATCCCCGTTGGTGTAGGGGCTATGATGAAAACGACGAAGGCAGATATTCTGTACCAATAACAGACAATGGATAACGCTACGAGCCCTAAGGCTCGTGAATATCCGATGAATTGATTGATCACTCACGATGTCAGCAGGATCGCTCACACCTGTATAGAATGGTATGTATGAATTGATGATTATTGATTGACTTTACCGTGTTTTGTGATATGTTTTTTTATTGGTCTTTTGGAACAGAAGAGTTAAATCATCTCTATGGGACCGATAGCTTTCATTTACCATAATATTCTGCTATGTGTCGATTTTGCTTCCTGGAATTGACAAAATGTGTTTCATTGTTTGATAGAGAGCTTGATCGGTGCCTACTAGTGTTTGATAAAAGGCTTCATTGACATTATCATCTTTTTCACGATTTAGTTGGCTTACAGATTCTCTAAGGTGCTTACAAACTTACAATAATGCTGTTCATTTGATCCTTCATGTGCTTATCTGTTTGTGATATTTGTTGTGTTTTTTTTCCGATGGTGTATAATTTATTTATTTTTACTTGCAATGTTTGTGATGTTATGTATAAATAAATTCCTAGTGTTAGGCATTTAAGTATCTTTTAGTAAATGCTGATGCCCTTTCAGTTTCTTTTGGGAAATGTTGATGCCCTTTGATTGGTTCTGGCTACATCCATATGTTTGTTGACGCCTCATCTCAACATCCAAGAGTGAAAGGATCACATAGGTCAAATGTGTTGTTCATTACCATTGAATTGCATCATGATTAGAGGTATCCCAATCCACCTAGTACTATTGATATAGAAAGTGAAAGTTTAATTTCCCGTACTTGTTATGGTGCAGATTGAAGTTATGATAATAGATTTGATCAAGTGATTCTTGATGATCAAAGGTATTATTTCCTTGTCAATGGTTTTTTTACACTCTTTGTGTTCTTCTCATCCTCTACAGGAATTGGTTTGCAATCCTTTGAATTAAGCCAACATAATGACATATGATTAGCTCCCTTAAGCTAAAGATATGGATCTTCGTTGTTCAATATCGATTATTCTCACTCACGTTGAACAACACTTGGTTCAAGATTAGCTTGTGGAATCAGCTGAGAATTTACAAATTCATAATCATTTTCACATTATTGACTTGCAGCAAGACAATTATGGTAAGGTTCCAAAACAAAGCCAATCTCATCCTTTTCATGGCTGATAAGGACCCCTATACCAATGTTTTGCGTGCCCTGGTAATTTTGATTTTAATTACCATTTCCCTCTTCAATTTCTTTTTCTTGTTTGTTTTTTTATTTATTTATTCTACTTAGTCAGATTAATTTTTTCTTCAGGTTTATGTTTATGAATTTCAATTATTGTCAATTGATTTTTTCTGGTTGTATCAACAGCGAGCACAGAAACTGAGTTCCACAAGTTCAGGTATGGGATTTGCAGTCTCTGAAAGTGATTGATTTATGGTTACTAGTGTTCTTACAAATTTATTTTGTAATTATTGTTGATATTCATTGCATTCTTAAATAACTAAACCTTTTTAAAATAATGATTCACAATTATCTTTCAAATTATGATTCTGTTGTACCTAATGTTTGGATTGTATACGATTCTACGGGCTCAGAATCTTGATTTTTCTACTGGTGGTGTTACACGGATCTTACTATTCATCCAAATCAATCTTGCCATGTAGGTTTGATTGGTTATGTTGTGGTTGCACTGGAATTTGTTTGTTTTTAGTTGTTTGGTTATGTTGTGGTTGCACTGGAATTTGTTTGTTTTTAGTTGTTTTTGCGTTTCAGTAGCTACGGGTGTATTGTGTGTGTGATTAAGGATCATTCTGCTCCGATTCCTCAGGTGCAAATCCTCATGTACAAGAGCTTACCGAGCAGGTTACACAGTTAACTCAAGGAAATCATGAGTTACAAAAGATGTGGAAGAACGAAGATGTTGTGATGTTGAGTGAGACCGTCTAGATTCTGAACGTGATGCCCAACTCAATATGGTTCTAGAGAACATTACTCGTTCACAAGAAATTGAGTTGTTTTATAGTGAAAAAAACACTAGTTTTTCGAAATTGTCTAATAATTACGAATTTTTTTTATTTCATGTTGAAGATGCTATTTTACTCAATGGATCAAATGATTTTGGTTCTTTTTGTTTAATGATTTTGTATGTGTTTCAATTGTTTTGAAGTGCATTTGTAGTACTGGATATAATTTTTTAAATAAAAAATATGAATATAAATGTGATCGTAAAATCATATCGAATATATTGATTTGTTTGGTCACAATTAGATGCAATATTTTGTTTCAAATCATTGATATTTCGTCACTATTTTATCGTAGACCAAAAGTCATCAGAAAACTACCACTAATATTGGTTGTAATATTGTCACAACACTCCGTTATAATTTTGTTGCAAGCATTCGTTACAAATTTATTTCATACTCGTGATAAAAGGTTGTCACAATTCCGTTGATATATTTGGTCACAAAATTGTCGCAGTTGTTTGTCACAAATTTGTCGCTATCCTACGTAGCAACTTTGGCACAACGTTTTATCACAAACCCGTTGCGAAATTCTGTCACACATTTGTCAAAAATTATGAATGTTGTCGTAGATTCATCACAAAAAAACTTGTCACAATTGTGCCACAAAGTATAGTGTTTGTCACAAGTTTTTCGCAAAATTTAATTACAAGGTTAATTTCGACTCAAAAATTTGCAACGGGGTGTTTCGTGACGGAAAGAAGGTTCGTCACATGTTCGTCACAAACGAGCGTTAGTGATGAATTTGTGACGAAAACCACCGTCACAAATCCGGAAAATTGTATCATGCTTTATAAACTAGTTTAATACAATTGCTTCTGTCTTTTACTAAGTAATTTGTACTACCCCTTTGCATGTTTGTTTTGTATGCATTGTGGAGTGAGAAGACGAACATGTTGACCATTAAATTTGTTGAGGACTACAAGGAAGACTTTTGATGACGCTTTGTTTCACCTTTTTTAATGAATTGTGTATTAGTCTATGTTACCGTACTTTGGGATAAAGACTTGTTGTACTTGTAATTCTAGACTTTGTAAGTTTGTTGTAATTTCTTTTAAGCGTTCGTACGTTGTAAGGTTTGGTTTCGTTGTAATAAAACTTCGTTTTTACCTTTGGAATGTTTGTAATATATTCTAAGTAGCATTTATTATTTTACCCGAGTCTTTTGGGTTTTCGTTTGCTTTATTTTGATACGATAACATAGAAGCTTGCGTATAAGATTAGATTTATTTAATGTTACACGCGATGAACGTTCTCTTCCGGATAAGGACTCGGTATCCGAAACGGGGCGTTACATCTCGGGTTTTAAGTTGGGTCGTTAAATGCGCACTTAATAAATAATGTGTTTATATCTTAAAGTTGTTATGCATGCAAAGTGCTAGTACTTTGCTTGTATTTTGCCCGTGGGATCGGACTTTAAAGTGGACATGATATTTGAACATGAATCGTTTTTCATCTGAAGAAAGTCGATTTAAAATCTCTAATACTTTAGTATAATAGAGATATTAACTCTTTCGGCCATTAATTGACACCCAATATCTCTTGGATGAAACTGTATATCGCGTGAACTCTGTGATATTCTACTTGTTACCCCAATCCCATGATCACTAAAAAAAAACTAGATTTCGCCGTTGCTGCATGGTGTCACTAAAACCTAAAAATCGACACTATAGATTTATTGTGGCGCTCAATGTTTTTGCGTCACTCGCTGCAAGCAACAATGTGGCAAAAAAAAAATTTGTCACACCGCGGCAAAATTAAAATCTTTTGCCAGGGTAGATATGTGCCAAGCATAAATAAAAATTAATTGAAAAAGAATACTTCTGCACTAGGACTCTAGGAGGTCCATTTGTGGAGTAGGACCTCCTGTTATAGGGCTATTCATTTAAGTGACCTCGCGAGACGGACGTTTTGCTTAAATAACCTTTGACCAAAACGTGTTAAAAAAAAAATGAAAAAGCGGAAAAGGTTTAAAAACGTGTGTAAGGTCTTAAATACCCTTCATGGGAAATAGAGGAGAAGTAACAGAGGATCCCTCTCCTCCCAGCGTCATCTTCACGTTATCTTTCAATTTAAATCCCCCCATTTATTTCCCATTTAAATGTC
The DNA here is from genome assembly GCA_036785695.1 of Gentiana straminea. Classification (NCBI taxonomy): domain Eukaryota; kingdom Viridiplantae; phylum Streptophyta; class Magnoliopsida; order Gentianales; family Gentianaceae; genus Gentiana; species Gentiana straminea. Next base: position 4,705,156 of record JAVUPR010000090.1, on the reverse strand, counting down.
GTTACCTACCACGGGTCCATACGCACTCAAACCAACTTTTGACTCCTCCTATCCTCTTCAATTATTATCCTCTTCCTATTATCACGCTTCATCAATTTGTGCTTTGATTTCCCAACTTTGGACCCCTTCAATCGTATTTTCTTCCATTTTCCCATAATTTCCCACATCATCTCATCGGAATCAATCGAAGCCCGAAGCATTCGACCGCTGAAGCATTTTGTGGGTGTAAGTTCTTGCTTTATTCCTTGTACGTTTGATATGAGTTGATCGAATGCATTGTGTGTCAACATGTAATCGCATGTAATGGGTTATACTATCCAACATATGGTTGGGATCTGTAATTGAAACCGCTGATTTTGTGGGTTTGGGTTTTATTTTGGGTGTGGTTGGGTTGGGGCTTTAAATAAAATTTAATTTGGTTGTGTTTGTGTTTGGGGCGATTGTTTATGGTTAGGGTTGTATCTCTAAATATTGGGGGTTTTAAGGATCATGGGGTATGGAGATTTGGGTTTCGTAGTGTGATTCAATTAAAGTCTACAACTTTATGGTTTAGTTGTGTAGTGTCCTGAAGTCAACTGGAATTTGTAATTGAAATTGTAGTGTCCTCAATTGCAACTTTATGGTGTTAATTTGTGTTATAAGTATGTCTTAATAGTGTATGAAAGCGTATTAATTTGATTTTCTTAATTGCAATTGTTTTGAGGATAATTAATTAATTTTGTTCATTAATATTGTAGTGAGAAGATGGACAATTCGGTATATGAATTGGCATATCATCTTACCAAGGAGGATAGACATAAGCCATGTGAAATCACTAACTATTCCAATTGCATGAAAGTGAGAGAGGTCTACGGAATATTTGATGAAACCCATAGACGTAAGTTTGACAAGTGTTGCTTCAGGAATCTTTTAGAGATTTCTGATCGGAATTCATCTAATCAAATCATTAATCAGTTGATGATAAGGCAGACAAAGTGTGTCAATAAGAATGAAGTCTGGTTTGTTATTGGGAAAGATAAGAAGATTAGATTTGGCATTGAAGAATTAGTCTTAGTGACGGGCTTCAATGCTGGAGAAGATAATTTTGATAAGTCATTGGGAAAAGAGAGTCGTCTTGTAAAGAAATATTTTAAGGATGTTGATGAATTGAATAGGATAGAATTGTGGGATGCTTTTGAAAGTTGCAAAGGGAGTGAAGAAGACAAATATAAATTGGGTCTTCTAGTCATCCTAGCATTTGTTGTGGCGGCGGTGAAGGACAAAAGTATTGTGCCATTTTGGTGGTTTGAGTTGGTTGACAAGTTGGAAGCGTTTGAAGAGTACCCTTGGGCCGAGGTATGTCTTAAGCAAACAATGAAGACATTCAGACAAGATTTGACGAACCCACTGCTTTCTCCGAATGTGAAATACCACATATTTGGTTTTTCCCATGCCATTGTGGTATGTATGCTACAATCTTTAGTTCTATTTACTTTTTGTTGGGTATGTAGTTTTGTTCAATTCAGACTGATTTTTGATTTGATGTAATGTAGGTATGGGCACTTGAATCTATTCCGTCGTTGAAGACATTTGGGGAAATCATTGATGAAGATGTAGATGTCTTCCCAAGAATGTTAAAATGGAATCTGCAAAAGAGATTGCTTGGTGTGAGGGTTGATCAAGTTTTGGAAGTAGAACAGGTTGTAAGTTATTGTTTTTGTACGTACTGCCTTACTATTATTCTTGTGGAATTACCTTGAGTAATGTTTTGTGTCTATGTTTTTTTGTTTGTAGATTATGGTTATTTCGAAATTGCAGCCTACAACATTGGAATCACAGCAGCCGTATTGGGGTTCAATTGTTTGTAGGAAACAAAAGGTGATTGAGTTGCTAGAGAACGAGAAGTGTAATGGTGTTGACTATGAGATGGAAATAAAACATGAAGGAGCACACGGTTTTGCCTATGAGAAGGAAATAAAACCCGAAGGAGCACACGGTTTTGACTATGAGAAGATGAAGAAAATTGTGACGTCTGTGGTGAAAAAGGAAAATGAAGGAATTTATTCCATGATGGATAGGCTGAAGAAGGAGATTCAGTGTTTTCGAAGATGTGAATCATGCAAGAAAGTGAATCATGAAGAGATTATTGATGAGGAGATGAAAGTTGATGATCGGGATATGACAATTAATGATGGAGAAGGAGAAGTTGGTAGAGAGGGGAGAAATGATGAGAAGGATAAAGATGTTGGTAGTGTGGGGAAAAATGATGAGAAGGAGAAAGTTGTTGGTTGTGTGCAGAAAAATGATGAGAAGGAGAAAGTTGTTGGTAATGAGGGGAAAAATGATTCATATGATTCATATGTATTTGCCTTTAAAAGTGTGGATTCATATGATTAACTAGTTTCTGATGTGTAGGTGGTTCGGGGAAAAGGAGTTTAATAGAAGAAGGGACTTCATCTTTGAAGAGAAGCAAGTTGCTTAGTGTTGAATCATATGATCCTTATAGAGACGTTGAAAAGACAAAGTGTGATGGTTTGAAGAAGTGGTTGAGTGACTATAAGGAAGGAAAAGCCGGGTATGGAAATGTTATTTCCCTATTTTAAATGAATTTTCCTATTTTTAATTGAGTTTCGTTTGTGCATGGAAATAATTATTTTATAATAATTTTTATATTTTTGATTACTCGTCATTTGACTAAAATATGTTATATGCAGGGAATTGGTTAAGTTGTGTGATGGAACTATTTGGATGCGAACTTTTGAAAACGATATTGGATGGGGGAGTTTGTCATCCCCCGTGAGTACACTTTACCTCTATCATAACCAATTTAAGTTGTTTAATTTAGGTGACAACCCCGCATTGATTCTTGGAAGTCTATTTCATTTACTTTTTTACTTATCGCGAGATAATGAATACTTGTATGCATGAAATTCGTCGCCGTGCCTTAAAGTTCCCAAAGTTGTTTGAACAAGATAGTTGTGTTTTGGATGTATTTTTTCAACACTTTATGAAAGTGAAAAATGAAGAGTTACAACGGAGAGTGCATATTGAGAATCTTGCAAATCGTAGAATATTAAAGAATTATGTGGAAGGAAAGCATCCAGAGGACAGTAAGCCGTGGTCGGAGTGCAATTATTTGTATGCACCAATGTTAGTGAGTGATCATTGGTTTGCAGTTAAAGTTGATTTGAAAGAGGGGGTAATCTATGTAGCCGATAGTTTACCAAAACATGTGAGGAAGGATCAATTTGACAAATGTATGCTACCCTTGCAAGTGGTTATACCATGGATGCTGAATATGGATGGGGAAGATGAAGGTGGGAGGAATAGGAGGTTTAAGGTTGTGAAAATGGTGAAACTACCGAAACAATCAAATGGGTACGTTTTATTTGCTTGTAAAAGATGATGTATTTCATTATGTACTATGATTGACTAACTGATATGTTATTGTGCAGGACCGACTGTGGTATGTATACCATAAAATTCATAGAGTTCATGATGGCGAAATTGAATGTGCAAACAATGGATGCTGGCTTTATGCCCTATTGGAGGCCGAAACTGGTTGCGGAACTACTTGCATGTCAATTCGACCCATGATCATTTTATGTTGATGTTGGCTTCTAATTTGTGTATGAATATTATGAGTTGGTTGAAACATTTGCTATGTAACCGTAAACTATTACGTTGGTTGATACATGAATTTATGTTTGATTGTTATTTATTTATGAACATTATGACTTAGAGGGCACTCTATGTTGGAATGTTAGCTATGTAATCGTTGGAATGTTAGCTATTAATAATAATAATAATAATTTCAACAACATCTTCAAACAACATATCATCAACATCATTTAATTAGAAAACGAAAATACGGTACTGGGAAAAAAAAACTTAAACAAACATAACAAGAAAAACAAAACATAAACCAATGTTCAAACACAAATAAAAGTTTCAAACACAAATAAAAGCATACTAAATACAAACTTCCTCCTCCCATAAATCCTCACATGCACATGTGTAGCCCTTTTCTTCATCCTCAGAGTCATAAACCAACCACAGATTGATTGTACGCTCATCCTCTTCTTGAGCTTCAATGTCCCTCATTATGCTTGCAAATTCTTCAGGATCAAGCATCGGGTCATAAACCCCCCACGGATTCCAAATTCTTTTATTACGCTCATACTCTTCTTCGATGAGCCTTAGTTCCCTTTCTAGTTCTTGTAAATCCATGTCCGGTTCAACACACCTATCCATCTTTCAATGATATAACTAGGTTTAGCAAACATGAGAAAATCCTAAAATAAATTAACAAGGCTGCAATGCAAAAATGCTTATGAAAAAGTTGCAACCATATGATAATAAATTTAAAAGCAAACATAATGTTGGCGAAATGTCACAAAAAATTACATAAAACCAAGATATTTGTAGTAAATCTCAAAGCATAAAACCAAAGTAGATAGAGCGGGGTTCCCACTTGTACCATGACTAGAATGAGAAACTCCAGATTCTGTTCTCCTTTCATTCATATTCAAACTTGAAAAACAATTACAAGAAATCAAAATAGGTTGCATATGTTAACAAATTATTACATTCTTACAACAAATACATAACAACTTATTAGTGTACATCATAAATCTCGAGAAATAATAAGGAGCACCCATAATTCGGTATTTAATTTCTACTATTGTTTAGGGATTTATCATGCTCATAAGGCAATTCAAAATATAACCGAGGATAATCCCGATAAATCCTAAATAATAAGAAAGAAACGGGCACATGAAACACCCGTTAAATGCCGGAAATAGTAAGTTAATCCAAAGAAATGATGGAAATAGTACGTAAATCCAACTTGTTTCAAACTAACTAACCCATCAATTTATTTTTAGTTTAATTAGTAATAATAATAGGGAAATTCATAATAAGTAATTAGTAATCCCGAAGCTCCCATAATATAATAAGCGATGCTAATAAGTAAATAAATATAAATAAATAAAGATAAATTGGAAAAATATACATACAGGCTGTTACCAAGAAGGAGTTGACCGGAGTTGAATTGAATTGATAACGGCGGCACTTACTTGAACCCTAAAACATCAAACACCAACAATTACACACACGAAATCGAACTGTACTTTACTTTAAATCCCTACATACAGTTAAGAAATTAATTAATTTTGATTACCACGGAGGAGTTGATAATGGCGGCCCTTGAACCCTAAAACATACAAGAAAAACAACACTCAAGTTAACAAATCAAATAAGCCAATAAAGCAGGAAATTCTTCTAAGTTTTTTAAGCACCGAAATACCTTGGAATATGATGTTGAAGCGGATTTGCGTATAAGAGGGGCGGAGGAACGGAGGAGGAAATGGAGGATTCCGGGGGATGTGTATTGTGAGAGAGAGGTTGTGTGAGGGAGAAAGAGAGTGAGATTCCGTTTTGCGTGTTTTGCCCTTTTGACTTTGAAAGACAGAGCGTGTATTACATACATATGTATGTATAGGCTGTATATCGATAGGTGGGCCGGGCAACTTCAACTTTCCCTTATTAAAAAGGGAAATTCATTTGAATATGTTGAAAACGAAAACGAAAAGGGGCCCAAATTTTTCGGCGGGTAACTTGAAAATTAAGTTTTGGGCCCGAAATTCGGCGGGATTGAGGGAGGGAATATGTATAACATACATAATTTTGTACATACATTACTAATTATTATTATAATTGGGGTTTCATTTAATAATAATTAGAAATAATTAATAATTAGTAATAATTAGTAATTTTTAATTTTCCTAATTTATTATACATTATAATTAATAACAAATAATTAATTTTAAATGAAGCCCTAATTGACTGTTTTTGACATGGTTTACATGTTTCAATGACTACCATGACCCCTAACTGACTGTTTGACATGGATTACATGTTCCAGTGACTACCATGACCCCTAACTGACTGTTTGACATGGTTTACATGTTTCACTGACTACTATGACCCCTAACTGACTGTTTGACATGGATTACATGTTCCAGTGACTACTATGACCCCTCACTGACTGTTTCACCTCGTTTACATGTTTCACTGACTACCATGACCCCTCATTGAGCGAACCTCGATCTAACATCTTATTATATGTAATCAACCCTGATCACAATAATCGTCTTAAGCGAACCTCGATCTATCATCTTATTATGTGTAAGCAACCCTGGTCACAGTTTAACATCTTATTATGTGTAATCAACCCTGATCACAGTAATCGCAATGATCGAACCTCGATCTAACATCTTACCATGACCCCTAACTGACTGTTTGACATGGTTTACATGTTTCACTGACTACTATGACCCCTAACTGACTGTTTGACATGGATTACATGTTCCACTGACTACCATGACCCCTAACTGACTGTTTGACATGGTTTACATGTTTCACTGACTACGATGACCCCTCACTGACTGTTTCACCTGGTTTACATGTTTCACTGACTACTATGACCCCTAACTGACTGTTTGACATGGATTACATGTTCCAGTGACTACTATGACCCCTAAGTGACTGTTTGACATGGTTTACATGTTTCACTGACTACTATGACCCCTAACTGACTGTTTGACATGGATTACATGTTCCAGTGACTACTATGACCCCTAAGTGACTGTTTGACATGGTTTACATGTTTCACTGACTACTATGACCCCTCACTGACTGTTTCACCTGGTTTACATGTTTCACTGACTACTATGACCCCTAACTGACTGTTTGACATGGATTACATGTTCCAGTGACTACTATGACCCCTAAGTGACTGTTTGACATGGTTTACATGTTTCACTGACTACTATGACCCCTCACTGACTGTTTCACCTGGTTTACATGTTTCACTGACTACTATGACCCCTAACTGACTGTTTGACATGGATTACATGTTCCAGTGACTACTATGACCCCTAAGTGACTGTTTGACATGGTTTACATGTTTCACTGACTACTATGACCCCTCACTGACTGTTTCACCTGGTTTACATGTTTCACTGACTACTATGACCCCTAACTGACTGTTTGACATGGATTACATGTTCCACTGACTACCATGACCCCTAACTGACTGTTTGACATGGTTTACATGTTTCACTGACTACGATGACCCCTCACCGATCGTTTCACCTGGTTTACATGTTTCACCGACTACTATGACCCCTAACCGATCGTTTGACATGGTTTACATGTTTCACCGACTACGATGACCCCTCACTGACTGTTTCACCTGGTTTACATGTTTCACTGACTACTATGACCCCTAACTGACTGTTTGACATGGATTACATGTTCCAGTGACTACGATGACCCCTCACTGACTGTTTCACCTGGTTTACATGTTTCACTGACTACTATGACCCCTAACTGACTGTTTGACATGGATTACATGTTCCAGTGACTACTATGACCCCTAAGTGACTGTTTGACATGGTTTACAAGTTTCACTGACTACTATGACCCCTAACTGACTGTTTGACATGGTTTACATGTTTCACTGACTACGATGACCCCTCACTGACTGTTTCACCTGGTTTACATGTTTCACTGACTACTATGACCCCTAAGTGACTGTTTGACATGGTTTACATGTTTCACTGACTACTATGACCCCTCACTGACTGTTTCACCTGGTTTACATGTTTCACTGACTACTTATGACCCCTAACTGACTGTTTGACATGGATTACATGTTCCAGTGACTACTATGACCCCTCACTGACTGTTTCACCTCGTTTACATGTTTCACTGACTACCATGACCCCTAACCGATTTTTGACATGGATTACATGTTCCAGTGACTACTATGACCCCTAAGTGACTGTTTGACATGGATTACATGTTCCAGTGACTACTATGACCCCTCACTGACTGTTTCACCTCGTTTACATGTTTCACTGACTACCATGACCCCTAACTGACTGTTTGACATGGATTACATGTTCCAGTGACTACTATGACCCCTAAGTGACTGTTTGACATGGATTACATGTTCCACTGACTACCATGACCCCTAACTGACTGTTTGACATGGTTTACATGTTTCACTGACTACTATGACCCCTAATTGACTGTTTTTGACATGGTTTACATGTTTCAATGACTACCATGACCCCTAACTGACTGTTTGACATGGATTACATGTTCCAGTGACTACTATGACCCCTCACTGACTGTTTCACCTCGTTTACATGTTTCACTGACTACCATGACCCCTCATTGAGCGAACCTCGATCTAACATCTTATTATATGTAATCAACCCTGATCACAATAATCGTCTTAAGCGAACCTCGATCTATCATCTTATTATGTGTAAGCAACTGATGTGATCCGTGATCTGAATCAGATCCGAAATTGCCCAAGGACTTGACTGATGGCACCAATACGACGAGCACCGCGACCCTTAGCTAACTCGTAACTAAGAACCTTGGTATGACCTCAACCCTTAGATAACCCGTATCTAAGAACATTGTTATACGAACGCCACAAGGTCTGCTCAGAACCTTGATAAGTTCCGTTTGGAATCCACCAAACACGGTTTGGAATCCACCAAAACCAATGTGAGAAAACTCACCAAAACTTAAAAGCTTCAAATATAATATATATCTCAAAATTTGTCTGATGATTACAATGACTCTTAATGCCTTTATATAGGCTACAGACTCCAATACTATTTGCTAATCTAGCAATGTGGGACAAAATAACTATAAATAAAAACAATAACAAAAATAAAATACTATCTAACCAATGTGGGATAATAAAAGTTAACTAAAAATAAATAAAAGACTCCAAATAAATTTGACAAGTTTCTTCTCGATGGGAATCACATCATTCCCTCCCGGTTCCAAGAGGATTCGTCCTCGAATCAAAAGGATGTCGTAAAATGCACCATCAAGGACAAAACAGTTCGAACCAACAACGAATATCAATGATATGCCCGGATCAAATACAAGGCGGACATGCCACTTCAAATCAGTATATCTTCGAGATGTTGATGCATACATCACCAAGGAAACCAATGAGTAGTAATCTTGCGGGTGCTCAATGCAAATAATGCTCTCCGGAGCAGCAACATAGGCATAGGGATTAGAAGCCAGAATAACTGCACAATACACCGCAAAAGGATCAATGAAAGTGTGCTTCGTTTTCCATCAATGTCAATTGGGACAAGAACATCCATAGGCAATATATTGGTTGGATTGGGTATATCAGATGGCCCAGTTAGCTCCTCAAGCGGATGATCTTCACGTACCTGTAAAGAAGACGAAATAGAACTCGAACAAGTGGTCGGTGAAGTAGGACCAACAGTCCCATCTGCCTCGATTTTCTCCACCACTTTTTCAGTCTCCTCAGTGATTGCCGCTTCCACAATCGACTCTTGGACTACATCCACTAATTTTGCTTCAACAACCTCTTCCAAATTCTCCATAAAATTCGGATTATTATCCTCTACCATTCTCTCATAATCATCGCCTTCCAACTCATCTTCTTGAGTATTAGCAATCTCAACGGTGGTCTCTATAATCTTCTCTGGAATATTAACATTCACCTGGTCATCCTTAGGTGATGTCCCCCGTAAACTACCTATTTTCTGCCATAGATTAGGGCAATCATAATAGTGATGATCACCGCAATAAACAGAAAACAACTCGTAGAAGTGTGCTTAACCACATTAGTACCACCCCGGTTACCTCTACCACCACGATTATCTCTACCACAGCGGGTATCTCTACCACCACGGTAAGATTGCTCAGTTACTCCCTTTAACATATTCCTCATCTTATCCATCATATCATCAAAACGTCGTTATATTTCTAAGTGTCGATCCATCACATCATTCAAATTCCGAAAATAGGCATCCATAGGACTCTCCATTACTCAAGATCGAAAATCGCCAATAGGTAGCACACGACAAGTATCCAGAATGTCCAAACAAAAATATTCGACAGTGATTTTTTTTGAGAGGTGTACTAGAATCACGGGTGTGATTAAAATCACACCTAGGTGTTAAGCCCACGTAAATTTGGCAGCTAATTTTTTTTTTTTGTTTTTTTTTGTTTTGTTTTTTTTTTAAGCTTAACCAATAAAAAAAAATTCGGTTAACAAAAAACAAACAATCACTTGGCCTTAGACGGCGGCTGCTGCAAAGGAAGAAGGGGGGTGTGCGGCCGTAGAAAAATTTGGGAGGGGGGAGATGAAAATTGCGGCCGGTCAAATTGGGGTAGGGAATTGCGGTGATGATGATGATGCAAAAGGATCAAGTTTTTTTTTTTTTTTTTTTTTTTTTTTTTGTGTTATGTGTATATGCGAACTCGCAGGAAGCAAACGAAGAAAGGATTTTTTTTTTTTATTTTAAATTGAACAAGAGTTGCTTTGGGGAATCAAAGAAAACAAATTAGGTCAAAGAAGGCTGCTGGGAATTGCGGCTGATGCAAAAGATCAACTTTTTTTTTTTTTTTTTTTTTTTGAATAATAAGAACAGGAAAAAAAAAAGAAGGGCGCAGGAAATAAGAAAAAAAATAATAATAAAAGGGAAATTGCCCAAGGACTTGACTGATGGCACCAATACGACGAGCACCGCGACCCTCAGCTAACTCGTAACTAAGAACCTTGGTATGACCTCAACCCTTAGATAACCCGTATCTATTTCCATGGCCTTAGAATCCCCTATTTGATAATCACATTGTTTCATAGGGGGTAGGGATTCCAATACATGCCTCTTGCCACCAAAAGAAAAAGAATAGCGAGTCCGGGATGCATTATGACGTACATTATGCAAAGATAGCCATGATCTCCCAAATATCAAATGTACATCACTTAGTGGCACCACATCACATGAGACAACAAATTTGTATAACTTCCAATGGACACTGGAACCCGTGCATACCGTGTAACTTTAACCCGATGGTTTTCCACAACAATGTAGTAGGGCTGATAAAGTCTTTCCGTCCGCAAGTTTAATTCCTTAACCACATCTTTACTAATTAAATTTTCCTCTTCATCGTGATCAATGCACAACTCATATTCATAATCTCCAATAAAACATGATGTGTAAAATAAGTTGTTACCATGACCACTACGTCTTTCTTTTAACATGTTATGAAGTTGAGCCTTCATATCCTCCATCAGATCATCAAAACATCGCTCAATATCCAAATTCCGATTCATCAAATCATTCAAATTCCTAAAATAGGCATCAATAGGACACTCCTTTGACATTTTCACGATGGAAATTTACCAAGAAGTAGCACGTGACAAGTATCCAGAATGTCCAATCAAAATTATTCGTAAGATTTTTTTTTTTTTTTTTGCTTCAAGACAAGAACACGGACGAAAAATATATATGGCTGGCAATATAAGGATTTTTTTTTGTTTTTTTTTTGAACAGGAACGTAATTCAAGAACTGGATTTTTTTTTATGTTGAAAGGAAAAATATATGCAGGAATCCAATGAAAAAGAAAACAAAAGAAAAAAAACAAGGGATATTTGGATACCGTCAGTGTCTGGCTCTGATACCAACTGATGTGATCCGTGATCCGAATCAGATCCAAAATTGCCCAAGGACTTGACTGATGGCACCAATACGACGAGCACCGCGACCCTTAGCTAACTCGTAACTAAGAACCTTGGTATGACCTCAACCCTTAGATAACCCGTATCTAAGAACCTTGGTATACGAACGCCACAAGGTCTGCTCAGAACCTTGATAAGTTCCGTTTGGAATCCACCAAACACGGTTTGGAATCCACCAAAACCAATGTGAGAAAACTCACCAAAACTTAAAAGCTTCAAATATAATATATATCTCAAAATTTGTCTGATGATTACAATGACTCTTAATGCCTTTATATAGGCTACAGACTCCAAGACTATTTGCTAATCTAGCAATGTGGGACAAAATAACTATAAATAAAAACAATAACAAAAATAAAATACTATCTAACCAATGTGGGATAATAAAAGTTAACTAAAAATAAATAAAAGACTCCAAATAAATTTGACAAGTTTCTTCTCGATGGGAATCACATCAGCAACCCTGGTCACAGTTTACCTTCTATTGATATGTTGTGTTACCTTCTATTATATATTTATAATTTAGGAATGAATTTCCAATAATTTATGGTTGCAATGTAAAATGCTCTTTGTACTGTAATTGTAATCTTATGTTCGAAGACATAATAATAATAATATGTTGCCGTTTCTTATGGATAGAAACCAAACATAACACTGCATAACATAACATTACAAATTAATAGAAAGTGAACCATACTTAAACCCATTACTCATCACATCAAATATGTCTTACCTCAACTCCACACCAACCATATTTTATTATACATTTACATAACATTACTAACGCAAGCACAATCAAAAGATAGCATAGACCATAAAATGTTGTAGCTCACATGTTTACCCTTACAACAAACTAAAAAAACATCTTGTACCCCATTATTGAACACTAGCGGCTAACTTTGGACATTTCCCCTGGTTATGACCACGACCCTTGCATCTACCACATACGAGTCCATCCCGTGGTTCTCCCGCATTTTTTCTCTTCTTCTCAGGGTCTACCACCGCCTCTTCGTTCCCGATGGGGGCAAAACTTTCCTAGCAATCACATCCTTAGGAAATGCAACTTCCTCTTTATTCGGCAAAGGATACACAAATTCGAGAATATAATGCCCTCCAACATTCCACGGTGTAATGAGGGCTACAATGCTTATACCCATGACCTCCACTCGCCTTTATCGCAAAGAATTGCATGTTTACAAGGAAATAGATGTACTTGAAATTGCTTACATGTACATGTATTCTTTTCCAGTCCACAATGTGGCATGTCACACCATCACGAACATCATACACGGGTGATGCAATTTCCTTAACTTCTATACCCAAAGAAGCATTGTATTTTTCCAACATCAACTTTTCCATTTGTGGAGGTAGGGAGTCTTACATTTCATGGCTTCAAAGGCATGTCTCTTAGCAAACCAATCTTGCATTATCTCACGAATGCGTTCGAGCATACCAACCACACATAATTCTCGAGAGCACACTGTTAAATGACTCAAAGACTTGTTTGACGTCATGATATTGTACCTCATACCCGGAAAGTGTGCCCTTGCCCAATGGCAAAAAGATTCTTTATCCAAATATTCTCTAATCGTTTTCTTCTTTTTCCCTTACTTGCTTCCACCTCCGTTTTGCTACATAATGCATTAAACAACGCTTCAAATTCATGTAACCTATACGCTTCACAGCGAGTGGATGTGAACAAGCGTCCGATATCAAATCGTGGAAATTTAGTGTTCAAATTCCTTCTCATGTGAAATATACAATATCCATGATGAGCGTTACGAAACACTTTATTCACTCCGTGCTTTATGCTATCGGCACGATCAGAAACTATAACAAGCTCATTTGTGTCCCCGGTGATTGATTTCAACTGCTCAAAAAACCAACTCCATGATCGATTATTTTCGGAATCGACAACTCCCCACGCAATAGGATAAATTTGAGCATTTGCATCTTCACATGTTGCCGTAAGTAATACACCTTTGTAGGCCGAGCTCAAATGTGTTCCATCCACAACAACAACACGACGCAACAAAGAGGACTGAAATGCTTTTTTAGTCCGTCCAAGGCAAATAAACAAATATTTGAATTCATCTTTTTTATCGGTGAAAATCTTTGTCACGAGTTCCAGGATTTCGCAACTCCAACATATGACAATACTTGGGCAATTGGCCATAACTATCACCTGGCTTTCCTACTACCATTTCCATTGCAAAGTTTTTAGCCATCCATGCCTTAGTATAGCTTATGGTATATCCAAACTCTCTCGCGAAAGTCATTAACTACATCTTTTGGTACATAAGCACGGTTCGGATCTCGTAAACCTAGCAAGATACTCCCTTGCTATGAGAGTGTATGATGCATTATTATGGTCTTTGTTGCGAACGGTTAAAGAACAAGTATGCACCTTCTTGTAAACTCGAACTTCAAACTTATCCGCACCTTTTCCTATCCGTGTTGCCCGCACATACCATTTGCATTCATCATCTTTACAAGCCACGACATAAATGCTTCGGGATGATTTTACCGTTATAAATTCAAAGTGATGTCTCACGGCCAACATCTCTAACTTTTGTATCAATAGCTCTTTTGATTCAAAAATGTCATGCTTATGAATATCTTCACTTTCTGGAATCCTCGCCGGTGGTACAATACTACCAGCATCACTCACATTCAAGATGACGGGAACAGAATTTTGATTTGGTGTACTCAATTCCACACCATTATTTCCCTCTACACCATTCATGTTGCGTGTTTCTGTTTCTATTTCTGTTTCTGTTTCTTCATTACTCAACCTTTCAACATTGACATTACGTGTCTTGAATGCTTCCAAACTCACATCACCATCTCCATCCGAGCACAAGGAAGACAATAACGGATCCACACTCATATAAATATCATCACTCCTAACTTCAATATCGACATCATCACTCATAACTTCTTCAAGGTTGTCAACATTCTCCACAGGCGTCCGATTATTCAACAATTCATCAATAGACTTAAAACCATTATTTCCCATATTCGACCTTTCAAGGTTTTCAACATTCTCCACAGTGTCCGATTATTCAACAATTCATCGACAAAGCGTGACTTAAAACCATTCTTTCCCATGTTCGGCCTTTCAAGGTTGTCAACATTCTTCACACCTTTCGAAATAGGCGTATCCTTATTCAACATTTCATTACTGACGGCCATAGACGAAAAACCATCATATCCCCTATTCTCTCCATCCATGTTGCCACAATTGTTGCCAAAAGCATGTGTTTCTTCATTTCTATTATCTTTATCAATGAGGCTAATACCAACGAATGTGCTTTCACAAAAAGAGACTAACCACTTCACACTTGTTATCGAATCAATTACCATCGGTGGTGCACTTGGAAAGTTTGACATTACCGGGACAATACATTGCATCTCCAATTCTTTCACCGTTGTATCGATCTGCAACTCTTGCACCACCTTATCGTAAAATTCTACAAATGATGTGTTCTTGTGAATCATGATTGCCCTCATTTTTTTCTTTCCTTTCCCCACATACTTCCATTCCCATTTACCATCATCGTTCTCTACAAACTCAACATGATAACAAATATGTATCCATACAACATCCATCCCCCTTAAATTACACAAACGGATCACAATCTCCAAACGATCTCCAAACGGCCCCTTTAACAACCAACTAATCAAAACAAACAAATAACCACGTATTATCGAATCATTTCATTGAAATGTTCAAAAAATACTTTATTCCAAATCTTTTAGTTCCAATCATAATGGGGAAATTTCTCCCTTTAGTAAGGAGAGAAACACTTCTAAGGCTGTTTAAACACTTACATTATAGTGACCGGTGAGATTTCGGCTGCAACTGGTCAACGCTCTACAACGCAATTGGATTGGGATTGCAACTTTATGCTCCAATAATACGCATTCTACACAAATTACTGAAATGAGGAAGAAAAGTGGGAGAATTGCGAAGGGAAGAAGTGAGACATTCGCTAATTGGGTTCACCAAAACAATACGAATTGGGTTCACCGAAAATGGAAAGGGAAATCGGGATGCTACAGTTCACTTATGCCTTCAAGATATTAATAAGGGAGCTTCATTTAATGTTGAATCTTCTGGACCGATTTTGAAAGGATTGCAATGGTGGAAGAAGAGGAAGGAAAACGAGAGGAAACGGGAATTGAACGTTGATGGCCAAAGCAAAGAAAAGAGGGACAATTGAAATAAGAATCTAACCCTAAACCCCAATTTGATTTGATAAAAAATTAAAATAAAAAAATAAAAAAAAATTACGTGGATTTTGCTTAAAAAAATAATTTCCCTAGAAGAATAGAATAAATAAAAATATAGGGGGATTCCCATAAAGGGAGTTAACGGAAGATGGAATGTGTGATAACGGGCTACGAGGGGCATAAGAGGAACTTCCTATACAGGCTTCAATGGAACCCCTTTAGATGATTAAAAATGAGAGAGGCCCTTTTAAGAATTTCGACCCTTTGACAGTCCCTTTTAAATGAACGCCCCCCTGTTATATCATCTATAATACACGTAGTGGGGTTCAGCGGTGGCGGATATGGCCTAGTGGTGGCGGCATGGGTGTGTAGTGCAGCCTGGACTATAAGCTGGAGGTCAGCGGTTCGATTCCCGTAATGGGGTTGATTTCCGATTGATAACACCCTTCAGTGCAGTGGTCGAAAAGGCAACCCATGTTGGAGCTACTAGGTTACCTGATTAACCTCTCCTCACTTTCATGTGGGATCGGGGGTGAGGGACCCTTAATGGTAGGGTTTACCATTTTTTTATAATACACGTAGCTCATCCCCTGGATATGGCCTAGTGGTAAAAGGTTGGGCGTGGTGTAGTGCCTAAGCGAGTCTGAAAGTCGGAGTGTGGGGGTTCGAGTCCCGTAAAGGGCCGGCCCCTTTCGGTAAGAAGATAAAATAACGCAAGCCCCTTCCTGGAGCTGCTAGGTCGCTGATTAACCTATCCTCGCACTCATGTGGGATCGGTGGCGAGGGGGCCATTACGGTTAGGGTTTAACCGTTTTTTTATAATACACGTGGCTAAATAACTTTCACAATATCAAGCCTTCTAAAATGTGTACTACCTCCGTCCTATAAAAAGTGTCCAATTTTTTAAAATGAATTGTCTTATAAAAAGTGTATATTTAGAAAACCAATATATCATTTTAATATATTTTTTTCCAAACATACCCCTATCATAACATTTAATGTTTATATATTCATTTCATATTCTAAAAGAGCATTTATTAGTATATATGTCTATCAGTACTTAAAATACAACACATTAATTATTTTTCTTAATCTTTATACATCATAAAAAGTAGACACTTTTTATGGGACGCAGGTAGTACTATTGTTTATCTTATTGTTTATACTACCTTTATATATATATATATATATATATATATATATATATATATATATATATATATATATATATATATATATATACTAGAATGGATTGAGAAGTGTGTTTATATGTGGTTGATGAATGATGATATAGCAGCAGCTGGACAGAGAGTAGAGCAAGAAACACCCTCAACTTTTACTGTTGTCATATATAACAACTTCCACCAAGCAGCAAATCAAGTTGTTTTCTAATTTGAAACACTCATGAAAAAAAAAAAACATGGTAACTAATACAATTACCCAAGAGGCAATTAGAAGGATTTAAGCAAAAGTAACTTCACATGATGTAAGGTATCAAGTCATGCTTCTTTAGAAGTTCTCATATCTTAGCTTTAACAATTCATAGCAAAATGCAATACAGACGTTAATTTTCGGGTACTAATATTTTTTTCAATGCCTTCAGGTGCCACTTGCATATAGCCTCGCAGTTTCCACTGCTTCAGCTTCATTCGACTTCCAATGCTTTGCAATATTTTTAGACAATGGATCGTCTGGATTTGGAGCACTAATTAAGGAGAGCTTGGATGCTCAAAAGTACTGTTCGAATTTGGAGGGCCGGACTCCATTTATCTGTTAGGATATCCCCTGGATATGGCCTAGTGGTAAAAGGTGGTATATCTTAGTAAGAAATCGAACCTTTGGAGCTGTCATTGGATACTCTTCAGGCAAAAACAGTTCCAACTTGAAAACACATCCTGCATAAGGGGACTGGCTAGGGCCAGTTGCAACCTTTGTAGTCATCCTGGTCATTCTCTTAGCCTTTCAAGTGAAAAGAAAGCAATTAGAAAATTGAATAAGCATGTGTAACAATCCATCCCCTAAGTTTGTGGATTGCGACCAAATATGAAAAGAAACACAACTAAAATGCCAAACAAAGAACATGTAGCATCTCAGAAACAACCTCTACAAGGCTACATATATCCAACATGTTCAGATCCTATACACCATATAAGAATCATTCAACAAAAATCTATACACATCACAACTAAGAACGAAGGTAAAATATTTAGCTCAAATTTATCCGGAATGAACTTATATATGAAGGAAAACAGAGGATCTGAAAGGGAAGCGGCAGGATAAAAGGCATAGAACAATTAAATTCATGAGTAGTATCTTATGACAAACATACCTGAAGTCGATATCTGCAGCCCCCTAATGTGCAAAAAGTTATATAAACTGCAACACGACCATTTCCAACATTGTGATTAAAAAGACAACACTATTTCTTTAAGCTGATCAAACATGAAAGAAGCATGTCGATTTCAGCCTTAAAACGAAAACCACTAATGCACATTTCATCATCAGCAGCACCATGGGCTGGAACGGGGGCAAACAGGTCTGGTCCACCAGGACCTCCGGTGGCGGCGGCGGTCTTCTATGCGAACCGGAACTAGGTTCCGAACCCTCTGGACTGTTGCAGAGTCTGATCAAATGGCTGATACTTGCGAATGTCAGCATCGCCCATACTTCTACGTGCAAACTTCATAGACTCCTCGAAATGAGCAGCCTTGATCTCTGCAACTTCTCAACATCCTCGTCCATTATATCTAGATTCTCATTTCTCCTCCTCTCTTTTTCTATGTCCTGCAATACACGTCAGGTTTTAAATGAGGACCAGACAATATCAAAACACCAAACATCTGTCATATGATAAACTAATGAGCATAGGTCTGTATACATCAAACCTCAGCAAATCTAAAACTCAACAAAAAAGATAAAATTACATGCATAACATCCTAGTTGTTAAAGAGCGCTAGGCAAAGCCTAGGTTGCCTACACGATGCCTAGGCGATCATAGACTGGCACATCAAAACACCCAAAAACCGTATTATAGAATAATGAAACAATGATAAATGAGTGAATCACATTATACAAACACACTTTTATTAATAAATAAATAAAAACAAAAGAATGGATACTGTAATTAAAGAATATAAGTTATCCAACTTCCTTATACCTAAATTTTTTATTATTTTTTAAATGCCTTCATCCTATGATATCTACTTTAACACCTCTTCCATGTTTATGTTTATGCGAATAACTCAATTTGGAAGGAGATGGCGAGCTTGCGAGCCGCAACAAGTTCCCGAACATGATGGAAATCAATCACAATATGTTTGGTGCGAGCATGGAAAACCGGATTGTGAGCGAGGTACGTAGCACCAATATTATCACACCAGAGTATAGGAGGAGCCGGTAGGGAGATGGACATCTCACGCAGGAGGCTGCAGAGCCACTGAATTTCTGCCGCAGTATTGGATGGGGTCTTGTATTCAGCCTCGGTGCTACTCTTGGAGACCGTGAAGTGTTGCTTGGAACGCCGGCTGATAAGATTATTCCTAAGAAAGATACAGTAAGTGCCAATAAAGCGACGGTTATCGGAGTCGGCCGCCCAATCGGAATCAGAGTAAGCACGCAATGAGATAGGAGAATGCCGAGAGAGAAGCAAACCATCAGAGACCGTGTGCTTGGGGTAGCGAAGGATGCGTTTAACAGCCGTCCAATGGGCATCAGTAGGAGCGTGCATGAATTTACTAACCTTATGAACAGCAAAGGCAATATCCGGGCTAGTGAAGCTGAGATACTGTAAGCCCCCAACAATAGTGCGATATAGAGATGGGTCGGAGCAAGGAGGGCCGGAATCCAGAGTAAGCTGTGTGGAGGCAGACATCGGAGTTTGACAAAGTTTGGCTTTGTCCATGCCAGCACGTTGTAAGAGCTGGAAAATGTAGTTCCGCTGAGTAAGATAAAGACCATCAGAGTGAGGAAGGACCTCAATTCCAAGAAAGTAGGAAAGATAGCCGAGATCCTTAACCGTGAAATGGGTGGACAAATAAGCGATAACCTTCTCAACCAAAGAAGACGAAGAACCAGTAATGATAATATCATCAACATAAATAAGGACGTATACACGAGCACCTGCACGAGAAAAAATATAGAGAGAAGTGTCGGCCTTGGAACCCACAAAACCAAAGCGAGTGAGAACAGCCGTAAACCGCGCAAACCAAGCGCGAGGGGCCTGACGGAGGCCATAAAGGCTGCGACGTAAACGGCAGACATAGTCTGGATAGTCAGGGTGAACAAACCTTTGAGGCTGCTGCATATATACCGGTTCAGATAAATGGCCATGTAGGAAGGCATTCTGAATGTCCACTTGGCGTAAGGTCCACCCCTGTGAGATAGCAAGAGACAAAAGCAAACGAATAGTGACCGGTTTGACAACCGGGCTAAAAGTCTCATGGAAGTCAACACCTTCCGCCTGATGAAATCCCTTGGCAACTAAGCGCGCCTTGTACCGTTCCAGGCGACCATCTGCATGATGTTTGGTCCGATAGACCCATTTGTTACCAACAATATTCATATGAGGACATTTGGGAACAAGATCCCAGGTATGATTGTGCAGTAGAGCATCAATCTCCTCTCGCATAGCAGTACGCCAATGGGGGTTTTTGGAGGCTTCAGTGTAAGAGGTAGGGTCGATAGTGGAAGCTGTGGTGACAAGCGCTTTGGGAAGGGGATAACGAATGTAGTCAGGCAGGGACACGGATTTGCGAAGAGGGTGTGCCCACAAGTGGCCACATGGCCACCATCTTATCTTGATACGTGACACTATTTGTTTTGTTTTTTTATCAAACCTTTGTGGCTTTTATTTAAATCAAACGTGTGACGTTAGTAGTTTGTACAGAAAAGGGGAAAAAAATGGAAAGACCGACGGATTTGATGGTGTGCCCACAAGTGGCCACGTGGCGCGAATATTTGTTTGGCCATATTTTCTTGTTGTATTTTATAGCTAAATTTGGCTTATCTTCCATCGTACTATACACAACGTAACTTCAAATCCATCGGTTTTCCTTTTTTTGTGCTAAGAGGGTGTGCCTACAAATGGCCAAGTGGGCACCCTCTTAGCTTCACACGTGGCCCTTTTTTTTTTTTTTTTTTTTTATTATCAAACCTTTGTGGTTTTTTTTAAAATCAAATGTGTGCAGTTAGTAGTTTGTACATAAAAGGGAAGAAAAAAAACGGAAATACCGACGGATTTGCTACGAGGGTGTGCCCACAAGTGGCCACGTGGCCACCATCTTATCTTGACACGTGGCACTTTTTGTTTTGTTTTGTTTTTTTATCAAACCTTTGTGGCTTTTGTTTAAATCAAACGTGTGCCGTTAGTAGTTTGTGCAGAAAGGGGGAAAAACGGATAGACCGACGGATTTGATGTTGTGCTATGTAGTGTACGATGGAAGATGAGCGAATTTAGCTATAAAAATACAACAAAAAAAAGGTGACCGTAGTTTGTTCTGAAAAGGAAAAAAAATAAAAGACCGACGGATTTCACGTTGTGCTGTGTAGTGTACGATGGAAGATGGGCTAAGTTTAGCTATAAAAATACAACAACAAAAAAAATTTTAAAAAAAATGTGACCGAAGAAATATCAGGACCACGAAAGTACTCACGGCGCCACGATTACTCTCGGCACCCTATAAATCACTCTTGGCACCACATTAAATATCTTTATTATTTAGAATAACATAACGTCAGTGGAACTGACGCCCGTTTGGTACGGTACCATTGAAACTGACGTTGGTTTCCAGTCCAAACGTCCGTCTCACTGATTTGACAGTTACAAATGTGTCATTGTTGCACAACGTCAGACGAGTGAGACAAAACGTCGGTAGCTCTAACACGCGTAATGTCGGTTGTCCAAACGTCCATAGTTTCTGCTGAAAAGGAAAAAAAGGAAAGACCGACGGATTTCACGTCGTGTTGTATAGTGTACGATGGAAGATGAGCCAAGTTTAGCTATTAAAAAACAACAACAACAACAACAACAAAAAAAGTGACCGAAGAAATATCGGGACCACGAAGTACTCACGTCGCCACAATTACTCTCGACACCCTATAAATCACTTTTGGCACCACATTGAATATCATTATTATTTAGAACAACATAACGCCAGTGGAACCGACTCTCGTTTGCGTCGGTACCACTGAAACTGACGTTGGTTTCCAGTCCAAACGTCTGTCTCACTGATTTGACAGTTATAAATGTGTCATTGTTGCACAACATCAGACCCACTGACGTTGTGAGCGAGACAAAACGTCGGTAGCTCTGACGCGCGTAACGTGGTGCCAAAAAAGTTATTTGGTGTTATGTAAAATTAAATGAAAATTAATATAAAAAAAAAGGTGCCAATAGTAAAATGGTAGTGCCAATAGAACCCGCCTCTATTTATTTTGAGTTTACTTGAAGAAACATTTTTTATACTTGCTCTGACTAGCTATATTGAACTTATTTGTCGCGTAAGAATGTATGATGTATTTAGGTGGCTTCTAGCGGCAACACGAAAATAATCACAGTGCTACGATTACTCTCGGTACCCTATAAATCACTCTTGGCACGACATTAAATATTTGTATTATTTCGAACAACATAACGTCAGTGGAACCGACGCCCGTTTGCGTTACGAGTGCCGCTGAAACTGACGTTGGTTTTCAATCCAAACGTCGATGACACTGATTTTACAGTTATAAATTTGTCATTGGTGCACAACGTTAAACACGCTTACGTTGTCAACGAAAAAAAAAAAGTCGGTGGCTCTGACGCGCGTAACACGGTGTCAAACAATGATTTGGTGGTGTGTTAAAGTAAATGAAAAAAAAAAGGGTGCCAATAGTAAAATGGTAGTGCCAATACAACTTGTAGAACCCACTTCTATTTATTCAGAGTTTACTTGAAAAATCATTTTTTATATTTGTTCTGGCTAGTTATATTGAACTTATTGGTCGTATAAGAATGTATGAGGTATGTATATGGCTTCTATCGGCACCACGATTATTCTCGGCGCCCTATAAATCACTCTTCGCACCACATTAAATGTTTTATTATTTTGAACAGCATAACGTCGGTGGAACCGACGGCCGTTTGCGGTATGAGCGTCACTAATATCTCAAAAATATTAGTTGAACAAGTTGCCTACAAATCTATTCTTTAGTATTATCGTTGATTACGGTTTATGTTGGGTCCGCCGTGCCTTGCACGACTCACTTTCACTAGTATTGTCATTGAAAACAAATGTACCGATAATATATACGTGGGAAGAAGTGTATACCTTATCCAATGTGAGACTCTCTCCAATGATTTAATTCCAAACCACTCTTTAGATGTCTCGTTTTTCGTTTCAGTTACATTTTTTAACACTTTAAACATACACTCACTTCAATGAACACACTTTATAGTATGTTTTTTTTATTTACATTGAATCAACAATATTTTTTTTGACTGGCTAGTTCTTTTTTAAAAAGAATCATATTTAAGTGGCTAAATTTTTCCCTGATTTTCTTAGTAATATTTTTTTTTAACTCCCTTACAATTTGTCAACTTAAAGATTTTGACATTATTATTATTTTTTTGTCCGTAAAATATATTTTCTGAGTACAATAAATAAAAATTAATAAAATTGTAATAAGAAGAAAGAGAAGCAAGTTGCTTTTGGAAAAAAATATATGAAGTTTACTATATGAGCCCTCCAATTTTGGAGTGAAAGGTGATAGATTTTAAAGATAAAGAATATACAAGGGACTCCATTGTAGCGTTAAAGTGCACTCTATTTCTTTAAAATGGTATATCAAGTGTCTAATTGTGGATGGTCTAATTTCCATGTTCTTAAGCCTCTAATAGACCTGATCATGGTTCGGTTTGGATGGTTTCAGTTCGGGTTTGACGCATAGTTATTCGGTTCGGTTGTCATATTTTAACCCCCAAACCGAACTTAAACGATGTCGAACCCGATGGTTCGGTTTGGGTTGGTTTCAGTTTTGATCCGGTTTGGTTTCGGTTTTACAAGCCCAAGCTATCAAAATATAAAGTAACTATCCAAAATATAAAGTAAAAACAAATTGAAGGTTTTCAAAACCCCAATCTAAACCTGAAATTATAAGCAAGAAAAATGAAAATGCGAGACTAAATGCACAATCAAATTAGTGTTTCATTCTCATTTCTCATCATCAGTCATCGGCCTAAACATTAAAAGATAACATACATTATAATTTATCGCGAAAGCAAGCTTAAACAAATGTTCCATTAAAACACTACCAGTACAAGGAGGAAGGAGAGGAACATGCGTGGGCAAGAGCGTAGACAACGTTTTGAAGTTGAACTGGAACAAATGTGGAGGCAGAGAAATCGGCGAAAGAGAAGAGGAGAGGCGCCACAGCTTTGAGAGAATTTTCGAACCCTGGGATGTTTAATTAGGGTTGAGTAATAATGGGTGTATGGTAGGTAATTCGCTTCGGTTTCGGTTTGGGTGGGTTATAATTAGGATAATCCAAACCCAAACCATTTAAAATCGGTTCGATACCAATCCAAACCGATTTGATCGGTTTTCTCTTGGTTTGGTTTCTTTCGCTTCGGTTTGGGTTGGTTTACGGTTCGGATTGATTTTTCGGTTTTTTTGCTTAGCACTATACACCTTAAAAGCCTTTTAAAGGTCAAAATTGCAAATTTGATCTTGTAACTATACACGTTTTGTAAATTTAGTCATAGTTTTTCTCTGATTACAAAATTTATCCGGTAAGTGGTAATTTTTTTACAAAAATAGTTCTACACACTGAAAAATACTGACTGAACTACTTTTCCGATCAAAATTAATGACATGTCATCCAAGGTTTTCTACCTCAGCTATTTTTTAAAAATTACTAATTATTTTCCTTTGCCACGTCACCTTCTTATTTTATTCGTCGGACCTTCCCATCGTTTCTTCCGTAGCCCTTTTCTTCCCATCGTTTCTTATAATAAAAAAAATAAAAATATTTGCAGCAAAGGCGTTGGTTTTCTTCCAAATTTGCAGAAATCTTCGAAGCAATCAGGTATAATGCTTTTTCAATTTGCAAATCCCCCTTTTCTTCCCCATCGTTTACCTTCTTTCTTTTTTGTGTTTTTTTTGTTTTGTTTTTTTTTTTTTTTTTTTTTCGTTTTCTTAATATTCTGTGGTGGTGAAATGGGTGGTACTAATTTGATGTTTTGATGTGTGGGAATGTTTTACAATGGGGTGACCTATTTATTATTATTAATGAAAATGGGGTTTTGTGTTCTTGTTTTTATTTGAGGTGGAATATATCTAAGTCTGTGCATTTTTTTTTTTTTTTTTTGGGTGCTATATGTTTATTGAGGAAGAGAATTTGTAGATTTTTTTCTTTGATTTCATAACTGTTGCAAAGTTATGTAAACAATCTCCTAAAGTGGTCTGGCCCTTCATTATCTCCAGGTGGAATAAATCTGTGCATTTTTCCTTGGTTTTTTTGGGGTGCTGTATGTTTATTGTGGAAGAGAATTTGTGGATTTTTTTCTTTGATTTCACAACTGTTGCAAAGTTATTTAAACAATCTCCTAAAGTGGTCTGGCCCTTCATTATATCCGTAAATGCAGGAATCATGTGTATGAAAGCTGCTAATCTTTTGGCAGAAAACCTCCCCTGATTTTTGTTGTTGTTGTGCTTCGTTTTTGGACACTATGGTTGTTATCTGGGATGGAAACGGAACGGAATGGAAGAGCTTGAACTAAGCTCTGTTTGTAACTAGGGTATAAATACTTTTGGCCTTGTTGTTATTCTAGTTAATCGGCCTTTCCCAATTACAAGCTCTGTTTGTATGGGTAAGACACAACATATCTAAAGTCTCTTTTATGAGATGTTGACATGGGATTATGGAATGATGAATACGCAGTTGTGTAGTTGATTATATAATGTTGTTATTTTGAGTAATCAGTATGTGCTTCTAAGTAAACTGATGGTTAGCCTACTATATTCAGCCAGTTTGAAGTTAAATTGTTGATTTTCTTTTATTCCTAGTTTATTTAGTTTGTACTGTTGTTATTGATGGATTTGGTGCTTACTTGAGGTTGAAATTAAAGTGTTTGTCTAAATTTGTTCAGATTGTCTTTCACTTGTTTGATGATGGAGTAATTGCTAAAACCTTTATGATTGAATATATATATATTTGGTAGAATTATTATGATTTCATGGTAACCACATTGAGTACAGAGGTGGGTAATTAAGCACCAAATCCACTGATTCCACAAATGGACAAATTAAAGCAAACTCTTATCAGGAAAGTCATTACAAGTTATCTACTTTTCTTGCACATTATTCTCTGCTGAGCAGCTACTTGGTTGTATGTTCATGGCATAAAGGGGTTGTTGCATTGTTTGGTTGATGTGAAAATCTGTGTCCATTTGTTTTGTGTCCTTAGATCGATTTCATGTTTGAAGAAGCTGCTGCTTTGGAATATAGATAAAAAATCGTATACGATGATTCCAACCATGAGCGCTATCCTCCTGGTGATCCCGGAAAAACGTGCCTTTGCTTACTTCGTTTTAACTGGAGGCAGGTTTGTATACGAACTCATTTATATAACAGATTAATAAATGGTCAGTTCATTTCTGGTAAGTAGATTCTTTAATCAGCAACAACCTAAAACTTAAACGAGATACTATTGAAATCCAAACGAGAAGAATTCGAACAATGAATTTTACTGCAGAATCAGTTCGATTTTCAATTATGGTCTAAGAACATGAAGAAAAAAAACCCAACACTTTTAGCGATTAGCATGAGATAAGCATTGTAATGGTTTACTGAGCAGCAAACCAAATACGAGTCCTCAACACAGGAATTTTGTAACCGGAAAAAAAATCAGGACCAAATTTGCGAAACGTGTCCAGTTACAAAACCAATTTTGCAATTTTGCCTCTTTTAAAGAGGACACTGAAACCAAAATGTTGAAATATAAAAGATTGAGGAAAACCCGTAGAGTATGATTTGCTATTAGTAAAAGATTTGTGCTATATTTTGAATGATGTAGTTGATCCTATGTGTGGAAAGAATCAGCTACATTGTGCGCTTGTGTGCTACTTTTCTTTTATGAATGCATTGTAATCTCTCAAACAATTATTGAAATATGAATTACTCTTTCCTATTCTAGTTTACAACATAGAATTTCGGAAAATCAACCACCGAATCAGGTTAACTTAATGGTGTGTACACGAGCAACTACACTGTCCAATAGAATGAACAAAACTATAAAAATGGGGTAAAGTAGTGGGGCAAATGCGATTATGAACTGAGCAAGATACCTTTCTTTCTCATCCAACCTCTAGCTTGTGTTTAAGAAATTCTTTGGGAAGATTATGCTGGGTGGATCATTTCTTTGTGCAGTCCACCAAATAAAAGAAAGAAAAAAACAAACATATATATATATATATATATATATACATACATGTGTGTGTGGGTGTCAAATATTATTTAAGGCAATAGTTTAGGTTAATTTTCCCTAATTCTTTATGAACGCGAAGATCGATACTTCTTAGCAATTAGGTCTTTCCAATGTCAGCCCAGACCAATGGAAAAGTATCGTTGATTTGCTCAAACCGAAAGATCGACTATCAGCTTAGTCTGCGTTGATTGTTGACACAGGAGTGACACATCACGTGCCTGGTTCTTTTAAGTCCCTCATTGATCCACGACCAATTGTTCAGTGTCCGATTGGGTTACCCGATGGGAGTTCATCGGTGGCGACTCATGAAGGGAGTGTTATTTTGCCTGAAAATTTATGCTTAAAAATGTCTTGTACGTGCCAAAATTGAATTGCAACTTGCTTTCGGTTACCCAATTACAGGATGATATGATTGTGTATTGCAACTTATGGGGAAATTATGTGTTATGCAGGATCGAGTGACGAGGACGCTGATTGGACTGGCAGAGCGTGTGGATGGACTTTTTCTGTTCTTGGGCGTTCAGGAGGTTCAGGTTTTGGCTATTGATGACGGGAAATCTACAGATTTGTGGCACCGGCGTTTTGGACACCCATCAGAAAAGGTACTTCGACAGGTTCCTAATATTTCTATTTCCAAAAATTTACATAAAGATGGATGTGATATCTGCTTTCGAGCTAAGCAACCTCGTGAACCTTTTCCCATTAGTGAGAATAAAGTTAGTCGTGTTTTTGAGTTGATACATTGTGATTTATGGGGGCCCACTATAGTGTACCCTCAAAATGTGGTGCGACGTATTTTT
This sequence comes from Gentiana straminea, assembly GCA_036785695.1. Classification (NCBI taxonomy): domain Eukaryota; kingdom Viridiplantae; phylum Streptophyta; class Magnoliopsida; order Gentianales; family Gentianaceae; genus Gentiana; species Gentiana straminea. The sequence continues at coordinate 4,677,075 of JAVUPR010000090.1, read as the reverse complement.
TTGAGTATTATTGATGACTATTATCGTTCGGCTTGGATTTATTTATTATTGAATAAAATGGAAGTCGAATTTGCTTTCTTGGATTTCATTACTTTAGTTTCTCGTTAGTTTGAGGTTACCATTAAACGAGTTCGTAGTGATAATGGAACAGAATTTAGACCTTTAATTCCTTATTTTCGTAAAGAAGGTATCATCTTTGAAACGTCTTGTGTTAGTACTCCTCAACAGAACGGTCGGTAGAACGGAAACATCAACACATTCTTAATGTTGCACGTGCATTACGGTTTGATGGACATTTGCCGCTTAAGCTTTGGGGGGAATATGTTATGGCTACGGCTTATAATTAACCGAACACCGTCTAGTGTTTTGAAATTTAAGACGCCTTATGAGACTTTTTTTTGGAAAAAAACCAGACCTCTCAATGCTTCGAATTTTAGGATGTTTATGTTACGCCCACGACCATCGTCACACTCATAAATTTGCTAGCCGGAGTCATAAGTGTGTTTTCCTTGGTTACCCGTTCGCAAAGAAGGGATGGATCTTTTATGACCTAGATACGGAGGAGATCTTTGTTTATAGGGATGTTAAATTTTTCGAACATGTGTTTCCTTTTTCCCAACCGACAGATAGTAAAGCCTCTGTAGTTCCTTACCCTTTGTTTGACGATGTTGGCATAGTAGATCAGGGGTTCGATGCCTCTCTTTCCGGGGATCCACCCTTGCCGGATCCTCCGGTTGAGGGGGAGACGGACTTGACAGTTGACACAGGTGATACTGGGGGTAATATAGTGCCTTCACCACAACCGCGACATCCAGGTGATGGTATTGAAGAGTTGGGTAGGGGTAGACGACAGAAGATTCCAAATTCGTGCTTCCAAGATTTTGTGACGCATTCATTGATTGATCAGAAAAGTCCTATTCCACGCTCTTCCGGTCCGTCAGTTTCCTCAGGTACTCCGTATCCTCTTATACATTATATTAATTATGATAAGTTTTTTGATTAACATCGCAAGTATCTTGCACCTATTACAGTGGGTAATCCTCCTAAATCTTTTAAGGATGCTATGAAACATGAGGGATGGTGTAAGGCCATGTCAGAAGAAATTCAGGCACTTGAGGATCAGGGTACTTGGGTTTTGCAACCCATTCCCCCCGGGAAAAAGGCATTAGGGAGTAAGTGGGTGTATACAGAGAAATATGATGAGCACGGCACCCTACAACGTCTTAAAACCCGGTTAGTGGCTTTTTAGCATCATCAAGAGGAAGATATTGATTATACAGAGACGTTCACCCCTATGGTGAAGATGGTTACTGTTCGCACATTCCTCAGTGTTGTGGCGGTTAAACAATGGGAGATTCACTAGATGGATGTCTATAACACGTTTCTGCATGGTGTTTTGCAGGAGGAAATCTACATGAAAATACCTTCCGGTTTTGCGCAGAAGGATCCGAACTTGGTGTGCAAGATGCGCAAATCATTGTATGGATTGAAACAGGCACCGAGATGTTGGTTTGCAAAGCTTGCTTCCGCTTTGCGTGAGTATGGTTTCCGTAAATCATATTCGGATTACTCATTGTTTACCTTACATCGGGGTGGTATTTAGCTCAGTGTTCTTGTGTATGTCGATGATATGATCATAGCCGGTAATGATAAAGTTGCAATGACGATTTTTAAGCAATATTTGGGGAAGTGTTTTAAGATGAAGGACCTTGGGGTTATGAAATATTTTCTTGGGATCGAGGTGACGCGGAACAATGAGGGATTTTCTTGAATCAGAGGAAGTATGCCCTTGACATTATTCATGAAACCGGTTTACTTGGGAGCAAGCCGGCTGATTTCCCGATAGAGCAGAATCACAAGTTGGCTCTTGCTTCTGGCGCGTTGTTGAGTGATCCAGGGCCATATCGTCGGATGACCGGACGTCTTATATATCTTGGAGTTACCCGACCCGATCTAGCATATTCTCTTCATGTGTTGTCTCAATTTATGCAGGCACCTCGGGTTGATCATTGAGAGACAGCCTTGCATCTGATTCGTTATTTGAGGAAACATCCCGGACATGGTATCTTGCTACGGTCTGACAGTTCTCTTACTCTCGAGGGTTGATGCAATTCTGATTGGGCGAGTTGCCCTTTTACCCGACGTTTATTGAGTGGTTGGTTTGTGTTTCTTGGTCTTTCGCCTATATCCTGGAAATCCAAGAAACAAACCATGGTTTCTCGGTCCTCGGCCGAAGCGGAATATCGATCTATGGCAGAGATTACGTGTGAATTGAAGTGGTTGAAACAGTTACCGGCTGATCTCGGGGTCCGCCACCCCCTGGGATACGACTCTTTTGTGATAGCCAATCGGCACTTCACATTGCGTAGAATCCGGTGTTTCACGAACGCACGAAGCATATCGAGAAAGACTGTCACTTTGTGCGTGATGCTATCACGAAGGCTTAATTCTTCCTTCGTATGTTCCTACGAAGCATCAATTGACAGATATCTTTATGAAGGCGCTGGGTCGGCAACAGTTCGTGTTTTTGTTACGTAAGTTGGGCTTTCGAGATCTTCATGCTCCCACTTGAGGGGGGTATTACGATATGGAAAATATTATGTGCTATGGAAAATATTGATATTAGTGTATTAAATTAGTAAGGGTAGATTGGATATTTTGTTTAGATGTAGTAGCCCTGAAAGTGGCTATGAATATTGTACCATATGATTAATGATGATATACGAAATACATTGACCAAAACTTGTCATGAACCAACTTAGTGGTATGAGTATTAATTTTGATGATGAAATGCAGGGACGGGTGCATCTTCTATATCTAATTCTACCCAGATGGTGCTATGACAATTGACTTTGCAAAGACTAGTGTGTTGGAAGAAGAGACAAGAAAGAAGGCACATGGTGTTTACTCACAGTAGGATGTCTTGGTTACTGAGACATCGGGAGAAGTCAAAACAGAGCTTTTAAAGATAAATACGGAGTGAAAGCAAATCTGAGGGAACGTACGAAATTTTTGAATGCAACCACTATGGCAAGAAGGGACACATCAAGAAATTTTGCTTTAAATTGAAACACGAGAAAAAGAAAAACAGTGACAAGAAAAATGATGAGAAGAGGGAAGACAAAGTTAATACAGCTTCATCCGGTTATTTTATTTTGTTTCATGCCATTCTTGCTGATGATATGACTAGTTGGGTTGTTGACAGTGGTACATCAGTCCATGCTACTTCAAGAAGAGATTTTTTCACATCTTACACTCTAGGTGACTTTGGTGATGTGAGAATGGCTCAGGACAGCTTGGAGACGTTTAATGGTACCAAACTGATTCTTATACAGGTTGAGCACATTCCAGGGATCCGGATGAATTTGATTTCTGTTGGCAGATTGTGTGATGATGGTTATAATAGCTCATTTTGTTGTGAAAAGTGGAGGCTAACAAAGGGGTTGATGTAAGTCAACTAGATTATACATTTTACGATGTTTTATCCCCATTTCTCATAAGTTTATTGGTATTTTCATATCATTTTGAGCAACTCTTGTGGTAAATTGGAACATTTTGAGTGAATAGTAAATATTATAAAAACCATAGTTTTGTTATTGGCCAAGTTTTGTTATCGGAATTTGACGTGTCCCTACTGGGTGTTCAGTCTAACCGGCAGTGTACCGGGTCAACTGTAGTCTAGTTGGTGAGTCAAGGTCGTATCCACGAGGATTGTGAGGTTGAACACCGAAAAGCTATTATTATCTTGATCTAAGTCGCAATAATACAAGAAGGTAATTGTATCTAAAAGTCTACTACTACAAAGGGTGATAAAATAATAAAAAGCCTAGCCAAGATAATGCATAGATCAAGTATATCTCTACTAGTATCATGGAATGAACTACCTACCAACCTTCCAATGGTGTTCAAGTGTGTGTTACCGGTGCACTCCTAAGCTAGTAGTTTACCCTCATACGAGTGAATGAAACTACTCTATGTCTCCTCCTTGGTCTAAGCATCCTAGACCTAATGATTCAACATGATTAAGATCTTGAATGCAATGACAATGTCAAAACCCCTGGATAAGAAATCGAATTCCAATTAAGGTCAATTTTACCTTCCGGTTCTCCTATTCCTTCTCCCACACCTAATATCTCATTTCGGTCTCAACTAAGAGAGTGTGTGCTAGTGCTAGGTGATCAATCCAACACCAACAAGCAATACGGTGCAAATAGGAAAAGATAACAACAACACATAAAGTTATGAAATATAGATTAACATTCCCAATCAACTAATAGAGATAAAACTATCACAAAAACATAATCTTGGCTAACAAAAGCTTAGCCTCCTATGGCTATGAAACCACAAATGTCAATTAAGGGTTTCATAACTATGAAATTATCACTAAAAGTAAATAAAAGAAGTACCCAACAAGATAGCAAACACCTCAAGGATGAATAGTTGCATTAACTTCAAAAGCTTCTTCAATGGAGAAACCCACTCCAAGGAGATGAAATTCTTCCACAAAATTGACTCTAAAGGATCTAGATTGGATGTCCCAATGTTTACAAGTAGATTAATTAGCTAAACTAATGCTAAATTTAGGCTAGAAGAGCCCTTGGAGGGTGTCTTCAAGTTTTGGGGTGTTGGGGAAGAAGATGAGAATGAAAAGTTAGGTAAAAATTCGATCCAAATTGGGTTTATATGGCTGAAAACTGCTTCTGTGGCATTTCGGCGTACGCCGCTAAAGGTCTGGCGTGCGCCACTAAAAGGTCTGAAACTCTCTGAATAGCTACAGTGACATTCGGCGCCGCCACAATAAGTTGGCATGCGCCGATTTCACAGCAGCTCAGCAAAATCGCCATAACTTGAGTTGTAGAGCTCTGATTGATGTGATTCAAATTGCATTAGAAAGCTCGTTTCTTCATCTACAACTCTAGTTCAGAAGGCTTCTCCAGAAAATGCCTCTAAGCTGGGTCAAATGTCCGTTGAATGTATGCTACGGTAGAAACGCAAAATACAATTGATCCGTTTGAATTTGATAGCTTCCGGCATACTATTCTAGCTATCAAAAGACGTGTTTAGCTCAACACGTGGCGTCACTCGGGGTCTTGGTTAACCTATAATCCTGCAATACAACACAAAAATACCAAACGTAAACCCGACGAGACGCTCCGGTTACTATAACCGGTACAAAACTAATCAAAACACGATATTTTATATAATAATTACTATCTACACATTTGGGAGGAACTAAGAAACTAATGACTCTAATTGATATGAAAACATCAATATATGCCTGAGAAATGAGGACAAAACATCGTGAAATGCATCAACTAGTTGACTCACATCAGAATTATGTGGGGTAGTCTTGCGTTTTTGTTTTGCAACACAGATTACCAAGCTGGGAAGCCTGGTTCGTGGAAGTGTAAAGCCAAGGATTTGATCGTGATTCAATTTGAAATGCAAAAGAGCGCGAAATCACATTTTGAAGCTGTTGGCATCCGCCAACATGCATATGGCGTCCGCCATCTTCAGTTGGAATTCAAATTGCAGATTTTATACTGTTGGCGTCCGCCAGTAGGCCATTTCGTCCGCCAGCACACTTATGGAGCCCGCCATCTTCAGATATCAGATCTACTATCCAAGCATTAAATGACTGACACCTGCCCTCATCTACCTTGCAGAGTTGGCGTACGCCAATGTGTCATGGTGTCGGCCAACCTATGATGGTGGCCGCCAATGTGTGCAGTTGAAGCATTTAAGTTATAACATTCAATTTTCAACCATATTCCATCTAACCCCAAAACCCAAAGCTTGGAGACACTTCCATTTTCAAGTCTCTTCTAGACAAAATCCAACATAGTTTAGCTTCTCATTTAACTTGTAAACATTAGGAATTCTCATTTTGATCTTAGAATGTTTGTGGAACAAGTTCTCATCATTTGGTGTAAACTCCATTGGAGCTCTTTTGATATTGAATTCAAGTTTCTCTTCTTGAAGTTCATAGCTTTAGGTTGGGTAAATTCTTAGCCTTATTTATTTTTTAGTTGTGTTCATAGATTGAAATCCTTGAGCGACAAGTTGGATTTCATACATATGAATGGATAGATTTCTATCTAGCCAAGATGATGCATTTGTTAAAGTTGTTTATCTCTATTGGTTGACTGGGAATGATAGTATGTTGTTGTCAAAATCTTGTGCTTGTTAACTCTCCGTATTTGATTTGAATGCTTGTTTGTGTTAGACTCAAGACCTAGCACATTCACATACACACACACACACTTAGATGTGACCGACCGGAGATTCTTTGTATGATAAAAAAGATTAGGAGACCGATAAGTAAAACCGACCTTAAGTGGAACTAGGTTTCTTACGCGGGGTTTGTAGTTAATCAATGCAACCTTAGAGCTTCATCATGATGAATTATTAGGTCTAGAGTTCTTTTAGACCAATGAGGGGACATAGAGTAATTACAGACACTCGTATGATGGGTATTTACTAGATTAGAGGTTTGCACCATTAACACAACACTTGATCACTTTTGGATGGTTGGTAGGTAGTATCATTCCTATGACACTATAAGAGATAACACTTGATTATTGTATTGTCTTGTCTAGGATTTTTACCTTTTTATCACTCATAACTTATTTTAGTTTTTGTTCGATTGAGCCTAATAGCATGATCGTATTACCTTTACATACTTGTCGTTTGTTGACTTCGACCACGATAATATAGTTAATCGGTACATAACCTTACATCCTTGTGGGATACGACCTTGACTCCCCCTTACTAGACTACGATTGACCACGTACATTGCCAGTAAGATTGGACACCTAGGAAATGACAATCAGGGGTTATCAGCTGTGGCTAGAGGTACAAAAACATCTACACTTTTCTTGACTAAAGCCAATGTTATTATTGATGAGGCTCATGCAGTGGAGTTACGTGATGAGACCAAGTTGTGTGATCGCATTGAAGTCACGACACTAGCAAGAGGACTAATCCAATTGTAGTATTTTTATAGCAAATCAAGGTCGATCCCACATGTACTAGACACAATTAAGCACAAAAGTCGAAGTACAAGATTGAGAACTAAACAAATTGGTCGTTGACCAAATAGAATTCAAGATAAAGTAAATAATTGATACGCAATATTATACAAATATGCATTTTATGAATTTATAACAGATTAGTCTTAACTATGAGCAATCAAACCATCTCCTAATTATAAATTAATCATCCTCGTTGGTGAATTTTAATTCATCGACAGCTATGGATGCTACCCCTAAGTTAGACATAAACATTGATCAGACAGTAGGCGCCTATGTGCAGTTAACCTACCTTCGGCCGTTTAACGTCACATGCAAAAATAGCTCGGAATGGCAGGCATAAACCAAGAACCTCTCTAGAAGCCATCGACAATGACTGGCAGTACCTAGAGATCGATAATCTATGTTCTAACTAGCACTTCAATGATGTTCCATCATGCTAATTTATGAAGACATGCAGTGAGGTGATCAGCAAAAGAACATTAAAATAATAACAGAAAATCAAATGTAGCTGGCGTTGATTACATAAAATACAAATTTACTAGGTATTCCGCCATGACGAAAGTGGCGTAAGGGGAATTATTTAATAACTACACAGCAGGATTAATACAAAATCAAAACCAATCCAACACAAACACAACGAATCTACATTAAGAAGCAGAAGAGACATTGCCCTCGAAACCGAGTGCGGATCTCTCTCCTCTAATCACCCTTTAACTGGCGAATCCATCAGATCTGTGACGAACAATCATAAGAAAAATAAAAGTACAAAGAAGAACTTTTTATTCCAAAGCAATTGTATAAAATCTTGGGTACATTGTAGATGGGGACTGCTGCCCTTTATTTATAGTAATTCTGGCCGACTCTAAAACCCTAAACCCTACTTTTCTTTCAAGAAAACACGTAAACGCTCGTGAGTGTGGGCTCGCCGCCGCGAAATGGGCTTTGCCCCGGTACGATCTTTTTTCGCTTATTCTGCACCGACTTCACTTGCGGACTCATCTGGACCTGTTCAGGCCCGATTCTTCAACATTTCCCCTCCATTTCTTTTTCCTTGACACTCGGAATACTTTATTTCCTGCAAATAACCCAAAAACACACAAAGTACACTCTTTTATCCATTCTTGGAACCTACATTACATTACCATTTAGGGGACAAATTAACTGTTATACTTCTCGCATGCTGTATTATCCGAGTCTTTGCCTATTTATGGAATAATATGGAGGAGGTATGACATGGCATGTTTTATCCTATTAAATCGGAAAAAAACCTCACTGCACAGTTATCTTGCATCTTCAAAAAAAGTAGCAGCATAAACCCAGATACATACCATGAGAATTTCACCGCCAAGCCCGATTTCTCCAATAAACGCTACTCCCCTGGGGACACTACAAGAAAACAGGGTTAAAGGGACGACAAATGTCGTCCTTTTAAAGACATTATCGTCCCAATAATTGTTTAAAGGGACGACACGTCGTCCTTATAAAGCCGTCCCTTCCGCTTTGTCCCTTTAAACAACAGACATATTTGAAGGGACGACAAAATCGTCCTTTTAAAAGAATGCTGATGTGGCACGAACTTTTCTAAGAAAATTCAACGTGCTGACATGGCATTATTTGAAGGGACGACAATGTCGTCCCTATAAACATGATTCATTTAATTTCCAAAAAAAATTTATTAGCAGGAAAAAAAATTATTTTTTTTAATAAAAATATGTGTTGGGACGACAATGTCGTCCCTTAAAAGATTATATATTTAATTTTCATAATAAAATTTAATACGAAAAATCAATTTTTATTTATAGAAAACATTTAAAGGGACGACATTTGTCGTCCCTTAAAATATATTTGGGTAAAAAAAACAATTTTATAAAATTTTTAGAAATACATTTAAAGGGATGACATGTCGTCCCTTTAAATATATATTTTAAAATTTTTTTTTGTTTTTGCATGGCCTCCCATGCTATTAAATCAATCCAATCTTGTTTATTCCAAAATCAATAACAGATGTGTTTATAAACGGGGATTCATAACAAAAAAAATGCATAAACAAAAAATGTTACGTAAAATCCAAAGTTGTGCAATGTTTCCAAAACTAAGAATCGTTTCCTCTACAATGTCTACGCATCATCGTCAAGATCAACTTGAGAATCATCTTCAGAATCCTCTTCATCTTCATCGGAAGATGATGAGCTAACCTCTATTTGCATATCCGGTTCCTTAGCCTTAAGATTAGTCAACAACAATTTGAGAAGAGCCTCTTGTTTTTTGTTTCTCTTCTCTTGTTTTTTGGTTTACTTCACCAACTGATAATGAGACTTTCTAAGTTCTTCAATTTGCATATTGCAATCTTGGTGGTAAGAAGATGACGATGCTGAAGACTGTGTCGATTGTGATGAATTGGATATGGAGGAAGATTGCGTAGGGCCAAGGCCAATCAAATAATCTCGCCTAGTTCCTAAGGCGCCCTGAAAGATTGCCTCCTCATCTTCAAAAGTCATCGGTCGACCTGGTGCAATCATAGCACACAAATCTTCCAGCCTCCTCTAAACACAACATATATCGTTGGCAGTTAAGATAAGAAAAAGGAAAATGTGAACGTATTGAATTGAAATATATACAACGTATATCACTTACGTAAGCAGCCTCCGCATCACTATTGAGAAACGAACCGTCAGCATTCTTATGCTTGCTCGCCCATACATGGATAGGATCCTGCCCCAAAGGATCTTCACTCAGACTCACATTACCCTAGAAAAAAACAAAAGTATTAGTTATGAAAATTCAAAAAAATGAAGTCGTAGGGATTTATTTCCTAATACTTACCCTTCTTAACTTATCCCATCGAACTACGGCCATAGGCGTTCGTCCTTGGCGGCCTACATATTTACTCCCGGCGCGATTCTTCTTATTCTGATAATAGTACTTTTGTATTATATATAAGCAGTAACAAGTAATAATAATTGAATCTATGTAACACATGTAATGGAATAAAAGCTTTACCTTAAAAGCGGCACTACTAAGGTGGCGGAGAAACACTTCCCATTGTTGCTGTGAAAACACATCCCTGGGTCGGGGACAAGGCCCTGGCAACCCCTTGTTGTTGTGTTCATCTACATCCTCCCTTAGTCTAGCCTTCCATTTTCTGAATGAAGTACCGGCGCTTTTCAGCACGGCATCGCGGTGAATAGGCTCAAGGGGTTGGAACGATGCCTGAAAACACAAGAAATGAAACGATTGGTTTCTAAATTAATATAATGAAACTTACAATTTGAAAGTGTTAACAATTAGATTAGCTAAGTACCCGAAGTTCTTCCCAAATTAATTGTTTAAGTCGGTCTTCCACCTTTCGCCAGGTCGGGACGTAACAGGGAACATGGGACCTCACGACTTTCCCTGTCTCAGACTCAAAATCCTTCGTGTATTTTCCCAATGCCTTTTGAACTTTGGGAAATCTAGGATCCCATATAAGAGGAATCAACCCCCCAAACTTTTTCTTGAGGACTTGGACGGTGATACCTTTTGCAGGTCCACGTTCACCCTGCTTCTTTTTCGGGGATGGAGGTGATGGTATGAATTCCTCATACTCATTATCTGCTATATGATCTGTAGTATCGGTGTCAATGTTAATTCAACGAAATAAGAATAATCATACTAGAAAAAAAAAAGTTAATTAATTACCGTCATCGCATTGGCCCGGTAGCCTACATGGATGCTCGTGCGGTGGTTGAGAACCACCTGCCGATCCCGCGCAAGCCATTCACCTATATGATCAAGTATTTGAATATAATAAAAAATTGATATAAAGAACACATTTATGTTGATGTAGTATAAGTAAAGCACTAGTATTATATAATTTTTAAATTCAAGTATATTTGAATGAACTTACTAAAAGAATATTAGATTTATAGCATCATTCATCATCACTTGCATAATTTGGTGGGATCGAGTCGTATATGTCACTTAAGGCACAATAAAAAGTTAAGGCACAAGGTCATGTCTAGTTCCATATGTGTTAGGTGCTAATACCATTTCAAGGGATGTTCTCATACTAATATAGCATACTTAGTTTCATTAGTATACTTTTTTTCATTAAGGCACAAGAAAAAGTTAGTTTCTCACTTAATATAGTATACTTTTTTCCATTAAAAACTAATAATATTTCATAAAACCAAGTCTTTAACACTTACCACTCATTGTTCTTCAATGTTAGACAAAAGTAGTTTATGTTCTTCATCATCATGCTAGACATATCATCATGTTCTTCAACACTTTTCCAACACATATACATGGCCAAGATTCATACACTACTTAATACACTACTACTTGACGAAATAAACATTCAAGTCAATCACACACATATACTAGTCAATCACACGCTTTATACACTAAGATGTTTCAAACAAGGAAACAAAGACTTTTAACACTTAAAACACTTTCACTCTAAGTGTAAGTGTGATCAATATTTCCAATAACAATGGTCTCTGAAACAGAGCCATTTTCAGTACCATTTTGGGGAGGAACAACACCCTTATGCACGATCAAACCATCAATATGGACAATTTCATTACTACCAACAACAAATTTCCCAACACCAAAACTACAATACCAAATCAACAATACCAAACAACTCAACACCAAACAACTCATACAATACCAAATCAACAATGCTTACCTACACCATACTCATACATTATCAACTTCCATGTCCCAATGTAAACTTACCTAGCCCACAACCAAACAACACCAAACAACTCACCATCAAACCAAACTCACCACACAAACTCACCACATAACCTTGCTCCAATCAACAAAATGAAAAAAATTATAAAAAATTAACAAAATGAAATCAAAACTTAACAAAATAAAAATGAACAAATGAAATCCAAACAACTATTGGACATAAACTCAAATTAAAGCAACTAAATAATCCAATTTTACTGACCTTAGTTGTTAAGGAAGCTAGGATAGGCCGGAATAGATGAAGAATCGCCGGAAAATGAGCTTGGCCAAGGAGGAGCTTCGAACGCTGGATTTTTGACCAAAAAAAAAAAGCTAATTTGACAACAAAAAAAAAAAAACTAGGTCACAATTGAACTAATTGAACAATTGAAATAATTTGTCAAAACAAAAAGCTAAAAGCAAATGCATTGGGTCAAAATCTAGGTCACAATTGAACTAATTTGACAAAAAAAGAAGCTACAAGCAACTAATTTGACAAAAAAAAAAGCTTACCGGAGGAGGAAGGAAGAGCGGTGCGGTGGAGCTGTGGCGGCGCTGTTGTTGTTGCGGCTGCCGGAGGAAGAGTGGTGCGGGTGGGTGGTTGAAGGAGGGGGCGGATTTTCTTTTTTTGAAGGGGGGGGGGGGGGGGGGGGGGGGGGGGGATTCGAAGAAGAAAGGAGAAAGAAATGAAGGAGAAGGCTGCCCGATTTATTTTGAGGACTGAGATTTTTTGGGACAACATGTTCTTTTTTGGGACGACATTGTCGTCCCATTAAAGATTTAATAATATTAATATAATTAACATTATTAATATTATTTAATGGGACGACATAATCCTTTTTAGGACGACTACGTCGTCCCTTTAAACCCAAAAAAATATTTGGCGGCCAAATCCCCCCCCCCCCCCCCCCCCCCCCCCCCCCCCCCCCCCAATTTCATAAAAAATTTGACTTTTCGTTTAAAGGGACGATAATGTCGTCCCTTTAAATAAATTTTTATAAAAAAATAATTTTATTAACTCTAATATTACATTTTTTTTGATTAAAAACCTTAATATTAATATTATAACACTATTTTCTTCGATAACGATAACGATCTAACTCATTCGCTCGATAACGAACCCTGAGATTCAAATCGATCTCTTAATAACGATCCCCGACTCTTAACTCCTTCACTCGATAACGATCGATCGAGTCATAGTAGATAGTACTATCACAATGATCGATAACGATCTAACTCATTCACTCGATAACAAACCCCGAGATTCAAATCGATCTCTTAATAACGATCCCCGACTCTTAACTCCTTCGCTCGATAACGATCTAACTCATTCGCTCGATAATGAACCCTTAGATTCAAATCGATTGCTCGATAACGAACCCTTAGATTCAAATCGATTGCTCGATAACGAACCCTGAGATTCAAATCGATCGCTCGATAATGAACCACGATTGTTAACTCATTCGCTCGATAACAATCGATCGAGCTATATTAGATAGTACTATCAGAATGATCGATAACGATCTAACTCATTCGCTCGATAACGAACCCCGAGATTCAAATCGATCTCTTAATAACGATCCCCGACTCTTAACTCGTTCGCTCGATAACGAATGATCGAGCCATAGCAGATAGTACTATCACAATGATCGATAACGATCTAACTCATTCGCTCGATAACGAACCCTTAGATTCAAATCGATTGCTCGATAACGAACCCCAAGATTCAAATCGATCGCTCGATAACGAACCACGATTGTTAACTCATTCGCTCGATAACGATCGATCGAGCTATAGTTGATAGTACTATCAAAATGATCGATAACGATCTAACTCATTCGCACGATAACGAACCCTGAGATTCAAGTCGATCTCTTAATAACGATCCCCGACTCTTAACTCGTTCGCTCGATAACGAACCTTTAGATTCAAATCGATTGCACGATAACGAACCCCGAGATTCAAATCGATCGCTCGTAAGGTAGATCCGCTAGTGGGTACTAGTTTTGTACGAAAAAAAAACACAAGGACTAAAAGTGTAATTAGCAATTTTAAAAGGAATACACTTTGATAACTTGTGAGGGCAATTTGGTCAACATGACCTTGAAGAAAACCCGAGTGAAAAAAGTTTCACTTTCTCCGAATCGTACATTTCACTCTTTATTATTTCCAAAGTATTTCAACCTTCTCCTCTATCATCTATTTTACATGTCCGGATGCTCTATTTTGAGAGTCCCAACTTTCGAGACGTGGCGAGATCATGGATCATCTATTTTGAGAATCTCAACTTTTCCCAACTTTCGGGATGTGGCGAGATCATGGTCTATTTTACATCCTTAAAATCTCAAACTTTTACACACAAATTGTCATATCCTACAGGTTAGTGTCGTTTTTACAAATTCTATGTCTTGAATCTTAGCATTTTTTTAAAGTAGCAATAGCTAACAAGAATTTGACAAGATTTTAGATCTGCATGCATCTAAAGGTGGTTTTTTTTTTTTTTTTTTTTTTTTTTTTTTTTTTTTTTTTTTTTTGTGTTGTGTGTTTTGATCAAAAGGATAGTTGTCATGTTCTAAGAATTTAGATCTGTTTTTTTTTTTTTTTTTCCTAGTAATATACGATGATAAAAGTCTTTTTATTGTGTGTGTGTTTTGATCAAAAGGATGAAAATCATGTTGTAAGAGTTTTAGATGACTTGCTGTAAAGGCAATAGTTTTGGTGTTTTTGGATTTTCTTTGTGTTGTGATGTAAATCTTTTGTTTTGGATCTTAAGAAAAAAGATATTTAAAGGGTGATTTAATGTGATACATGGTGTTTCCTCTAATAATGATTTTGACATTTTAATCTTTATTAATGTAGGTTAACATAAATCATAAACCACTAGCGATTGCTCGATAACATAAATCATAAACCACTAGCGGATCAGTTCGTTATCGAGCGATTGCTTGATAACGAACCCCGAGATCCAAATCGATCGCTCGATAGCGAACCACGTCTGTTAACTCATTCGCTCGATAACGATCGATTGAACCATAGTAGATAGTACTATCACAATGATCGATAACGATCTAACTCATTCGCTCGATAACGAACCCCGAGATTCAAATCGATCTCTTAATAACGATCCCCGACTCTTAACTCCTTCGCTCGATAACGATCCATCGAGACATAGTAGATAGTACTATCACAATGATCGATAGCGATGTAACTCATTCGCTCGATAACGAACCCTTAGATTCAAATCGATCGCTCGATAACGAACCCCGAAATTCAAATCGATCGATCAATAACGAACCCCGACTCTTAACTCGTTCGCTCGTTAATGATCGATCGAGCCATAGTAGATACTACTATGACAATGATCGATAACGATAACGATCTAACTCATTCCCTCGATAACGAACCCTTAGATTCAAATCGATTGCTCGATAACGAACCCCAAGATTCAAATCGATCGCTCGATAACGAACCACGACTGTTAACTCATTCGCTCGATAACAATCGATTGAGCCATAGTAGACAGTACTATCACAATGATCGATAACGATCTAACTCATTCGCTCGATAACGAACCCCAAGATTCAAATCGATCTCTTAATAACGATCCCCGACTCTTAACTCCTTCACTCGATAACGATCCATCGACACATAGTAGATAGTACTATCACAATGATCGATAACGATGTAACTCATTCGGTCGATAACGAACCCCGAGATTCAAATCGATCTCTCCTTACCGATAACGATAAAACTCATTCGCTCGATAACGAACTGACGATCTACAGTCGAAAGTACTATCAGAATGATTTACAAAGAAAGATATCGGCTTGAAATCGCTTAATCAATATCGGATCTCAGAATTGAGATCAATCGCTTAATCGATACCGGATCTCATGATTGAGATCAATCGCTCATTAACGAACCCTGAGATTCAAATGAATCCCTCGATAACGAACTGACAATCGATAGTAGAGAGTATTAGCAGAATCACTTGTATTATCATTCGATAAATAAAGGAATTTTTATAAAAAATTATGAATTTTATATTTTAACGCAATGTAGAATATGTATATTAAAAAAATTGTTTTTATTTAAAGGGACGACGCTGTCGTCCCTTAAAACATTTTTAAATAAAAAACTGCATCTTATTTATTAATACCACGTTTTATATTAAAAAAAAAATTTAATTACCTGTAAAGGGACGACATTTGTCGTCCCTACAAAGCCAAATTGTTATAATTTCTGTTATATAACATATTCTTTTTTAAAAATGTTTAATGGGACGACAATGTCGTCCCTTTAAATGAGAATTTTATAAAAGGAGTGAATCGTATTTATTAACACAACGTTTTATATAAAAAAAATAATTGTCTTTAAAGGGACGACATTGTCGTCCCTAAAAACCTAAATTTTATAATTTCTTTTATATTAACACAACGTATTATAACATATTGTTTAATGGGACGACAATGTCGTCCCTTTAAATAATCCCGTCCACGTGGAAATCCAAGCTGGCGCGCGGGGTCAATATTTTATTTATTGGGACGACATTGTCGTCTCTTTAAAGTTTCCCTCCAAAAAAATCCGCACAAAACTTTAACTATTTCTAAATTCATTTAAAGGGACGACATGTCGTCGCAATAAAGTCATTTAAAGGGACGACATTATCGTCCCTTTAAAGGTTGTCCCTTTAAACCAGTTTTCTTGTAGTGGGATGTGGAGTTCCAGAAAACTGAAAATTGCAGGAGAAAATACATTAAAGTTAAAAGAATTATAACTTAAGCTTTTACGTGTTGGTAATTGCACACGTAACAAAGCATGTTAGATACATGTGTGTCAAGTTCCTGGTTAACTTAAGCTTTTACGTTAAACGGCAATATATCCATCTCGTCAAATTCAATCAAAGATTTTTAGGAGAATTTTTAGAAAAGCGTAAAAGGTCAGCAAGAAAACTGTAACCTGCTACATATTGCAGCTGCAATGGAAAGATCCGCAGCAGTGTCAGACAGGGAAACCCCGCTAACAACGTTAAGAAAAATTCCCTATGCCAAGGAAATAAGAATTATATTGACAATATATGTATTTAGAAAAAAAATCATATCATCAGCTCATACGGAATACGCAATCTAAAAAGGTCCGTGACATTTTTCAGCCATTTCTAAGAATTTTATATGTACATGTTTTGAATTTAACTAAAAAAATATATATCCAAAACATTATACGCTCCATCGAAATTCCATCTCTTTCAAACATGTAAATCCAATATCCCCTCAAGAAAATAAATAAAAAAGAAACCGATACTTACTGTTTCTTGTAGCTTCAGTCCTGCATGCTTCTTAAGAACCTAGGGTATGAGATACCGGACATATTGCAAGAACTTGTCCCACAAAGAACACCAATGGGAATCAGGGAAGCAAACAACCAGGGAATTTCGATGCAGCCAACAAGGGTGTTTGCTTTGGATGCCGCCATTCCAGGTACTTTTTAGTTTGTTCATTCTCATAAAGTACTTTATGGCACGATTAAATTCATGTTGTAGATGTATTTAAGTAAATGAACTAGCTTTTAGGTATATTAATAATGGATAACTTAGCTATGTCAGCCTTAATTTATACAACAATGTCAAAAACTTTTGTGTTAAGTAAGATAGCTAAGAAGTTAACCCTACCTTTCAAACTTTAAGAAACTCTTTGGTTGCCTTCCGGGTAAACTGAATATAGGGCTGATGTGTTAGTTGAAAGATTGGTTAGTATGGTTTCTTTGGTTCAAGATGTGGTTGTTCAGTTTTGGGTTGAGCAAACAAGGGTTTGAACAGTTTGGGAATCATTAGAGTTTGGATCAGTGGTCGGAGTGGTTAGAAGTTATCCGTGGGAAATAGGATGAAGATCCGGTTTATGTTTGAGTTGAAGAGTTTTGAAAGAGATGAAGCTTTCAGTTGGGTATGTTCCAGTTTCGAGGACGAAACTCCTCTTAAAGGGGGAGGAATGTAATATTCCGATTTTCGGAAAAAGGGCAGACGTGTCATTTTTGCGAAAACGGAATATTAGATTTATTATTATGGATTAAAGTATTTTTAAATATATATATATATATATATATATATATATATATATATATATATATATATATATATATATATAGGAATTTAAGGGAATTAATTAGTATTAATTCCATGTAAGTTACTTTCTACAATTAAAACACCCCATGACTCAAGGAGTTGTCAGAAAATCAGTTTTTTTTGGAAAGTTCAAACTCCTCTCCTCTCAAAATCAGAAAAGGCTTCAAGAGAACTCTCATAAATTCTCACTAGATATTTGTTGGATTTCAGAATCAGATAGAGAATCGGAATCACCGGATGAAGGGGTTCGTTTAGATACAAAAAAGTTGAAGAATTGAAAGGTAATGGTTTTAGCCCTACTTTTGGTAATCCTTCAAGTTTGATCAAGATTTGTGGCTCGTTTAGGGTTCAATTCGTAGTTCTATTGGGTTAGAAGCTTTTGATCATCAATTAATTCAAGTTTAATTGTGATCAAATAGGTTTTGGTTGAAGTTTCTCCAAGTGCTGCGGATTTCTTGAAGGAATTACTTGAGAGTTTCTTTGAACAAGTGAGTTGCTCTTTCTAATGAATAATTATGGTTTTATAACGTTAAGGTTGGGTTTTAGATTTGCTTTGATGCTAGTTAATCATGTTTAATTGTTGTTAATGAAGTGAAGATGGTTATGGTTTGTTAATGTGTTGTTTTGCTGCTGTTTTTCTGTGTAATTTGATGTTGATCATGTTTGGAATTGGTTAAAATTCATAAAAGTGCAGAAAACTTATGTTTAGGGTAGTTTTTAGGTTTTAGCGCACACATAGGGGTGTAGCACGCGTCAAAACGGTCCAGAAAATATCTTGAATGTTACTAGAAGCTTTTAGCGCATGCCTCGAGCATGTAGCATGTGCCAAAAATAGACCAGAACCATACTGAATGTTTCAGAGTGGTGTTAGCGCGCGCCAAAACCCCTGTTCTGTGAAATGTTGAGTTTTGAACCCAGAATCTAGTTTTGAATGTTGTTTCTTGATATAATAACATTAAATGTACATGAACAAGCCTTGATTAAACTTATGATACATTTAGTTCTAGTACCGAATGAATGCTTCCTAAGAGTTGAAGTTCGGTACCGTCTTTGATGAATTAGTATTCATCATGATAGTTAGCTTGTGTCTAGTTGTCTTAATGATGAATTAGTATTCATCAAACACTTAGGTTGCTAGTTAACAATAAATAACAAACGTACTTGTGTAGTTAAAAGATTAAACATCATGTCATTCTTGGTAAGGCACAAGTTTATATCGCGATGTGTGGGCGGTCAGTAAAAGTGAACGACTCCGTAAATCTACTAGACACCAGGTGCGGAGGGACTTTTCCGAACATGTACATTATCAAGGCCAGCCCGTGGCTATTGGTGTGATCCACTGATAGGTTGCAAACTATACTTTGTGGTGAGTAGCACAATGCGTAGTACCCTTGAATGCAGATGTAACAAAGATAAGTTAAGCTAGAAACATGTAGGCACGACATGTCGATGAGAATGAAGTGAACCCTAGAGTTTGAGTCAATCTCACAAAGATAACATAATAATATTATGAACATTGCAATGTAAAACTTAATTAATCAATAGCTTATACCTCTTTACTAAGTACATTTGTACTTACCTCAATTGCATATTTGTTTTGTATGCTTTTGGGTGAGAGACGAACATGTTGAACAAGAGTTGATGACGATTATGAGGATGACTTGTGATGATATGCTACTTTATGTTCATTTTCCTTCTTTATCTATGATGTACAAGACCAAGTTGTATTTTAATTCGGGCTATGTTGTACTTTTTTGGCACTAAGTATATAAGACGTGTTGTTGTACTTTTATTTTTGGACATCGTACTTTGTAAGTTATTCGTTGTTGTAAGTTATCTATTTCTATCTTTAGTATGTTTGTAATCTATTCTTAGTATTATTTATGGTTTTACCGAGTCTTTTATGCTTCCGTTTTCTTTATCTTGATACGACGACGTAGAGGCTTGCGTATAATATTGGAGTTATTTAATGTTGTAGGTGCCGAAAGTTCTCTTCTGGATAAGGACTCGGTATCCGGGAGCGGGGCGTTACATAAGAATTAGACGTGTTTATTCAAACGAGTTCATTACTCATCTGATCGACCATCTATTCTGTTCTCTTTTTAAAGAAGTTATAAAAATCAGAAGGGTTCATTCATCCCCCTCTTAACTCTTTCAAGCCTTATATCGCGGACCAACTTAGCGATTACATGAAAGTGCACCAAGTTCATGTATGAGTGAATTCATTTGGATTTTGAGACCTGAATGATATTTTGATTAGTTCATTCATAAAATGTTTACTTGGCTGATTGATATTGCATATTGTAATTGTGGAATGGAGTGTTCGAATTCATAAGGCATAACCGCCATTGTTCTTGTGAGGGTATTGATTAGTTGAAGTTGTGTTAATAAACCATGGATTGACATGCATGCCAATTTCGTAGCCACTCATTAATGTTGTGCCGGCATAACTTTTTGGGCGAAGTGGTGAATATAAGAATTATCATTGTGTAATAAAATAATTATTTGTGGCCCTTAAGTTATTTATTTATTTGGTAAATTAATAATGGTTTATTATTCGTTAATTATTATTATGGAAAGCACGGGTTTTAATCCCGGAATATTCCATAATGCTCTAGGTCCCTAGTCATGCCTGTATATAGACTGCATGTGTATCATCGGTTGGTGATCGTTCAGAAAATTAGGAATAGACTATAAGATCTAAAAGCACCACTACGCATATGGAGTTCTTCTCTTTGTTCTATTCCACGGATCGGATCGCTGTAGCAAAACGGAGCAGAAGTTAAATAACAATGAATATATGGAAACGACGAAAATTTAGTCCATGAAGTTCTTTCTGGTGGGATTTCAATTGACACGGAAATATCTTTGCCCTTCTTTGGATATACAAGTCGATACCCTACATTCTCTGGCTGGTTAATTTAAGAGGTATATATATACAAGGCAGAAGAATGGGCCATTTTAAAGCTTTATAGGGGATACATTTGGCCATTCATAGCTTGAAACTTTTGACTTTTAAATTCAATCTATAATTCGTTCTTTTTCTAGTTTCCAGCAATATTCCCACCAAAGCAGAATTAGTAGGTCTCTGACTAAAGCTCGTGAGGAGAGACAGAGCCCCTGTGTGTATTATCCAGTGTGATGCAATTCCTTTAGTGTAATTTAACAAATTTTATTAATCAACATCGGCAATAGAGGCACGTAACTCATGAAAAGAGAGGACAAGCCTCATTGTACACATCCAATTATCTGGAGACCTTCTCTAGTTAACAAATAAGCAGAAACATTTCTTTGTCTCTTGATAAAATAAAATACCACAGAAATGGTAATATATGTTGGAAAAAATTGATACTTAGGATATTAACAGATTAAGAAGAAACTCGAAGGCACGCAAAGCGTTGTCTTTAAAGAAATGTTTCATCCCACGCAATTTGTCACTTAGGGATCAAACAAAAATCTATCTCAGGATACAATGGAGGTGTTTGATTCAAACAATGACTTGTTTGAATCAAACCCGAGGACACTCGAAAATTTGGTTCTGATGATGCTGTAACATAGAATGAATTCGTTTGCATGTTTGTGCCTTTTATAGGCTGAAGGAAACCCATAAACGAAATGAGGTATTCCTACACGAAAGGGTAAGAGTCATCACCATTCGTATGTGGGGGTGCATCAGTTCGAAAAACATGAATCCGAAAATGCATGAATCCCTTCATGAACATGTAAGGTCGAACCCCATTTCGTTGCGATAACATTGATTCGTACGACAACTCGTATGCAAACGACAACTAAAATATTTACTTATGAAAAAACATCTAACAATATAAACCGGAAGAGGAGTTTTGCAATCATCAATGATGCTTCCTAAGCTCGATAGATCCTCTAGTTGGTCAGTTAGACGAAGATACATCGATTGAGAATATCCTTCAAACGACACTCTGAAATAACCCCAAGATAAAGCATAGACCTAAGCATTATAGATTGGTAAAGCTCTACCCATCATGGTGTCATATCTTCTATCAAGTTTCTCAAAAAATTTGCGAATGATTGTCCCACGACTTTACGTAACAACCCTCTTATAGCAGTGGTATCTTCTCCAAAGGCGGCATCAACATTGAATTTTAACGCGTCGAGGATCGAGGCTGTAATAAATTTTACTGGGAGGGGTGGTGTAGAAAATCTAGGTGTGATATCCCACATCGGTAAAGTAAGTGAATGTTCACCCCCATATAAGTGTGAGACATAAAGGTCTTGTCAACTCAGGTTAGCCCTTTTAGACCAAGCGAGGACGGCGGTCTAAGCAGTTGACCGGACCATTTATGACTCATTTAGCGCTACCAGGCCCGGGGTCTGGGGGCGTTACAGAATGATATTCAGAGCCGACTATCAGGCGGATCTAAGTGCCACAGGCCACCTTTAGACAAACCTAAGTGCCACATGCCACCTCTAGGGTCCTCTGGTAGAGACGAACTAGGACAAGTCCACAGGGACAAGTCTTGGCCTTCCTGACGAGGACGCCAGTCCCTTATAAGGTGGGAGAATGTGATATCCCACATCGGTAAAGTAAGTGAATGCTCACTGATGACGGTCAAATTATACCCGTAAAAGTCATCAACATTATCCTTAATTTGGGCCGAATAATATACATTTTATACTAAATCATATGGTTATATTTATTATTTAATGTTATGTGATTTATAAAATATAATTTGGTAATTATCCATTTTTTATTATTTAAATGTGATTTATTTCGAAATTATTATTTATTTTGTAGATTGAGATAATTTTTGGAGGATAATTATAAATGGAAGAATCAAACTACAAGATAAATCCAAGCAAATACGGATGCATTAAAGATAAAGATCGGATAAGCACGGAAAAGAGGAGTAATGCAAGACAAAAGTCGGCAAGCCAATAAAAAAGAGTTGGCGCCGACTTAAGAGAGGGGCCGCATGCATGAAGGGGGCCGAAATTGGCCTTTTCCTAAGATCGGTAGGAATTATCCTAATGTATTTTCAACTCCTTTTGGATTTAGGATAACTATTTCGATTGGTTTAGGTTTATCCTATGTAAATTTCTCCCCTATATAAATGTACATACACACGCCATTTACACACACCACACAATACAAACAATTCATAATAAATCTTCAGTTTTACTTGGAGCAGTTTTTACAAGTTCTTCGACTATGTAAGTTCTTGTATTTATTTTCTCTTAGTTTCTTTTAATTAATTTTCCCCAATTATTATTTATCGTTTGAGATTATTATTTCTTAGTTAAATGATGTAGATCTAGGATTACGACGTGAGGCGGTGGGGATTTCTTGTCTATGAGGATCCACACGCCCACGTCCATGTTTTGTGATCTGCGTATGATTTTATTTTGATTTAATAAACATGTTTCTAGTAGGTGTATATAATCACTTTATGAGCTTCTATTTTATCCGATAAGTATAGAGAAACGCTAAGATTTAGGTTTTCGCCGTGTCAATCTAGCCACGTCTTTATGGTGTGATTGTCCACTAGAATCTCTTGTCTTAGTAGGTATGGCTACGGCTACGTTGCTCGTCTGTTTTAATTAAAACGTGTAGTGAGGGAATACCAATATAGTGCTCCTAGGTCGGCTCATGAATTGATCTTTCGGGACTTTCAGCGAGATCTAGATCTGTGTTATATTAGGGAATTGCGCGCACCTGACTATACGTAAATCGTAGATTAACATGATACCTAAAAGTTAGTGTTAATGGGACGGAGACTGATGCGATCGCTTAGGAAGTACGCCTGAAAAAAGGAATGTTGCCTAGGTGAGGAATACGGTTAATATCGGCATCCCTAGTTTTGTAAGCGTGCGAGTCATATGAGATGGAGGCCGAAAAAGCGAAGTCACGTGATGTAGCATAGTGATCTGGATGGCCTAACCGGAGCTAGATCTAGTTTAGGGGATGACTCCCGTAGCCAATATAAAAGAGATACGAATCGGATTAATAGTTGTCGAATCTAGTTTAATTATATATAGTCTCTGGATCCAAACGATAATGTAATAATTGGGGAGATTAATTATGTTGTATTTGTGTCGAGTCGTGTCAATTTACCTTTTCTTGTTCTTTGTTGGTCATAGACCATTTTTTGTGTGCTTGCCATGCATAATTAATTATTTATAGAATGATCCACAATTTGGTTCCCTGTGGGATCGACCTTGATTCGCTATAGCTATACTACGATGGACCTAGTCCTCTTGCTAGTATTAGTTTTGGTGGTCAAGTATTTTAATTTCACTTGATCTACGTCATCACTCACCCCCGTATAAGTGTAAGACATAAAGGTCTTGTCAACTCGGGTTAGCCCTTTTAGACCAAGTGAGGTCGGCGGTCTAAGCAGTTGACCGGACCATTTATGACTCATTTAGCGATACCAGGCCCGGGGTCTGGAGGCGTTACACTACGCTCGTACTCATATAAGAGAATGGGCATCTCATAATATGGTGGGTGAAAATCTAGGCTAGAACTCATATAACAGAAGGGGCCTCTCGTAATATGGTGGGTGAGAAACAATCACAAGTACCCAATGTGGGATACTTTAACACGGCTTTTCAAGTGTGGGCCTATAAAGAGGCCGGGTCACATGGCACACAAGGCATATAAAAGGCACTATAAGGCCAATAAAGAGGCCCAACACTTGCACAATAAAGGGGTGACTTTGATACAATGTAGAAAATCTAGGCACAAACTCGTATAAGAGAAGGAGTCGCATCCACAAAACATAGGTTATGAGGTGGGGGAAGTTCAACTCTTAAAATGATGGGTAAAACAATCACAAGTATCCAATGTGAGACACTTTAGCAGGTGGATATAGCGTAGAATATGGGATAAAAACAGTAACATTAGGATAGGTGACGATGCTGGATACCGTTAAGTTTATAATCCGGGTTTAAAAGTACTCTAGAACGAATTATCAAGAACCTTTTACGATGAGGATGGTGATTGTGGTATGATTTAGACTGAGCCTGAGAGTTAGCTTCTCTCAAATTGCCTAAGTATTCAATGTGTGTAATTGGAATCAAGTCTCTCTAGTTCCTTAGGGTTTGATTATATAAGGGGAGTCCCGCCCTATTTCTTGTCCTGCAAGTCTTAGGATTTATTTCCTAACCTTAAGAATTAATTCGGGTAAATCTCCTTAATTTGAGGATAATTACAATCGCATTTAAAGCATAGGATCAGTGTCCTATAATCACGAGATTCTTTCCATGTTTATCTTATTATATAGTCACATGTCTGAATTCCAAAATAAGGTAAAGCCCTCAGATGTCCTGCGCTGGGCTCCTCAGGTCGTCTCGACCTGGGCTGCCTGGCCCGCTCCCGTTATGATCTAACCGTCCTACGGTGCTCTATTCAGGAAGGGGGCTTCCTGCCTGGGGTTGAGATTTGCTCGGCGTTAGGCCTCCGACCATAATGGTTCCTCACTTACTTATCCTAACGCCACGTGGTGAGGTATACTATAACCATCGTCATAAGCCCCTCAGGTCTGACTAGACTCAGTTAGGGTCGGGCAGATCTAACTCAGGCGGAGTGTAGCTCGGCCATTTTATAGAGTTTAGAGTGGCCTTGCCACGTGGCAGCGTTGATGTTATCAGTTAACTATTGCAGACACGAGAAACAAAGCATTTCTATATACGTCTTAATGATGTTTGGTTTTCCCAATACCTCTTTTTGGGGGTTATAACCCCTTAGTCTCATAATGTCCTTTCAGACGTTACCACACTCCATTTAAGCCCAGGATCGAAGTCGGACGGTTGTCAATCTAAACTTCAACCTCCTCCAAACAAGTAAGATCTTTGTGCTTTTTCTATTTTAATTTCTTTTATGGTTAATGAGTGAGCCAATTATCCTCACTGATAGTTCAATTGAAGCCCTATTCGAGTCTGAATCAGAATCAGAAAACAAAAACTCCTATTTTAGGGTTAACCCTGAGAAACCTGTTTTTCCGCCGGTAGAAAACTCTGTTCCCAAACCCTTAATCTACCGCTGGGGATTTGAACACTTGGTTCTAGCCCCCCCGGTACGATCCGTCCTATGCCGGTCCTCCCCATTCCTCCGGTACTTCAAAATTCGTTGTAACCTTAAAAGCACACATGGCCCTGAAGTCTCAAGCCGCTTGTCATGGTATCGACTCCAAGTTAACCAAGAAGGACCTAGCCTCTTTTTGTAAACCGTATAAACTGGAGGACCCCTTGTTCAAACCTATAGTTCCAGCCTCTGGGGTTTATGCCTACTAGGATCCTGCCGGTTACTATGCCGTCTACAAAGAGCAATCCTCTGTGGCATGAGGTTTTCGATGTGTCCTGCCTTACTGCCTATCTTAGAATATTATGGTTTGGGGCGTGCCCAGTGTTAGGTGTAATGCCCGAAAGACAATTTTGTAATTGTTTTATTTAATAAATGAAATGATATTATTATTCATATTTATTATTCTCATATTCACCGATGTGACAATAGTATTTACACTGCAGAAAACCCTAAAGTATATCGTTTATGTAATCACTTAACTCGGTGTATGGGATATACACGGGAGGATCGAGTTAATGAAGATGTACTTAAAATACAATTAGCCCGTAGTGAAGTTAATCGACAGTATCGGGTCTCTCCTTTAACGTGCTATTAATGCGTCCAGAACACAATAGGTGTGATTGTCTTATCCGGACTTTCGGTTAAGAGAACCTAGTGGGGCATTTATATGTGATAGATATATCATATAGGGCTGGACCGATTTGATTAGAGTTCACGATATAATTCCGTAATCGAGAAGTCTTATCAAATCAATCGATGATCATATTTATGGATATATCTTAATCTTGAGGTGATCACAGTCAACTGCTTGAATCAGTATGAGGTTTGACTTGACGGTTAAGGATTACACTGAGTCTGTGATCTGAATTACCCCATCTTGGCATTGTACTTGGATTGAGTGAGTAGTCCGTGTTATCACGGATACGGAATCCATTCCTTCCATTTATGGAAGTAGATAGACAGCTTCCCTTATTTGTTAATCCTAGAAACCGATCGATCGTACGAGTTCATATTACACCGATTAGCTACCGGTGAGTTGTATGAATTAATTGATCACTAGGGGTTAATGGTAAATAAGGATAAGAGGTTCTAAAAAGGTTAACGGTAACTTCCCGATTTAGAATGAACATCATGGAGGATTAATCCATATGTAATGATTATATCAATGGACGCTTATTATCATTCTCGTGAGGAGATAAATATAATCTCATAATCGGAGGAGTGCGTCACGGGATTATGGTGGCATATTCCCGTGATTGATTTATCGAATATAATTATTCTTGTTCGTAAGATAATTATTTATTTGATTTATCGGAGCCGCTGATTATTAGTCCATGGTACCCGACGTGCCTCAAATATAGCATAGCTATTCTCGGACGTCGAATCCTAATAATATTAATTTAGTTCTTATTAGAATTTAATTAAAACGATATGCGAATTAATTGTTTAGTGGACTATTAAATTAGTTGGGCTAAATAATTAAATATGTGAAAAAGACATTTTTTCATAATCTTGGCCCAATTTGGTGTGTTTGGCCGAAAATCATAGTGACTAGGTCACAAATGACAATTTTCGGCCATAGCATTGTCTTAGGGGACAAGAAATTAGTTTTCTTGTGGATTAATAAGACATGTGCACAAAATATTTATTAGATAAATATTTTATGGTAAAAAATAAAGATAAAGATTATTCTAGATTTGTTCTAGATTATTCTAGGAGTATCTTTTATTTAATAGGATTATTATAATTGATTTTGTATTAATTATTAAATCCTTGGAGGACAATGATTACTCTCATATATAAAGAGAGTTCTCCCAAGCCTAAAACACAACACAATTTTCGACTTCTATCTCTTAGAGAGAAGAAGATAAAATTCGGCCAAGGGGAATAAAAGGGAAAATCTTGGAGGTTTTCCGGGTAGCATATCGGGAGGATTCGAGACGAGGATTTCCTTCCACCGGGAGTTGCTCGGATCACACGTGCGGAAGATCATGGTGCTCTTCACACCATCTTTTGTTCTTCCTATTGCGGTTCTTCTACTTGGATTTTGAGATCCAAGAGGTATGTTCTACAACCCCCTTGTAGAATAGATCTAGTTATTTTATTATGTGTAAATTATAGATCTAGATCCTTAAATCGCTTCCGTTGCGGATGATATTACTAACAGTGGTATCAGTCGCCTGGTGATCTATATTTATACGTATAAAATATTAGATCTAGGAGTGGAAAACATGTAGTTTTTGTGTCCTAAATTTTTTTTGGGCCGATGCATATATATTTTTTATGTTGCGATTGTTGTGGTTTGAAGAGATGGATTGGGGTTGGTACTGTTTACTCGTTAGATCTATTGTAAGCTCTCTCGATTTAGATCGTTTGAGCATATGATTGATGTAAAAGTTGTTGTTTTTATTTCTTTATTTTTCGGCTATTTTTATTTTTTTTGTAATTCCGGAAAAACGACGAAGAACGATGATGAACACGAGATGAAGACGGAACTCGAGGTATGAATAGGAGTCGGGGCTGAAAATTTTTTGTTTATATTTTTTCCTAACTCGGTTAGGTTTTGGATTTTATTAAAAATCATTTTTTTTATATCGGCTGTTTAATAAAAAAATATTAATTTATTTTTCTGGAATAAAAATACAACAGGATTTTAATAAATAAAAAAAATTCGAATTTTTTTTTTAATTTTATTTTATAAAATAAATGCCCCTTCTCCTTTCGGGTTAGCGGTTCGTGGTTCATGGCTCAAATATCGAAGATACGAAGACAACAAGTTGTAATTTACTGCTTTCCTAGGATAGATTAGATACGGGGGTACCAACGATCCATCTCGGTGTTTAAATTTTCCGAAATTTATTTTTTATGTGTTTGATCATAAAATAGATATAAAATCGGAATTGCCATGACATGCATCATATCATAAATCCACTCCATGCATACATGTAGAATTTTAATTTTGGTAATTAAAATAGGCATGTATACAAACTCGCGTAATTAGTTGAAAATTAATTAATACGTGGTAATTAATTAATTTAGTAACTAATTAAAGATCCGAGGACGGGTTATGAAATCGTTAAGCCTTTCGATGTGTGTTCTCGGTGAACCGCCTTAAAAGCGCAAACGAGATCACGTTTTCGATTCGTAGTGTCTACGAGATTGAATGATGGTAAAAGAACAATAAATCTTGGATAAAAACGGTTCGCCTATAGGTTGGGTGGTCAACTGAGCTTCGCTCGACCGACTTAACCCTCCTAGTGTGATGTATGCACGGGGGTCCGGCAAGACTAAGCTACACCGGCGAGCGGAGGGGTGATTCCTTCTTATCTCAATGGGGCTCTCTTGACCCGATTTCGTCCGACTGTCACATATGTTCCAACGAATAGGACGGGTAGGCTTGCCTACGTTACCGACACCATTCGGAATCCTTGATTTGATGTGCTTTTATGTTAACATCAAAAAGACGTGGTTAGTTAACCCCAACCACTTCCAAAATATTGAGTGGGAGCGGGGAGGCGACAGCCAACCCCACGGCCTCTACTATAGATACAAGTAAGTGAGAGAAGGGTGACGCCTCACGGCGCTTTGATTTCATCCCCCTACGGATGGTGTTCACCCCTATCAACATTCATGGCTTGGTCTCCGAAAGGATAGGATTTCCGGGTACTCGTCGGGTCACTGACTTATCCTACGACGGCACACTCGGGGCGTACCTAAGAGATCCGATATAGTAGGTCACACTCATCAAGGGTATTCTTGATAATATCTAGGCTAAAAAAAGGAAGGTAGTCAATGAATAAAGGGATGTTCGATTCTCGTGGGATGTTTGATTCTCACTAGTTATTCATTGATGAGATTGTCTCGATTTAACCGTCATCTCTTTGACCTACCTTACGGCGGCACTGAGATGCGAGGTTAAAACCTTGGAATGGTAGAGTAGACTTAATTTTAGTTTACAATTCCTAAAATAAACTTATATAGTAGTGTTAAACTTGAATTAATATATGTCATTTTATTTTTCACCAAAAAATGTCTGCTCAAATTTCTGCTTTACTGTCTGAAAAATTATCGGGAAACAACTTTAAGAAATGGAAGATTAATCTAAACGTGGTACTCACATGCGAGAATGTGCAATAAGTACTCACTTCTGAATGCCCTACGGTGGCGATCCAAAACCTGGAAAAGCTGAGATCGAGCAGCGTAATCGCTGGATCGAGTCAGATAACCGGGCTCGTGGGATCATCCTGGCTGCAGTGTCGGAGGTTATTAGGACCCAGATAGAAGAGTTTGAGACTGCACGAGATATCATGCAGAAACTTACTTCGATGTTTGGATCACCTAGCAACCAAGCAAGACACGATGCCATCATGATGGATGTTAACACGAAATTGAAGAAAGGTCAAGCAGTGAATGGTCATGTTCTAAATATGACTAGTCACTTCAATCACGCCGGTATTCATGGATCGATGTTCGATGAAGCAACTCAAGTGTCAATGATTTTGGAATCGTTGACTCCTGAGTTTTTTTCCGTTCAAAACTCAGTATCTGATGGGCAAACATGAGTTGAACATGACACAGATGCTTAATGAACTAACTATCTACGAGGGCCTACTATCGAAAGATAAGGTCCAAGTAGGGGATAAGAAAGCTGAGCCAATACGGCCGAAGCTAAGCCATCAAACAAGCCTAAGGCCAAACCAAAGAAGAAGGGTAGTGTTGCACCTGTGCCCAAGCAAATGAAGAAAAAGAAAGCCAAGAAAGTTGACGAGGCCAAGCCCAAGGGCAAGTGCTTTTACTGTAAGGAGGTAGGACATTGGAAACGCCATTGTCCGGAATATCTTCGTGATGTAAAAGATGGCAAAGCCAAGGCTGTTACTGGGAAAGATAAGAAAGGTAATTCGGAATTACTATTCTTGGAATCTTTTAATGTAGCTAAAGATGTGTCCACTTGGATACTTGATACTGGAGCTACTAACCATGTATGTTCTTCATTGCGGATTCTTAGTTCGTATGAGGAGCCGGGAAGAGGGTTCTCAAGTGATGCGAGTAGGCACCGGGCGCTCATTTCGGCTAAATCGATGGGAGAGCCGTGGACTTACACTTTAATAATAAAATTTTACATTTAGAGAATGTTTATTTTATTCCGAATTTCAGGAGAAATTTAATTTCTCATTCTGCCTTAGTTGACCAATCATTTTCTGTTTCAAATTTGAATGGTGAATTTTTTATTTCGAAGAATGGCTTTGAATTGTGTTCAACTACGAATGAAAATGTTTTATATTTTGTAAGACCACATAAAGCTCCCCTACTTAATACTGAAATGTTTAAAACTGCTCATCAAAGATCTGCTAAAAGGCAGAATGTTTCTCAAGTAAAAGAAGACAAAACATACTTGTGGCATCTGAGGCTCGGCCATATGTCCTTGGAAAGACTCAAAAGACTAGAAAAGGTTCATGCCTTAGATGAGTCATCTGTTGACACACTGCCTGTCTGCGAGTGTTGCCTGGAGGGAAAAATGACAAAGCGTCCCTTCTCGTCAAAGGGTAATAGGGCCACGGGAACTCTAGACTTAGTGCATTCAGACATTTGTGGTCCGATGAACGTACAAGCTAGAGGCGGATACGAGTACTTTGTGACTTTCATTGATTACTACTTGAGATTCGGTTATGTTTATCTCGTCGCATAGGAAGTCCGAGGCTTTTGGTAAGTTCAAGGAGTTCCAAGCAGAAGCCAAAAGGCAACTAGGCAAGTCATTGAAATGCCTTCGCTCGGATCGTGGAGGTGAGTATTTAGATACTAAGTTCATTGACTACTTGGCTGAAAAAGGAATTTGTTTCCAACGTTCAGCGCCTAGGACACCTCAACAAAACAGAGTTGCTAAGAGGAAAAACAGGACATTGACTAACATGGTTAGATCAATGATGAGCTACGCCTCACTACATATATCCTTTTAGGGTTATGCTTTTGAAGCAGCGGTCTACATTTTGAATGCAGTACTGTCAAAGTCTGTCGAAAAGACACCCGTAGAGATGTGGTCCGGACGTCGTGAAAGCATTCGTCACTTCCGCATATGGGGTTTTCCTGCACATGTGCTGATGGACAAAACTACCAAACTACAATCACGTACGAAAGTATGTTTGTTTGTAGGCTATCCAAAAGGTACACGTGGTGGTCTATTTTACGATCCGGAAGATAACAAAGTGTTAGTCTCGACTAACGCTACGTTTTTTGAGGAAAGTTATATGAAAGACCTCGGACCTCGAAGTAAAATTGTACTAGAGGAATTACTCTCCGATGACGTCGTGCCTATTGTGGCCGTTGATGTTCCGTAAACAACACTACTAATACAACAAATCACTTCCGACATTCCCGTTCCACCCGTACGTACTGTGAGAGTGTTTAGCCACCGGCTTGGTACGGCATGGATTTAGAGACAAACGTAGTCACCTCTGATGGGGTGGAAAATGATCCTCCGACCTATAAGAAGGCCATATTGGATCACGATAAGGATAAATGGATTGACGCAATGAATCAAGAGATGCGGGTCTATGTACTCTAACTCGGTCTCCGAAACTTGTAGAACTTCCTCGGGGTGAAAGGCCCATTGGATGTAAATGGCTCTACAAGCGAAAGAGAGGAATAGATGGGAAGGTCGAAACCTTCAAAGCACGGCCGGTAGCCAAAGGTTACACACAGTGAGAGGGTATAGATTACGAGGAAACCTTCTCACCTGTGGCCATGATGAAAACCATCCGCATCCTCCTTTCGATTGCTGCATGTCTGGATTATGAAATCTGGCAACTGGATGTTAAGACAGCGTTTCTAAACGGCTTTCTCGATGAGGAAATCTATATACAGCAACCAGAAGGATTCATTGAAGAAGGTCGAGAGGACATGGTGTGCAAGTTGCTCAGATCCATTTATAGGTTGAAGCAAGCTTCTCGTTCCTGGTATCATAGATTCGATCACACGATCAAGTCTTATGCTTTCGAACAACACTTTGCTGAATCTTGTGTGTACAAGAAGGTTATCAAATATAGTATTGTATTTCTAGTGTTGTACGTTGATGACATACTCCTAATTGGCAACGATAAAGGGATGATGTCCGACGTGAAAAGTTGGTTGACCACGCAATTCCAAATGAAGGATTTGGGAGAAGCGAGTTATGTTCTAGGGATCCAAATTATAAGGGATCGCAAGAACAGGATGTTAGCTCTGTCCCAACCAACTTATATAGATAAGGTGCTGGCACGCTTCAGTATGGAGAACGCCAAGAAGGGTTTTCTACCAACCCGTCACGGCGTTTACCTCTCTAAGACTCAGGGGCCTCAAACTCCTGAAGAGACTGAAGATATGGAAAGAGTGCCATATGCCTCGGCTGTTGGTAGTCTTATGTATGCTGTGAGGTGTATGAGACCTGACATTTGTTACAGCGTTGGATTAGTCGGCCATTTTCGGTCAAATCTAGGGCAACCGCCGGACAAGAAAAAGAATCTCATCAAATATTTGAAGAGAACCAGAAATTATATGCTCGTCTATTCGAGTGGGAGTTTAGATTTAGCGGGGTACACCGATTCTGACTTTCAGTCAGACAGAGATGATTCTAAATCAACCTCTGGTTCAGTGTTTACGTTTGGTGGCGGTGCAATAGACACTATCGATTGAAGCTTTTAGTCGACACTTGGAGACTATAGGTATTAGAGACGTGTCTCATTTGCTTTAGAGCAAGTGGGAGTGATAGTTTGCTGTATTTTAAATAATAGGGTGTGCTCTTAAACAATTAATCACATGCTTTCGTGCAAGTGGGAGATTGTTAGGTGTAATGCCCGAAAGACAATTTTGTAAGTGTTTTATTTAATAAATGAAATGATATTATTATTCATATTTATTATTCTCATATTCACCGATGTGACAATAGTATTTACACTGCAGAAAACCCTAAAGTATATCGTTTATGTAATCACTTAACTCGGTGTATGGGATATACACGGGAGGATTGAGTTAGTGAAGATGTACTTAAAATACAATTAGCCCGTAGTGAAGTTAATCGACAGTATCGGGTCTCTCCTTTAACGTGCTATTAATGCGTCCAGAACACAATATGTGTGATTGTCTTATCCGGACTTTCGGTCAAGAGAACCTAGTGGGGCATTTATATGTGATAGATATATTATATAGGGCTGGACCGATTTGATTAGAGATCACGATATAATTCCGTAATCGAGAAGTCTTATCAAATCAATCGATGATCATATTTATGGATATATCTTAATCCTAAGGTGATCACAGTCAACTGCTTGAATCAGTATGAGGTTTGACTTGACGGTTAAGGATTACACTGAGTCTGTGATCTGAATTACCCCATCTTGGCATTGTGCTGGATTGAGTGAGTAGTCCGTGTTATCACGGATACGAAATCCATTCCTTCCATTTATGGAAGTAGATAGATAGTTCCCTTATTTGTTAATCCTAGAAACGATCGATCGTACGAGTTCATATTACACTTTGATTAGCTACCAAGTGAGTAGTATGAATTAATTGATCACTAGGGGGTTAATGGTAAATAAGGATAAGAGGTTCTAAAAAGGGTTAACGGTAACTTCCCGATTTAGAATGAACGATCTATGGAGGATTAATCCATATGTAATGATTATATCAATGGACGCTTATTATCATTCTCGTGAGGAGATAAATATAATCTCATAATCGGAGGAGTGCGATCACGGGATTATGGTGACATATTCCCGTGATTGATTTATCGAATAAAATTATTACGTTCGTAAGATAATTATTTATTTGATTTATCGGAGCCGCTGATTATTAGTCCATGGTCCCCGACGTGCCTCCAATATAGCATAGCTATTCTCGGACGTCGAATCCTAATAATATTAATTTAGTTCTTATTAGAATTTAATTAAAACGATATGTGAATTAATTGTTTAGTGGACTATTAAATTAGTTGGGCTAAATAATTAAATATGTGAAAAAGACATTTTTTTCATAATCTTAGCCCAATTTGGTGTGTTTGGCCGAAAATCATAGTGACTAGGTCACAAATGACAATTTGCGGCCATAGCATTGTCTTAGGGGACAAGAAATTAGTTTTCTTGTGTATTAATAAGACGTGTGCACAAAAATATTTATTAGATAAATATTTTATGGTAAAAAATAAAGATAAATATTATTCTAGATTTGATCTAGATTATTCTAGGAGTATCTTTTATTTAATAGGATTATTATAATTGATTTTGTATTAATATTAAATCCTTGGAGGACAAGGATTACTCTCCTATATAAAGAGAGTTCTCCCAAGCCTAAAACACAACACAATTTTCGACTTCTATCTCTTAGAGAGAAGAAGATAAAATTCGGCCAAGGGGAATAAGAGGGAAAATCTTGGAGGTTTTCCGGGTAGCATATCGGGAGGATTCGATACGAGGATTTCCTTCCACCGGGAGTTGCTCGGATCACACGTGCGGAAGATCGTGGTGCTCTTCACACCATCTTTTGTTCTTCCTATTACGGTTCTTCTACTTGGATTTTGAGATCCAAGAGGTATGTTCTACAACCCCCTTGTAGAGTAGATCTAGTTATTTTATTATTTGTAAATTATAGATCTAGATTCTTAAATCGCTTCCGTTGCGGATGATATTACTAAAACCCGGATCGTACCGAACGGTATAAGGGCGATAGTGGGTTTCGCTATCTGGTGTCGATGTGCTGGCATCCAATTCATCGTCCAATACTTTCGACATTTCTACCCGTGCAAACCGGTGCCGGACCAGGCTGGTTATTACTGCTTTGCTCGCCGAGGGGAGTTCTTAAAAGAGGTCCAATTCATCGAGAAGGGAGAGTCTTTCTATAAAGGGTGGAAGTCCCGGTTTTTCTTTATTTTCCCTGAGGTAGAGCTTAACTTAGTTAAATGGAACTCTACCGACCTGGGAAGCAACCCCCGGCCTACAGATGTTGATAAAAAAGTACTCATCTGCTCTGATTGAGTCTGCCCAACTACCCACTGCTGGGCCTGACCCTTACAAGGAGCTAACTGAAAAAGAATATCAAACTTGTAGGATCTTTGCTTGCTATATTTTCTTATTTGTTCTTCGTGTATGGAGCATTTGTACTGACAATTATGCCATACTATTGAAAATGTCATATTTTGCTGAGCTGGTCGCTGATGTCGACGAGGAAAAGGAGACACCTGGAGTCGAGCCGACCGAGCCAAATCAGGGGCCAGAGAGGACGGAGAGTGCTGACCTGTAGGAGACCCGATCCGTCGAGACCGTCCTGACCTCCTCCTCAACTCGGTGTTTGGCCGAGTTTCCTGACGACACACCGGGGTCCTCCTCCAGACATGAGGAGGTTAATCCTCTGGGAGTGGGTGCAGATACAGAGAAGGGTAGGTCAGACTATGTACAAAGGGTTGATGAGGCCAAAGGGTAACGTGCCGAGCTGGTTTTTCCTGAGCTTTCTCTCTATCGAACTATGTACAAGGCGGGTGCAGGCAAGATCTATGATGACCGCCTGAGAGAGTTTAAGAAAGGAGAGGACATCGGGACCAAGTATGCTAAACGCCGAGCTCTCCCTCAGAGTACTAAGCCGGCTCCTTCCTCAATAGAGCAAAATCCAGGAGTCCAGAATTGATTACGTTTCCTGGTGTTGTTAAGACATGTTTTGTTTTGTGAATTTTATAAAAACTTGTATGCTTTTTGGATGTTTATGGTGCTCTGCCCACTGTGCTTTTACTTATGTTTTGAAGTATTTTTGTTTGTGTTTTGAAATTTATTTTGGAATAAATAAAGTACTTACCTGGTATCCTTTTGAAATTTATTTTCAGATTAAGTACTTACCTGGTACCCCCTCCAGTATGGCATGCATTACTTAGTGTAGTAGATGTCATACTTGGTTTTTGATTTGGGCTTTATGTGCTTTGTGTGCTTGATGCTTCTTGAGTCTAACCACAATATTCATTTGAAATTCTGGTTGCCCTGCAGACTCGGGAAGTTGGTGGTATGCAAACTTTCTGAGTCTGGCCTACAGCACTCAATTAAAATTCTGACCAGCAATACTCAGTTAAAATTATGAGTCTGACCTGCAGTACTCAGTTAAAATTCTGAGTCTTACCTACAGTACTCGGGAAGTTTGTGGTAGGCAAATGTTTTGAGTCTGCCTGCATTACTCAGTTAAAGTTCTGGCCTGACCCTACAGTACTCGGGAAGTTTGTGGAATGCAAACTTTCTGAGTCTTGCTTGCGTTTGGGAAGTTTATGGTATGCAAAATTTCGTCGCTCGCTCGGAGACTCGAGAAGTTTGTGGTATACAAACTTTCTGAGTCTAGCCTACGATTCGCTTAAAATTCGGCGACTACTCGGGAAGTTTGTGGTATGCAAACTTTCGAGTCTAGCTGCGACCCTACGGCGACCGACCGACTCGGGAAGTTTGTGGTATGTGAACTTTCTGAGTCTAGCCTGCAGTACTCAGTTAAAATTTTTCCCTTGAAGGGCTATATTTAACAATGTTATACTTATGAGAAAGAAAATTTCATTAAAATGTAGTGATTACATCTTTATTGGAAATAACAATACGAAACTGGAAAGAAAATAAAGCTAGTCTGGCACTTGTCCTAGACATAAAATTTCCTGAGTTTGTTGGCGTTCCAACTTCGAGGAATAGTTTTGCCACTTGCATCGGCCAACTGATACGCTCCTTTTCCATGAACTTTGACTACCTTGTAGGGGCCATCCCAATTCGGGTCAAGCTTGCCTTGAGGCCCCTGTTTGCTGACTTCATTTCTTCGTAGTACCAAATCTCCCTCTTTTAAGTAGGAATACCTGACTTTGGAGTTATAGTACTGAGATATCCTCTATTTGTACTTTGCCATCCTGATGTAAGCCACTTCTCTAGCTTCTTCCAAGTCATCATTGTTCTGCCTGAGATCACTGTCCTGATCTTACTAGTCATGGAGCTTGGTCCTCGGGGAGGGAAGTCCGATTTCCACAGGAATGACCGCCTCGCATCCATAAGCTAAAGAGAAAAGTGTTTCACATGTTGCTGAGTTAGGTGTAGTCATGTATGCCTAAAGTATGTTGGGTAGGTGCTCAACCCAATTCTCTCCTTCTTATTCTAGTCTCTTCTTTAAGCCGACCTTGAGCTGTCTATTTGTCTGCTCCACTTGGCCATTTTCTTACGGATGGCCAACAGACGTAGAATGCTGGGCTATTCCCAGCTCGGCGCACCATGCCCTGACTATCCTATCATCAAATTGGGTGCCATTGTCTGAGATCAGGGTCTTGGGTATGCCATACCTACAAACAATGCTTTTCCATAGGAATTTTTGTATTGCCTTGCCAGTGATGGTAGTTAGGGCCTCGGCCTCTACCCTTTTAGTAAAGTAATCAACTGCCACAAGAAGGAACCTCAGATTGCCTGGGGCTCGAGGAAGGGGTCCGACCAGGTCTACCCCCCATTGATAGAAAGGCCAGGGAGAGACTATGGGAACCATTTCTTGTGATGGTTGATGAGTCAAGTTATCATGCACCTGGCATGGCTTGCACTTCATGACTAGTTCAACTGCATCTGCTTGCATGGTGGGCCAATAGTACCCAAATAATCGACACATCCTTGCCAGGGTCCGTGCACCGGTATGATTTCCACAGATACCGAGGTGGATTTCTCTAAGGAGATAATTTCTTTCTTCCTTCGAAGCACACCTGAACCAAGGTGATATGAAAGATCTTATGTATAGGATTTCGTTAAAAAGGAAGTACCTGCTTGCTAGGAGCTTCCTTTTTGGTCCTGGGACTTATCAGTCGGTAGGACGCCATGCTTGAGATAGGACACGATAGGGTCCATCCATGTAGTTTGTTGTGTGATCGGGTGCACTTCAATCTGGACATAACTGCGCTCACCCAGCTGCTCTACTAAGACTTTTCTATCCGAAAAGAAGTTAGATGCTAACTTTGACAAGGCGTCATCCCGTTTATTCAGAGATCGGAGGACATGCTCGATCTGGACTGAGTGGAAATTCTTGACTAAGGCTTGGGCCACTGATAAGTACTTCTTCATTGGCTCCTCCTTTGCTTCATATTCTCCCTTTATATGATTAACCACCAGATGGGAGTCACTACACACTTGTAGATCTGTAGCACCGAGCTTGCTAGCCAGTCGGAGCCCGGTGATCAGAGCTTCATATTCAGCTTCGTTATTGGTAGCCTTGAACTGGAAACGTAGTGCGTATGGGAATTCTTCTCCTTTTGGACTTATGAGCATGATGCCTACCCCTGCTCCCTCTTTTCCAGCTGCCCCATCTACATATAGGATCCATGGCTTGACTAGCCGGTTCGGTTGATCTTTCTCCAGATTGACCGAGATCCCTTCAGCCAAAATGTCTACTAAAGCTTGAGCCTTTATAGCAGTTATAGGTTGAAAGTCCAAATCATATTCGGAAAGCTCTATGACCCACTTTGCTAATCTCCCAGATGTGCCGGGTCGAGTCAATATCTGTCGTAAAGGCTGGTCTGTCACCATTATTTTCGGATGCGCTTGAAAATATGGCCTCAACTTTCTTGAAGCATGTACCAAAGCCAGAGCTAGTTTCTCTGCATTGGTATACCTAACTTCTGGTACATGTAGAGCCCTTCTTACGTAGAAGATAGGTCTTTGTATGTTGTCTTCTGCTCTGATTAGGACTGCGCAGATGGCTTCGTCAACAACCGCTAAGTATAATAGCAGAGTTTCTCCTTCACGAGGAGAAGTCAGGGTCGGTAGCTCGGCCAAATAAGCCTTGAGGTCTTCAAATGCTCTTTGACCATCCTCATTCCACTGGAAGGGGCTTGTCTTCCTTAGAACCTTGAAAAAAAGTAAGGCACGTTGTGCCAGTCTGGACAGAAATCTGTTTAGGGCCGCCATGTGCCCTGTCAATTTTTGAACTTCTTTGGTGTCCTCGGGGGAGGCATCGTCCTTAAGGACTCAATCTTGTTAGGATTCGTTTTGATGCCTTCTTTGGAGATCATATATCCCAAGAACTTACCCGCCTAACCCCAAAGGTACACTTCTTAGGATTCAGCATCATCTGAGTGTCTGTGAGCATGCTGAACACTTCTTGGACATCTAGTATGTACTAGTCAAAAAACCTGCACTTGATCAGGAGATCGTCTATATAAACCTCCATACATCTTCCAATATATTTGTAAAATTTTCTATTTAAAGCTCTCTGGTACGTGGCTCCGGCATTCTTGATCCCGAATGGCATAATGATGTAACAGAAGGTGCCTGATGACGGTTAAAATAGTCAATCCTACGACATCAACATTCTATCCATTATTAGTTAAAAATAGTAGTTTCGACCTATTAATATGAACCATTTGAGTTGAATAGCATATGTCGGGTTCGTGAGTCGAGAAATCTGCACTTAGCGTTTATTTTCCCTATTTCGATATTATTTCATGCATTATTTGATGATTTTCAGGATACGAAATATTGGGCTGAGCATCATGGACGAATCTGGAGTGGACTGAACGAATGGAATGGCATAGGGTATTCTAGAACCTTCCAAGTTAAGTCGGTTGAAGAAAAAGGACAAAAATACCCCCGGTTTACCGGAAGGCGGTGCCGACTTACCGAGGCTCAAGATCCTTCCGAAACGTGTTTTCTAGGACGAGGGGTAGAACTAGGTGTTTCTAAGTCGGTTTAGATAGCTATAAATAAAAGGCTTCGCCTCAGAACACAATGTACCCAAATTATTCAAGGCAAATTATGCAATAAAAGTTCGTTGTTCTTTATTTTATTTATTTTATGAGTTCTAGTCGGAGAGACGACGGAGTCGCCGCCTAGGGAGAGATCCGAGGGAGATCAACGCTCATCTTCGAGGGTATGATTTTCTGTCTTTTCCAAGATGTAGATCTATCGTTTTTCAATTCGACTAGTATGTTTTAATTGCTTATTTAGTTTAATTATGTAGTAGTTAGTTTATTTTACCCCATGTGTTATAGATCTGATTCGTTGGTGAAGAAATCATAAAACAGTGGTTGTGTTCTTCAGATCTGCGATGGTCTATATCGCTAGATCTAAATACCTAATAAATTACTAATTCATGATAATCGGCGCCAGCTACGTTGATCGATAGATTTAATTTACATGTTAGTAGCCTGATCAACTATTTGCATGTCATCGTAAACTAGCATGAAATACAAATAGTGAATTGCTATGTTTGGAAATTATCTTGAATGGACCCTAGGAACGTGCGGATCAATGTCGACAGCTGTCTAGGCGGGTTTGCGGTATGAGTTAGCGCTCAATATCGATAGCTCTAGTTCTTTATGCGTATGGGCTATTACGGACCAATTAAGGAGGGTAGCTTGTGTATAGATTGTCTACTACCATTGTCGGAGTAGATAGGGTTAGGAGTTGTACCCGTAGCTGAACAATGAATAAATTCACCAATGGGGAGGACTGTTGCATGTGTGGGGGGATTAACTAATTACTCATAATTGAACTAATACATTAGAAACTCGTTTTTGCTTCGTGTGAACTAGCGTTACCTTGTTAGTTTGAGGCACCAAATTTACTACTATCTATATTATAGTTGGTCATAGACCATAATCGTGACAAGCTCAATCTTGATAATTAGACGTTCTTACAAGTCTCTGTGGGATCGACCTTGACTCGCCAGTACTCTACTACGATAGAACTAGTCCTATTGCTAGTAAGTGCTTTGCACGCGATCAAGATTTTCTGGCGCCGTTGCCGGGGACTCGTGTCAAGAATACTTTTTATTTAAGATTGAGTTTTTTGTATATATTTGAGTCTGTTTAGTTGAGTCTGTTTTATAGTCTGTTAATACTAGAGTTGTGCAGAGTCAGTTCTATTAAAATCTAGAAAAAAAATAGCATCCGGTTTACCGAGGGTCTAAATTTTGGCAGAATCATTTTTGTTAGTTCAGCGTCGAGTCAGTAGTCAGAGTCTGTATTTTTGATTCTTCCAGGCGTGTGTAACAGCCGTTGAGGCAAGTCACTAACCTTTTTATTTTCTTATTGTGTCTTGTAATACGCTACACGAAGTTCAGCAACCAAACTCGAGAGATTCGTACATGAGATTGAAAAGTTTGCTAGGCAAAAGAGAAAGGAAACTCGAGAGAAATCTGGTAGGCTGGCGGACGCCGTGATTTCGCACGAAGGATATCACAGCGAAAAGGAAGAAGAGATTCCACCTTTGGAGGATAGAAAAATCGACATGGCACAGAATAGACAGAATGGATAAAATGGAGCAGGAGTTGTGGTACAAGTAGATAGGAGAACACTATAGAGTTATGCAATGCCGACAATCAAGCAATTCATGCCAGCAATTGTTCAGCCAGAGAATGCGGTTGAAGTATTTCACCCGAAACCAAATGTGATTCAGATGGTGACTAATTACACTACCTTTCATGGAGTACCAAATGAAGATCCTAGTGTACACGTCACCAATTTTATGGATATAGTCGCGTACGGTCAAGCTAGCCGGAGTACCTGAAGACAACATTAAGCTGAAACTATTTCCATTCACTCTGAAGGACAAAGGAAAGATATGGTTATTGTCTCTAGCACCGGGATCGATCCAAACTTGGACCGATCTATTGCAGAAGTTTATGAACAAGTACTGCCCACCTGGGAAGTCACTACAGATGAGACAAGACATTATGAATTTCAAGCAGAAACCCACTGAAACCTTTGAAGAAGCTTGGGAAAGATTTAAGGAAGCACATAGGATATGCCCTCACAATGATATCACTTTGCCCGTACGAATGCATAGTTTCTATCACGGATTACGGACAAGTGAGCAAATGAGAGTTGACACATCAAGCAACGGATGTTTTGCGTTGCTATCACCTAAAGAAGCTGATGAAAAGTTGGAGCAAATTGCATTGACAAGTCAATGGGGAACGCATCAAATTGAAACAGCCAAAGTAGCTGA
Organism: Gentiana straminea; assembly: GCA_036785695.1. Lineage (NCBI taxonomy): Eukaryota > Viridiplantae > Streptophyta > Magnoliopsida > Gentianales > Gentianaceae > Gentiana > Gentiana straminea. The sequence goes on along the minus strand of JAVUPR010000090.1, from coordinate 4,634,193 downwards.
AGGCGTATTTGGAGAAAATACTTCTCAAAATATTTTATACCACCTAATGGCGATGAATGAAAAGATAGATGGCATGAAAGATCGCATTGCCAAGGTTGAGAAAGTTAAAGAGATTGAAACAACCAACACTGAGGACGTGAACTATATAGGGAGGCAAGGAAATCCTTTGGGGGCGGATATCGCCCAGGTTCTCATGACCACCCTGGTTTTAGACTGAGCGACCCTACTGGGGTTTTCGACAAAGTGATTCTAACGGGGGACAGAGGCCGAGACAAACTGGTGGATTCATGCCTCAATTCAACAAGTCCGGTGGTTGGGAAGCAGCCATGGATAAAATGAGCTCAACTGTGACCGATACGGTCAATCAACTTACGAATCCATGAATGAGCTGAATACAACCTTTTTCACATATTGTCAGAAGAATGATACAAGACTGACCAATCAAGAAGCATTAGTGCAGAATCTATCGCACCATAGGGCAGATTGCAGAACAAGTGTCAGCCCATCATCTGGGAGAATTGCCAAGTAATACTGAGAAGAACCCGAAGGACGTGAATGCAATCATGACTAGAAGCAGAAAAGAACTGCCTGGACCAGTTACACCAACTGTCCAGGTAGAATCAGAAAGCAGTCAGCTGCAGAACGCAGTAGAATCTGGAGAAAAAGAGGGGCCGGTAACCCGGGACACAACTCCGGTAAACCGGGAGTCTGAAAATTCAGCAAACAAGTAGGCAGAGCAGCAGCAGTCAGCAGGTAAGTCTTCACGAACTGTAACTATTAATCCTGCAACTTTACCCTATCCCCTTAGGAAATATAAGCCGAATAATGATGATGCGCGTTATAAAAAGTTTATAGAGATGTTTAAGAAGTTGCAAGTGAATATACCTTTGGTAGAAGTTCTGGCCGGAATGCCAGAGTATGCAAATTTCTTGAAAGAAGCAATCTCTACCAAAAGGAAATTATTAGACCTAGAGACTATATGCCTTAACGAGGAATGCTCGGCAGTTTTGCAACGCAAACTGCCTCCCAAGTGTAAAGATCCTGGGAGCTTCCTCATACCATGCACAATTGGAGGAGTATGCCTAAATAAAGCATTGTGTGATCTTGGAGCCAGTGTCAATCTGATGCCACTCTCCATCTTTCATAAGTTAGGATTGAAAGAGCAGAATGAAACATCTATAACCCTTCAATTAGCAGATAGGTCTATGAAGCAACCATGTGGAGTGGTGGAGGATGTTTTGGTGAAAGTTGATAAGTTTGTATTCCCTGTGGACTTTGTGGTGCTAGACATGGAAGCTAACCACGATGGTCTATTAATCTTAGGAAGACCTTTCATAGCTACGAGTAAGACCTTGATTGATGTTCATAACGGTGAGCTGATTCTGATCGTGAATGAGGGCAAAATAGTGTTCAATGTGATGAATTCGATGAGATATGCTCAAAATTAAGGAGAAGCATGCTATATGCTAGATGCCATAGACGTATTTGTTTTGGAATTATATAAACAAGTGGCACTAGACCCTGAAGTAACTGAGACTTTGCTCCGGAAGAAGAAAGTTATGAGGAAACCCGGCTTAGCGAAGGTCAAGTGAGAGAAATGGAACCTATATCTTCTGTGGATTTAGGAGGAACCATCCTGTTTAGGGTGATTTTCTATGGTTTATAATGTTATATTTTGTAATAATTTCCTCTATAATCGATGAGAGAAATGGAACCTATATCTTAAGTGCAAAATCGAGTTAATTACGTGATTTTAGGAGGAACGTTTCATTATCTTGTGAACGAGCGTCCGGTGGCCGACTTAGCAGGACCGACTTATTTTTCTATATATATACGCATTGCTTAAACCCTAGACAGACGACAATTACACACCTTACATTGAGAAAACCCTAAACCGAGCAAAGTTAGGCTCGGTCGACCGAGCCCTGGTGCTCGGTCGACCGAGGGTTGTTTTATTGTTTTTATTTATTTTGTTCCGTTCCCGGATTGTGCCGATGACCTGGGGCCGAGCAAACTTGTTCAAGTTCTGTGAAACCGTTTCAGCAGGTTCTTTATTTTCAATCTTTGGTTTATTTTGTGATTTTAATTAAAGTCGTATCTTTTCTATATGCTTATTATTGTTTTGCAATTTAAATCGAGAGATGTATTGCTGTTGATGTTTACTATGTGATGAGAGTCGGTGTAAACCTAGATCACCATAAGAAAGATTGGATCTTTAACCTAAAAATAACGAGAGTTGTTAGGTTAGAAATCTAGGTTGCTAGATTGAGAAATCTTACACCATTCCCCGTGAGATCATATTAGCTACCTTCGTGGCACAAATTCTTTGACTTACAATTGTGGCACAAATTCTTTGACTTACAATTGACTGGTAAGCTGTTAAGATCATCATTAGATGAGCCACCAAGGAACTTAACGTTAAAACCTTTGCCATCTCACCTGAAGTATGTGTACTTACAAGATGATACTCTTCCTCTTATAATTTCATCGTTATTATCACCTTTGGAGGAGGAGAAACTTTTGAGAGTACTGGGAGAGCATAAGGGAGCGTTTGGATGGACGATTGTAGATATTAGAGGAATAATCCCATCGGTGTGCATGCATAAGATCTCTGTAGATCCTGAAAAGAAAGCGGTAGCTCAACCTCAAAGGAGGTTGACACCACAACTAAAGAATGTTGTTAAGGAAGAGATCATAAAGATGTTGGAGATGGGAATCATTTTCCCAATTGCAGACAGTGAATGGGTAAGCCCGATTCATGTGGTGCCCAAGAAAGGAGGATTCACTGTACAACCTAATGAGTTTGATGAATTAATCCCTGTGAGACTAATTACTGGACATCGAGTTTGCATAGACTTTAGGAAACTGAATGATGCAACTCGTAAAGATCATTTTCCCCTACCTTTCATTGATCAGATGTTAGAAAGATTAAGCGGTCATGCGTTTTATTGTTTCTTAGATGGATATTCTGGTTATTATCAGATACACAATGCACCCGAGGACCGAGAAAAAACAACTTTCACATGTCCCTATGGAACTTTTGCATAAAATCGCATGCCTTTTGGGTTATGTAATGCACCAGCAACATTCCAAAGGTGCATGATGTCATTATTTGCGGACATGGTGGAGGATTTCTTGGATGATTTCTCTGTATTTGGAGATAGCTTTGATAAATGCTTGGACAATTTGAGTAAAGTGCTAAAAAGATATGAAGAGACCAACCTTGTACTTAACTGGGAAAAATGTCATTTCATGGTTACAGAAGGAATAGTGTTGGGTCATAGGATTTCGAAGAAATTATGGAAGTTGATAGGGCAAAGATAGAAGTAATAGAGAAGTTACCCCCTCCAACGAACTTAAAGACGTTGCGAGCCTTTCTTGGACACGCAGGATTATATAGGAGGTTTATTAAGGACTTCTCTAAAGTTTCTAGACCTTTGACTGAATTGCTTGCAAGGGATGTACCTTTTGTATTTGGAGAAGAGTGCAAGAATGCATTCAACACGTTAAATCAAATGCTTATAACCATCCCAATTCTGGTAGCCCCAGATTGGAAAAAAACATTTTGAGCTTATGTGTGATACAAGTAACACGGCAGTTGGAGCAGCCCTGGGACAAAGGGAGGATAAAATCTTTAAGCCTATCTATTACACCAGTCATACCCTTAACAGTGCCCAGAGGAATTTTGCGACTACAAAGAAGGAACTCTTACGTGTCATCTTTGCATTTGACAAGTTTCGACCTTATCTGATAGAATCGAAAGTCACTATGTTCATTGACCATGCAGCTTTAAAATACCTTTTAACCAAAAAAGACTCCAAGCCAAGATTGTTGAGATGGATTCCACTCTTACAAGAGTTTGATGTTGAGATTAAATATAAAAAAGGATCTGAGAACTAGGTGGCTGATCACCTGTCGAGATTAACTTTGCTAGAAGAAGAGCAACCGACTGGAAGAAGTGCTTTGCACGCGATCAATGCCTGACTCTGTTATGAACGCAGTTTTTCCTGTATCCTTAGGGTCCATTGCTATCTGATGGTACCCTTTGTATGCATCTAGAAATGCAAATATCTCAAATCCCACAATTGAGTCAACTAACCTGTCGATCTTAGGATGTGGATAACAGTCCTTGGGGCAGGCTTGGTTCATGTCAGTGAAATCCACTCACATACGCCAACTCCCGTCTGGCTTCTTCACTAGTACCGGGTTGGCTAGCCAGCTCAGGTAGACCACTTCCCTTATAATTCCTGCTTGGAACGGCTTCTCTACCTCTTTCTGAATGACGTCCACTCTGTCTTTCGCGAACTGCCTTTTCTTCTGTCGGACTGGTTTCCTGCTTTGATCAACATTGAGCCTATGAAGAGCCAGCTCGGGTGATAGACCGGGCATGTCTTCTGTCTTCCAAGCAAACACATCTCTGAAATTCTTCAATACTTTGATGAGTTCTTGCTTCTGTTGCTCGGGTATCCAGGACCCTACGTTCACAGTCAAATCTTCCTGCTCTTTCCACAGACTCACAACCTCGATTTTGTCCTCTGAGGACCAGATTTCTTCCTCCCCTGGGAGTAGTTCCTCAACAAAGACATGTTGCACCATCATGTTTCTGCTAACAATGGCCGTGTAACAGCTTACCTGGTTGTTTCCAAGTCACCCTTGATCTCCACTGACCCTTGCAGCGTTGGAAACTTCATACTTATATGTGCCGGGGAAATCACAGCCTGTAAGTCTATCAGGGCAGGTCGCCCCATGATAACATTGTAGGCCGAGGGTGCTTTGACTACAACATAATCCATCATAAGGGTCCTGTCCCTGGGTTCTTGGCCAAAGTAGTTGGTAGTATGATCATACCCATGGATGGACTGGAGGTCCCGAAAACCCAAATAGCGGTGCTGAAACAGGTGTTAGCTCTGCATCCTTTAACTTAATCGACTGAAAAACGTTGTAATATAATTCGTTGACTGCACTCCCCGTATCAACACAGATACGCTTCACTGTATGCTTATTGATTACGACTTTAATAACTAGCCCTTCGTTGTTAGTGACTAAGGGCAAGGGGTCTCGAGGACCATAAACTACCTCACCGGACAGTCTCTGTCTTTTGTTGGAGTCCACAGGAGCAACTAACTTGTCATTGCTCTTTTCCTCCTGTCGGGACACAGAACTCGGACCACCCGAGATGGTATTGATTGTGTTAATGGGGCGGTTATCGACTTTCCTGTCTGGTCCTGGGGATTGGTCTCTTCTCCGTCGGTAGTCATCACGTCGGTCTCGATCCTGCCCGGAGTTCCTCCTCTTGAACTCCCTTCTTCCTAAAGGCTCAGAATTTTGTGATCGGTTGATGACCTCATCCAACTTCCCTTCCATGACACCCGCATCAATGTCTCTCTACAAATATCTACAGTGCTTTGCATTATGACCAATATCTTCGTGATATTTACAATACTTAGTATGATCTCGCTTTTCCCGAGGACCCCTTATGGGAGGCGGGACTAGGGCTATACCTTTTTTTGCATTATAGCGAGAATCTGCTCGTGTGACCTATTGAAAGGGATGAAATCCCTTTCCTGAAGAGCTCATTTCTTTCTCAATCGGTCGGGATATGGGCGCAGCGACTCGGTCCCATACTGGCTTGCGTTTTTTGTCAGATCTGTCGTCAGATTTATCTTTCTTGGAGCCCTCTAGCTTCTCTTTTTAGGTGGTTAGCCTCTTCACCCTCCTGTAATCCAGATCCATGCATTCTTCCATAGACCGTGGGAGCTTGCTGTTTAACTTAGCGTATAACCGACCCTCTCGTAGTCCTGCTACGAATGAGGTGATCAAGAGATGCTCCTCTGTATTCCTGACTTGCCTTGATTCTTCATTGAACCTCTTCAGGTACTGCAACGCCGTCTCCTCCTTCCTCTGTCGGATAGTGAGAAGGTAGGTGGCATTTCTTTGAAAGGGTTTGGCTGTGACAAACGCTTGTAGGAACTTCTTAGCCAGTGTCTCAAAGTTAGGAATTGAGTGAGGTGGCAATTTCCTGAACCACTCACGGGCCCTGCCTGTGAGTACGGCGGGGAAGGCTTTGCACTTCATCTCCTCTGCCACACAATCCAGATTCATATGCGTCAAGTATTGAAACAGATGATCTTGGGGATCCTTTGTGCCATCATAAGGTTCCAACTTAGGGACCTTAAACCTCTCCGGACGCGGGTAGTTCAGGATCTACTCCGAGAATGGTGATTCAAAGGAAAGATCGTCAGACTTACGACCTAGTATTCCATCCAGCTCTGCTCGAGTAGCCTCCTGGGCTTGAGCATTAACCTCTTTCCTCCAAACGTTAGATGTGGAGGATAACGTGTCCGCCTTATCGTCTTTGCATGCATGGTTCATCTTGGGAGCATTGTCCTCGGGGTCTGCTTCTTCCCGGCCTTCAAGGCTAACCCCGGCACACTATTGAATACTGCCATGTCAAGGTTTCGTAATGCCTTCTGATCAGCCTTTTATAAGTGTCCAATCTTACCGGCAGTGTACCGGGTCAATTGTAGCCTAGAATTGGTGAGTCAAGGTCGTATCCCACAGGGAATCTGGTCGAGTACCAAAGTCTGTCTTGTTCCTAGTTTAGGTCAACAAAATAATTGAACGTGGTGATATGTCAGATCACCGGTTCTACAAACTAAAATGCACAAAATAAAAGAGTTAAAACTATATAAAAGAAATAGCCGAGCTATGATCTGATCTAATACTCACAAACCCTAGCTGAACCCGGAAGTGTTCTCGACTTACCTAAACGTTCTCGATGTCACCCGAAGGGTGTCGTCTCCTAATTTTGAGAATAGACATTATTTGAATAATCTACCCTCATATGTCAGGTTCAACAGTCCGCTGACCGGATTTAACTGACATAACACGGTCTACGATCGATGAGACGCTCGACAAGTTGATATAAACCTCACACACGAAACCAAATCTGAACAACTCAGTCGTTTTACAAGGTGATCCTAGAATCCCGGTTCCCGTATCCTCTCGCAAAATACATCTATAAAGAAGATACGTGAAATACGATTATCGAGTCGCGAGTTCAATAAAGGTCATTAAGAATAAGTTCTAGAACTACGGTAACATCGAAAATTAACAATCAAACATCAAGAACATCACAAGAACAAGCTAAGGTTCGATTTAATAGACTATCACATAACTCGACTTGTTAGGAACATTTTATTATGTTTTGATGATGGTCATACTAGCTGTTATAGCAAGCCTGATGTTAAGGCCATATTTATATGATTATTAAAGGTTTATTTCATTATTATTTTCCCCACATTTGCGTAATTTACATAAGAATTAAGGGTTTAAGTGTAATTATTAGGTAAACGTCATTTTAAGATGATTGTATGCAAAATTGATGATTTTAAGTGTTGATTTAATGGAATTACTATTAGTTGAGTTTTATTACATTTTTGCATTGTTTATTTATCATGTAGGTGTTGATTTTCGTGCATATAATGAGGATAAATGAAGCTCAAGTCGAATTATAAGAGATAGAGTTGGAATTGGCTTGAAGAAGAATGGATAACTATGAAGAAATCCGATCCTCAGCATATTGGACGGGCGTCTACTGATCCAGACGAGCGTCCAGAAGTGAACTGGCGTCCATGCAGCGTCCAGAATCGTATTTTACATTCAGAGAGTTCAGACGGAGAATGAACGAGCGTTTACTCAGCGTCCAGGCATTCTGGACGGGCGTCCACGAGACCAGACGGGCGTTCAAGGCCGACTTAAACCCTAACCGCCTCTTATTCCTATAAATAAAGCGGCAGCCCCAACCCTAATTCATACCAAATAATTGAGATCGCAATTTTACACCAAAAAGCTGCGGCCAGAACCCTAATTCCACAGAGATGAACTTCTCCAACCCAACAATCATCTCCAACATGATTGTTGGCTAAAAGCCTTGCAGTGAGTCGACGGAGGAAGCCTATCAACAACACAAACCAACTAGAGAGTTCGATGCTTTATGTTAGTGAGTTTAATTTACAGTTTTTCATCACTTTGGATGCTGTTTTGTATTGATCATGTTTTGTTGGAATTAACGATTTGATGAAACGATTTATCTATATCTATATGCTTGGATCTATGTATGAAAATATATTGGTTTAAGTTTTATTTCGTTCAAGTGATGCAATTATTCGTGTTGTAAGAGATTATGCATGATTAGTTGAGTAAGAGTTTGGAAACAACCTCGTGATTTCGTTTTGATTGCATGTTTAGTTTATTTGAAAAGATAAACGAAATCCTAGAATTTGGTTGAAGAAATTTAATTGAATTCGTGAATAGATCACTACTAAAAACTACATCTTAGATCACCATCTAGTTGGGGGTTGTTGGTTGATGGGTGGATTCGTTGCCTTGCTGTGTTTTCCTTTAATTGTTTTAATCGAATCGTTTAGATTAAGTTTAGTTTAAGTTCTAGTTTAATAAACCCTAGTTTTCCCGCTCGTTTTCCCCGCACTTTTCTCGTTTCGGTTCGTAGTTAGACGCTCGTCCGCAATAGCGTACGCCCGTCCATTAGGTTTAGTTTTCGGACGCTCGTTCACTTTAGTGAACGCTCGTCCGTCCTTCTGTTTTCTTATTTTTCAGCTTGTTTTATTTCTGTTTTAGTTTTAGTTTTAGGGTTCACTTCTTAGGTTTATTCCTTAGGTTTTAGTTAGTTTCAGCTTTAGTTTAGATAGATAATTGTGACATAATTGATATAGATTTATATTTGAATCCGATAAACATTCCACTCCCTTAGGACGACCCGTTAACACCCTATACTACGATCCTTATACTTGGGGTGTTTCGGTTATAAATTGTAAAACTCGTTTTTACCGAACACCTGAAATAAGTTAGAATTCTCTGTATAAGTCTTTACTTAGAGTCTGACATGTTGTATAAGTTGAGTCAGACAAGTATTGTACTAGTTGATAGGACGGCAAAGTGAAAACGTACATTCGGCGAGTGAAGCCGCCAAGCACCAAGCAGAGATACGAGAGAAGGGATTATGATCGACTTAATACCAAGGAAGTCTTGTGATGACCTTGGATAAGTCTAAGTTATGTTTCAAGTGATGAAACTTAATATTCCAATATGGTGTACACTGATCTCACCCAAATCAAGGATCAGTGAAGTATAAAGATTCTCCTAAAACAAAGAAGAAAACAGTGAATCGGCTGAGTACACTGACTGTCGGCAAAGAGAAAACAAAACGGCGAAGAAATAACTAACGGCTAAGTCAGAAGGCTCACTCCACCGTTCTACAGACGGTGAAGAGACACTTACAAGATCGATTTAATATACATTGAAGATTCGAAGCGGATCATGCATTAAATGCACAATCATTGAAGGATCAATCGAGGACGGATTTTCTCTCGCTATACATTTGAAAGAAGAATCCGATCACCGAAATCAAGGAGAATACAATTAAGGGGAATCAAGAATAAAATCAAGGATTATTCCCTCATTAATATAGCCAACGGACGGAATTTCAAAATCAAGGCTATTCAAGGCTATAAATAGAAGGCATTGACAAGAGAAAAAGAAGATAACGATAAAGAAAAAAAAAGAAAGCGAAACTCGTCAATTAGAAAAGCCTTCTCTCTGAACTTACAAGGATACATCTAGTGATCAACTCAAATATCGAACTACAAAGTCATATTCGAATTGAGATTGATCAAGCAAGTGCGTGAATCACATTCACATCAAACCGAAGCAACCGAATCGAGGCAATCCGAGAAGGAGTTGAAACTGTGATAGGTTGTTGAAGGATTTTGATCTCAAAGAGCGAAAAGGAAGACTGAATCACTGAAGCTGTTGCAATCAAGGAGTGATAGTCTTGTAGATTGTGAAGCTTGGGAAGCCAAGGACAATCATACTGTTGTATCTGTGGAAACAATAGTGAATTCCTCCGATCATCACAGGAGAAGAGTGGATTAAGGGATTACACCACCCTGAACCACTATAAGCCTTGTGTCAATTTAATTTCTGCAATTTACTTTACACTTATTTAATTTGCCTACATCATAACACATATCCGTGATGGTCTAAACTCGATTTGAAAACAACATAGTAAGAAGGGACTTATCCGTCGCTCAAAAGCTTTTAAAACACAAGAAAAGTTTTTGAAACTCCACTATAGTCATTCACCCCCCTCCGACTATAGTTTCACCCTTCTCTCGGGACCAACAATTGGTATCGTAGCAAGTTGTTCCTAGTATCGAACCTCGTTCGCATCTAATTTCGGTAACAAGGAGATCACATATTTTCAAAGTAGTTTTCAAATCTGAAGTTTTTCATTCACTGCCATTTTTATCTTCAATTGCACTGATGGATTCCTCAAACTTCTTGTCAAAAGTACCTCTTTTCAATGTTAATAATTTTGATAAATATAAAATAAGAATGTTATCTCATCTTGCAGCAACTCATGAGGAGATGCTGGATGTAATCAATGACGGCCCAATCATGATCACTACTGTGGTAGGCACAGGAGCAGATCAAGGAAAAGAGATAGACAAACCCAAGAAAGATTGGACCAAAGATGACGGGAGAAGAGCAAACCTAGACTTTGTAGCAAAAGATATGATCTTAAAGACTCTAGACAAGAAACATGTTCATGAGAATCAAAGACCGCAAAACGAGAAAGGAGATGTGGGACAAACTATCATTGATAAATGAAGGATCTCAAGCGATCAAAGAAAACAAATTATCTCGTTGCAAAACAAATTTGAGAACTTTAAAATGAAGACTCGGTGAATCCATTGATCAAATGGACAACAGATTCTCAAGCATCATCGTTGAACTCGCAACGCTTGGACACACATATCCACAAAAAGAAGTATGCTTGAAGATCTTGAGAGGACTACCGAAAGATGGAAGATCATAACATCGAATCGAGGAACAACAAATCTTGCAAGCACCGACACTCGACACCGATGTCCCAATTGAAAGCTCATGAATTCGAATTGAACGGTGAAGATGGTGGTCCGGTAGAGACACACAAAATTACCGCATTAGCGCACCCCAAAGAAAAGTAACTTTGCCGAATGCATCAAGAAAGAGACACAAGAACTAAAAGAACAGTAGCTTTATTAGTTAAACGTTTTGACAGTTTAAAAAGAAGCCATTCAAGGGAAATTCAACATCAAACAAAAAGTCAAGCTCAAACAGAGACATGAAGAAGAAAGATGATGAATACGAGATGCTTCAACCGCAATAAGAGAGGTCACTTCAAGGTCGATTGTCCCGAAGAAAATGACAAAGATGATGAAAAGAAGAAATTCAAAGCATCCGAAAAGAGAAAGGGCAAGAAGGCACTTAAGGCGAATCCAAAGAAGGAAAAGCATGAAGAATCATCCGACAATGACTCGATGATAGTGATGAAGAAGACAAATTTCGAGAAAATGAAAAGGCATGCCTATGCCTCATGACCAAAGAATTGGATGAAGACAAAAGTGATAGTTCAGACACTGAGGAAACAAGCCTATGTTTAATGGCTAAAGAATCAGATGAAACTGAGGTAACATCTAGTTCCTGTTCTTCATCTAATGCATTCACATCTAACACTGCACAATCCTCTAGTCTTCCATTAGATACAGCAGACCTAGTCCAAAATCTCATGACTAAATTTGATGAAATTGAAAAGAATCATGAAATTCTGGAAAAGGAATGCAAGGATCTAAGAAAAGAGAATAAGAGGTTAAAGAAAGAACTCGGATAAAACAAGAGCCGAATTAACTAGTAAGGAGACCTACTTAAATGATCAACAAAAAGCGAGATGACCATACATCCGTTACCATCGATCGCTTAAGAAGAACTTCTCACCAAGAAAGGTAATCACCGCACCACTAAAAGCACCACTTACAAACCCTCAAAAAGGTTTGGATCCAGATCTGGTCTTGGCTATAACAGTCAGGATGAACGTAGGGATAATAGTCAACACAATTCTAAATTGAGGACCACTAATGGACCAAAATTTAGAAAGGGACAGACCATGTCTCCAACGCATCATCCCGTTCCAAAGTGAAGTCAAAACCCACTATAGTGAAACAGCAGACTAAATCCTCATTCCAATCATACAAAAACAACGAACCATCCGAAAGGTAAAGGCGGACTTTTTCCCTCAGAGGATGATTGAAATATCACACCTCCAAAATACAAGAGGAAACCATTCCACAAAATGCATCATGTGATTAAGAAAAATCAATCTAGCTATGTTCCTAGACACATGAAGCAAGAAAGGTTTCCTATTGCATATTGGAAAGTGAAGAAGGATATAAATGCACCAAAAGGTGGAAAAAAGTATCGAATACCTTCGTAAAAATATTAGAAGCTATTCTCGCCATGCCTTATACATATGAAGTTGATGACTTCAATTATCCAAAGAGAAGACCTTTTGGATACATACTTGGTATGGGAGGCATGATCGCTAACGATATGGACCCAAACAAAGTGTTGGGTACCAAACTTAATTAATCTGTTTTGTAGGATGTCCGGTACATAGACAAAGGATGTTCCGGACACATGACAGAAACAAGAAATGGATCACTGATTTTAAAGCTTTTAATGGACCCAAAGTCACATTTGGAGGAAAAGAAAACCCTGGCAAGATTAAGGGGGAAGGCACAATACTCAAAAACAATCTAAAGATTCAAAATGTGGCATATGTCAAGGGACTTAACTTCAATCCGATGAGCATCATCCAATTCCGTGACAAAGGCTACAATGTGCACTTCAACAAAGAAGGATGCAAAGTGATTCACAAATAAACAAACACAAAGTGGTTCTTGCAGGTAGAAGACAAGACAACATGTATGTGGTGGATCGGAGAACGTACCAAGGCGAAACATGTCTACTTGTCAAGAATAAACAATCAACAAGTTTGGATTTGGCACGAAAGATTAAATCACCTCGAATTTCAAGACCATCAACAAACTATCAAAAAGCAAGTTAGTTGAAGGCCTGCCAGAGATCACATTCAAGAAAGAGAGTCTATGTGATGCTTGTCAGAAAGGAAAACAAATAAAAATCTCATTCAAATCAAAGCCTCATCAATCTACAACAAGAGTTCTACATCTACCGCACATGGACTGTTTGGACCAAATCACTCCAAAAAGTGTGAGTGGTAAGAAATATACTCTTGTAGTGGTGGATGACTTCTCAAAATACACCCGGACCATCTTCATGAACAAGAAGAAAGAAACACTCAAGAAGCTACCAGACTTGCCGAGAAGACTCCGAGAATGAAAAAGAGCTAAAAATTATCAAAATCGATCCGATAGAGGCACCGAATTTCTAAATGAAATTATCGAAACCTATTGTGAAGAAAATGGAGTACTACATCAACTATCTCAGCAGAACTCCACAACAAAATGGTGTAGCAAAAGAAAAAAAAATCAAACTCTCAAAGAAGCAATCAGTAACAATGATTGCTTTGAAGCATGCTTGCCAAAGAGATTTTAGGAATCAAGCAAAGAAACACAAGATGCCATACACAAAACAGATCAATCATCAACAAACATCATGGAAAAACTCCATATGAATTATGGAATGGTAGAAAACCCAATATCTCATATTTTCATATGTTTGGATCAAAATGTTTTGTCTTGAACAGAATCATCTACATACCTTTGATGAGAAGGTCGATGAAGCAATCTTCATGGGATACTCGACACCAAAGAAAGCATTCAGAGTACTAAATAAAAGAACATTGGTGATTGAAGAATCAATACATGTGGTTTTTGATGAACCATATACAAATGGTGAAGATCTTCAAGACCAAGAAGAGAAAGCTGCACAGAGGCAAATCTATACAAATACAACCATACCAGCTACTATCCTGAATCATCTTTTTGAAAATCAAGAGGAACCACATATCAATACAACAGGAGAAGCACCTGAAATTGAAGTTCATGCTCAAAGCATGAAGGTATGGAAGCACCAAGTGAAGATCAACTTCAACCGACCTAAATTGGCTTAGAGACCATCCCGAAGAACAAGTCATTGGAGATATTCACACCGGAGTCGAACAAGAAGACAACCTGGAGCACATGCTAACTTGCTTTCTATCACAAGTGGAACCCAAGACCATAGATGATGCAATCCAAGATGCGATTGGATCACAAACCATGCAAGAAGAACTAAATGAATTTGAAAGAAATGAAGTCCGGGAACTTGTTGACGGACACCGAAATGGCCAACATCATTGGTGCAAAATGGGTATTCAGAACAAGATGGATGAGCAAGGAACTATTGTCGAAACAAAGCAAGGCTAGTTGCAAAAGGATATTCCCAAGCTGAAGGAATAGATTATGATGAAACCTTTGCTCCAGTAGCAAGATTGGAAGCAATAAGACTTTTTCTAGCATTCGATGCACACAAAGACTTCAAAGTCTATCAAATGGATGTCAAAAGTGCATTTCTAAACGGACTTTTGGAAGAAGAAGTTTATGTAGAACAACCTCCTGGATTTCAAATCAAAGGAAAAGAAGACAAAGTATACAAACTCAAGAAGGCCCTCTATGGCCTCAAACAGGCACCTAGAGCCTGGTATGAAACACTGTCACAATTTCTGATCAAGAATGGATTCAACAAAGGAACTATAGACAAAACTCTATTTAAACTAGAGGAAGGGGCAAGCACATTGCTAGTGCAAATCTATGTTGATGACATAATCTTTGGATCAGAAGATGAAAAGTTGTGTGAGAAATTTGCAAACCTAATGAAGAGCAAATTTCAGATGAGCATGATGGGAGAATTAAACTACTTCCTTGGCCTTCAAGTAAAGAAAATGAAGGATGGCATTTTCATTAGTCAAGCAAAATATACAAGAGATTTGATACACAAGTATGGGATGGATACAAGTGGCACGTGCAGACACACACCAATGTGTGCCGAGTCATACTTGGAAAAGATGAAGGAGGAAAAGATGTTGATCGAAAATGTATAGAGGAATTATTGGATCATTATTATACTTAACGCAAGCGTACCCGATATTGCATTTGCGGTAGGAGTGTGTGCTAGATTTCAAGCTCAACCAAAAGAATCACATCTTCTAGCAAATAAAAGGATAATCAAATACTTGAAACACACCATCAATGTTGGCATTTGGTACCCAAAAGATGGAGGATTTACACCGATATCATATTCGGACTCGACTATGCTTGGATGCAAAATAGATAGAAAAAGCACCTCGGAACATGTCAAATGCTAGGAACCGTACTAGTCTCATGGTTCAAAGAAAAAGCAAAACTCTATATCTACATCAACAAATACCGCGAATATATATAGCACGGAGGTAGTCATTGTGCACAAGTACCGTGGATAAGACAACAAATTGGCTAAGGGACTATGGAATCGAAGAGAAAACAATCCCAATCATGTGTGACAACACAAGTGCAATATCTATTACGTAAAAATCCAAACATTGCATTCAAGAACAAAGCACATTGATGTAAGACATCATTTTATCGTAGACCATGTTGAAAAGGAGATGTCATCCTAAAATACATATCCACCGAAGACCAACTGGCGGCGACATCTTCACTAAACCACTCGCTTATGAAAGATTTAGTATGTTGAGAACCGAGTTAGGGATGATTGAAATTGACTAAGTATCAACGAGCGACTAACTAGAGTAATCGGCTAAGTGACTTCATCAATCGGTACAACCTTTGCCGTTACGGGAGATGTAGCGAGTAAGGCACCGGTATCCAAAGCAGAGGTAACTTAACCGATTGTTAGGAACAGCTCAATGAAGCGACTCGGTGAAGAACTCATTGGACCGGTTAAGTGACCAAATGAAGGCACTTCACCGAAATAAAGACTTGGACAAATTCAAAGTGTGAACAAAATCAATTCTGAATACACGTGGAGAAAAAGGAAATTATGGAGGATTATTCAGTACACACGTGGCGATCACTTTATGATCATGGAGGTAATTATATTATTTTTTGAATTATAAACTCCTCGATTCCCGGGCTCTATCATTACTTGCCTCAAACCACTCCTCCTCTACGCTCGAATATCGCGTTTTTCATACACAAAATCACGCCATTATGTCACTAAATCCTTCCATATTCAAACCACGTTCACACTACCCAAATCACACTATATAAACAATACTTAGAGATGTTCGTAAATCTTTACATACTTCGCAAATTACAAACCCTACTTTTTCTCAAAATATACTCCTCTAATCCTCCTCTACCTATCGATGGCTTCATCCTCCCAAATCACTCGCTACGAAAAATACTACGAAAAATCAATCATAACCGGCTCGTTTTTCAAGCCCGAGTACTATCTCTCTTATTGTGACAACGATGCACAAGCACGACGCCCGGTCGATTGTTACAAATTTGGGGCCGATGACCTTTCTAAACCCCCCAATAACCGGTATCTCTATGAGAATCGATAGCATTTTGGAAAAACGCAAAGTTTATGCCCAAAGCACGAAAAAGACAAAGTTGATCGCATCACAAGCTCAATCTTTGGAAAGCACATAGTCATCACGCCCGATACACTCAACAAGTTTCGAACCTCCCCAAATTGGTCCTGCAAATGTCAAGCTTGTGACGACAGACATCCCAAAATTCTGGGCTGAAATAGCCAAACGCCCCAAGCCAAACAACAAAACGTACAATCTACCTAGATCAATGCTCAAACTTCCGTTTGCTGAATTTGCACCGGTCATCACCAAAAATATTGAAGGGAGAAAGGGGTCACTGGAAAACCTAACTGAGGTCAGGATCAAACTGATGGCCATAATCTACGAACGAATAAAGTTTGATTGGGCAACCTTCGTATTCAATCGATTGAAGGATCAGATTCAAAAGGAGATTGACTTATCAATCACCGCACCAAACAAGGGTTTACAGAAAAAGGGCGATTTCTGGGAAAAGAAATCATACGGGTTCCCTCTTCAACACCTGTTCAACGCCATGAAAGTACAACCCACAAATTTGCAAATTCCCCACACAAGTCCAAAACAATGTTCACCTACATCAAGGCTTCCCCGAAGCCGAAACCCATTGCCGGTCAAAAGAGGAAACAACCCGAATCCAAAGCAGATCGGGAGTGGGACGAAGAACCAGGTCTCAAAAGGCACAAGTAGATACCACCGTGCCCAACACCAAAGAACTTAAATGAGCCTATGATATTAAGTGATGACACGAAATAGAAGAAGAAAAGCAACAGGAGGAAATTGTCTATCCGGAGGAGGGTGAGGAAGAATATAGAATCACCTCATCCGAAGAGGAAGAGATATACGAGGCGTAAGATGAGTCGAAGATGAACACCTGAAGGTGAAGCTCATGCAAAAATCGGGAAGATATGGGCATATCCGACGATGAACCGACCCTCCAGGGAAGTGCTTTTCAAAAGCATTGGTACGGTTGACAAACAACTCGGTGAGCCACCGATAAAGCTCACTCAAATTCGAAGTTGCCAACGCCCCCACAATTGCACAAGGGGGAAAAGAAGCAGATGAAGAAGTTCAATACCAACAACCTCCTCTAGATGAACCCGGTCTTACTGAGGCAGAACAAGAAAAGTTGGAAGAAAAAGAAGAGGTTCAAAATGAGGAGGCAGAGAAGGAAAAGAAAGAAAAAGAAGTTGAAGTGGAAACCGAGGAGCAAAGAAGGTGAAGATGCCGAGAGTGAAAATGATGAGGATGAAGAGGAGGTCCATGTGGCACTGAAGAAATTGATCCGAGAGAGTCTTCAATCTGGACATTCAACCCCTTATTGTGGACATGGAAAGGCAATATTACAGCAGGCAAAACCTGAAGCATGCCTTAAGGAGTGAAGCAACCAATCACAAGATTGAGGCTCTCATCAGCCACATCAAAATCCAAGATGAAGTCATGGAGAGACAAGGGAACTTAATTTGCAACTTACAACACCTCATCCTTCACCATGTCCAAACCAATCTTGAATTCCATGCTGAGACGGTTGACAACAATCTCAAGCCCTTGGTGGACACCCTCAATGCTCACACATCCAAAATTCAGCATCCGGATGAGATCATGGAGCATTCGGCAAGCAACCGGACTTTCTCATCAAAGTTGGTGAGGCCAACAACAAATTACCGGAGAAAAGATTTGGCCCTCTCCTTGAGTCCGATGCAAAGAATTGCGGACCTTGAGGCACATTTTGATGCCGCCACAAAGGGGGAAGATAACTCAAAGCCCGAAAGCTCCAAAGGGAAAGAGACAGGCAAAGCAAAGGCAAGGACAAAGAAAGGCAAGGGCATCGGGTTTGAAGAAATGAAGAAGTAAACCAATTGCCTGTTGCTTAATTCAATTCAATTTATCTTATCATTTGTCTTTGTTCATTTAAAAGATGCAATATCTTATTGCCCTATGATGGAAGAATAAAATCATTGAGTTTTTAATCTGTTGACAATTATGAAATTTTTTGATTACTTATGTTCAAAGCTTATGAGGGTTTTGGCATCATCAAAAAGGGGGAAATTGTTAGGAACATTTTATTATGTTTTGATGATGGTCATACTAGTTTGTTATAGCAAGCTCCGAAATAAGTTAGAATTCTCTCGTATAAGTCTTTACTTAGAGTCCGACATGTTGTATAAGTTGAGTCGGACAAGTATTGTACTAGTTGATAGGACGGCAAAGTGAAAACGTACATTCGGCGAGTGAAGCCACCAAGCACCAAAGAGAGATACGGAGAAGGGATTATGATCGACTTATAACCAAGGAAGTCCGTGATGACCTTGGATAAGTCTAAGTTATGTTTCAAATGATGAAACTCAATATTCCAATATGGTGTACACTGATCTCACCCAAATCAAGGATCAGTGAAGTATAAAGATTCTTCTAAAACAAAGAAGAAAACAATGAATCGGCTGAGTACACTGACTGTCGACAAAGAGAAAACAAAACGGCGAAGAAAGAACTAACGGCTAAGTCAGAAGGCTCACTCCACCGTTCTACAGACGGTGAAGAGACACTTACAAGATCAGATTTAATATACATTGAAGATTCAGCAGATCATGCATTAAATGCACAATCATTGAAGGATCAATCAAGGACGGATTTTCTCGCTATACATTTGAAAGAAGAATCCGATCACCGAAATCAAGGAGAATACAATTAAGGGGGAATCAAGAATAAAATCAAGGATTATTCCCTCATTAATATAGCCAACGGACGGAATTTCAAAATCAAGGCTATTCAAGGCTATAAATAGAAGGCATTGACAAGTAAAAAGAAGATAACGATAAAGAAAAAAAAAAAGAAAGCGAAACTCACAATTAGAAAAGCCTTCTCTCTCGAACTTACAAGGATACATCTAGTGATCAACTCAAATATCGAACTACAAAGTCATATTCGAATTGAGATTGATCAAGCAAGTGCGTGAATCACATTCACATCAAACTCAAGCAACCGAATCGAGGCAATCCGAGAAGGAGTTGAAACCGTGATAGTCGTTGAAGGATTTTGATCTCAAGGAGCAGCAAAAGGAAGACTGAATCACTGAGCCTGTTGCAGTCAAGGAGTGATAGTCTTGTAGATTGTGAAGCTTGGGAAGCCAAGGACAATCATACTGTTGTATCTGTGGAAACAATAGTGAATTCCTCCGATCATCACAGGAGAAGAGTGGATTAAGGGATTACACCACCCTGAACCACTATAAGCCTTGTGTCAATTTAATTTCTGCAATTTACTTTACAGCACTTATTTAATTTGCCTACATCATAACACATATCTGTGATTGTCTAAACTGATTTGAAAACAACATAGTAAGAAGGGACTTATCCGCTGCTCAAAAGCTTTTAAAACACAAGAAAAGTTTTTGAAACTCCACTATAGTCATTCACCCCACCTCCCCTCTGACTATAGTTTCACCCTTCTCTGGGACCAACACGACTATCGGGAAATTAGCTACTCATTCTAACAACAAAATACAAGAAATCAACAATAAAGGTAGTGAGCATCAAGATCTAAAGCAAGAACAACGAAAGAAAACGAAATACCGAATATATATAGCTGTAGAAAATCGAATCTCCGAGCGAAATCCCGTCAATAACGCGTCAAGCTATCACCGAGATCCTCCGGATTACAACAATATACAACTAAACTAAGCTAATCTACCTACAAATCTAATCTAAGCTAAGAAAAGTGATGAAAAATTGAAGAAAAACGCAAGTAATTGATCTATATATGTATATATATCATATGGGGGGTATTTATAGTGTTTTGTGAGATCAGACTGTTAGGCGTGCACCTAGGGTTTGTCAGGCGCACGCCTAGCATGCAAAAAAGAAAGAGGGACTGAAACTTTGGACAAAATTAACCCGTAGGCGTCGCCTAGCATTTCTCAGGCGCATGCCTGCTGACACACCTTCAGTAAATCGGCCATAACTTTGTGTGTAAACCTCCAAATCGAATGATTCAAAATGTATTGGAAATATAATGAAATTGTCTACAACGTTTATGAAGATGTACAGCCCATAAAATGCCTCTAAGGTGGATCAAATTGCTGATCAATGGAAGGTATGGTTGTAGTACCAACGAGTTTTGATCCGTTTGAATGTTTAAGCTTCGGGCACACGTTCCAATCCTCGTATCTCACATTCCGGCCTTCTCGAACACCTAATACATGTACAAAACACAACAAATACCATACGTAACCCCTACAGGACACTAGGGTGACCGAGAATGTATTAAAACACCGAAAAATAATGAGATTTCCGGACTTTTCGGCCTAGGTCTCGAAATGATAACCAAGGTGTAAAATACATCAAAATACAAACAAATGTCTCCGGAAACATATAAAACGGGGTATAATCACATAGTAAATGATAGCCAATTTGACTCTCATCACCTCCAACAAGGCTTGTTGGGCAGGATCTGCCAACACCTCTTCTTGCTGGTGCTGGGGCTGGCTGGTGGTAGCATTAAAGTCCTTTCTCGACCATATGTCTATCCTGTAGCTGCTGCAGTTGGATCCTTTTTTTGGACTAACGGATCTTGAAGCTGGGTCCTTTTTCCTGTTTTTTTTGGTGGTGCCACCGCTAATTCTTGATTAAATCGCTGAAAAGACCCCTTCTTCTAGCGCCAAATGACATGCTGGATACCGTCAAGTGTATAATCCGGGTCTAAAATATTCTAGAACGACTTATCAAAAACCTTTTACGATGGGGATGGTGATTGTGGTATGATTTAGACTGAACCTGAGAGTTAGCTTCTCTCAAGTTGTCTACGTATCCAATGTGTGTAATTGGAATCAAGTCACTCGTAGTTCCTTAGGGTTTGATTATATAAGGGGCGTCTCTCCCTATTTCTTGTCCTGCAAGTCTTATGATTTATTTCCTAACCCTAAGGATTAATTCGGGTAAATCTCCTTAATTTGAGGTTAATTACAATCGCATTTAAAGCATAGGATCAGTGTCCTATAATCACGAGATTCTTTCCATGTTTATCTTATTATATAGTCACATGTTTGAATTCCGAAATAAGGTAAAGCCCCCAGACGTCCTGCGCTGGGCTCCTCATGTCGTCTCGACCTGGGCTACCTGGCCCGCTCCCGTTATGATCGAACCGTCCTACGGTGCTCTATTCGGGAAGGGCAAGTCAGGCTTCCTGCCTGGGGTTGAGGTTTGCTCGGCATTAGGCCTCCGACCATAATGGTTCCTCACTTACTTATCCTAACGCCACGTGGTGAGATCTACTCTAACCATCGTCAATAGGTATCCGCTTCAGCTAAAGAGTGTGAAACAATCGTGCTAACAGGAACATTTTTCGTATAAAAAAAATCCACCCATTTCTCGTTTCTCATATGTGTCAAAGTAAACTCGCCACGTGAGCGATCTCTTCTTCTTTCTTTAAGAAGATTAAATAGAAATTCATTTTCATAATATATTTCTAATGAACTGCATTCTGGCATACCAAATTTGTGATTGAAATGATGGAAAAAAAAAAGGGGAGTAGAGGCGCGGGGATTGCAGAGTGTGGAGCAGCAACCACATTAGAAGGGTGGCTTTAATCATCCTCTTTTGAAAAATGAGTATCTATTGCAGGCCCCTCGAATAAACTCTATAATTTCTTATATAGGGATGTAGCCGTGCACTTCATTACTAAAAAAATATATTATCTTCCACATTTTGTTATCATTTTGGTCCAATTTTTCTTGAATTTTTTACTCTATATTAATTGATGGTAAGTATTATCCCAATTTTATTCAAACCCTTCATTGCACAAGAATGAAATTTCTATATTTTTTCCCCTTTGAATAAACCCCAAATTTGACATAATATTATGGTATGGGCAGACAAGAATCGAAGCATGTATCTTAAACAATGTTGTCTTATCCAAATCTATAAAGATGCTTGGCTTCCCCTACAATCATCATTCCAGATCAGTTCTTCACCCTTACCATCAGACACATGGGGGGAGGGAGGGAGGGGGGAGAGGGGGTCGGATTATGTAACTTTTTCGCCCGTTAAAATTCCTATTCTCATGTCATTTATAATAATCAGATAATTTGATGTAAAATTTTTATCATGTAAATAAAAATATGTAATTATTTCCAAAGTGATACTTTTAAACAAATATTAATAAGATTTCAAATGTTTGTTTCTTAAAAAAAACTACTTTGTAATGTTTAATTTTTTTATTGATGGAGTACATTGGTTAATAGTTCGGATCTTGCGGTATAGTAGGGTTTTTCCTATTATTATATAACGCAAAAATGTGTAGTCGTGTTTTTTTGCGATATATATATATATATATATATATATATATATATATATATATATATATATATATATATATATATATATCGTGATTTTTTTTGGATCCAAAGAGACAAAAAGGCTACTATACATTTTTCTGATTGCAAAAAATCCTTATAATTCTCGCCACCCCTTGCCCCCAGATCCTGAATCCGCCCTTGGTCAGACATGAAGGTAGAAGACGTTATTATACCCCATACGCACATGTGGAATCATGAACATGTTCAGCAATCCTTTTACCCCCATGAAGCGCAAACCATTCGCAGCACTCATTTTCCCACTAGGAACCACGAAGATGGTCTAATATGGCAATATGCCCGAGGAGGGAACTACACGGTTAAAGATGGATATCATTTAGCAACCCAACTCTATCATCTCGAATTAAGCAATACCAGAGCCTCGTCCTCCAACCACCGAGATGATATTTGGCAGAAATGTTGGGGTCCATTTGTCCTCCCCCGGATACAACACATTATCTGGTGTTGTCTTCATGACTACATTTCTGTTTGTGCCTCTTTAGAGCGACGTGGGTTGGGAGATGGAACATGCCAAATTTGCGGCTTTTACCAAGAAGATGTAAGCTACGCGATATTTCACTGTGACCAGCCCAAATGAATTTACCAAAATACCAACCATGATCTCATCAACTCCGCTCTTCATATGTGCAATACTTTTGCCAGCTTCTTGGAATTCATTTTGAACAATGCCGACGCAAAAGATTAGCCAATTGACCAGACATCTTACAGAATCTTTTTAACATCTAATCCTTTCGTAGTATGTTCTTAGCTTTGATCTTGGTAGGATTAGATTTTCGTAAGATTTATGTTAGATTCGTTGTTGATTTGTAGATTCGGGTTGATTGGGAGTTAGTTTATGTTTGGCTCGCCTTGAAGGTAAGGGGTTCTTCTTATCAAAAGGTTCCTATTTTAGTTTAAAGATTATGATGTTAAGTTGTTTTGTTACTGTTTTTTGTTAAATTGCACGTAACTGGACATGTTTATGTGTTATATAAGTTGTCGAGCATCTATAAGGTCAAGAAATGGTTTTCCACTGAATGTCCGGGCCGATTTCTCTCTTGAAAACGCACGGTCAGGATCCCAGAACTGCTTTTCTAGTTCATTCTGTGACATAAACTGTGTTTTCATAACGTTATTCTGTTTTTTAATTACTTTTTTTGTACATGTTTAATGCATTTTGGTTACGAGTAGTGGAGAGATGATGGGATTTCAATGTTGCTATGGCCTTTGTATGCTCACGCATGATAGAATATAGACTTTAATTTGTACTTATGTGCTTTATATGCTCTTACTTGTTTATGGTTAGTGACTTTGCGATTTACTGGGCGAAGTACCAAGGGTCCCCAAGTCCCGTGTCGGATGTATGACTAGTTGTATTACCCATTTCATAACGGGTACCGTGACCAGACCTTAAATTATATATACACACGCACATATATATATATATATATATATATATGTGTGTGTGTGTGTGTGTGTGTGTGACGCCAATTTAATTGTATTATGATACACTTGGATTGTGCAATTTAATTAATAGTATTATCTTATATTAATATTAGATATTAATATATTTATATACACATGTATAAATTGACTTATGGTAATATGATAAAGATAGTCAATATTAGATATTGACAATATATTGCATTTATTTAATATGAGATAATGAGATAAATCTAGAATATCTATTTTCCTTATTTTAACTAGTAAAATGTTTTCTTTCTCCTTACTCTACTTATTCCCATTTGGGATTAGGGGCACTAGGGGCGCAACCTACCCCTATATAAGCAAGGGGTTGGCTAGCTCTTTTGTACATCACAATTAGAAGAGTTCTAATTTACAAAATAAATTGAGAGATTCTTAGAGAGAGTTATTGAGAGAGAGAAAAGGCGGTCTAGCAACAGGGTTTTTCTAGTAGCTATCTAAGGAGGAATCCGGAAAGGTGCTCGTTTGGATATTGATAGAGGCCGGACACGTGGACGACTTGCGCGCACTACTACTCTCCCTAGATGGTCAAAGCATCGATCTTATAGATCAAGCGAGGTAATCACCGTCTACTACTTAACGTGTTTATTGTTTTAAACGGAGTCGATCTTGGGATCGGAAATCAATTTTTAAATTCCGCTGCGTAAAACTAGATGATTTCCTAACATATAGACCAAAAGAATATAAACACTTTTGTTAGATGAGTGTTTAATGAACAAGGTGTGATCCCCTTGACTCTGACAGTACCCAAGTTTCTTCATAGTGTTGGTGAATTTTACAAACCATGCTCTGGGAGATTGCTAATGAACATACGGAGTCTTGTTGAGCTTGCAAATCTTCCTTTTCTCTACTGGAAAACCTGGAGGAGATTGCATATAACTGTATACCTTCAAATCTCCATGCAAGAAAGCATTATTCACATCAAACTATTGTATATCCCATTTAAACATAGCAACAAATGATAGAAATATCCGAATTGTATTCATTTCGGCAAGAAGAGTAAAAGTGTCAAAATACTCAATGTCCTTGCTTATGAAATAAGTCGACAACATTGGGAACGATTGATCAAAGTCGAGGCAGATAGTTATACTACTACAGTAGCTCAAGTAGAGACCAAAGATGTGGTAAAAGTGGAGAGGAAGTGAATTTCATTGGACAAAATCGTGGTTCAAGAAACACCTACCAAAGGAGATACAGTCCAGGGGCTATTGATAATGCCCTAACGAGAGTTCTATATGTTTCCCCACATGCACGAAATTCCTTAGAAGGGGCTATTGAAAGACTTAGAAAAATTGTCGAAGGCAATGTTGCTTAGGTTACAAGGTCGGTGGAAGAGTTATCTATGGGATTTAATGCTTACAAGGTGAGTATTGATACAAGTTTGGCTAGACACATGCTCAGTTAAAAGCTTTATCGGTCCAAGTGGGGCAAATCGCTGGGCAAGTGCCAGTTAGGCCAACAAGAAGTTTTCCAAGCAATTTTGAGAAAATTTAAAAGAAGTGGAAAATTTCAAGGAGAATTGCAGCCCACAAATGAGAAAAAGAGGAAGATGTTAGTGCAAGCAGGTGCAGGGAAGGAAAATAAAGACACTGGTCATCAAGTTTTGCCGTCACAGCGGCAACCTCCAATTCAACAGAGCAGAATTCTGAGCAACTTGATGTAATAGATGAGGTAGTATATTTTTTGATTTTGAAATTTTAATCTTTAATTCTGACATGGACATGAATCTACTCAGCGCAGACATTCTTTCATTTAACCTTTGCAATTCCTTCAGGTTATAGGTGGTGGCATGTTTAGGAGTACATCCATGTTCTTAATATTAGTTCTGATTCCATCTTTGGATATCATCTACCCTAGGAAATTTTCTTTTCTTACCCTAAATGTGCATTTCTTCAGGTTCAGTCACATTTTTCTATTTCTGAGGACTCCGAAGACTTATCGGAAATTATTTAAATAATAGTAAAGGGTTCAAATCTTAACTAAGAGGTCATCCATACTCCATGTTTTATTTCCGGTTTAATCGTTTAAAATATTATCCACTAGTTGTTGATAGGTGGCCCCTATATTTTTAGACCAAATGGCAAGGTGACGTAGCGATACGTCCCGTTCTCGGTTAAGAAGGAGGTCTTTTCTGCATCTCCTTCAACCATCTTGATCTGATGGTACCCTTTATATGCATCAAGGAAGTCAAACACTTTATAACCGACTGAAGAGTCCATAAGGTCTTTTATGCATGGTAGTGAGTAACAATCTTTAAGACATGCTTTGTTGACGTCGGTGAAATCTATGCACATATGTTAGTTGCTTCAGGTTTTGGCACCAGGAGGGGATTGGACAGCCAAACCGGGTAGAAAACTAATTGAAATATCTTTGCTTCTAGAAGCTTTTTTGTCTCAACTTAAATAAGCTCTTTTACTTTTGGAGCAAAATGGCGCTTCTTTTCTCGAATTGATTTTCAATTCGGATCGACGTTAATTCATGAATACTAAGGTCAGTGAAGATTCATGTAATGTTTGCGGCGACCCATATATTTCTATGAACTCTTTCAACATGTATTTGAGCTATTTTTCACATTGTGTGGGGCTTGACCCAATTGAGACCTTCCGATTGGGCTTTGCCGGCCATAGACTTCTAGAATGAGATCTTTTATTAACACTTGGGGGATTAACCTTTTTTCTTCCTATTTGGAGTAACCGTGTAGCAACTTCTGGCTATTATCATGTCACCTTGGATCTCTGTTATTCCTTTTATGGTAGGGAAATTCATGTTGTTGTGAGCAAGCAATAAAAATGCCCTTAACTTGTTGATAGCTGGTCTACCCTGTATAACGTTGTATGATGAAGGACACTCAACTATGGTGTACTCTATCTGCAAGGTATTGTTCTATTTTTTAGTGCCGAAAGAGTCGAATCGTGCCCATAACCTATAGGGATGACCCTGCAAATCCCACTAGATGAGATGATCCTAGCTTGAGAGCCCATTTTGCAAGTCTAATGGATTGGAGAACGTTGAAGTACAAGCCATTGACTGCACTCCCCGTATCTACTAGAATACGCTTATAAGGTGACTGTGAATTATTGCATCAATGATCAGGACATCGTTATTTAAAGTTAGAGGGTAAATATCTTCTAGGCTATACGATACTTTTCCCATCAATCTAGCTTTTATTGAATGCTGAGAAGAAGTTGTGGATTCATCCGTGATCTTCATAATTGCTTCGCATTGCCGGAAGAAACCACAAGAGCGTATGAACCCTTCTTTTCATGTTCCAAAGAATGATACCGGAATATCGTCAGATGATAATTGAACTCTTTAGGGAGAATTCCAACTATAGACCTGAAGTTATCGGGGTGAATTATGGTTGTGTCATATGAGACTTCCTACGTACCCTTGTGCAAGGTATCAGGCTAATAATGTAGTTCGAAATATTAAGGATGATGATCCTTATATAGAGCTCCGGAAGGGGATTTATTGCAAGAATCCCTATTCTTAGAGCTTGCAATTGAGGGATAGTGTGATGCCGGACGTGAGGAAGTCATGGCTCAATATGGCTAATATGGTGGGATGTGATAATAGGGTGGATGTGGTAGTTAATGGAGATCAATCATGGAGATCCTACCCATTAATGCTCGACAATCGTCTTTCAGAAATCGAAGTCAACCTATTTCACTGCTGAGCAAGCTGTGTGACCGGATTGGCTGATTAGTACTTGAGATGAGGTAGATTGAGCTCTGAGGGTGACCTGCTGAGGTTGGCTTGTCTTGGATTGACTTTTTGTGAAGGAATGCCCGACTGTGGGCTTATGTTATCTTGGCCCATTGACCATTTGACCCTGTTTAGGCCTAATAATAACAATAAGAATACCCTTTGAATTATACCCATGTCATCTTCTTATATCAAATAAGAGTAAGTTCGTGCATAAGCTTAGTAATGAGAAAGAAGATAAAAAATGGAAATTCACGTTTTCATATGTCGGGAGACGTGACATGAATCAAGGGCGGAGCCATATACTGGACAAAAAGGGCTAAACCCATCCGGATAAAAAAATATTACACTATAAAATCTATGTAATCCAGTTTGATCCATAAAATATTCTTAATACAGCCCACCCGAAAAAGTCGATATAGTCCATTAGCCCACCCCAGATTAAAATCATGGCTCCGCCCTTGACTTGAATCTTATTTACACAGTTTACAAGATTGTTTAAAGGCATAAACTTGAAACAAACGGAACACTACTTCAAAATCATAACTTGAGCCATGCATAAAAACATGTCATGTTAGCTATATTGGTTCCTCTTTCACGTACTTGTTCAATTTCTTCATTAACGTTCATATTCTTGTCTCATTAGTCATATCCATGCTATTGTTACAACAAACAGTACAGGGTACAACGCATGCTTAACACCTAGCATGAGGGCATGGCGGATTTGGGTAATATGACTAGCCAAACACCCCATGTGACACGTAAAATCATGGTATTCGGTACGATACATTGAGCTACAATAGGGGTGATCCAACTACTCATAAATCCTACATAATACTCGGTTTTCTGGTACTTAGTACAAAACATCACGTGTAAATAACTGTACCTCCGCAAGAAAGTCTGGGCAATCACATAAGGCATGTAGGAGCACATAAAG
The DNA here is from genome assembly GCA_036785695.1 of Gentiana straminea. NCBI lineage: Eukaryota > Viridiplantae > Streptophyta > Magnoliopsida > Gentianales > Gentianaceae > Gentiana > Gentiana straminea. The sequence continues at coordinate 4,605,282 of JAVUPR010000090.1, read as the reverse complement.
CATGTAAATTCATGTTTAAGCCATAGTCTAACCTACATGGTCATACAAAGGACTTAGCAGCACCAACCTACAAAGCTATCTCTCTTACTCGTAACCAAAATGCATGAATACTGTTATCTAAATTTCCAAAAAAAAAAAAGAGTAACACTTGAAAACACCGTACACGTCATAGAACGACCAGAGACCAGTTCTGGAGGTTTCAGTGCAGACGTTGAACCGACAAGTGATGTCGGGAAAATGGTTGTACCGACACCCTCGGACTTGTTACCCGATCCACAATTGCCTGGGAACTACCCTGAGCACGTATATAATTATGTGCAAATCCATGGACTTATCCAGAAAACAATAATATAATGGATAAAAACATAAATATTTAAACAAAGGCAAACCCATTTGATATAAGAACTCATTACCTTATGGATGAACCGAACTACGAACAAACAACAACTATGCTTGGAATCAACACGAATCTACGAACAAAAGGACAATCTAACATGAATGCTATGAAACTCCAACCCGATCACGATCAAGGTTAAGAACAAACAAGAAATATTGAGTTTTTATCTTCGAAAGACGAATCTTTGTCTGAATAGCTTCTGAAATTGGTTATACTTCGTTTTCGCCACTATGATTTTCAAGACGAACCCAGAAACGATCAAATTGTGTCTGTATACTTCGAGGCAGGCGCTTTCCCAAGGGCACGTATAGGGAAAGCGGTATCAACTTTTATGACATAGCCGAAAACATGAAAATCTGAAATCTAGGGCATAGCTAAAAACATGAAGCCTTTTATATAGACTTTCAAGACCCTAGGTCGGCTCCTAGCTTCGTGAGGCTTATGAAAAGCTTAAAAGAAAAAGGTGAAAGAAAACAAAGAGATAAGAAATTTTACACATGTTAAATAAAAACATATATCACCAATATCCCATATAAAAGTGAAGTATTATATTATTTATCAATTCCATAAGTAATAATTAAATGTATATAATTATTCTCTTTGAATATGATTTTACCACCATACCGGTCACTTGTTGGGGTTTGGATTCTCTCATATAACTTTAGGATCAAATGGTGTTCACACCTTATATGGAAGAATTTTTTTGTCTTGCACATAGGACAAAGTTGAGAACACAACTTGACCGTTAAGTGTACATGAGAGTATTGAAGCCATTGACTTTATACAACTTGCGGCCCAAGACACTCATGAAGAAGCGCCGACTTAAGCCCTAGACATTAGGGTTTTCTTGTATATTATTTTACCATTATTCTCCCCATGTATTTGGCTATATAAACTCGATGTACTCATGCTAATGAATCAATGAAATCACAATTATTTATGTCTAATATGGTATCAGAGCTAAGCAACTCATCTCTCATGCTTTCTCTTCTCCCTCGCTGAAACCCTACCCTCTGTGCAAAAAAAAATCTACGTACCCTCCTCCCTGTTCTTCCATTACAGCCAAAAAAAAACTCTATCTTTCTCCTTGCTTCTTCAATCCAGCAAAAACAAAAAGAACAAGAGCATGTTCTTAGATCTCAAAAAAAAAAAACCACGGCAACTTCTTCTCTTCAAACAAAATATATAAGCAGCTTCTTCTTCTTCCTAAATCTACACCGCAACCATGTCTGACGGAACAGTCACATCTGCAACTTCTTCTTCCTCCCCCGCAGCTTCTTCCCTTTCCCAATACCCTACCTTTTCTCCATCCTCTAATATTCACCTCACGAAATTAACCCGTCAAAACTTCCCTTTATGGCGTGCTCAACTTCTACCTTATCTCCGAGGCCAAGGTGTTCTCGGTTACGTGGACGGCTTTATTACTCCTCCTTCTAAGACTATCACAGAAGATGGCGTTTAAAAGGTAAATCCTGCTTATGATCACTGGGTGAAGGCAAAATTAGGATTTTAGTCCTCTAACTTGGCATATTTTGGATTTTAGTCCTGCTCCTGCTCCGGTGAGGAAAATGATCCTCTAAGTTGGCTTTTTTTTTTGGATTTTAGTCCTATCCGCCGGAAATAGCTTATTGGGCACCGGAATCTTTAAAAAGCGCTTACGTGGCAGCCTAGTTAGAGGACTATTTTTAAAAATTCCGGTGCCCAATCAGCTATTTCCGGCGGATAGGACTAAAATCCAAAACAAAAAAAAAGCAAACTTAGAGGACCATTTTCCTCACCGGAGCAGGAGCAGGACTAAAATCCAAAATAGGCCAAGTTAGAGGACTAAAATCCTAATTTTGCCCTGGGTGAAACAGGACTCCTTGATTCTTAGTACCATCACGTCATCCCTCTCCGATGACGTCCTTTCCCAGGTTTATCATGCCAATACAGCGGCTGAAATTTGGACTTCGCTGCAAACAAGCTTCGCGTCCCAATCACGTGCTCAATTGGTTCACCTCCGCACTAAATTGGCTGCTACACGTAAAGGAACTATGACAGCCTCAGATTATTTCATGACTATTAAGCGGATTACGGATGATTTAAACTTGGCCGGGCACCCCATGAATTCCGACGATATCATCGCCTATATTTTGGCCGGATTAGGCCATGAATATGATTCTCTGGTTATGCATATCTCCGCTCAAACTACAATCAGCCTTGATGAGGTTTATTCCTTGCTTTTGACAATAGAGGCTCGCATTAATCATCATCAGCCTCCTCCCGTCATTCCATCCATGTTTGCTACAAACTCTGCTGCGCCAAGTGCCAATCTCGCAGCTTCTCAAGCAACGGGCAACTACAATCGTGGTCGTGGAAACTCTGGCCCATCCAACAATAATTCTGGTTTGCAACATAAACGTGGACGGGGGCGTGGTAATTCTCGAGGTCGAGGTCGGGGCCGTAATTCTTCTCTGCAACATTCCCAAGGTCCGAGTGTCCAATGCCAACTCTGCAAAAAATTTGGCCACACTGTACATGATTGTTGGTATCGGTTTGATGACACATTCACCCATCCTCGTCATGCTCGTCCTCCCCAAGCCAACCTCGCCACACAAAATTCAGCCTCATCAAATTGGATTGCGGATACGGGTGCCACTCATCACACCACCAATAATTACCGTAACTTGAATCTCTCCGCCGAATCCTATGATGGCCCAGAAAAATTACATCTTGGTGATGGTTCATGTTTGCCGATTACTCATTCTGGCTCCTCTCTATTATCTACTTCGACTGACTCTTATGTTCTAAATAATATTCTTGTTGTGCCTTCTCTTTATACGAATCTATTATCTGTTTCCCAATTTGCCAAAAATAACTCGGTTTATTTTGAATTTCATCATAATTATTTTCTTGTCAAGGATTACTCGGGCCACATCCATCATCGGGGCTACCTTAAAGATGGCCTCTACCACTTCTCAAAGTCGTTCAGTCACTTCCCTGCTCAAGCTCTCCTTTCCGGTCGTTCCTCCGTCACTCAATGGCACCAGCATCTAGGACATTGTTCTTTTCCTGTTCTTCGTCAAATTTTGCGTCAAAATAATGTGTCAGCACCTTTGTCTGCCCCTACATCTATTTGTGTTGCATGTCAAATGGCCAAGAGCCATCGTCAGTCTTTACCTTTATCAAACTTTACTTCTGCTTGTCTTTTGGATTTAATTTATTCTGATGTATGGGGCCCTTGTGCCGACAACTCCATTTATGGAAATAAATATTTTGTTAGTTTCCTTGATGATCATACCAAGTTTTTGTGGTTGTATCCCTTACGGCTTAAATCTAAGGTTGAATCTATCTTTATGCAATTTAGTGCCCTTGTTGAGCGTCAGTTTAATACTAAAATCAAAGCTATTCAAACTGATTGGGGAGGTGAAAAATGTCGCCTTACCACGTATTTTGCTTCGTTAGGTATTGATCACCGCCTATCCTGTCCCCACACCTCTGAACAAAATGGTGCCATTGAGCGACGTCATCGCCAAATTGTTGAAATCGGCCTAGCCCTTCTCGCCCAATCCAATTTACCCCTCCCTTACTGGGAAGATGATTTCCTTACGGACACTTACCTCATCAACCGCCTCCCAACTAAAATCCTCAACAACAAATCCCCTTATGAAATGGTCCACCATCATCTACCCGACTACTCATTTCTTCGTGTATTTGGTTGTGCTTGTTGGCCCCATCTTCGCCCTTACAACAACCATAAAACTGACTTCCGCTAAAAAACTTGCATCTTCATTGGTTACAGTCCCCATCACCATGGGTATAAGTGTCTATACCTCAGTTCCGGCCGCATCTATATCTCTCGGCATGTTATCTTCGATGAAACTTGATGACGGTCAAATTGTACCCATAAAAGTCATCAACGTTGACCTTAAATCGAGATTAATAATATATATTTTCTATTAAATCACATGTTTATATTAATTATTTAGTGTTGTGTGATTTATAAGATATAATTTGGTATTTATCTGTTTTTATTATTTAAATAGGATTTACTGTGCAATAAATATTGATTTTATAGATTGCGATGAATCAGAAGATATCTATTATCGGAGGAAGTAAATCTCAAGTGAAATCAAGGCAGAATCGGAGTGCATTAAAGATAAATACCGAAGCAGCACGAGTAAGGAACAAGAAATGCCAGCGAGACAATCAGAAGGCAGTGAACTCGCTGGCAGCGCGCCGGTGATGATTCGCCGGGGCAAGTCCAATAAATCTGGGAGATCAGCTGGGAGTTATCTCTACACGTTTTAGGATTTTCAAATATATCTTTAAGTCGGTCTAAGTCTCTATATAAAGGAGCAGCCACGAATTTTATTAGACACACTCTAGAACACTTTAGAAAAATACAATTCCACAACATTGGTTCTATTTTCAATATAAGTTTTCTTTATTGTTATGTTCTTTCATTACGGAGTCGTTAGAATCGCCGGTTAGAGATCGTATCGAGGAGTGGGAATCACGCTCGTCTTCGAGGGTAATGTCTACTCAATTATGCATTCTTTATTCGTAGATCAAATTTATTTCGTTAACGAGTAGTTGTTTTGTGTATTGATTTCATGATGTAGTTAATTAACGAACCCATGTTTATGTAGATCTGAGACGTAAAAGACGTTTCACGAGCAAATCTGGTTCAGATCTGAGCTCGCTGGCAGCGAGCCTATGTCTCGCTGATAGCAAGATCTGTGATGTTCTTGATTTGTCTGTGAACGGCTTCGACTACGTCAGGTTATCTGTTTTGTAATTCAAACGAGCAATTAAACTTGATCAACTTAATTATTTGTCATCGTAATTTAACATGAGACCCAAAAAGTGATTGTTACTTAGGCCAGAGATTGAATCGGTGTCTAAGAAGTACGCCTAACCATAGGAATGTTGCTTAGATGAGGTTACGGTTTATACCGGCATCCCTAGTTTTGTAGTTGTGTCAGAAGTTATATGAGATGGAGACTAAAAATATGAAGTCACGTAATGGAGACACGATGATCTAGATGGCCTACCCGGAGCTAGATCTATTTTAGGGGATGACTCATGTAGTCAGAATACTTAATCTTAAATGTCTTGTTTTGTCTCGTCGTCAATCTACATAACATGGGGGAGTAATTAAATACCGTTTGTTAATTATTTATAAAACCTATAAAAATAAGTGTTTTAGTTTCGTTGTGTCTTTTGTTGGGTTTGTGTTTCTATTGTGTCAATTTTAATTATACGTTAATTGTTGGTCGGAGACCGCCTTTAATTTGCTTTTAGTTTAATAAGTTATATTTCGTTTAAGCCGAGTCTCTGTGGGATCGACCTCGACTCTATCTAACTATACTACGATTGAACCTAGTTCTCTTGCTAGTGTGTTATTTAGGTATCGAGTATTTTTATTACTTGATCCGACATCAAAACTTCATTCCCTTACACCCCATCTACGGCCTCCTCGACTTCCTATGTTCCTGACAATGTCGTCCTTCCTTCCACTATAGCACTCCCTTCCATGCCCGATAATCTTTTACGTCCTATTGAGCCGAATAACTCTTCCTCTGATGACACTCCGACTCCCTCACCCTCTTCAGCATCATCAGCTCCACTCTCCTCCACACCACCGTCCTCCTCTTCGGCCCCTCCGGACTCCCCTCCTGCTCCCCATCAAATGGTCACTCATTTTAAGACTAATACCCTCAAGCCGAAGGAGCTTCCCCCTGACTTTGTTCGCTACCCTCTTCCGAAAGCCTTTCTTGCATCCACTGATCCCATTGAACCTACCTCTATTAATGAAGCCCTCAAACACCGAGAATGGAGGATGCCATACGAGATGAGTTCAATGCTTTGGTCCACAATGATACCTGGGATCTGGTTCCATACTCTCCTTCGCAAAATGTACTTGGCAATAAATGGGTCTTCCGCATTAAACGCCATGTTGATGGTCACATTGAGCGCTATAAGGCGCATCTGGTGGCTAAAGGCTTCCATCAGGAAGCTGGAGTGGATTTTACTGAGACATTTAGCCTAGTTGTCAAACCGGTCACTATTCGTATTTTATTATCTCTGGCTCTCTCACATGATTGGGTTATTCGACAGGTTGACATTCAGAATGCATTCTAACATGGTTTTCTCTCTGAGGATGTTTATATGCAGTAGCCACGGGGATTTCGGCACCCTGATTACCCTCATCATGTCTGCAAGCTCAAACGCAGCCTCTACGGGCTTCGTAAAGCACCTCGTGCATGATTTTCTCGCTTCACAGATGTGCTTCGGTCCTTTGGTTTTCGTCCGTCCAAGGCGGACACGTCCTTATATATCTATACTCGTGGTCCTCACTCGGTTTTTGTTTTGATTTATGTTGATGATGTATTGCTTAAAGGTACTTCTGCAGCCTTTGTTCAGACGGTTATTGATCATTTGGCCTCTCATTTTCCGGTTAAGGACCTTGGTCTGTTGTCTTATTTTCTTAGCATTGAAGCGCTTCATACACCCGATGGTCTACTTCTCAGTCAACGCAAGTATATCTATGGTTTATTGCATCGGGCTGGAATGACCACGGCCAAGCCCTGCCTCACTCCGATGGCCTCCAACCTCCGGCTTAGCCGTCATGATGGCCAACCCTTCTCGGATGTCACTCTTTATCGCAGTATTGTTGGGGGCCTGCTGTATCTTGCCTTTATACGACCAGACATTGCCTTTGCTGTCCATAAAGTCAGCAAATTTATGCACGAGCCCCAAGACACTCATTGGGCAGTTGTTAAACGGATCCTACGATACCTCAAGCATACCATTTTTTATGGCCTTCTCTTTCGGCCTTCTTCCCCTACTTCCCTGCAGGCTTTTACGGATGCAGACTGGGCTTCTGATCCGGATGATCGTCGTTCCATTGGGGCATTCTGCATTTTTCTTGAATCGAATTTGATCAGTTGGCGTTCCAAGCAACAACAAACGGTTGCTAAGAGTAGTACTGAGGCCGAATACAAAGCTCTCTCTCTTGCTGCTGCCGAACTTCAGTGGATTACCTCCCTCCTCAAAGAAATGACGGTCTCTTTATCTCAACCTCCTACGTTATGGTGTGACAATATTGGCGCCACTTACCTCATGGCCAATCCGGTTTTCCATGCCCGCACTAAGAACATTGAGATCGATTTTCATCATGTCCATGAGTTAGTCGGTATGGGCAAACTTCAAGTGGCGTTTATTTCTTCCAAGGATCAACTGGCCGATCTTCTCACTAAACCACTCGGTCATGTCCGCTTCGCTGATCTTAAGTCCAATCTCCATGTCCATTCTATTCCCATGGGATTGCGGGGACGTATTGAAGCCATTGACTCTATACAACTTGCGGCCCAAGACACTCATGAAGAAGCACCGACTTAAGCCCTAGACATTAGGGTTTTCTTGTGTATTATTTTACCATTATTCTCCCTATGTATTTGGCTATATAAACTCGATGTACTCATGCTAATGAATCAATGAAATCACAATTATTTATGTCTAATAGAGAGGATCCAAGTCCCACTTGTTGGTATAGATCTTACCGTTTCTCTCTCTTTCAGGCTAGTAATGCCTAGGAGTGGCTAACAAAATAATCAAACAAGGAGCTCATATTTTGTTCAAATATTTGCTACAATGATTTAGTTAAACGTTATTTGAACACGAATGTGTGACAAAGGTTTTAAATCCAAAAAAAAAAAAAATATTGAAGCGTTTATATATATGTAGTCGATATAGTATTTGTGAAAGTTAACTTTGAAAAAGGAATCATTAGACTACAAAAGGAAGAAAACATCAAGGGGTACGTAATGAGAGTGTGAATGGGGGCATAGGATTCCCAAAAACCCTTTCTTTATAACAAGAGCGTGTTCTTTTCAGAAGGAAAAAAAGAAAAGAGGGAAAGAAGAAAAAAAGGAAAAGAGATAAAAAGCCCCGTAAATCGACACCCCCCCTTATGACCTTAAAAAGGTTACTCTAATGTCACCAGGTCGGTGCCCAACTGCCCACCATATTGTAGGAATCCCAAGCACACAAACCCCCTAGATATCTATAAAGCTGATGTGATAACTCTATCTTTATTCCACACGTGGGGTCTTTGTCTTTCTTTATGATTTCCATGTTTTATGATTTTGTTCTTTATTTCTTATTATTATGTTGTCATTTTATGGTTATTATCGTATGGTTATCATCTTTATTTCACCAGATGTATATTTTTTTTTTATAACTTGGTACTATTTCTTCATAATTGAAAAAAAAAGGCAAGAAACGAAGAAGAAATGCTTGTATATATATTGTATTATTCAAAGGTATAAGGTTATGTATAGTACAATTTTCGGATGTAAATTGATAATTAGAATCATAATCATTCTAGATCCCTTAATGATTCATAATTTGTATGATACTATCTAAGCCCATTAATCTTTAGATCACGTGCATCATATCTAATACTCTATTTAATTCTTATTGGTCCATTTATATTTATATGAAATAATATCCAAGCTCATTAATAATTATTAGCTTATTCCCTCAAAAAATTTATTTATTAGCTTATATAGGTCATCTTTATTACTCTATCTAATTAAATATTTTTTTTTTGAGAAACATCTAATTAAATAATTGACCGATCAATTAAGAAACTATTTCCTATATATTTGTTACAAAAAAATTATTGTTTGCCACTTTATGTCACATAAAATAAGTAACATATTTATATCTCAAATAGAAAAAACATTTTCCCATTTAATATGCTAACCCTTAACATTGGGAAAAACAAGTTTTCCATTTGATGTTATTTATCACATGCATAAGAATTGTAGGCTTAATTATCAATCCGACGGAAAAATATTTCCCCCATCTTTATCGGTAAGTGCTTTTAATGGGATTTACGAGCAGACAAATCGGGGACAGTGGACCTATATCCAAATACTTCAACGATTTGAGTGACTCACCGAACTATTCAGTTAAATGACATGTCTCGTTAATCCCATCGTCATATTACCATAGACCCAATACTGCACTCTTTCAAAATATAGAACATATTTACTTTACTGTGCATATGGACCGAGCGTCCACTGATATAACCATTACGCATGGATAACCCTCCGTAGACAGTAAGTATAAGGAGCAAGACATTTGTGTTTGACCTCTCCACAACATCTTATCCTCGAACTACCATTAATTGACTAGTGATCAATATCTATAATCATATCAAATATTCAACCGATCAATTAGTTTCAAAATTAACAATTGAGGGAACTGTCTTTCTACTTCTCCTTTCGATGATATAGTGGACTCCGCCTTAGTTTGAAAGATAACATTTTTTATAAGATGCTAATAAATTGATATTTCCATTCCATTGTTTACAGTATTATATATGAATACATTCTCTTGACGAGTATAACAGAAAAGATGCTCAAATATCTAAGAGAGATAGCATGTCCATAGTTGTAGGACAAGTGGCATAACACGTGGAATTACATTGATTTTACATCCCCCTTAAATTAAAGATAGCATCAACAATATTTAGTTTGTGCATGTTGATCTGGAACTCAGAGTTGGACAGTGACTTAGTAAATGAGTCAGCTACTGGGTCACATGAAGGAACATAGGCAACCTGGAGCTGATTATTTAAAACTTGATCTCTTACAAAATGCACATCAATTACAATGTGCTTGGTCCTTGAGTGAAAAACTGGGTTATAGACAAGAACAACTGCACTGAGATTATCACACCAGGTCACAGGCTTGCTAACAACCGGGATATGCAGTTCAAATAGCAGAGACTTCAATCACTTAATTTCAGCTGCAACATTGGCTAGAGCTCTATATTCTAATTCTGTACTTGATCTAGCCACAACTTGCTGCTTTTTTTGAACTTCAAGATACCAGAGACCCACCTATGTAAACACGGTAACCAGCCATTAACTTTCTATCAACCACATTACAAGTCGAGTCAGCATCACTAAACCCCGTTATAGTGAGAGCTTGGCTAGGATGAAAGTGTAAGCCATAACTAAGTGTCCATTCTACATATCTGAGCAACCTTTTTAGGACAAACCAATGAACTTCCCTAGGAGCATGCATATACTGACTTGGCTGATTGACAGCATAGTTGTTGTCAGGCCTAGTATAAGTCAAGTATTGGAGGCTTCCCAAGAATCATGTACTGAGTAGCATTGGCCAATAATGGTGAGAGTGTGGATGTGAGATTTGCATTAGTAGTCATTGGATTATGGACTAGTTTTAAATGTTCCAATTTTAATTTGCTCAACAATTGAGATGCCTAATGTTCCTGCTTCAGATATGCTCAACAATTGAGATGCCTAATGTTGCTGCTTCAGATATAAGCTTGACTTATCTCTGTGTGCTTGCATACCTAGAAAATGAGATAGGGATACTAGATCCTTCAGGGAAATTTTGGAATTTAGTGTGCTAATGACATGTGCATCAACTCGGAATCATTTCCAGTAATCAAAATATCATCTACATAAACAAGGACATATATGAGCACACTTTGAGAATGGAAAATAAAGAGAGAAGTATCAAATCTACACTTGTAGAACCCCCATTTCAGAGGTTGGATTCTTAGTTCATCAAACCAGGCACTTAGAACCTGTTTGAGGCCAAGCAAGGTCTTCTTTAAGTGGCAAACATGGTTAGGTTTGGTGGGATCAACAAATCCTTCTAGTTGAGTCATAAACACATCCTCATGAAAAGTCTCATTGAGAAAGGCATTATAATGTCAATTTGATTGATCTTCCAGTTCAAAGAAACTTCTATTGCTGGGACAACCCTGATTGTTGAGGCTTTTACCATAGGACTAAATGTTTCACTGTAATTCAGCCCGGGTGTTTGATGGAACCCTTTTGCTACCAGCCTAGGTTTGTGTTTAAAATAGAACCATCATGTTTAAGCTTCAACTTGAAAACCCATATGTTACGGAATTTGAGCCTGAGCAAGAAGAGTAAGACCTATGTCTACTATATGCATGTGCTTTCTCTCAACCCTTCCATTCTTCCCACGGGCATAGGGACATGGATGTCTAAAGGATATCCTGGATAGGACTCAAAGGATCTGAACTCACCTCTCCAGTCAGTCTACACACACTAAAAATTCTTCTCAGACTATTTTTCAACAAGTCTCTTAAATTGACCAAAGACCTTAAGAGCATCAGATTTGTGAACAAGGGGATAACCCCAAACAAACCTACTGAAATCATCAATGAAACTTATATAATACTGATAGCCTTTTGTTGAAACAATAGGAGCAGGGCGTCCGAGATCAGAATGTATGAGATCAAGACAAAAATTACTTTTGGGAAAAGAAGTAGGATAGTGTAAGGCATAATGTTTCCCTAATTGACAAGCATCACAAAAATCAAACTCTTTATTGCAAGGAATATTACATAAACTCAGAACCTGACTCAAAATATTAGAAGATGGATGTCCCAACCTTCTATGCAACACATTGGCTACAGTAGCAGACTTAATTTTACTGACTAAGGATTCAGGTCTATGACCAATAGAGTTATTACAAACTGACACAAGTCACGTAAGACCTTGATTAACTTTAGAGTGAGGAGATTTCTATGTTGCTTATGTTGAAATAGTGTCCTAAACCCAATCGGGTTGGACCGGATCCGACCGGGTCAGATCATTTCTACTATTTCTTTATGATTATACATATATAATAAATGACTTTTCTGTTGTCATATATTTGTTCTTTTAAAGAACCAATTATGAATTGCCATATGATAACGTCCTTAGTATTAAACTGTGATAGAGAAACCATGATAGGCGATTATGGTTGATGAGATCTCTAATCACTTTAATAAGTATGATACTTAAATGTCTCTAGGTTGATGTACTATTAAACAGGGCATTGATAGTACGAACAGACTAGCACGTATTAGATGTATTCTATCTTTAAGGGTAAAGATAGATCTCGTCTATCAAATTGTAAAGACACTTGGACTGTGCGTGGACGTGTATTAGAGAATACATACGTTAGACGTCTGACCCACTTACACTGTTAAGTGTCACACTATGTGACGATTGTGTAATTATTCTTTGGAACATGTTGAGATAAATCTATCTAAACTCAAGTCAACTCTCGTACATATGATATCCTACGAGTTTGATTAAATTAGAAAGATTAAATACAGATTTGGAAGGTGAAGCAAACGTTGTAACACCTACCATATTCTAAATCTAGTAAACTGATAAGGGAACTAAATAAATGTTATTATATTCCGGTTCTTATGAAGAACACGTGTTCAGTTGTTTGTTAGGATTTAGTAGACATATTCAATTGTAAGGAATAAATATTATTCCGATAAGGTAGAAACGGTCACTGAATCTAACATACTAGATTAGTGTCACTGTATAGTTGATATAGGTGATCAAATCTCAACCGAGTATTTATGGCTGTTATCCTTAATATTTGGTGGTCGTTTTAGACATAGTCTCTATGGAGGGGAATCGTGTGATCAGATGTCATTCTGATGACGTCTGAACCATGTGGTTATGAATCATGTTGGTAATATGTATCTTATCTAAAGATGACTAAAATACCCTTTTATGAAAAAGGTTATAAAATCTAGAAAGTAGTCCAAAGCCTAAACATACCGATGTTTGTTGGCTCATGACAATTAATGCCACAAATAACTTTTGTTAATCTCTATGACTATTTTTAGAAATAGTCAAGTGTACTCAGTGAAGTGCATAATTCGGAAAGCCCGAAAAGTTTGAGCTAGCACGAATAAGAGATTGATAAACTACTTAGGAATTAATCTTCAATTGGATTGAAGTAATTAATACCTGAAGGGTGTTTCAGAAGTTGTCTGAAAAGGAATAAGATTTCCCCTTGAAGGATACCATTTTTGGATACGCAATCAGATTGTGCTTCTAAAATAGAAACAACACTTTATATGATAAAGGTGAGATGTAAGCCATGCAAAGTATCACTTACCCATTTCGGGATAGTGCCCTGATACAATACATTTACTTAACCGAGTTCAAAAGAATAAAGGTTGAACAAATTCCATATTAGATATGGAAGGGGATAATGTTGAATCTATCTTAACCGATGATTTGAAGTTGTCATAGGCAAAGTCAGAAAGGCTTGGAGTCTAATACGACATATGCAACTTTGTGGAATATCTTAGCAAGTACGCTAGATATCATTTACTTGCCCGCGGAGCAAAAGGTGTTTGTCTCCAAACATGCTGTCTTCTAGAGGAAGTGTTTCTACCAAAAGAAACAGTGGGAGTAAAATGAGATCTCAAAAGAGTTTGAGAGCCACAAGGAGAGATTCAACCATAGGAACGTGAGTAGACGCCACATAGTGATGAGGTGTAGAACACTGCTCAGTGCACACAAAAGTTCTATAAGTCTATGGATAACCTCAAGCCTGAAAAGGCTGCTGGTATGTTCATCTTGAAGAATGAATATCTCATGACTTATGAAGGAATGTTTGAAAGGCAAGATTGAGAGATATGGCCTGGAGCCATAATATCTGAATTAGATTCCATCAGTGACAACCAGGTTGGGAACCTAGTCTGTCTTACCTAGAGGGAATGTCCCTGAAAGCCTGACATGGATAGTAATATGATTACTGTAAGGCTATAGTGACGGCTGAAGGGTACGGGGTGTAAACCTTGTAATTATCTTTATGCTGCCAGCTGAGCCCAGTTCTATTCAAACTATGCTTGTCATAACTTCGTATCATGACTATATGATAGTGTTGAAGACGTTGGGCAAACAGCTCGATGTTCATAGATGATAACATGATATGAGAGCCCACGAGATCCATTTATGGACTCAACAAGTTTCTATAGACAATTTCTTTGTTTGATAATCAAAGGTGTTTGATTTAGTCAAAAGAAGGGATATGCTCAATGTGCAAGAGGGATAGTGGGAGTGTGTTACAATTTTCGAGTAAGGTATTGGATATCTCTCTCGGGAATTATCACCCCATGACACAGTCAATCAATGTTTGGTGGTTCAAGGTCTTTACGAAAGCACTTGGATTAGCAGTTCTGATTTTTAGAAATAAGAATCTATAGTGATAGAGCTAACTACTATTAGTTTATAGTTTACCTGTATAGATGTGATGCTAAAAGAGTTTAGCATAGATCGTGACAGGAGATACTGCTAGCCGGTGTTCTCAAAATCTGTCTATGATAGGACGTTAGTCCTAAAGATAAGGTGAAAGATGATGCCATATGTTCATAGTCCATGAACAATCATGAGCAAGTATGAAAGAAAATCTGGTGAATGTCGAGAACCTTAAACAAGTTAAGGATGGTTTCCTAGTTTATTGAAACTTGGAATCAGAAAAAAATATATAAGTATATAGACGTTTATCCTGAGTCTTATGAAGGCGAGTGGGAGCTACAGTCTGGGTTTGCAGTCATTTTGATTAGGTGATACAGTGAGCTAGAAATGTTCTTAGCAAGAGATCACTGTGAATTCTACAACTGAGCCAAAACACAGTATTGCCTTGGAGGCACAGCAGGAGCAGTACATGGATCTAGAAGGTTCATTCATGAACCTTGTGTGGTTCTTCCGCGTTTACTATATAGCAGATATAGTGGTGGATTCATCGCGTAAAGCAAGGACCAAGGTCTCGTCAGACATTCATGTGTGTTGAGGCGGTTCCTTTTGACTTGGTCATTTGGAGCATGATATGAAGATACTCTGAGTCCCCACGGATAGCGATCCGTTCACGGCTAGGGCTGGTTGCGAGTATTACATGAGATTCTTGTGTTTCAACTTGGTCTTGTGTGTGCGAGTGATTTGTTTTAGACCAAGTGGGAGATTGTTGAAATAGTGTCCTAAACCCAATCGGGTTGGACCGGATCCGACCGGGTCGGATCATTTTTACTATTTCTTTATGATTATACATATATAATAAATTGCTTTTCTGTTGTCATATATTTGTTCTTTTAAACATCCAATTATGAATTGTTATATGATAACGTCTTTAGTATTAAACTGTGATAGAGAAACCATGATAGGCGATTGATGAGATCTCTAATAACTTTAATAAGTTTGATACTTAAATGTCTCTAGGCTGATGTACTATTAAACAGGGCATTGATAGTATGAACAGACTAGCACATATTATATGTCTTCTGTCTTTAAGGGCAGTGATAGATCTCATCTATCAAAGTGTAGAGACAAGTGGACTGTGCGTGGACGTGTATTAGAGAATGCGTACGTTAGACCCACTTACACTGTTAAGTGTCATACTATGTGACGGTTGTGTAATTATCCTTAGGACCGGAGTCTACATGCATCACGGTGTGGATTGTCATGCTTTGACACTATTGAGGTTTCCCCTTGGCCATGGGGCGATCATGCGAATATGATACTAAAGAATGCGGAGTATACATGTTAGGTCGTCGGGGAATCGCTTACCCTATGAGTAGAAGTGAATATCCGAAAGGGTCTTCCCATAAGGAATGTCTAGTTCTCGTGAATCTTTGCAAAGTGGGAGCAAATGAGTTATTCCGAGAGAGATTGATATCCATATTATGGGATACGATCAAGATACGATCGTATGGATGTTACTACAGCGATAGGATTCTATTTACACGCTAACCGAGCACATGAAAGGTAGTAGTCATTGTGTATTGACTCTTCCAATGATTGGGGGTCATGGACGTGTTGCTAGACGCTATCCGTGATCGTTAGATATGAAGGGCATTTTCGTAATTGCGCCTTATGTCTATGGCCAACATATTCGGAAGCCTATCAAGTCACACACATATGAACATCAAGTCGGATTAAAATGTGGTTATAGTTGATAACCAAATAAGGAAAGAATTTATCTCATACTATAAAGGTTATAGTGGTAAATTAATATGGTGGTATTTATTTATTATGAATAAATATAATACAAGATACTAATTATGTTGATTAATTAAATATGTATATAGATACATATAAGTCGAAATTTATATATATGTGTATATTGATACACATGTATTTTGCAAATTAATTAATCATAGCATTATATTAATTAAAGAATGTTCCGGAAGCCATTTAGTGGCTATATGGGCGCAGGTCATGATTGTGCAAGATACACTTGGATTGTGCAATTTAATTAATAAGATTACCATAATATTAAAATTGGATATTAATTGATTTTAGAAAAAATATTTATGGTAATAAGATAAAGATAGTCAATATTAGATATTGACAAATATCTTGGAAATATTTAATATAAGATATTAAATAAAATAGATAAATCAATTAAAGGGATTTTCCTTATTTTATTAGGAAAAATTTTTCTCTCTCATCAATCTACTAGAAGCTAATCCCAATCAGTTAGGGAGATAATTGGGGCGCCACTTTTCCTTATTTACGGGGGGCTTGGCTAGCTCTTTTGTACACCATAATTCCAAGAGCTAATTATTTTTGTGAAAAATAAGAGAGCTTCTTAGAGAGAGATTATAGAAAGAGAAAAGGTCGACCTAGTAGTCGAGTTTTTCTAGTAGCAATCCTTGACGGGATTCCGGCGAGGTGCTCGTGTGGATTAATGGTAAAGGCCGGACACTTGGACGGCTCGTGCTCATCTACTCCTACCGGACGGTCAAAGCGTCGATCTTTTAGATCAACCAAGGTAGTATTATTGTCCCCTCACTTATATGTTTATTGTTTAACGAAGTCGATCCTGGATCGGGAAACCAATTTTTGAAATTCCGCTGCGCTACACGATTGATTTCCTTACAGCTTCCTTGTGTAACTGCATCTGGTAGAGACCATCTTTAAGGATTCCTTCCAACAAAACCTTCCTTGTGATCTTGTCCTTCACAAAACAACAGTAATCAGCTGTGTAAAGGCTAGTATCCGTCCTTTCATCTCCGGCTCGATCACCATCCGAAGCCAATCCTATAACAAGTCACACGCTCATATCCCGGAAATACAAAAACAAAAAAAATTCCGCAATCAAACTCCCAAAACAAAGTATAATGGGCTCAAAATACAAGCTCGAAATGATTCCTTTTGTATGACTTTACAATTCTTAGTAAAATTCCATAATAACATGATTATCAGAGGTGAGTTTGGAAACACTTAGAAGGTTTTTTTGGTTATATATGGCATACGTAAAACATTGTTAAAAGCAAGGTTGGTGTTATCAGTTTGAGTAGTGAAGTGTCATGCGTGTCTTTTGGGAAGACTCTTACCGTTGCCAATAGTTAGACCATCTGATCCATCATACCCCTGAATCGGCTGCAAGCTATTGAGGTCAAAAGTGATGTGGTTTGTAGCTCCACTGTAAGCATACCAACTAGCATCACTAACTAAATCAGGTAAAGCAAAATAAGCAACACTTTGTGAGGCACAATTTGGGATCTGTCCAGCGCTAGATCTGACATTTGAGCCAGAGTTTTCATTGTTCATTTGACCACACTAATTTGAGTTGAACTTGTAGTAGCACTCAGTAGCAGTATGCCCAATTTTGTTGCATGCTTGGCACGTTGGTCTAGCATTGCCTTGATTCACACAACCTCTGCCACCACGGCCTCTTCCTTTTCCACCTCTGAAACCTTCCATTCCTCTATCATTGCTAGGAAAACCACCATTTCCTTGTGGTCTAGGTTGTCCTCTACCTTGCCCGAGTCAATTTGCGGCCAAGTTAGCAGATGGTCCTCCTCAATCAAGAGCTGGTGTTGGTGTGAATCTTGCCAGTAACCTCTCATTAGTAATTTGCTAAGATTGAACCTCTTGCCAAGTCAAGGAAGTGATGTTAACTATGACTAATTCATAGTCCTTGTTCAGTCCCCATAAATGGCTAAGATCAACTATGACAGTGAAATTGGATAACATGCTGATGTTAGCCCATCGGAATAAGATTTCATCTAAACCAAATAATCCATCATGGTTTTGGATCCTTTCTCAGACTTGGTTAGGGTTGTCTTATACTCGATCATGCGAGACTTAGATCTATTGTTAAACAGAACTTCAAAAGTGTTTCATACCTCATTTGAAGATGAACAACCAATTTCTTCAAGCAGAGCATTCTCAGTCATTGAACTCATCAACCAGATCATAAGCAACTGGAATGTGGCATGCCAAACGTCATATACCGGATTTGGCTCAATTCCATTAGATCCAATACTAGATTGAATGAATTTCGGAGGTGTTGCCTTTGTGCCAAACAAGAACCCATCAAGCATGTGACCTTTAACAAAGGGTATTATGACTGATTTCTAGAGTAAATAGTTTGATCGATCAAGCTTCACATTACATCTTTGATTTGAGCTTCCCCCAAAACTGGGAAACTGAGAAGTTTGTGGTTGTTGAGGATTCGGAGTTAGAGGATTTGTGAGAATTGAAAGAAGAGGTGGAAGAGCTGAGGTGGTTTGATTTGTGTTTGGAAACAGACAAGTAGTAGCTGTGAAATGGGGAACATATAGAAAGGAGAAGTTTCCGAGAGAGAAGCTGGGAGTGCGCTTGTTACAGCAGTGACTGGGGCTCCGGTGACCGCCATTGTTGCAGTAGCACAGTTGAAAGATAACATTTTTTATAAGAAGCGGAAAAATTTTCCATCCAATCCATTGTTTATAGTATTATATATGGATACATTCTCCTGACAAATATAATAGAAAAGATGCTCAAATATCTAAGAGGGAATCTAGTGAGATAGCATGTCCATGGCTGTAGGACAAGTGGCATAACACATGGCATTACACCGATTTTACCGTCTTTGTGACTTACAACCATGCCTACTGATCCTTGATTGAAGCTTAAATGGTCGGGTTTGGGAAGGACCACAACCGTACTTCCAAATCAAATGCTACCACTAAAAAGTCATTAGTGTATAATCATATCAGGATTAAGATCAAATCCAGTTAAGTCCGTAACAAGAGAATCTAATTATTCATTAGATGACCATTTATAGATTTAATCTTAACCTTGATCTTAATCTTGAGCTATGGACTCGTGTATTTTTAGGTGTGGCGTTTGATTTTGCGTATGGTTAACCAATTTGTGCTTTCCTTAATCTCAACCATTTTAGCATCACTTATTGATGAGTATACGGGAATGTAAGTCACAAAGATGGAGTCCACTCCTTTCTTGTAAAGAGAACAAGAAAAACGGTTCCCTTAGTTGATAATTCTAGTACTGATTGATCGGTTGTACATTTGATATGATCACAAATATCTATTAATATGATCATAGATATTTATCACTAGGGAAGTAATGGTGATTTGAGGATAATATGTTATGTATAGGTCTCACGGAAAATGCATATATAAAGATCCTACAAACAGATCAACACTTAAGGCAAGAACAAGTGAAAGTTATCAAGAATAAATATTAATTCAAATAGAAGGCAAGAAGGATTCAAATATGAAAATATTGCAAACTTGCATATAAACATATAGCATAGAAGGGCAACTAGAATCACAACAAAGAATAGAAGAAAATGATCAACTAGGTTTTGATACGAATTGTTGATGAATTTAGCACAGTATATTCTAGAGGGCGTTGAATAGAATATATGACTTTTTAAAACTATATGAATTCTTAAACGATCATCAGAGAAATAAACTTAGTTGAAATAAGGCTAGGCAGAAAAAATAGCTCAGGTTACAAGAAGATCAATCGTCTTATACTTGGCGGCTCCATGAAGAAACGTTTGATTGCCTGTTGATCCACCGAAGCCAAGTATAAGGTGTTTAATTATATAAAATATTAATTATCTACCTCCCAATAGCTTATGTTTTTAAAAGATGGTAGTTCAATATGATATCAAAGCAAAATGTCTAGGGTTCAAACCTAGCTCCAAGCACAATTTTTCCCAACAAAAAAAATCCCCAAGTGTTGGGCCCTCTCTCCCTCTTCTATAGGCCCACACTTGAGGGGCGTGATATAATTTTCCCTAAAAAACAAAAAAAAAGATATCCCCAAGTGTTGGGCCCTCTCTCCCTCTTCTATAGTCCCACACTTGAGGGGGCGTATTGAAGTATATAAAATATTAATTATCTACCTTCCCGACAACTTAAGTTTTTGTGAGAGATGGTAGTTCCGTATTGAAGTATATAAAATGTTAATTATCTACCTTCCCAACAATTTAAGTTTTTGAAGAGATGGTAGTTCTGTGTTGAAGTATATAAAATGTTAATTATCTACCTCCCCAACAGCTTAAGCTTTTGGAAGAGATGGTAGTTCAACATAAGGCGGTTGCTATTCTTACTGCTAAGCATAACTCGATTTCGTTTATTCTTATCAACCTACGGGTACACATCCCCTCTATGACAGTCATCCATTGAAACAATATTCGAGTAAATCAATTATGTTCCGATCATGCGTTCCACATTGGCATGAAATTAACATGTTGAAGTGCTATTTGGAATACCCCACTCTTATTGAGGACTACTATACATCTATCTTAATAAATTTAATGTCTATTATCTTAAAGATGAAGTGTTTAGACACATAGTTTGGTGTTTGGAACGTCCCTTGGTGTACTGGGTTAATTGAATGATGGAGATGTTAGCATATATATTTAGGGGCGTTTATTTGCACCACTACGACTCTATCGGTGTCCACTCTATCTGTTGGAGATAATTGGGGGGAAAAGTAAAATGATTTTTAATCATTTTTACAACCACATTATGAGCCGATTTCGATTAGTCTATTATACCATTTATCAAGAGTTTATGATGACTTTGAAATCTACGTGTGACGTAGATTAAGACAGGTCTTTGAATCATTCAATTACGATATCGGATGAATGAGAAATTAAGGCTTGAAGTTGGTTAGTTGAAAATGTTGAAGTGTTGAAGCTTGGAAGTTGAAGAGTTCAACCTCCTTAATCCCACATTGGGAAGTGTGCTAATCTTTTCTCAATATTTAAGTGAGAAAGTTATTTAAAGGGTATAAGCTCCAAGAAAAGGGAGAGAGTTCAGAATGGTTTTAGTTAGACGATGTTCTACTAAAATTGCCACACACGCGTGCGCGCGCCGCCGCCCACCCGTGCCCAAGCCCGTTGACCGTTGACCTTGGGCTTGGGGAATTGGGCCTGAGGCAATACTATTTTTTGGACAAAGTTACATTGTGTTTGTCAAATAATTATTCAACACATTCTGGTGAGCTGATCGAGCTGAGTGCTTCATAGTCTGATTCGATTCGGTTCGACTCAAAGGATGAGCCTCTTCATCTGCTAACTAATGACATAATTATTGCTGATAGTGGAGTGCTTTGCTTTATTACCTCAACTGATGGAGTTAAAGGACATAGTGGAACTCCTTCAACTGATAGGCATCAATACACCTTCTCAAGGCTGATGGAGTTACCTGATGTTTTCTTCCATATATATCGGTCCTCTACTGCAATGGAAATGGACACACAAGAAATACAACACAAATATCATCTTTCTGCATAAAAGTTCGAAGAGTTTTTCTGAAGCACTGCAAGAGTTCGCTGTAGTTCAGGAGTTGAAGTACCTCTCTTATGAATATGTAAACTAAGTAATCCTGGAAGACAATTGCTTAACCGTGGGTACATGCCGGAGCAAATTTGTCTTAAGGACAGAGTTCATCTCGCCTCAATCCATATATCATTTACTGTTTTCATTTTCATTTCATTTTTCCATAATTGTAATTGTTTTTTTCAGAATTATAAATATAAGTGTTCTTCTTCTGTTTATTTTATTTTATTTCTCATACGATACTGCGGGTATAACACTATTTGTGCAGCACAATAGAATTGATCATGTGAAAGTCGAATGCATAGCCAACATGTGATCTCTCTTGTGTCAATCATGAATCGATTTTGCGGAATTTCGTATGATGGCTATACATTCGACCTTCACAAGGTCGATTCTGTAAAAATGTGTGGTGCACCGATAGGTGGGGGACATCTAACTCCGATATTTATATATTGTATTGGACATTTTGTATTTGTCATTCTTTTTAACATTTCATCTTTTAACCTAAAACATAAGTTTTCCAATTCTTGACAAGAAGGGAAACATTCACCATCTCTCAATATTATACTTGATTCATGAATGCTAAGGGTCATGCACGTGAAACGGAAACTGGAGCCGAAAGTTATATCCAAAATACTAACACAAATCCACCACTCCATCAAATAGGGTCCTGCAAAAAATCCACCGAATCCCCGAGATATGCACTGATCCAGCGAAAATTCCCAAGAAGTGCACAATGTCGTTTGAGTCAGAAAGAGCTTTCCAAAATGGGGTCCTACATGTGAAATGGACACCGGTGCCGAAAGTTATAGCCAAAATACTAACACAGGTCAACCAAATGGGGTCCTACACAAATCCTCCGAAATCCCCGAGGTAAGCACTAATCCAACGAAAAATCCCCAAAAAGATCACCTTGTCATCCGCATCGGAAAGAGCTTTCTGAAACGGGGTCCTACACGTGAAACGGACACCGGAGCCGAAAGTTATGACCAAAA
This sequence comes from Gentiana straminea, assembly GCA_036785695.1. Classification (NCBI taxonomy): domain Eukaryota; kingdom Viridiplantae; phylum Streptophyta; class Magnoliopsida; order Gentianales; family Gentianaceae; genus Gentiana; species Gentiana straminea. Next base: position 4,582,441 of record JAVUPR010000090.1, on the reverse strand, counting down.
TACTAGCACAGGTCCACCAGTCCACCAAATGGGGTACTACACAAATCCACCGAAATCCCCGAGATATGCACTGATCTAGCGAAAATCCTTTAGAAGTGCACCATGTCGTCGGCATCGGAAAGAGCTTTCCGAAATGGGGTCCTATACGTGTAACGGACACCGGAGCCGAAAGTTATGACCAAAATAGTAGCACAAGTCCACCAGTCCATCAGTCCACCAAATGGGGTCCTGCAAAAATCCACAAAAATCCCCGAGATATGCACTAGTCCAGCAAAATCCCTGAGAAGTGCACCATGTCTTCTGAGTCGGAAAGAGCATTCCGAAATGGGACCCTACACGTGAAACGGACACCGGAGCCGAAAGTTATAGCCAAATACTAACACAGGTACACCAGTCCACCAAATGCGGTCCTGCACAAATCCACTGAAATCCCCGAGGTATGCACTGATCCAGCAAAAATCCTCGAGAAGTGCACCATGTCTTCTGAGTCGGAAAGATCTTTCTGAAATGGGGTTCTGCATGTGAAACGGACACCGAAGCCGAAAGTTATAGCCAAAATACTAACACAGGTCCACCACTCCACCAATGGGGTCCTGCACAAATCCATCAAAATCCCGAGATATGCACTGATCGAGCAAAAGTCCCCGAGAAGTGCACCATGTCATCGGCATCGGAAAGAGCTTTCCGAAATGGGTCATGCACTTGAAACGGACACCGGATCCGAAATTTATAGCCAAGATACTAACACAGGTCCACCAGTCCAACAAATGGGGTCCTGCAGAAATCCACCAAAATCCCCGAGATATCCACGGATCCAGTGAAAATCCCCAAGAAGTGCACCATGTCGTCTAAGTCGTAAAGAGCTTTCCGAAAGGGGTCCTAACGTGAAACAGACACCGGAGTCGAAAGTTATAGCCAAAACAGTAACACGGGTCCACAAGTCCACCAAATGGGGTCCTGCAAAAATCACCAAAACCCCCGATATATGCACTGATACAGCGAAAATCCCTGAGAAGTTCACCATGTCGTCTGAGTCGGAAAGAGCTTTCCAAATGGAGTCCTACACGTGAAACGAACATCAGAGCCGAAAGTTATAGCCAAAATACTAACATAGGTTCACCAGTACACCAAATAGGGTCCTGCACAAATCCAACAAAGTCCCCGAGGTATGCCATGATCCACCAAAAATCCTCGAGAAGTGCACCATGTCGTCGGTATCGAAAAAAACTTTCCGAAATAGGGTCATGTACGTGAAACGGACACCGAAACAAAAGTTATGGCCAAAATCCTAGCACAGGTCCACCAATCCACCAAATATGGTCCTGCACAAATCCAACAAAATTCTCAAGGTATGCACTGATCCACGAAAAATCCCCGAGAAGTGCACCATGTCATCGGCATCATAAAAGCTTTCCGAAATGGGGTCCTACACGTGAAACGGACACCGGAGCCAAATGTTATAGCCAAAATACTAACATAGGTCCACCAGTCCACCAAATGGGGTCCTACACAAATCCTACGAAATCGAGATATGCACTGATCCAGCAAAAATCCCCGAGAAGTGCACCATTTCGTCTGAGTCGGAAAGAGCTTTCCGAAATTGGGTCTTACACATGAAACGGATACCGGAGCCGAAAGTTATAGCCAAAATACAAACACAGGTCCACCAGTCCACCAAATGGGGTCCTGCACAACTCCATTCTCAAGATATACATTGATCATGCGAAAATCCCCGAGAAGTGCACCATGTCGTCGACATCAAAAAGACCTTTCCGAAATGAGGTCTTACAAGTGAAACGGACACCGGAGCCAAATTTATGGCCAAAATACTAGCACAGGTCCACCAGTCCACCAAATGGGTCCTGCACAAATCCACCAAATCTCCAGGTATGCACTGATCCATTGTAAATCACCAAGAAGTGCACCATGTCGTCGGCATCGGAAAGAGCTTTTCGAAATAGGGTCCTACATGTGAACGGCCACCGGAGCCGAAAGTTATAGCCAAAATACTAACACAGGTCCACTAGTCCACCAAATGGGGTCCTGCACAAATCCACCAAAATCCCCGAGATATGCACTGATCTAGCAAAAATCCCTGAGAAGTGCACCATGTCGTCTGAGTCGGAAAGAGCTTTCTGAAATGGGGTCCTACACGTGAAACGGACACCGGAGCCGAAAGTTATAGCCAAAATACTAACACGGGTCCACAAGTCCACCAAATGGGTCCTGTACAAATCCACCGAAATCCCCGAGATATGCACTGATATAGAGAAAATCCTCAAGAATTACACCATGTCGTCTGAGTCAGAAAGTGCGTTCCGAAATGGGATTCTACACGTGAAACGGACACTGGAGCCGAAAGTTATAGCCAAAATACTAACACATGTCCACCAGTCCACCAAATGGGGTCCTTCACAAATCCACCGAAATCCCCGAGATATGAACTGATCCATCGAAAATCCCGAGAAGTGCACCATGTCGTCTGAGTCGGAAAGAGCTTTCCGAAATGAGGTCCTACACGTGAAACGGACACCGGAGCCGAATGTTATAGCCAAATTTCTAACACAGGATTAGTCCACCAAATGGGGTCCTACACAAATCCACCGAAATCCCTAAGATATGTACTGATCCAGCGAAAATCCCCGAGAAGTGCACCATGTCGTCTGAGTCGGAAAGAGCTTTCCGAAATGTGGTCCTACACATGAAACGGACACCGGAGCCAAAAGTTATAGCCAAAATACTTACACAGGTCCACCAGTCCGGCAAATGGGGTCTTTCATGAATCCACAAAAATCCCTGAGATATGCATTGATCCATCAAAAATCCCTGAGATATGCATTGATCCATCAAAAATCTCCGAGAAGTGAACCATGTCGTCTGAGTCGGAAAGAGCTTTCAAAAATGGGGTCCTACACGTGAAACGGACACCGGAGCAGAAAGTTATAGCCAAAATTCTAACACAGTCCACAGGTCCACAGTCCACCAAATGGGGTCCTGCACAAATCCACCGAAATCCCCGAGATATGCACTGATCCAGTGAAAATCCACAAGAAGTGCATGTTAGGTTTTATGCCCGAAAGACAATTTGTAATTGTTTTATTTAAATAAATGACAGAATTTATTTCATCTTATTTATTCGCATTTATTGCCAATATTAATACACTACATAAAACCTTAAGTATATTGATTATGTAATCACATAACTCAGTGTATGGCTATACACATGAGGATTGAGTTTGTGAAATATACTTAAAATTAACTTAGTCCGTAGCGTTTATTAATCTGAGTACGGGTCTCTAGATTAATTTGCTAATAATGCGCCCAGAACACTTTAGGTGTGACAGTCTTATCCGGACTGTCGGTAATAAGGTACCTAATGGGGCATTTATATATGATGATAATCATATAAGGCTGGACCGATTTCATTTGAGTTCTCGATATAATTCCGTAATCGAGAAGTCTTATCGAATCACAAGATGATCATATATGGATTAATCTCAATCCTGAGGTGATCACAGACAACTGCTTAGACTAGGGTAGGGTTTGATGTGTTAGTAAAGATCACTTCATAGTATGTGGTCCAACACTTCTTGTTGGCTCTATTCTAGGATGAGTGAGTAGTCTGTGTTATCACAGATATGGAATCCATTCCTTCCCTCGGGAAGTAGACAGACGTTCCCTTATTTGTTGACCCTAGAAACTTATCGATGGGCCCAGTTCATATTACATTAGTTATGAACTAATTGATCACTAGGGGGTTAATGGTAAATAAAGATAATATGTTTCGAGAAGGGTTTACGGAGATACCCCGAATCGAAGTGAACAGTCTATGGAGGATTTATCCGTATGTAATGATTATATCAGTGGACGCTTATCAACTCATAGTTGAGTGTAAGTTTATATCTATATTCAGAAGAGTTCAGTTTCGGGTTTATGGTGGTGTAATCCCGGAATTAATAGATTGAATATTATTGTTCCGTCTGATGGATAATATTATTTAATTTATTGTAGCTACTGAATATAGGTACATGGTCCCCGACGTGGCTCCTAATATATCATACATGTTTTCTCGTCGTTTCACCTCAATTATAATTAAATAGTTGGATTGGACTATTTAATTGATATGTGGATTAATTGTTTAGTTGGATTAGATAATTAAATACACGGAAAAGAGATTTTTCGTGGACTCGGCCCAATGTGTCAAGAATTTCGATTGGCCCTATATTTTAGGGTGGTGGCCGAAATTTGATGTTAATAATTATTAAGGAATTAGTTTTCTTGGATAATTATTTAACATGTGATTTATCTTTTATTTGTTAAACGATAATTCATGAAATATTAGATAATAATATTATTTATCCGAATTTGTTTGGGAAAATTATTTTATTTATCTTTTATTTGGAATAAGGATTAATCTAATAATTATCTCTTAATTATTAAATCCTTGGAGGACAAGGATTACTCTCTTATATTAAGAGAGTTCTCCCAAGCCTTTTGACACACTTTAATTTCGAAATATTGGGAGTAAATTAGCTTGGATTTTTCGGCTATTTACCTAGGGTTCGAGTTTTAGAAAAACTTCGGGTTTTCTAAGTAGCATATCAAGGAGGTCCGGCGGCTTGAAACACCATCCACTTGGTGTTGCTTGGAGATACACGTTGGAAGACGTTGGCATCTCATTGGATCGAGTAGCTTGGATTAAAGATTGTTCTTGACGTTTATACACCATAAGCTGGTAAGCAATCTAAACCTCCTTGTAGGTTTAGATCAATTATTTCACGTATTTTGGTTGACTAGATCTAGATCTATACTATTCCGCTGCGTAATCGGGTGGATCTTGATCCATCCTGCTATATTACATCCAACGGTGCACCATGTCGCCTGAGTCGGAAAGAGCTTTCCGAAATGGGGTCATGCACGTGAAACGGACACCAGAGCCGAAAGTTATAGCCAAAATATTAACACAAGTCCACCATTCCACCAAATAGGGTCCTGCACAAATCCACCAAAATCCCTGAGATATGCACTGATACAGCGAAAATCCCCGAGAAGTGCACAATGTCGTTTGAGTCAGAAATAGCTTTCCGAAATGGGGTCCTACATGTGAAACGGACACCGGTGCCGAAAGTTATAGCCAAAATACTAACACAGAGCCACAAAATGGGCTCCTGCACAAATCCACCGAAATCCCCGAGGTATGCACTAATCCAGCGAAAATCCCCGAGAAGTGCAAAGCCGCCCCCGGTAAACCGGCGATCTATACCGGTTTACCGAGGCAAAATTTAGGAAACTTAATCTGGAGGATTCACGTCAGCTACAATGATCGACAGGTTTCATTAACAATTGGTTAGATATGGCCAATCTGCTTATTGTATTTGTAAATTAACATGAAGTATTGATAGTAAAGTGTTGGTTTGGACATAGTCTTGATGGACCCCAGGAACGTGATGATCAGTGTCGACAGTTGTCTAGGCGGGTTAGCGGTATGACTTAGCGCTCGATATCAGCAATTCTAGTTCTGTATGCGTATGGGCTATTACGGACCAATTAAGGAGGGTAGCTTGCGTATAGATTGTCTAATACCATGGTCGGGTAGATAGGGTTAGGAGTTGCACCCATAGCTTAAAACTAAATTTAAAGGTCGCTCGATTAATTTGAGGAAATTATGTGGGGAAGTAAACGTAAGGATTAACTAATCCAAGTTAGCAGATCGGTGGGAAGAGGGGGAGGAATACCAAGTTTCTTTCATGTTTATTGTTGGTCAAAGACCATTTATGTAGCTTCTTAGTTAGGTTAGAATCGTTTATACTTAAAGTTGCATTGTCTCTGTGGGATTGATCTTGATTCGCCCTTACTATACTACGATGTACCTAGTATTCTTGCTAGTAATATCGACGTAAATGACTTACACGCGATCATGGTGGATTTGTGAAGGACCCCATTTGGTGGACTTGTGGACATGTGCTAGTATTTTTTTCCATAACTTTCGGCTCCGGTGTCTGTTTCACATGTAGTACCCCATTTTGGATAGCTCTTTTGCGATTCCGACGACATGGTGCACTTCTCGGGGATTTTCGCTGCTTCAGTGCATATCTCGGGGAATTCGGTGGATTTGTGCAGGACCCAGGGGCGTCCCTGTCCAAATTTAGGCTCGGGGCCAAAAAGAATTTTAGGTCCTCGCCCTTCGAAAAAAAAAAACAGTAACCAAAATATATATAAAAAAATAAAATAAAAAAGCTGCGTGAGATAGTCATGGGTTTGAAAGGAAAAAAAAACCTATTTATTTGACTCCTAGTCTAAAAAAAATAAAACAAAAAAGCTGCGTGAGATAGTCATGAGTTTGGAAGGAAAAAAAAAGCCTATTTATTTGACTCCTAGTCCTAGTTTAAAAAAACAAAAATTATTGTAGCTAGCAAGATTCGAAACCAAATCTCATGTCTAGTAAACTAGACTGCTAACCATTAAGGTATTACATTCATTGTTCATATAAATACAGTATATATATAATATTAGGTCGAAATTTTGTGGGGCCCTTAAATTCATTGATTTTCGGGGGGGCTCCGGGCCATGGCCCCCCCCCCCCCCCCCCCCCCCCCCCCCCCCTACAGGGGCGCCCCTGGCAGGACCCCATTTGGTGGACTGGTAGACCTGTGTTATTATTTTGGCTATAACTTTTGGCTTTGGTGTCCGTTTCACGTGTAGGACCCCATTTCGGAAAGCTCTTTCCGATTCCGGTGACATGGTGCACTTCTCGGGGATTTTCACATAATCAGTGCATACCTCGGGGATTTTGGTGGATTTGTGCAGGACCCCATTTGGTGGATTGGTGGACGTGTGCTAGTATTTTGGCCATAACATTCGGATCCAGAGTCCGTTTCACGTGTGGGACCCCATTTTGGAAAGCTCTTTCCAATGCCGACAACTTGGTTCACATCTCGAGGATTTTCACTGGATCAATGCATATCTCAGGGATTTTGGTGGTGTTGTACAGGACCCCATTTGGTGGACTGGTGGACCTGTGTTAGTATTTTGGCTATAACTTTCGGCTCCGGTGTCTGTTTCACGTGTAGGACCCCATTTCGGAAAGCTCTTTCCGATGCCGACGACATGGTGAACTTCATGGGGATTTTCGCTGGATCAGCGAGTACCTCAGGGATTCGGTGGATTTGTGCAGGATCCCATTTGGTGGACTGGTGGACCTGTGCTAGTATTTTGGCCATAACTTTCGGCTCCGGTGTCCGTTTCACGTGTAAGACCCTATTTCGGAAAGCTATTTCCGATTCTGAAGACATGGTGCACTTCTCGAGAATTCCACTAGATTAGTGCATATCTCAGGGATTTTGGGGGTTTTGTGCAGGACCCCATTTGAGGGACTAGTGGACCTGTGTTAGTATTTTGGCTATAACTTTTGGCTCCGGTCTCCGTTTCACGTGTAGGACCCTATTTCGGAAAGCTCTTTCCAACTCAGACGACATGGTGCACTTCTCGGGGATTTTAGATGGATCGGTGCATATCTCGGGGATTTTGGTGGATTTGTGCAGGAACCCATTTGGTGCACTGGTGGACCTGTGTTAGTATTTTGGCTATAACATTCGGCTCCGGTGTCTGTTTCACGAGTAGGACCCTATTTCGGAAAGATCTTTTGGATGCCAACGACATGGTGCACTTGTAGGGGATTTTTGCTGGATCAGTGCATACCTCGGGGATTTCGGTGGATTTGTGCATGACCCCATTTGGTGGACCGGTGGACCTGTGCTAGTATTTTGGCCATAACTTTCGGTTCATGTGTCCGTTTCATGTTTAGGACCCCATTTCGCAAATCTCTGTCCGATGCCAACGACATGGTGCACTTCTCAGGGATTTTTGCTGGATCAGTGCATATCTTGGGGATTTCGGTGGATTTGTGCAAGACCCCATTTGGTGGACTGGTGGACCTATGTTAGTATTTTTGTTATAACTTTCGGCTCCGGTGTCCGTTTCACGTGCAGGGCCCCATTTCGGAAAGCTCATTCCAACTCAGACGACATGGTGCACTTCTCGGGGATTTTTGCTGGATCCATGCATTTCTCGGGATTTCGGTGGATTTGTGCAGGACCTCATTTGGTGGATTGGTAGTCATGTGTTAGTATTTTGTCTATAACTTTCGGCTCCGGTGTCCGTTTCACGTGTAGGACCCTATTTCAAAAAGCACTTTCCGACCCGATTCTCGCTGGATCAGTGCATATCTTGGGGATTTCGGTGGATTTGTGTGGACCCCATTTGGTGGACTGGTGGACGTGTGTTAGTATTTTGGCTATAACTTTCGGCTCCGGTGTCGTTTCACCTTTAGGACGCCATTCAGAAAGCTCTATCCAATGCCGACGACATGGCGAACTTCTCAGGGATTTTCAATGGATAAATGCATACCTTGGGGATTTTGGTGGATTTGTGCAGGACCCTATTTGGTGGATTGGTGGACCTTTGCTAGTATTTTGGCCATAACTTTCGGTTCCAAAGCCCGTTCGCGTGCATGAGTCTATTTCGGAATGCTCTTTCCGATGCAGATGACATGGTGCACTTCTCGGGGATTTTTGGTGTATCAATGCATACACCTCAGGGATTCTGATTGATTTGTGCATGACCCCGTTTGGTGGATTGGTGGACGTGTGTTAGTACTTTGGCCATAACTTTCGGCTTCATTATTCGTTTTAAGTGTAGGACCCCATTTCGAAAAGCGTATTCCGACGCCGACGAAATGGTGCACTTCTCGGGGATTTTACCCTAGATCAGTGCAATACCTCGGGGATTTCGGTTGAATTGTGCAGGACCCCATTTGGTGGACTGGTGGACCCGTGTTAGTATTTTGGCTATAACTTTCGCTCCGGTGTCCGTTTCACGTGTAGGACCCCAATTCGGAAAGCTCTTTCCGATGCCGACAACATGGTGCACTACTTGGGGATTTTCGCTGGATCAGTGCATACCTCGGGGATTTCAGTGGATTTTTGTGCAGGACCCCATTTGATGGACTGGTGGACCTGTTCTAGTATTTTGGCCATAACTTTCGGTTCCATTGTTCGTTTCACGTGTAGGAACCCATTTCGGAAATCTTTCTCCGATGCCGACGACATGATGCACTTTTCGGGGATTTTCGCTGGATCAGTGCATATCTCAAGGATTTCGGTGGTTTTGTGCAGGACCCCATTTGGTGGACAGGTGAACCTGTGTTAGTATTTTAGCTATAACTTTCGGCTCCGGTGAAGAGAATAGTATTATATGCAGGGGCGGCTCCAGGAATTTGGGGATACGGATCGGAAATCTATCATATTTTGTAATTACTATGCTTAGTCTTATATTTTGTAATTCAATACGGGTCAATACAGATTAATGTAATGAAATAAGAGGTCGATCTCACATGTATATATGTACCTAAAAAAAATTCTTCCTATAATATTTTTATTAACGGGTCGGTTGATCCAAATGTCTTAAGGTAAAGCCCCAACCCTGATTATATGGTGCACTATGACCGTTGGTTTATTGTTTTAACGTTAATTATTATCTTCTCTTTTTTAAATCTTGGAATATGTTAATGACATCTAGCCGGCTATTTTTTTACAGGGCTATACCGTACGAATTGTGTTTCAGATTTTGAAATGAATGAAGAATGTCTACTACAGATGTAGACATTTATGCAGGTGTTATCGTGGATGTCAACTTCATCTAGAAATTTCCATTTGTTTATTTGGAAAAAATTGACGTGCATCTTCTCATCTCAGTTATATATAATCAAATGCTTATTGATCCTTATATTCTAACTGAAATTATAACACTAGATATAGATCCGGGGCCAACATTAAACATATGTTACAAAAATTTGTTTTCAAATAAATATCTAATATCCTCATTTTTCATTAAGGGCTGTATGGTAAATTCGAAAATATTCTATAAATCATCAATTGTCTTATAGTTAAAGAAACAATTTTGGGAGAAAATTCATTCGACGCGACATTTTTAATTTCGGTAGATTCGGACGCGACGTTTTTTTTAGGTAGCCCGTGTAAATTTATACGGGCCCGTGCAATTTACATGGGCTTAACACAAGCTACGTGCAATTTAGAAAGAAGAATGGGTAAAACAATTCTTTATATTGCACGGGCTGATATGTTGACACTCTAATAGAGAAATATAATAGATTGCATTAATTGATAAAACAGATAGAACATTACAATATTTATAGTCATTGTTATAACTGGATAGAGAGAATCCAGATACAATAAGATAAACACAGAAGCAATCTAACATAAACAATCACACAGAGGAACAGAAACAAGAAGAACACAGGATTTAAAGTGGTTTCCGGCGTTGTGCCGACTACTCCACGGACAGAAAAGAGATATTTTATCATGCACTGAATTTCAGACGGATTACATGCACTTTACAATGATCAATACAATTGGTATTTATAGGCACAAATCCTAAACTCTAACCGCTAAGAATCTTTGTCGGATTTCCATAAATGCCCCAGATGTTGGATCACTTGGATGATCCCACTCAGCTTGCCATTGCCCAGATGTAGAACTCAGCTATACCCAAAACCTCGGCGGACCCCTCAGCGCTGCGACACCGACACTCGAAAAACTCGCGACTTCCCACCGACTTTCACAGACTTGGATACACTCTTCAGCAGACCATCACTCTGTTGATAACCAGATTAGTTCTTTTAGATGTAGAGTTTGAGTCACTTTGCTGACAAATCTCCACCTTGACTTGAACTCTCATTCACAGTCAACCAGATTGCATAAACAGATGTACTTTTACCAGATGCATTCGTCAATTCCAGATGTACTGTACTAGATTACTCCACATAATCCACTCGGCTAACATGCCCTCAGCTGAGTTTCCACATTCCCAAATTATAAGCATTGAATATTCAGCAAGTCCAGACACAACTGAAACATGCTCTACTGAACTGGTTTAGTGAACATATCAGCAGGGTTCTCCTTGGTGCTAATCTTCTTCACTACAACCCTCTTCTCATTCCTTAGAAAATGACACCTCACATCAATATGCTTGGTTCTCTCATGATGAACATGATCCTTAGCTAGACAAATTGCACTCAAACTGTCACAATAAATCTCTGCTTGATCCTGATGTAGCCCCAAATCACTGACTAGTCCCTTCAACCAGATACCCTCCTTGGCTGCTTCGGTAAGAGCCATATATTATGCCTAAGTAGTTGATAAAGCCACTGTTGCCTGAAGAGTTGTTTTCCAGCTGACAACTGAATTCCCCAAAGTGAAAACATAACCAGTCATTGATATTCTACTGTCCACATCACCTGCATAATCAGCATCACAGTACACTGTTATCAGACCTTGAGTATCACCTCCATAAATGAGACCAACATCAACTTGTACCTCATAAGGTACCTGAACATTCTTTTCACATCTTTCCAGTGTTCCTTTCCAAGTTGAGCCATGAACCTGCTGACAACACTGACTGTCTGAACTAGATCAGGCCTAGTGCATGCCATGGCATACATCAGACTACCAACTGAACTAGCATAGGGAACTTTTGACATATACTCATTCTCCTCTGCTGATTGTGAAGCATAAACAGACAAATGAATATTAGATTCCATAGGAGTATCTATCGGCTTTGTAGCATACATGCCAAATCTGGCCAATATCTTCTGTATATAACCCTGCTGAGACAAGAACAACTTATTTTGACTCCTATCTCTCCAGATCTCCATCCCAAAATCTTTTGGCTGCACCTAAATCCTTCATTTCAAATCAGCACTGAGAAGGTTTTTCAGATTTTGAACATCAGACTTCTTTTCAGCAGCTATCAACATATCATCCACATACAGGACAAGATAGATAGGTGACCCATCTTTCAGATAATTGTGATACACACAACAGTCATATGGACACCTATTATAACCCAGCTGGATCATGTAACTGTCAAACCTTTTATACCACTGTCAAGGAGCCTGCTTCCGTCCATACAAGGACCTTTTCAACTTGCACACAAAACCTTCCTTGCCAGGAACTTGAAATCCCTCTGGCTGAGTCATGTATATCTCCTTATCTACCTCACCATGTAGAAAGGTTGTCTTCACATCTAACTGCTCAAGTTCAAGATCCTGATGTGCCACTATTGCAAGTAACACTCTGATTGAAGTGCGTCTGACCACTGGTGAGATATCTCATCAAAGTCTACTCCTTCTTTCTGACTAAACCCTCTTGCAACCAAATGTGACTTATACTTGACCCCTTCGCCTCAGTCATTTCTTCCTTCTTTTTAAGGATCCACTTGCAAGTAACCACCCTCCTATCAGTTGGATGTTTAACTAGATCCCAAGTCTGATTGTTCAATAATAACTCCATTTCATCTCCCATGGAAGCATGCCATTGAGATGCTTCAGAACATGTCACTGCTTCCCTGTAAGTAGAAGGTTCAAAACCATCTACTTCTTCTGCAACTTGAAGTGCATATCCAACCATATCATCAAAACCATACCTCTTGGGAGTTACCCTAACATTTGATCTTCTAGCCCTGCTGACGGCTATACTCTACTGACCAATGTTCCTTGTTTGATGCTCGCTGATCCTTGCTCAACAAACCGGCTTGGATCGACTCCGGTTCGAAACCGAATCGGATGAGTGCTGACTTGGATCAGCTGATTGTTTCATATCAGCTGACTCCACTTGAAGCTCCACTTGTTTCTCAGCCCTCTCAGATTCAGCACTGGTTTCAGATTCAGCAACCTCCCCACTGATGAGTTTATCATAAAATTTTCATCAAATACCACATCTCTACTGAGTATGATCCTGGACTCTGCTGATGACCAAATTCTATAACCCTTAACTCCATCACCATACCCCACAAACACTCCTTTCTTGGATCTTGGTTCCAGCTTCCCTTCATTCACATGATAGTAAATTATGCTTCCAAAAACCCTTAGAACTGAGTAGTCAGCAGGCTTGGCTGACCACATCTCAAATGGTGTCTTGAGATTGATCCATGTGTGAGGACTCATGTTGATTAACTAGCATGTTGTGGTTACAATCTCTGCCCAAAATCTCCTTGATAAACCAGCATTAGAGAGCATACATCTTGCCCTCTCCAAAAGAGTTTGATTCATCCTTTCAGCTACACCATTCTGTTGAGGTGTATTCCTGACTGTATGATGTCTGGCAATACCATTATCCTTACATAATGTATCAAACTTTGACCAACAGAATTCTAGACCATTATCTGTTCTGAGCCTTTTGATTTTCTTGCCTATATGATTTTCCACTAGATCCTTCCACGGCTTGAAACTGTTGAATGCTTCACTTTTGTGTTTCATCATCACCACCCAAGTCATTCTTGAATAGTCATCTATGAATGACACAAAATATCTGTGACCACCCAATGATTCCACCTTTGATGGACCCCAGCGAATCGAATGGATATAATCAAGTGATGCTTTTGTACTGTGCTTGCCTGATGAGAACTTGCTTCTATGTAGCTTCCCAAACACAGTGCTCACAAAAGTCCAGTGTCTTGACCTTATATCCCCCAAGAAAACCTGCTGAAGAAAGGACTTGCATTCCTCTTTCACCTATGTGACCAAGTCTCATGTGCCACAACCGAGTCTCGTCATGTGACCGATGAACCGCTAAGGATGCCACAAAGCGAGCCGCATATACGATAAAGCCTTGTAATATATACAAGGTTCCCTTCTTGATACCTTTGAGGACCACAGCTGAATCTTTGTAGACATTCAGCTCTCCACATTCATCCTTTAAATTGAATCCCTTTTCTGTCCAGTAGACTAAGAGATACCAAATTCTTGGTCATCTGTGGAACATGTCTAACATCTTTCAGTGTGCAGAATCTACCATCCTCTGTCCTCAACTTGACTGAGCCAATTCCCATTATCTTGTAGACCTTGTTGTTTGCCATAGAAATATGACCACCATCTATCTGCTCATAAGTAGAAAACCACTCCATGTGGGGACAAATATGATAGGATGCTCCAGAATCTAAGATCCAAACATCAGCATGATGCGTTGAATCCCCAGCAACTAGAACCAGACCCTCATCAGAATGCTCAACAGCCACAGCTGTTGTGCCAGAATTGCTCTCCTGCTATCTTCTTTTCTATGGACAATTGAACTTCCAATGCCCTTTCTCTTTACAGTAATTACAGACATCTGTGGACTTAGGACCTTTGGAACTACCCTTCTTGGATTTCTTCTTCTGTCCATGCCCTTTCCCACTGCTGCTGACTATTAGTCCAGCAGCCTGATTGTCTGTCCCTGCTACCTTGTGTCTCAGCTCCCTGGCATGCAAGGCTGCCCTCACATCATCTAAAGCCACTGTATATTTCCCAACTATGAAGGATTGCACAAAGTTTTCATATGAACTTGGTAATGACACCAACAGGATTAGGGCTACATCTTCATCTTCAATTTTAACATCAATATTCCTAAGATCAAGTAATATTGTGTTCAGCTGATCCAAATGTTCCCTCAACAGACCTTCTTCATGCATCATCAGACTAAATAGTCTTTGCTTCAGCAGTAACTTGTTGGTTAATGACTTAGTCATTTACAAGCTTTCAAGCTTTGCCCACAACTTGGAAGTTGTGTCTTCCTCAGCAACTTCAGTGATAACATCATCAGATAAGCACAACATGATGGTTGAATGTGCTTTCTCTTCTATACTGGCAGAATATGTTGAACTGGCATCTCCTTTACCAGATAAAGGAGTCCATAATCCTTGTTGTTTTAACAAGGCCCGCATCTTGATTTGCCACAGACTAAAACTGTTTCTTCCTGTAAATTTTTCGATTTTTACGTTAACTACAGACATTTTTCTTGCCAAAGATCACAACTTTTATCATAGATTCCTAGCACCGGTGAAGGTCTTGGTGAAGATAAAGGTTGTCCGTACATATGATTCTCTCAGAACCTACGCTCCGATACCAGTTTGTTATAACAGGATAGAGAGAATCCAGATGCAATAAGATAAACACGGAAACAATCTAACATAAACAATCACATAGAGGAACAAAAAAAGAAGAACATATTTAACGTGGTTTCCGGTGTTGTGCCGAATACTCCACGGACAGAAAAGAGATATTTGATTATGCACTTAATTTCAGATGGATTACACACACTTTACAATGATCAATACAGTTGGTATTTATAGGCATAGATCCCTAAACCCTAACCGCCAAGAATCTTTGTCGGATTGCCATAAATGCCCCAGATGTTGGATCACTCTGCTGATCCCACTCAGCTGACAATTGCCCAGATGTAGAAATCAGTTGTACCCAAAACCTCGCAGACCCTCAGCAGGCTGCTGACACCAGAAGAAACTCAGCAGACTTCCCAGTTGACTTTCACAGACTTGGATACACTCTTCAGCGGACCATCACTCTGTTGATAACCAGATTAGTTCTACCAGATGTAGAGTTTAAGTCACTTTGCTGACAATCTTATTAATGATAGAGATCTATTCAAATAGAACTATCTAAACCAAATAATCTATCCTTAACAATTGAATCATAATTCAAATTCAAACATTATTATCTAAACACTCAATCTTGTCATTATCTCTAACACACCCCCGCAATCCCATGGTAATGCAATGAACATGGAGATTGGTTCGTAATGAATGATCTTGTTTCCTTCACATGGTGTCTGCTACAAATTCTCCATATCTGTCGACAACAATTGCTTCCCATCAACCTGATATTGATTGAATCTGCAATTGACGACTCAATTTTTTTTTAAAGAGTCATAGAAGAAGGGATAGAGGGGAGAAAATATTTGGAGGGAATATCATCCTTAAGATGATGAGATACCCTAAATTAAAATATAGAAGAATTTATAGATAGAACAAATCAAGTGATGGAAAGAATAACTGGCGATGAAAGGAGTGAAATGAGAGATAATTTATTTCGATTACTAGAAAGAAATAAAAAAATATGTGCAGAGTGTTTGAAAGGGAGAGAATTGAGGGACCGTGTCGGTGATCGAATCTTGAATCTGCATTGGATGACTAAAAAATTTTGAAGAGTCAGAAAAAGAAGTGGTAGAAAGGAATATTTGGAGGGAATATCATTGGATACCCTAAAAAAAATATTATAGTTGGATGACTCGAAAATTTTGATGAGTCATAAAAAAGTGATAGAAAAGAAGAAATATTTGGAGGGATGATCATCCTTAAGATGAATGGATACCCTAAGAAAATAGAAAAATTTATGGATTAAGATAGAGCATATCGAGTGAAAATGATAGCAACCGATGAAATGAGTGAATTGAGAGATGCAGTTTATTTTCAAAAAAACAGTTGATATAATCTCAACGAGTGGAGGTGGAGAAAATAAAATAGAAAAGAGTTTGAGAGAGATGCTGGTTTGCATGCGAGACAATGACATCAATAAGAGATTCATTTAAAATAAAATAGAAAACAAATCAATGAAAAAAAAAAAAAAAAAATTGGAGCCGAGGCTGTCAACTTGTGGAAACCATGCTTGAAGACTCCAAAGCCGAACAAGAATCCAATGAGGATGACCACGCATGTTAATAGTTTGTTGTGATGAAGAATTTATTTGGAATAATAATTGAAATAGCATAGAAAAAAACGAGATGAATTATGAAAGGGGAGGGGGTGAGGGTTCTTTTACATCAATGTTATGAACCCCCACCCGGACATTTTTCCGTAAAAAAAACTACTCAGAATCGAAAAGACGTTAGTCTGAGAGCTCTGATACCATAATAGATAAATATAATAGATTGCATTGATTGATAAAACAAATAGAACATTATAATATTTATTGCTTTATTAATGATATGGATCTATTGAAATAAGACTCGATCCAAACCAAATAATCTATCCTTAACAATTGTATCATAATTCAAATTCAAACATTATTATCTAAACACTCAATCTTGTAATTATCTCTAACACACTCCATGTACAGTAATTTGGTCACATCGAAGGCACATGCTCATTTTTAAGTGTAGCATTAAATAATCCAAATTCCACGCGGCTTGTGTTGAGCCCATGCAAATTTGCAATTGCACAGGCCCATGTAAATTTACACGGGCTACCTAAAAAAAAAATCCGGTCTGAAACGACCTGAAATTAAATACGAAGGTACAGTGACATGAATCTATATTTTCTCTAATTATGGTATAATATCAACAATTAAATAGGAAAGTTTATTTTCCAAAACCATAAACCCCCACATTCCCAATAATATTGTCATAAACGCTTTAATCAAGTTTTATTTGTGAAAGATAAAAACCGGAAGAGAAAAGGAAATCATAAAATCTGGTCCTAATCTGCCTGTTGAAATCATACTAGCACAATCTCAAAGTCGGAAACGGGAAGAGAAGAGGGAGTCTTAAAATTTTGCCCTAATCCACCAGTTGAAATAGTAGATAAATCACACCAGCGCGATCCGAAAGTCAAGAAGATCTACAAATGTGCTTTTCGTTCCGATCCGTAAGGTAAGTTGTAGCCTCTTGAGATTCTAAGTTTAGTCTTGGCTAATTCTTAGTTTTATGGTGATCATTAGATTCCTGTAATCCAAGAATGTCATCAAATCCACCAGCATATGTTTGCTCAGCCGTTGTGGCTGATATACATTAATAAATCTACGTTTACCCCTAAAAAAAACCATGTCATTCTTATTTATCAGATTACCAAATTGAAAGTTGAGGAAATATTCTTTCTCGGGTGAAAAAAAAAAATTCAAAACTTGCAGTGAATCCTTTGAAAATTGTAGTTTAGAAATTTCAACATTCAGATTTAGAAAAATAACACCGATTCTATTTTTTATTGTAAATGTAGATTCCATAAAATTTCTTTTACATCTTTTGTATTCATTCAGATTCTATAATTATATTATATATATATAAAATATAAAATCTGATTCATTTTATCTCGTATGAAAATTCTATAAATTAGAAACTTGTATATAAAACTTTACAATAGTGAATTCATTGAAAACGTTTGATGCATGTGCTCTTTAAAAAACATTGGTGAATATATTTGGCTGTGGCAGTAGTAGTGAATGATGCCAGGCTGTATAAAAATGGCATTGGCATCCCATTTCCCTTTGTCACGTGGGAATGCACCCTTTTGAATCCTCGAAATTGGCTCTGTGAATGACTCATGTGGAACCACCTCGCAGCTCATCATCTCATTCAAGCCCCTCCCTTTCATCACCATATATGATCCCATCACCTATTTCAAGATTTTTTTTTTGAATCTCTCACCATTCAATACGGAGTACAATTACTCTCAAAAAAAATAAAAAATACGGAGTACAATTATCATTTCATTTTAGTTTTCTTTTTTTTTTATAGAGAAAGTAATAAATTGATAGTTGCAGTATTTGTGGCATATTTGTTGCATATTAAGCTGATCATTACCTTGGTGATTAAAGCTAGGGCTCCGGGACAAATGGTTCTAAGTTTGAGTTTCATTATGTGTATGTGTGACTTATATCGTTTTTCATAAATGGTACCTAACTAATTATATTGTTTGATTTAAATTGAATGATTAACTAATTATGATAATTATATCGTTTGATTTAAAATCGGTTGATTAACTAATTATGATATCCTTAATGACGTCACAATAATCTTACTAGCGATACCACACAAATCTATAAAATATATGCACCTATTAGTAATACCAGATGTATTATGTTGGCCACCAACCAGGGGTGGCCGCACGGTCGGTATCAGATCACATGCCCCCTGAGATCCGATAAAAATTAATTTTGTATTAAAACGATTGACAATGTTCAAAATTGCCAGGAATGAATTCGGGTTATGATTCGGGTAATCGGGTTTTGTGAGAATAACCCAACTAGTAATTTGGTTGTTCTGTTGAAGATAATTAGTTGAGCGACTAATGACTGCCTATGTACCCAGAATATTGAGATCAAGCTAAAACGTAGTTCTTATTGTGAGGAAGATGTTCTTTTTATAGGGTTACCTCGTAAGGGTGTTGATTGTCTTGACATTGAAGACATGATCAATGATATAGAGTCGTTATGAAGAAATCGTGGTGCAGTCTTTGCTTTAATGGCGTGTATGTAGGAGCGGTTATGAGATCATGAGTTAATGCCATGTTGATTGAAGACGTGTTACGTTTCCTAGATATTTGGGTCTCCGTCTTTGCCTTAATCGTAAGGTCTTAATCTCATCATGGTGGATCAAACCACAGAGTTAGGGACTAGATCTTCTACCATATTTGTGGAATTTTGCTTAGTTGTATGAATTGTATCAAGTCCTGCTTCGCATGTTGAGCTTGAAGCATGAGATTACCTCTACATGAGCTTGTCTCAATTTGTATCTAGAGTTGGTACCTTTCAAGTTTCAATACATATATAGATATCGGAAAAAAATATTATAACGGAAATGTGCTTTAAGCTTACTTGACTTTTAAGTCGAACGAGATCTGCTTTGTTCATTTGATGAGAACCAATAGGGCTAAAGCCTTTCCTAAGATTTAGCAAAGAAGTACTGAGATCAATTCAGTAGATGTTGAACATTTGTATTTTTCCAGGGATTAGATAAGTTGCAGATATCCACGTTATCCTTTTTGAAGCTTGGCTTTGTATTTTTGAAATGCCATGTTATGTCGTATCGAGAAAGAAACTAAAGTGAATTCAACTCATTCAAGAACATCCTTGTTACTTTTGAATAACAATAATAAGAAAGAGGATGAGATGATCAACTCGTCCAAAATAAATAGACTGATATCTGCTCCGCTCACCCATAGTGATAAGAAACCCATAATAAGTCATAATGTGAATAAGTTGATGATATTTGATAATCCTACTACTCGATTGATTTATATAGATAAAGGTATGATACTGAGACCTGTTCAAATCATCGAAGATAAAGAAAACCATAAATAAATTGAGGTCCAGGCCACTGGTGGTAATCTTATTCTCACCCTTTTGTTTGATGATGGCATTATAATAGCTCCTGGATGCTTCCAAATCAAAATTGATTACGGTAGTTCTAGCTGGAGTAGGAAACTTCATGCTAACATGAGCAGTTGAGATGATGGCTTATAGCTCGATAAGCGCCGGCCTGCCTACAATGATGTTATAAGTTGAATATCCCTAACCACACCATAATTGACCAAAAACGTATGACTTTTGGCTCAATTTCCAAAAGTTGTTTCTAGTCGTATCATTCCGAGAGGCTGAGCTAGTGCCTTGGTAAAACCCAAACAAAGGAGTTTCCATTGGGATAACTTCTTCTTTCTCATTCAAAATCAAAGATCTAAAAACATTTTGGTAAATGATGCTTACTGAACTTCCAGTGTCAACGGGTATTTGTTTAACTAGGTGATTGTGGATGATTGCTTATATAGCCAATCCCTCGTTGTTGGTCACCATGGGAAGTGGGACCTCTGCCCATAAGTGATCTTCTCCGATATTCTTACCTTTTTCCTATCTCGACTGGCGTTCGAATGAACTTGGCTCGAGCTTTTGGAAGAGCATGCGGCAAGCTCGGTCCCCCTACTATAATTAAGACCACCCCTGCCAAGTTGGCATTTCCTTATGATTGATCGTGTTCGGGAGATCTTTCCTAACGTTGATTATCCATGTGTTGCCCATCTCGGTCGTGATTACCTTAACGACGAGAAGTTCGTCACCCCTGAGGCCGATTTTCTCCAGTTCGATCAACAAACTTCCCAAGTTTGTCTCCCTCAATCAGATCATCAATTTCCTTTTTCAACTAACAAGAGTCCTAAGTGTCGTAACCGATGTCCTGATGATACTTACAAAACAAACGCCAACTGCTCTTCTCCTGAGGCCCTCTCATCGATGGTGAATGACTGGCCATACATGTTCTTTCCATTACAGCCAAGATGTGAGTCATTAGCTGGTTCAGGGGGTAAGAAGTCCTTATCATGCAAGACCCCCTTCTTTCTTAGTGGGTACTTCCTCCGTTTCGAAACAACTGAGGCAGTTGTCAAAAAGATTCATTCCAAAATAACTGAGGAAGTTATATCTCCAATGCAACATTTATTGTGTTTTTCTTACATTTACCCTTATTTATTAAAGAGTGAGAGAATAAATACAATATTGTATTAATTATAGACTGAAGGTTTTTTTAGTCATTTTGGCATTCAAATTAAAGCATTAACTCGCATTCTTAATCTGCGTGTTTTTGGCAATTGGTTCAGTTATTATGGAACGGAGGAGTAAGTTACTAGAGAGTCAAGACGATCCTATACTGCATTCCTCTTCCGGCCCACAGATCGATCATCACTTTTGTTTGACCTATCTTCATTCTTAGTTTCTCTCTTCAGCCTATTGGCTTGTTCTCTTTGACAGTGTCTGTGAATGATATGCATGCATTTTGTTAGGGTATATGAGGGGTTTGTTAGCTTTACATAGAGTCTCCCTCTTAGATCTCCTACAAATGAGGTTACTATTACTCTTTCTTCAGCACCTTGTACTTGCCCGGTTTCATCCATAAAATGCTTCATATATTCCATCACATTTTCTTTCTCTTTTTGCCTGAAAGTGAGAAGGCCCACGGCGTTCCTCTGGTACGGACGAGCTAAGATTAAGGCTTGCGTGAACTGCCCTACTAGCTCTTCGAAATTGTCGATAGAGTGAGTCGGCAACCTCTTGAATCATTCTGTAGTCCTTCCTATGAGCAGATTAGGGAAAACTTTGCACCTTATTTCATCTGGTGGACATTATAAAATCATGTATTGTACATATCGGTGCAAGTGGCCTCAAGAATGCTTAGTCCCATCGTAGGGATCCATCTTAGGCATTTTGAACCCAACAGGTCGAGCGTAGTGCTCGATAAGAGTTGTGAAATTAGATTTGTTGTTTATCTCCATTCCGTCGGTCTACCTCATTCCGGGCTACTCTGTTCAGCCTATGTTGTATTGTGGTTGTGACCACTCCGGAGACTGTGAATCGACAATGCTTGAAGTAGAGGTAGCGACACGAGACGGAGGAATTTGTTATGCTAAATTTTTTTTGAGCGGTAAGCTATGCTAAACTAGGAATCACGAAATTGCAATTATAAATATGATACTACTAATAGCTCTAAAAAAAAAAAAAAAAGCCAAACATCAATATGTTATCTCAATCTATTTTCAAGAAATCGTTAATATTAGGGAAAATGATTTTGGCACCGAGAATAGTACCGAACTCATCCCCCGAAATAGAAATGTGTGGTCCAGAATTTTTGTGTTATTTTTTTTTTAGTTTAAAAGTTAAAATGTATGGTTATAAAGTGTTGTGTGGATGATTTATGTGGATAAGTATGTGCCTAAATCATCTTCCTAATATTTGGGAGGCTGTCATATTCAAGAGGAATTCAACTGTTATTCTTTTCAAAATAGGAAATCAAATCTTGAATTGAAACTCAAAATCAATTCGATCATGTGATATTGAAACAGTTAGCTCACGAACATTGTCATGCATCATTCAAACGATTAACCCAAATGAGAATTTGAAAAGCAAATGAAATTCATCCAAAGTATAAAAAAAAAACAAATAAAAAAAAAACTATAAAATATATATATATATATATATATATATATATATATATATATATATATATATATATATGATTAAGACAAGAAGGAAAAAACAGAATGATAGTGGCATAGTGGGAGTTCTGTTTTTTGCTTTAGTCTCATCTGCTATTAATTATAGTCTCGTGGATTTCAGCGTTATTTTTCAAACTTCTCCTTCATACCCGCCCACCCTAAAGTAAGTATCCGTTGATTTTTTTTTTTTTTTTTAAAATTTTTTTTTTTTTTTTTTTAATTTCAAACAATTTTTCACATATACATTGTTTATACTGGTATTGCAAAAACCTCCACTTTTCATAATCAGAAAGCCCACCCCTTTACTTTTTCTCCAGTCCAAGCAAAATTCACAAAGTACCCATTAAATATTTCAATAATTTATCCCCAAAAGTATCATAGATCCACGTATTTGCAATTAGGAATCCATTCCAGCTCCAAAATTCGAGGCAGAGTCAAAGTTGTGCAAGTACAGCATGTGGATAGCAGTTTTTTGTCGATGAGCTATTTCTTATTAAGGATTTTGTGTAGATGTTTGTCTTGAAAAGCTCCATTCCAAGTCCATACCTAAAAGGGTTTAAAGGAATATTTCATATTTGCTGCTGTTTTGTTTTCTCAAGGCTAAAGCCTAATCGTGTCTGTAAAGAGGAATAGAAAAGAGGGTGAAACAGTGGAGTTCTTTTATGCTTTTCTTTTACCTAAACTTTTTTTATTTTATATTTTATATGTTATATTATAGTCTACAAAAAGACTTACTTTAGTATGCTGGAGCGGGGAAGGATTGGCAATCAACAAAGAGGTTAAAAGACAATGCAGAGCACAAAGAGGAAGACAAATAGTAATGGGAATAGTAGTGAACAAGTGCCAAAGCAGAAGGAAAGACATATTGTTTCTTGGTCTCAGGAGGTTTGTTGGGATATCCTTTTAGCTCAATTGATTGAATTCTTTTAATTTTTTTTAATTGGATTTTTCTGGGTTTTGCAGGAAGATGACATATTAAGAGAACAAATTCGACTTCATGGCACCGAAAAGTAACAACCTTCAATCTATTAATATGTATTTGATATTGAATGGGATAGAGGGTATTGGACATGATTTGTATTGAATAGGAAATTTATTGTTTTCTTTCTTTTTTTATATGTGTTTGCAGTTGGGCTATCATCGCATCGAATTTCAAGGATAAGACAACAAGGCAATGCAGAAGAAGGTTGATGGAAAAAAGATTTTGAAATAGCTGATCAATAGTGTAATCACATGGGCTTTTTAAAATAGTTTTTCCCTGTAATCTAACAGTAGTAGGATAAAATTTGCAGGTGGTTCACTTATTTGAATTCTGATTTCAAGAAAGGTGGATGGTCAGAAGAAGAAGACCTGCTTCTTTGTGAGGTAGATTAAAGCATCCATCTTTTCTTGGTTTTTTTTTTCTTTCTTTGGAAGGTATTTGATAAATTTTCAACATGTGCGGAAGGGAATAGATCCCGTATATTTTGCTTTGATTCGAATAAGGCCATAGAGTTAATGCATCTTCATTTGATTTGATCACTATTGGTTTGGTTACTTTCTGAGATGATTTGATGAATATGTATGTTGTGCAGGCACAGAAGGTATATGGAAACAGATGGACTGAGATTGCAAAGGTTGTTTCAGGCAGGTAAAGATATATGGTAATTATTGCAAAAAGAGAACTTTTGTTTTCCAATATTCTCAAAGGATTTTATTATCAAGGAATCTGCAATATTCTACCAGTTTATTCTTTATTCGTTTATGCTGCAACAGGACAGACAATGCGGTCAAGAACCGGTTTTCTACTTTATGTAAGAAAAGAGCAAAGCACGCTGCCTTGGCGAAAGAAAATAGCACATCTTCCATCAGTTTAAACAATAAAAGGATCATATTTTCAGATAGGGTCAATGGTATATCAGAAACAGAAGGACCTCTTAAGAGGATGAGGTAAAAGCTGATTCAAGAATACATATGGTTGATAAACATTTACTCAAAGATTATGGACTGACAACTAGTTTTTGTGGTTTAGGAGGACGCACATTGCAAATATGTCGGATGGTCCCAGTCAAGAGGGGAAGTTTGTTGGTGAATGTGAAACAACTACTCAGTTACTTAGAGCTCCGTTTGCAGTCATAGGTCAAAACTTCCCAGCTGCTCAGCAGCTTTCTGACAACATTAAGGAGACTCCTCGTGGTGGTATGTTGAAGTTCTTGTGGATTAAGAATATATTTGATAACCAGAGAATGCCTGAAATCCAAGAACAAGTATACAATTAGTAAAATGCAGTACATAATTTGGTAGAATTTGCAGCTGACAAATGCTATATTTGAGCAGGAAGAAATGGAAAAATCGAAGGATCATTTCTCAAGAAGGACGATCCGAAAATTCAAGCATTGGTGCAACAAGCAGAACTGCTCACTTCACTTGCTGCAAAAGTTAATTCTGAAAATACAGACCAGAGTATTGAAAATGCTTGGAAGGTAAATTGGAGTGATCTACTTATATCTATCTAGTCAATCGGATTCATGTTATCCGATTTATATGCTAGTTGCATCTTTGAGGGCTGATATATCTTACCGAATGCATCAATATGAAGAGCTTTTTGCAGGAGCAATGACCAAACTCTGTATGGGAGTTAAATGTTTTAGGCAAACTCAAAAACATCTTGTACTTATCCAGTTCTTACATTTCGAATGTCATAAGCTCATCCAAAATAATGTCTTGACGCTTCAAACGCTGATACAAGTCATACATACATT
Organism: Gentiana straminea; assembly: GCA_036785695.1. NCBI lineage: Eukaryota > Viridiplantae > Streptophyta > Magnoliopsida > Gentianales > Gentianaceae > Gentiana > Gentiana straminea. The sequence goes on along the minus strand of JAVUPR010000090.1, from coordinate 4,557,104 downwards.
TGACATATCAAAAGTTTGTCTAAAATTTACTTAGTTTTAAAAAATGTTGGTCTAGGCTGGCCTCTCATTGTTGGACACAGTTAGGTTTTCTTTTGTGAATACACAGATTACAGATTAGTTGGATGTTTCATTGTCTCCCTGTTTTGTTGTCGCAAGGAGGGGATTGTTAGGTAGGACGGCGTGTGTCTGTGTAATTGGTAAAACTGACATATAACGTATTTCATCTTTCAGATTTTTCAAGAATCTTGTGATCAAACCAAGTGCAGTGATGACCTCAGCCTCAGAAATTCTGAAATGGATTCTTATCTTCAAAATGTGAAGGATCTGGTCGATGAGCTCACGTGTCTTAATGAGGACAGTGGTCCATCCTGGAGGTACAATTACACACTACACACTGCATCTTCAAGTTACTCAATAGCTAGGCCATCATCATTCTATTTCTGACATCACCAGCACAAGTTGGCTTATCTGGTAAAAACGAGTCACTTACTCCACAAAGGCGTGGGTTTGACTCCTACTACTAGCGGTGAACCCGTGTTGGTGGGTATTCTGCAAGTACTCATTAAGAGCTCAAAGAGATTGTGACTGACATTTGAACTGTGCAGGCAACCTGATATATATGAAGAATCCTCAGCAAGTTCTGAGTATAGTACTGGATCAAGTCTCCCATGCAAGGCACCACATGGCCTAGCAGAACATAGCAATGGCGACTTATGTGAACAATTGCAGAATATTGTAGCAGATGTACAATCAACTCATTCTAGTGGCCAGCCTGATCTTGCAGAACGGGGCAAGGAAATACCGTGTGGTGGTGAAATTACAAGCCAAGGTTTACGAAATTCTTACTACTTTATTCTTTGTTTGAGGGAGTCCATAAAAAAGGCTACTTTATGTACTTCCCTTGTTTCCTGTTTTGATTCGACAATGAAAACTTACTCTTTTAAGCTTTGCAGCACTTATTGTTGGAGGACTAGATGAGACTAAGATCGATGACATTGCAACATGTGGAGATACAAATGCAGCATTTGATTCCCCTATTCTAGAAACTCCTCTATTTAGGACTATGGCAGCAGCTATTCCTAGTCCAAAATTTACAGAAAGCGTGAGTAAAATTCAACTTCCCAAAGGATTATATTATCTTCTTTTTACCCTTTGCAGCAACTTAGTAACAGCAATTGCAGTAATGATTTTGGACGACCAAACTAGATTATTTTCCCTTAGCAATATGAAACAGAAAAGTGAACTGATAACTACTGGTTTCTTGCAAATAATAATCTTGAAATGACCAGTGAAGTCCGAATCCATCTTACTCTTGATTACTTCAAAAGGTTTCTTCCGGAAAAATAAGAACTTAAAATAGAAAAGCATCACTGGAAACACGTTATATGTTTTCTTAATATGGGGGGCATGGTCCAGTGGTAAGAGTTTTCGCAGTATGACTAGAATTTTTCTTAGGTTCGAGCAATGAAACAGCCTCTTACAAAATTCAAGGTAAGAATATACACAATTGACCAAAATGTCCTGCTTTCACCAAGGGGGGGCTTGTAGATCGATACATTTCACATCTCACTCTTGTTTTCACCTGGTTTATCTAATCAACCAGAGAGTAAAAGCTTGTTCTTGTCCATTTTGCTTGTTTGTGGGATGTAAATATATAAGTGTTTGAAAGTGATAACTTTTGACAGGGAGAATGTAAGTTGAAAATATTTATGTTATGCAGGAAAAGCACTTTCTAATGAGAGCACTAGGAATGGAGTCAAGTATCACAAATCCAAGCAGCAGCATTCTTTCACAACCCCCTGCTTGCAAAAGGGCTCTTCTTCAAAGCCTGTGACTCAAGATCTCATTCTCATGCTTTAAATTTTGTGTGGATTTTGAATCTCCATGATTCATTCTTCCTTTGGAGTTCCCAGAATCTTGGAGTTTACTTTCTGCTTTAGCCTCATTTCATGGCAAGAGGTCGTCAACCTGACCTGTGTTTTTTTTCGCGGGATTGCTGATGAGATCTGTTTTCTTTTCAGTCTAGAATGTTCCGGTACATTCTAGATTATTTTTCTTACCTACCTAGTCCTCACATAGCTACTGTGTCGTCTACTAGGTAATAATCGCATCTAATTCTTTGGTGTGGAGTTAAGTAAAGGGACCCGAATTTTGGGATTCAAGGTCCCAATGAGTTGAGTTTTTGGCTATAAAAAAAGGCCAATTGTACATTGACATACAGTATAATCATTAGTATTTATGAGTGTAAGTAGATACTGGCATCTCGCCTGAATTTACCCCCCCACCCTCTCCCTCTATAATATATATAGAGGAGCTTCAAAAGGAGAACAAGATAGAACCAAAAGGAGGACAAAACATTTGAGAATTGTCCTCCTGTTTGTTGTCCATGGTGTGCAGAGAAATGATATATATATAAATACAAGTGTTATTTGTTTTTTATGCAGTTTCTCTCTCTCCCACCCCCCCCCCCCCCCCCCCCCTTACCTCCCCCAAGACTTATTTATTTATTTTTATTCCAGCTTTATGTGTAATGTAATATCTTTTCATACTTACTGGTGGAGGAGAAGACAACAATGGCGGCTTGGCGGTGCAACGTCATTTGTTCTTGCTTTTGCTGCTTGTCTCTGGGCTGCATTGATGCAAAATGGAGAAATGTGAAGGAAGCAATTGTTCATGTGAAATAAACAGAGCTTTTTATTTTTGATAACAAGTTTCCAAATTAAGCTTACAAAAGTGAGAAACAAAGAAGTATAGACACAATGTTAGAGTGTCTGAAAACCTGCACAAGAATGTTTAGGGACCTTAGGTGGGTTGTGTGTGTGGTGTGTGGGGGAGGGAGGGGTGGGGGTGAGGAGGGGTGGGGTGGGGTGGGGGGTAGGTTTGAGACATCTGCATTCATGCAAGACAAAGAAATGAAAGATTCAATTGTGCTAACTAAGAAGTATAGACAAAAAGTTAAGAGTAACTTACTGAGTTTTCTTTCTTCATTGTCAGTTTGTGTCTGAAAATCTGCTGCTTGTGTGTGGAGTGGGGTGGAGGGGGTGGGGGAGGGGGTTGGGGCATTTTCTTGTGGGGAAGATGGGGAGGGGTAAGGAGGTATATAAGTTGGCCAGTGTTTGGTTATGGACAAATGTGATGGTCACTAAAAGAAAAAAAAAGTTGAAAAGGTAAAAGGAGGGAGGGAATTCATTGCAAATTAAAGTGAAAAACACACTGGTCCCTTCAAATCCCAAGTGAAAGGATATCTAAATGACATTTATGGCCTTTGGTTATCAATTTTCATTTGTGTGTTGGATGGGTAACAATGTAAATTAGCCTCTCTTTAAATGCACTAAGTAAATGGTTTTGCATTTTAGATTCACCAATTATCTTTTGAGATAACTTTGACCAATTGCCAGGATTACTTGCTGGTCCACCATGTTCCCCACAAAATCACCATAAAAAAAACCCTAGTGCAAGGATTTATTTCGCATTTTAATTAGGTTATATGTATGTGGAAACTCCATTGGCAAGGTGGTTTATTAGTGTCATCATCCAATTTCATCTGTACTCACTCCGTTCAAATTTATCCGATACAGTTGCCAAAATCACGCATATTAAATAAATGAATTAATATATTGACTTTAAGATTATTATGACTAAAAGACCCTTGAGTATAATTATTGTAACCCTTCTTTTATCTCTTCTATTAAAATCAATAAGAAAAAATATCATAAATGTTGCATTGGAAATGTACTCACCTCATGTAAAATGGAACAATTTTTTTTTTTTGGCAACTGCATCAGATAAATTGGAACGGATGGAGTATATGAGTACAACGTCTCAACTTTCAAGAATAACTTGAAACAAATCATCTTCTTGCATTCCCACACTTGCTCACACTTCACTATCATCAAATACTTCATCAACCGACCAATTTTCTCAGGGAGGGAATACATCACACTTCACTATCATCAAATACTTCATCAACCGACCAATTTTCTCAGGGAGGGAATACATAAACTAATGGAGTAAGTACAAACGTATTTAAAAAAGGGTGGAAGCATTGAATCAATAAAACAACAACCACATATATTAACAAGAATACTAACAAGTAATAATTAAACGCACGCTCCCATCATTGGCCCAGCTAGCACAACAAAACCAACAAAGAGATTTGTTACAACATTAAACCGTCATATCCAATCATTATCAAAAAAACCGGTGAGTCAATGTGTTTTATTTACTCACATAACTAATTACCTATGCACAAATATGTTGATTACTAAATGCAACATTACACAAAGTCAAGATGAACGTCTTTCGGTGCTCCCGTGCCTCTTCCAGCAGAGGATCTCAACACGGTGCGGAGCCGAAGACAACAAAAACCGAACACTTTACATTGCCATATAACACAACAAGCTTACTAAAGCATAACTACAATGCATGTGTTAAACAAACAATAATCCAAGAAAGGAAGTCAAGCACACGCTCAACCTTACCAATCGCACGCTTGGTACACCAGACTACATTTTACTCAGCCCCTGATCACAAGCACATGCTTTAGGTGCTCAGGCGCACACATGACACCTTAAGCTCTCGCATTGGCTCACCAAGCGCACACTTGGACATGCAGGCTCATCACTCCAAACTTCTGGCCACCCAAGCGCACGTTTGGCCTATTCAGGTGCACGCTTGGACGACCAGAAAAATTCTTGCACAACATCTCAAGCATCAAGCGCACGCTTGATGACACCAGACGCACGCCTAATGGCGAAATTGCTAAAATTCAGTTTGTAGCCTGAACGAATTCTGACACCAAATCCAACAAAAATTCCACCACACAATGACATCAACCCCAAACACCAAACCTGCACTTTGGTTAAAAACTTATACATTATAAACAACAAAATAACAAGAATAATTCAACTAAACACCCATTTACCTCTGATTTCAAAGATGAAAACACAAACTGCAACCTTCCGAAATTCCCAAGCCAAACTCTACCAATTACGATTCTTACAACATGATTAAACAATCTACGATCACTTAATAAACACTAGAACTCCTAAAACTTTCAAAACTCTCACTGGTATCTAACGAAGGCTAATGTTCTTACCTAACGGATTGAAATAAAAAGCACTATGAGAGAATCCCCTTGACTCACTGATCGTTCTTATGTGAAATATCTGCAAAATCGACAGTCGGATCATTCAGAAAGTTGAATATTCTCAATCCTTTTATTTTCCTTGTTCTCAGACAGAAGTTCGAAGAGCAGGGGTTATTTCTTAGTTTGAATCGGATGTTTGGCAAATGGGGGAGGGGTTATGAAAAAGAAATAATAACTTCCTCCCCTGTAATTCCCATTAATAATTAACATTAATTTCTTTAAATTAATTAAAAGACATGTTGGTCCTAGAGAAAGGCTAGAACAAATGTCGGGGGAAGGGGGATTGAATGACATTGTTCACTAATTTCAAAAATTGTTCGAAAGAAATTTATGCAGCGGATATGCCTTTCTGTTTCTTAAACATTTTTCAATGATCTATATGCCACACACTCACAATATAAGAATGCATAAATTAAAGTGCTGAAAGTAAATGCGTAAAAGTAAATAACACAAAGAACTTGGTGTAATACATTAATCCTCTCTTCTCATATGACGATCGGAGCAATTCACTATTGTTTTATTACACCAAATACAATAGTGTGGATTGTCCTTGACAACTCCCTAGTTGCTTCACAATCTGAGCAGTCACTCCTTGACAGTCCTTCCCAAGCCGCTTCAATGACTTTGCTCTGTTGTTCCTTAAGAAATTCCTTTACAGCTATCACCCTTCACAATTCATTGATTGACTGAATCTGCTTCATCTGCTTCAGTCCTTCAAAGCCTTCCGCTTTTTCACTGATCAAATTCTCTTGAGATATGTATAGATTTGAATCAAGTTTGATTCAGGGATTCAAGTTCAGCCTTGATGTTTTGCAATGGAGATTTCTTGTTTTGCTGAAACTTGAACAATCTGGATATGGCTTTTCGAATTTTGAGTTGGGAATATCTAGATCGTGAATTTTCTATATATTTTGTTTTGATGAGGTCTTCCATTTATAGCCTCAAATCTTTAATCCAATCCAATTTTTGAAATTTTGCCTGTTGGTCTTGATTTCATGAATTTATTGTCCCATATTTTCTTTATTGAATGCCCATGATCTTCATGATCTCCGTACATTCTGATGTGATTTAGCCAATGTTCTTCCTCGACTTTCGTCCATGATTCTCTCGGTATTTATTCTGTCATTGTTTAAGTACATGATTTTAATAAGATTTCGTTTCAGTGGACTGATTTTGCATCTAGTTAGTTGACTTATCCTTACTCAGTTGATTATTTACTCGTCTGATTTCTTCAGCTCTGATTTAGTCAACTGATTTTTTTTTGGAAACCGGATCTTTATTTATACAAAAACAAAAATTATGTACATCACGAGTTCACCGTAAGCATGATCAATCAACCACGCCTATACAAATATTCTACTTTTGACGGAAAAAACTAGTAGCTACTCAATGTAATTGATCTTTAGTCAACTTATTTGATTTTCTTTCTCTGATCCTTGATTGGGGTCAGATTAGAGTACACCATATTTATAAGATTTATTCAATCACTCTTTTGATAATTCATAGTTTTATTCGATGTCATCACTGACTTTCTTGATTATAAACATGTCATTTAGTTTGCAGGCATCATCACTGAATCTAATCCCTCAACCTTATTCTTAGCTGTTGTTGGATTCGGTCGAGACTTACTGATCTGACCTATCAGGATTCTATTAGAGTGCTTAGTATGATAAACCTATAAAAGAACATACTTCTAGTAAGCCTATATAAGCAATGTTTTCTAGACTTAATCGTGCTTCTATAACAACTAGTAAAACCATCATCAAAACTGAAATAATCCTAACAATATACCTATTTTTAATGATGCCAGAACCCTCACAAGCCTGAAAGAGTAAACAATTAAACAGAAGGATAAAATTTTCAATTTATTATAATAGATGTTCAAACATTATTACAACTAATCACATTTCTTCGTTCTTCAGAAGATCTTTGTATCTCCGAAACCTTTGACTAGGTACTTCAGCTACATCCATGAAGTTTATCTCTGGAAATTTTCACTTCTAGTACTCAAAAGCTAAATTGAAAGATGTGCCCAAAAAGATCACTCAGCAAAATCTTCTGTTGTTTCTGCTATTGTCCGAGCACCAAAGAAACCTCTTAGCCTTTCTCGAGAAACTTTAATTTTGGGGTCTGGCTTCTTGAGATTCTTAAACATCTGCCAGGCATCCTCAGATTTCAAGTTTTTGACAAAGTAGGGATCCTGATTCCTGAAGATATGACAATACTCCCTGATGATAGGTGGGCCCATTGGGCCGGGTTATCCATAATTGGGCCAGGCCCAAAGCTAGATAGTCAAGATAATGAATTGGCACGGCAGGACCGTAAGTGCTGACCAGAATAGTCAGTAGAGTAGGACTCTATCATACGCTGTGCAGAAGTATATCTCTAGACAAAACGATCGGCTGCGTAGATGTATTTCTACATAGAATATTCGGCTGGGCGCAGCGAAGACCGAGTCAGCATCAATTCAACCGCTTATGAACGTGGGTAGACACCAAGACCGGCAACGTACAGAGATAAATGGCGCATGCAAGGAATAGAATCACGACCTAAAGCTATATAAGGAACACCCTGAACTTCGAGGGGGACTTGATTCCAGTTTATTATCTAAATTGGATACGTAGGCAGCTCTCCCAAGGAGTTCAGTCCAAAATTATACTTAAACCTTATTGTTCTTACTTTATTTTCCTAATTAGAATTGCCCAATTACCCGATTGTAATATTTGAACAACATCATTTGGCGCTAGAAGGAGGGCCCAAATTCTAGTTAGTGAGTGATTATTACGAAAAAATGGCAAGAAATCAAGGAAATTCAAAGAAGCAACAAAATCAACCAGAAAAAGAAAAAAATCAAACCCGAGAAAAAAGCCCAGGTCGAGATGATCAAGAAACCGGAAAGCGAGTTATGGAAGAAGGACAGACAAGCAACCCGGATGCAGTTAAACAGATGTTGGTTGAAAACCTTGCGAATCTCAAGGCTGAAGAAATAAAAGCCATATTTGAGGCAGTTTTGAAAGCGAGAAATCGGGAAATGATATTTCTGAAGCACATACTCCGCTTCAAACTGCTAAAAAAGAAAAGCAGGAAGCAGAATCTAGCATATAGGTGGTAGTTACTCACCCAGGTGGTGATAACGTCAAAGAGAAGAATTAGACGCCATGCTTAAGCCTAAGCAAGATGAATTTAGGCTGGTGTCTCCTTTCACTGAAGACATTGACGCGTTTCCGTGTCCTCCAGGATTTAAAATCCCAAAGATTCAAGCATATGATGGAACTAAGGATCCATATGACCATATGCATCAATACATCCATCACATGAATTTATACAACGCTCCAGAAGAGATGAAATGCAGGGCATTTGCAACTCTTCTGACAGGGAAAGCAAGAGATTGGTTCAACAAATTGAACCCCAGGTCCAGACCAGATTTCCCAACCCTGACCAGAAAGTTCATGCATACATTCATTGCAGCAAGGCCTTTCCAGAGAAACTGTACATATTTGCTGAACATTAGGCAGAAAAGTGATGAAACGGTCTTACAGTTTATCAAAAGATTCAACGGTGAATCATCCCAGATAACGGATTTGGATGATAAGTTTCTGGTAGCATCTTCGTGGCAGGCCTCAGAGAAGGACGGTTGCATGTGAAACTGAGCAGCAAAAATCCAAATACAATGGAAGAATGTCTAGAAATCGCATACAGACATTGTCAGGGAGAGGAGGCTAACAGAGCCAAAAGAGAGGAATCCCACAAGGATCCCAAAAAAGGAAAGAGTGAGGATATATCTGATAAGAAAAGGAAATCTGTTTGGGATAGGGTAACCGCTCCCGTTTCTGAACGGTTAGGGAAAAAGGTGCTTTGCAGGACAAAGACCTTATTCCTCTGACTAGATCTCATGACCAGGTTCTGGCGATCATGGAAAAGAAAGGAATTGCCAAGACTCCTCCTCCATTGATGGGTCCAAGGGAGAAGAGAGACCACACCAGGTGGTGCAAATACCATAAAGATATTGGACATGACTCTGAACAATGCAGGGACCTGATCAGAGATATCGACACAGCAGCAATGGAAGGAAAGATCGATGAATGCATCGATCGAGCACAAGGAGACAATCCCCGAGGAAGGAGAGAATTTAAGAAACAACACAGCGGTCATGACAGGTACAATCAAAGGAGACACAGAGATCCGTATCCTGAATGCATATGAACATAGAGAAAACGCCCCAATTAACACAGTGAATACGATCGTGGGGGGACCAGGAGAAGTTAATAAAGCTGGCCAGAAAGAAAAAAAAAGCAGCTCAGAAAAAGACGGAGAAGCGAAAAAACAAAAGGTAATGGGAACCGTTCAGTACGGTCCAAGAGACGCACTACCAGCCATTGTGAGCAACGAGGGGCTGGTGATAGAAGCCGTTATCCAGAAAAATCTAGTCAGACGGATCTGCGTAGACACGGGCAGCGCGGTAAACATGCTGTATTACAGTGCATTTCAGGCGATGAAGTTAACAGATTCGGAGTTGACTCCTGTGTCAACTCCTCTTTTTGGATTTACCGGACCGCCCATCCACCCTGTAGGTATGTTAAAGCTATTGACAACCTTCGGCAAAGGACCACAAAGCAGGACTCTGACGGTCAATTATGTGGTGGTAAAAGCTCCATCAGCTTATAATGTGATTTTGGGAAGACCAGCATTGATTGATCTAAGGGCAGTGGTTTCACCGGCACACAACAGTATGAAATTCCCTTTTGAAGGAGAAGCTACCGTTAAAGGGGATGTGGACGCTGCTAAGAATTGCTATACAGCCACAATCAGTGGAAAAATGAAGGTGCAATAGATGACAATGGAAGATCTTATTCCAGATGAAGAAAAGAGCTGGCAATCCAACGATCCTGTGGAGTCAATAATGCTAAACGAATTGGACCCTGAATCCATAGTCAGCGTAGGATCATGGATCCCAGCTGAACAGAAATAGATGCTGGTCAGAATCTTGAAAGACTACAAAAATGTGTTTGCATGGAAAGCAAGTGACATGCCTGGGCTGTCAACAGAGTTGGCTGTCCATAAACTCAACATTGACCCAACCAGGAAACCAGTAAAGCAAAAGAAAAGATCGTTTGCACCAGAAAGGATACAGGCTGTCCAGCAAGAAGTGGAAAAGTTGTTGTGGGCCAACATGATTAAAGAAGTTATCTATCCCGAGTGGTTAGCAAATCCAGTGCTAGTCAAGAAGCCAGATGGCAGTTGGAGAATGTGTGTTGATTTTACAGATCTGAACAAAGCTTGTCCTAAAGATAGTTATACTTCCCCTAGAATTGACAAAGCTAGTAGCCTCTACGGTTGGTTATGAAATATTTGCTTTCTTAGATGCTTATAAAGGATGTCATCGATTATGATGGACCCTACGATGATCGTAAAAACTTTTTTATTACTAAATTTGGTTCCTACTACTATGTGTCTATGCCTTTCGGATTAAAGAATGAATACCAAAGGGCGATCAATACTATTTTTAAACAACATATTGGCAAAATCAATGGAAGTATATGTGGATGATTTATTGATCAAGAGCAGGACTCTTGACCAATATTTGAAAGATGTAGCAGAGGTTTGTCAGGTTTTAAGACAAACAGGAATGAAATTGAATCCAAAAAAGTGTACCTTTGGGGTAAGATCAGGTAAATTGCTGGGTTATATGATATCTAAAGAAGGTATCAGGGCCAACCCTGATAAATTAAAGGCTTTAAAGACCATGCCTGAACCGAAGAATATCAAAGAAGTTCAGCGATTGACAGGAAGATTAGCAGCGCTAAACCGTTTCTTGTCCAAATCTGCACAGAAATCATTGCCATTCTTCAAAATTCTCAGAAAGGCCAGTCCATTTGAGTGGAATGAAGAATGTAAATAGGCTTTCCGGGGTTAAAAGATCATATTAGCCACTTGCCAACTCTAACTCCACCTCAGGAAGGTGAGATACTGTTTCTTTACTTGTCTTTTTGCAATGAAGCGGTAAGTGCGGTGTTGGTAAAACAACATGGCATGATACAAAGGCCAGTATATTTTGTAAGTAAAGCCTTGCAAGGACCTGAGATTAGGTATTCTGAGGTGGAAAATTTGGTCTTAGCCCTAGTACATGCTACCAGGAAGTTAAGACCGTACTTCCAAAGCCATCCGGTAATTGTGTTGACAAATCAACCTCTGAAGCAAATCTTGGATAAACCAGACAAGTCTGGAAGATTAGCAAAATGGGTAGTTGAATTGACAGGGTTTGATATCGAATACAAACCGAGAACAACAATTAAAGCCCAAGCATTAGCTGATTTCTTGGCAGAAGAAAAAGCTTTGGCAATGGAGCAAAAGGCTAGGCAGAACAGTTCTGAGAAGAATAATGTTGTGCAGTGGCAGCTTTATGTGGACGGAGCCTCAAACAAAGAAGGAGCAGGAGCAGGACTCCTACTCATCAGCCCAAAAGGTGAAGAATTCCCATATGCTCTTCATTTTGATTTTCAAGCCACTAACAATGAAGCAGAGTATGAAGCTTTGATAACCGGATTAAACCTAGCACAAAAGTTAGGTGTGCAAAATTTAAAAGTCTACACAGACTCACAACTGGTAACGAATCATATCAAGGGAGAATATGAAGCAAAAGAAGGCCCCATGAAAAAATACCTTGCAGTGGCATAGAGGAAATTGCAAAATTTCTTAATGATAGAAGTGGAACAAATAACTCGAGCCCAAAATACCAGAGCAGACGCTTTATCAAAGCTAAGATCAAATTTCTTATCCAACAAAAAGGTGTTGGTCGAGCAGTAGAAGCAGAAGAGTTGTGATGAAAGTGAAGTACAACCAATAACACAGGCAGAAACTTGGATGGATCCAATTGTAATGTATCTGAGGGATGGAAGACTTCCTGAAGACAAAGTACGAGCCAGAAAACTGATAAGACTTTCAGCCAGGTATGCTCTGTTCAACGATGTTCTATACAAAAAATCTTATGCAGCACCTTGGCTGAGATGCGTTACTCCAAATAAGGGAGATTATGTATTAAGAGAAATCCATCTCGGAATTTGTGGAAATCATTTGGGAGCAAGAGCCCTAGCCAGGAAATGTAGGCTTTATGGGTATTATTGGCCAGAAATGCATATTGATGCAGAGAATCTGGTCAGGACTTGCAGAACATGCCAGGTGCATAGTAACTTATCACATAATCCTGTACAGGAGATGATACCAATTGTGTCTCCATGGCCTTTTGATCAATGGGGAGTAGACTTAGTGGGTCCACTACCCCGAGCACCGGGAAATTTCAAGTTTCTAATGGTGGTAGTGGATTATTTCACCAAGTGGGTGGAAGCTGAACCTTTAACCACCATCACAACCAACCAAATACAGAAATTCCTGTGGAGAAACATTCTGTGCAGATATGGAATTCCAAAAATACTCATCTCTGATAATGGCACACAATTTGAGGATCAAGGAGTGCAAACCTGGTGCACAAACCTAGGAATTTCCCAACACTTTACATCAGTGGCCTATCCCCAAGCCAATGGGCAAGTAGAGCAGACCAACAGGCAGATAAAGCATGGATTGAAGAAAAGGTTGGAACAAGAGGGATCTCATTGGGTGGACCATCTTCCAAACATTTTGTGGGCATATAGAACTACCCCAAATGCTGCTACACAGGAATCTCCATACTCCTTAGCATATGGTTGTGAGGCAGTAATACCAGCAGAGATTGGACACAAGTCTCCCAGGGCAGAATTATACTGTCCAGAAACACATGAGGTAGACATGTTGCATGTCAAGGAAGAGCTGGAACACAAACGCGATATTGCACTGATACAGATGGCCAAATACAAGCAGAGGATTGCCCAATACTACAACTCCAAAATTAGAGGTACGTATTTTAAAGAAGGCGATTTAGTTCTAAGACGAAATGATGCTAGCAAACAAGGTCCCACTGGAAAGCTAGACCCAAATTGGGAAGGTCCTTATAAAGTTATCAAAGTACATGGAAAATGATCTTATCAACTAGCTAATGCTTCTGGAAAAACAATTCCTAGAAGCTAGAATGCTATTCATTTAAGGAAATGTTTTCCTTAAAATAGTGATATTTAGATATTATCCTTTTTTTCTTTTTAGCTTTAAATTTGTAATTATGCATGTGAATATTTGAATTTGTGCTGGACAAGGAATTAAAACTAAACATATTTTTTAGCACATTTTAAATATTTTCTTCGACCGGATGTTTTAATTATCGGTAAAACTTGCGGCACAAAGTAATTCTGGGCAGAGGACCCAAATAAAAAACACACAAGTGTTAAACTTGCAGCGCAAGAATACTCAGTGCAGAGCACACAATTAAAAATATAAAAATGCTAAACTTGCAGTGCGAGGGCATTCTGGGTAGAGGACCCAAATAAAAAACATACAAGTGTTAAACTTGCAGCACAAGAATAGTCAGTGCAGAGCACACAATTAAAAATATAAAAATGCTAAACTTGCAGTGCGAGGGCATTCTGGGCAGAGGACCCACATAAAAAACACAAGTGTTAAACTTACAGCGCAAGAAAATTCTGTGCAGAGCACATAATTAAAGTATATGAACGCAAAACTTACAGTGCGGGAGCGTTCTGGGCAAAGGACCCAAATAAAAACACACAAGTGAAACTTGCACGCAAGAAAATCTTGTGCAGAGCACACACTTAAAGAATGTAAAATTCGAACTTGCAGAGCAAGAATGGTCGGTGCATTAAGTAAATTTTGTGCAGAAGATAAGAATTAAGAAGCTAAGGATAAAAAATCCTAACTTCTTTGCAGCGCAACAAGAAGGTAAAGCAGAACCCAAAGAATATCAAATTCAAAGGCATATATATTCAAAAGTACAAATCCAAAGGTTTCAATGATCAAAGTACTATCAACAACAAATAAGAGATAAAGTTATTACATCAAAAGCTGCACAGTGCAGCAAAATTCGAAGTTTTCAGGAAGACATGTTGTTTAAGAGGCAGGGGGAGCTGAGGGCTGAGCAGACTTCTCTGAGGGGTGAGCAGATTTCTTTTTAGCATACTTGCTAATTATGTCTTCTCCACTCTTGTACTCCTCATATCGTTTCATGAAGATTTCGCCAGCTTTCTTATCATACAACCTATGATTAGGCAGAGTGTTAATCACCAAGTCAGCAGGTTTGGCCTCATCAACACCAAGTGTGTATCCTCTGCACAGCGCCGGAGCTAGAATAATCTGAATTTCCTCATAAGTTTGAGGAGAAGACTTATACCCGGCAACAACTTTCTGGACAACGTTCTGAGCAGGAATTTCCTCCATCTGCCTCAGAGTTTCGTCAAAGTCGGCCTTCATCTTCTTTACAGTGGCAAGATGTTGCAGATGCTCCTCATTCATTCTCTCCAGCCGCTGATCTCTCAATTTCAACTACTCATCCTGGGTGAATATCAAACCCTCAGCTTTGGCAAGATCAGATTTTAATTTCTCAATCTCCAGACGAGCGGCATGGTTGGATTCTTCCAAACTAGCCACTTTAGCATTGGCCTCGTCCAAGTGAACCACTTTATGTTGCAGGGCAGAAATGTCCTTAGCCATGCTAACGGTATTCTTATGCAACGCCTTACCCAGGCGGTAGCACTACGAAAGAAAAAAATCTTAGAAGACAGAAATTAAAGAAAGAATGTAAGCTTTATAAAAAACCACTTACAGAATCAGCAAAATCATCATCAGACATGTCCTCAAAGTTGAAGGAAGAATCACTTGCAGAACTGCCAGAGGAAGTGGACATGTGCCTCTTTTTCTGTCGTTGGGAAACGGTCCTGAGGGGAACTGCATTCAAACCAGTAGTTTGGCCACTGGGGAGATCTTCTTCAATAGTCAGATCCACAGGGTTGACTGTGCTCAGAATGTTCTGGTCAGAAGGATTAGCAGTAGGGATCGTTTCCTGAGCAGCAGTACCTGAGCCAGTGCCTATCTCTGCATCCTCTTGCTGACTAGAAACTTCACCACCTTTTGGAATAACGGACAATGTCCGTTCATAATCTTCTGCCATCTGTCCGGCCTCCTCCTCCTCATCAATGTCAATGTTAAGCAAATCGTCTACGTTGGCCACTACAAAGATAAAAATTAATCAAAATATATTCGAAAACAAAGCAGAAATCAAATACAAACGTACATTTACTATACTGTTTTTTGGAGAACTCCACGTAGCCAACAGGCCCTGCAGTCTGAAGCTGAGCAGCATTTATCAGGGAAGAACTTATGAAGTCTAAACTAAGGGAAATTTTATTACTAACGAGATATTGGGACAGCGTAGCATCAATGAAGTCTTCCAACTTGTCTTTCATGGAAGAGGTATTCCACCGCCCCAAAGTGGCATCCGGATTATGCTTCACAAAGAAGAAGTGTTCTTGCCATTTCTTCTTGGTCTTATCTTTGCCAGTCATAGGGATAATCGGAGCACTAGCCCTACGGCAGAAATGATACCACCCCCCACTACCTTGAGTTAATTTGCATTGGTATAAATTCCTAAATAACGTTACAGTGAAGGGAGTGGTGTTCAGACGACACCAGATCATTAAACCTATGAGAAATTTGACGCTATTTGGGTGTATTTGACCAATCCCCAATTTATAATACTTCATTACTTCGACGTACCCAGGTGGAATAGGAAATCTCAGACCACTATGAAGCTGGTCAGCATATACTGTGCGAAACCCGTTTGGAGGATTGTAAGCATACTCAGTGGATTTGGGGAGCAAAACTTCAAAGGGTTCAGTGCGAATCTTATAGGTCTTCAACAGACTGGCCATTTCAATTTTGGTCATCTTGCTAGCAACACCGTGACAAGCCATTATTGCCTTGGTTTTGTCAAATCGAGTGATTTCTCTCTTTAAGGTGTTCAAGAAGGCAGTGTGATCTTCTGGGTATTGATGGACAATGGAAGTAGGAGTAAAAATCCCAGGAGGAAGAAGATGAGAAGGCAGAAAGCACAGAGTGTTATCCCCAAAGGTAGAAGTATTTCTTAAATCAATCTGAGAGGACGGATGATCGGCCGGATTTGCAGTTTCAGAATGAGGAATGGGGTTGGAAGAACTTACTTCCTCACTATCTAAGGCAATCGAGATTTTCTCTGGCGATTCAAACAACTTTTCTACAAAACCACTAGAGGCTGTATTGGCTCTAAGACTCATGAACGAAGTAAAGATGCAAAAAAGCAAAAGATTAAACAGAGAGGGACTTACTTGTAACTGCTGAAATGCTATTCCAAAGGTCTGATATAGAAGTGGCGTTTGACAAGAGGGGTGATTATATGACAAGAAGTGGATACGACGCAATGGTTCAATTCACAGTTATAATGGTGACCAAGCGTGACCTGGCCTCGTTTCACGATATAATAATGACGGAAGTTAAAACATTTTCAGACTAAGGCGGCTGTGAAGCAGTCCACCCTAGTCTGGGGGGACTTATGATGATAGGTGGGCCCATTGGGCCGGGTTATCCATAATTGGGCCAGGCCCAAAGCTAGACAGTCAAGATAATGGATTGGCACGGCAGGACCGTAAGTGCTGACCAGAATAGTCAGTAGAGCAGGACTCCATCATACGCTGCGTAGAAGTATATCTCTAGACAGAACGATCGGCTGCGCAGAAGTATTTCTACACAGAATATTCGGCTGGGCGCAGCGAAGACCGAGTCAGCATCAGTTCAACCGCTTATGAACGTGGGTAGACTCCACGACCGGCAACGTACAGAGATAACTGGCGATAACTTCCCATCATGCAAGGAAGAGAATCACGACCTAAAGCTATATAAGGAACACCCTGAACTACGAGGGGGACTTGATTCTAGTTTATTATCTAAATTGGATACGTAGGCAGCTCTCCCAAGGAGTTCAGTCCAAAATTATACTCAAACCTTATTGTTCTTACTTTATTTTCCTAATTAGAATTGCCCAATTACCCGATTGTAATATTTGAACAACATCACTCACCAAGGCCCAGATACATGGCACCTAAAGAAAGCATTGGAGAAAGGATTTGTACTTCGTTATCATATTTTACTTCTTATTTCTTTGTGGACCATTAGAGCAATTGTAATGGTCTTTAAGAATTATGGAGTCTATTTAGACGTGGAATCCACTAAATAGATGTGAATGATAAAAAAATCAAGTTAATCACCGTAGTGGCTCAAATTTAATTTTTTTTTTAAATTATAAACAAATATTTTTGTTGGTAGAAAATATACAGTTTGTGCATAAAGATAACAACAATAGCAAAAAAAACAATAAAATATTCTCATTAGGAAAAAATTTCCGTGGAAAAATATTGCCAAACATATACTAAATCTGTTAAAAAGTGAGAGAAATTAAGATAAAATACAAAAAATGGAGTTTAGATGTAAATCTATATTTGGATGGACATCTAGGTGGAGTCAAGTTTTTTTAAATCCATTTTAGAGTTATTAGTTATTACTGCATAACAAAAATATAGATTTCATCCAAAATATATGAAAAAAAATGGTAAACCCTACCATTAAGGGTCCCCTCACCCCCGATCCCACAGGAAAGTGATGAGAGGTTAATCAGGTAACCTAGTAGCTCCAACATGGGCTGCCTTTGAAACCTCTGCACTGAAGGGTGTTATCAATCGGAAATCAACCCCATTACGGAAATCGAACCGCTGACCTCTAGCTTAGGTTAGAGGCTGCACTACGCACCCATGCCTTCACCACTAGGCCATATCCAGGAGATTTTCATCCAAAATATGTGACTTTGATGTTAAAGGGTTCTACTTTAGAGCTATTACAATTGCTCTTAGTTAGTTAGCTAGGTTTATTTATTTTTTTTTTTTTTTTTTTGGTTTTTGGCCTCAGATTGAAAGTTCATAGTTTGGCCAACTTGGACAAATCTTTTGGGCTTTTTGGCTCTCCTTGGACTTTCTTTTCACGAACTACATTTTTATCAATTTTCTACGATTAATAGGATTGCGAAGAGGATAGTTCCAAAATTGGATTTTTCTGCGATAATTTCTACGATTGGTATTATTTATTTGTGGCATTTTGTTGGGGAGATTTTGCATCATTAAAACAAAAGAAAATTTATAAACCTATACTACCATGCAAAACTACCTCCTAACCGGCCGAATACCGGGTAGTTGCTAGTAAAGTTGGATAAGTACGGGTATCGATCCTCAGGGAAAAGGGATGTTGAATCTAATCTAATTAATTCTTCTTTATTAACTAAACCTAAACCTAAACTAGAACGGAAAAATAATCTGACGGAGGATTGTTAATCCAAAGCCAGGAAATATAGTTGCGGACAAAATAAATAAAACTACATCTACGAAAACAGTAAAACTAACTATCAACTGACCAACCATAAACAAACCATGATCAACCAATTTCCAACAACCATCACCCCACCGAAGGAAATAAGATTAACACACATTCATTCACAAGTTATCTTGGATTATTATCTTATCTAAAGAAGCGTTTCCTCTTCCGATTTATCACGCCATTAATTAGTTTACCTTCCGGTCTTAACTAATATCGATACAAATCAAAGATATGGAATAAATCCTAATCTAACAACATTATCCCTCAACTTCCGTTTGTTGGAATAATAATTGTCAATCTCTCTCACGGCAATCTAACGAATCTATCAACTTCCGTTATCTAAATTCGATTAACATAAACCATACAAAACATGAAAGAGAACAAGAACAACGCAATGAAATAAACACATGAAAAATCTCATCTTTCCGGTAACGGTGACATCCCTCAACTTCAATCTAAGATAATCTTGCATCGAATTAATTAAATTGTGGTTCTCTCGTAAACCTAGATATTTAACCTACGAACTTCCGTTATGTATAGATTAAAGATCTAATATTTCCTATGGTGATCTAAACTACACCGACTTCCGTCATACGGTAGCATCAAATCATGCAATCATCTTCCGATTTATATGCATAAACAAATAAACATAGGAAAAGAAACAACTTTAAATTAAAACTTACAACATCATCCATGAATTGACATTAAAGTGCTGCTGCAAAAAGGTTTCACCAAGCTTGTTTCATGGCTGAACCATGGCGGCAACAAGAAAAGAAAACGAAACGGAAAATAAAACCTAATCTAACCCCGATCACCCGAGCACAAGGCTCGGGTGATCGGCCTTGAAACTGCTCTCAAGAGGCCGCTGCTTTGTGTGAAAAGTCGGCTGAATAATTTTGTAATAATATGGGATATTAGGGTTCATGCATGCGCTCGTATATATATATATAGGAGGTAAGGCGGTACATTTGTTTAATGTCGGCTGCAATTTCCCTTTTTTAATTGGGATTGCATGCAAAATATATATATAATATAAGGCGGCTGAAATAAAAGCTTCTTAAGTCGGTTGAAGCAATTAGGGTCCGGACGCACGTTTGATGATCCGGACTGTTATCACCCGTGTATAATTAAAATAATCAAACCGAATTAAACAACCATTTTATTAATTTTGATGACGAAACAGATACAACAAAATATAGAAAGAAAATACAATAACAATGATAAAAGGATATGCTACGATCTGAGCCGAGACGAACTCTTTCCTTAAGACAAATTTGCTCCGGTATGTACCCCGGTTTACAGCAATTGTCTCCCAGGAATTCTCAGATTACCTTTCAGAATAGCGGTACCGCAAACTCGAACAACGACGAACTCTACAAAGGTTTCGAAACTCTTCACTTGATGCAAGAACAAGATGCGTAAAGAATGTATGTATGTATGCAATTCTGGTGTTGTATTTCTGTGTCTGTGTGTTCTTCTTCCCATTCATGTAGCTCGTTTATATAGCAGAGGACATGGAAAAACTGTAGCTCGAATTGAATGTCATAAATATCAGCATTATGTTGGAACTTGGAAAGCTAAAAGCCTCAGCTTTAATCACGAAAAATAAATTAACAGTTGCAATGCAAAACCGAACTCTGACTGTGAACCTTCAAATCGAGCTGCATTCGTGTACGCAGGACACGCGGGCATGCACAAGCCCAAGGGTAAATCCGGATTGGATTTGCACCCCCCCTGCGCCCGCGTAGAGAACGGCGTATAATGTTGGTTTCTTATTCCAACTACACTAAAACAATATCATATAAATATTGCTTCTTTTTCCTTCTTCCAACCAATGTGGGAGAAAAGTTTCTTCCCATTTTTCCTTTTCATAAGTCACACTTAAGCCCAATAGGCCCAATATGATATATCATCAATTTTCCAACAAACCGACTTTAAACGTTAATTTCTCATTCACTCGTTATCCGAATTGAATGATTCCAAATCCTGAATTCATCTACGACTCACGTAGTTTTTCAGAATTAATAAAACATTACATATATTCTATACAAGAATATATCCGAAATACGCTTACAAAGTCACTGAATAAAATGATTATAAAATCATTTTTAATTCATTTTTAATTCAATTCCACATTTTCTCCAACACGGACGCCCGTCCGGAGTCTTGTGGACGCTGTTGAACGTTCGTTTGATTCCCGTTTGAACTCTCTGTATTGAATACCTCAGCCTGGACGGTGGTTTGATATTCTTGAACGCTAGGTCAGCTTTGGACTCAAACTTCTAAAATTCATATCTTGAGTTGTAGACCTCCAAAAATTATGATCCGAATGTCATAAAAAAGCTCTCGGAAAAGTCTACAACTTCCATTAAGGACTCTCCTTCAGAAAACGCCTTTTTGATTAGCCCGTCGTATTACGAGTCGTTTTCGGGATTTTCCACTCGAATTCAGCAACAGCATCCAAACTTGTAACGCTCATATCTCGGGCCTCATAAGTCGGAATGAAGTGATTCAAAATCCTGTAGAATCCTCTCTTCAAGCCCTACAAATCTTCTCTTGAGGTCGAGAGTCAAATCAGTGTATATCATATCAAGAACTGCATCGGAAGTTCGGCTGCTTGAAAGCTTCATTCCAAGCTTTATCTCCATCTTCCTTCCATTTCACTTCTCTTCCATGCAAAACCTCATCATTTAATCCTCTTGCATGCCAAAATATGTATCTATAACATAGGAAAATATACCAAAGCGTAACACAATCCCAAAATAACATAAAATCACAATTTAAGCACATAAATCGTTACATTTTGCAATTCAACTATTAAAAACACCATTTGCTCAATATTTCAATATAAAGCTCGATTTCTATGAGAAACATACGAATATGGGGGAAATTGATATAAAATATATCCTTATAAAACGTATAAAATCACCCTTAACACATTTGATTTCAATGGAACTTGATCTTATTGTTTCTTTTGATATTGAGAAAATCATGAGTGGCCAATTTCCTTATAACCAAGACGTGAAATTAACAATTTATCCATAGCTTATTGATGGAAGTAAATCGTTCTTGATTTTCTTGTTGAATGAAATTTCAGTTCTTATTAATAATGTTTGTGTTAGCTTATCACCTAATGCATGATTTAATAGGAGTTTTATAAATGAGATTTTCGAAATTTGTAGGAAAAAGTGTATTGGAACCATCTAGCAAAATTGAGAAAAATAGATTTGATTTCTTAAGTGGACCTTTCATCCTAGGTTGAACATTTAAATGCATGCTTTGCCGTTTAGATCTATATTGTAACGCCTCCCAGACCCCGGGCCTGGTAGCGCTAAATAAGTCCAAAACGTCCGGTCAACTGCTTAAACCGCCGTCCTCGCTTGGTCTAAAAGGGCTAACCCGAGTTGACAAGGCATTTATGTCTCACACTTATATAGGGGTGAGCATTCACTTACTTTACCGATGTGGGATATCACATTCTCTCCCCCCCCCCTTTTAAGGGACCGGCGTCCTCGCCAGGACGGCCAAGACTTGTCCCGAATCGTCCCTACCAGAGGTAACTAGAGGCCATCCTTACACCGTCTTCTTGTACGGTGCAGCGCATAGTTCCGTCTGACAGTCGGCTCTGAATACCATTCTGTAACGCCCCCAGACCCTGGGTCTGGTAGCGCTAAATGAGTCATAAATGTCCGGTCAACGAACACCATTCTGTAACGCCCCGTTCCGGATACCGAGTACTTATCCGTCACGAACGCCCGGCATGCATATATTAACTTTTAATAAATCAAAATTAATATATACATAAGCCTCTCACAATCAATAAGAGTAAAAGCGGAATAAATTAAATCTAAAAGCTTACTCGGAAAAGAAAGTCAAACGACAATCAAAAGGATCACCAAGTCCCAAAATCTACGTCTAAGAAAACTGAAACGACAAAACAACGAAATAAATGTTGTTTGACTCATCAACATATCGGCTACACCCGTATCATTATCACATGTAGAATGTCATACACCCGTTAAGGGATTTTGGTAACTCCAAACGGATAAGCAAAAGGGTCATAATTTAGCCACTATCACGTAAGAGCCTTCATATCTTGGGTTTAGTTGCATGTCTGCCCAAGCCGTCTTATTCCTTTAATTTGGGAACGTCTTTAGATACACTTTATCTTCAACTTCAAACTCTAACAGTCTTCTTCTTCTATCTTCCTAACTCTTCTACCCGTCTTGCGCCATCATGGGGGTTGCGACGATCCACATCAATCTTCTCGTTGGTTTTCCGTAACAACTCTGGTTTTGTATTCTATTACTGATCCACTTCATCCCAGAAAACTAGCTTTTTACGTTTTCCTCCAAGCAGAGCTTCAACAGTGACATCTGAATGTCGATGTCAAAAGAAAATCTACTTTCTTTATCTTCGTAGAAGGCCTCAAACATTGTTGTTTCAACTCTCTACACGTACTGGTTTCTTCGGGATGAACTGCAATGGTATCTTGTGGGCTTCATTCATCACTATCTTCCTCAGCCTTTCATATTTGGAATGCAAAGCCGAGTCTGTTTTTGAAGATTGCCATCTTCCTCTAACTCGTGACCACTGGCTGGTTTGGTTTTGGGCACTCGCTTGTGATTGACAACATCTGGATCTTCATTTTGTTTCTTCACGATCTCATCAACTGCCTCAAATATTGCAATCAATGGTACAACACACTTTGCTTCTGTTTGCTAACTGAATCAGGGTTGTTTAGACTTCCAACTAGTCTGCAACGCTTGGCACTATCGACTTCTTTTGATCTTGACTTCCTTCACTGCGGCACAGGCTTGCTTTAAAACTGCAAGGAATCCGGCTGGAGGGTTTCCGAGACTTCTTGGGAAGGAGATACACGCATTTTCCATATTTTCTCTATGTCAGCCTGATCCAATCCTTGTGGCGAGGTTAAAGAAAACACAACACTTCTGCAAGAAGTGCTGTGGGAAAGGGTCTTTGAGGCGGCGACCTTTAGAAGTTTCGATTATACCAAGAGAGCTCATGCTGGAAACAAAAATAAGGAGATAGAAAATATCTGACAAAAGTTCTGAAGATGGAACCGTAGTGGAAAACAACGAAAGCTGAAAGGTGGAACAAACAACGCAAGGAGAGGTAAATGTTTGAATTTAAACTAATTGGTTTAGGCTTAACTATCATCGGTTTGACCCTTTTTTGTGTATGGGCTTGCTTGGGAAAATAAGAACATTGAGAAGTGACAAGTTGAACACCAGAGTGGTATGTCAACTTTGTAAGCCATAGAATAGCATAATGCAGTTGAAACAATAGGGGTTGCTTGGGTCACTATCAGGACAAGAGGACCCCGGGTTGAGGGAAGTTTCAAAAGCGGTTCAAGATTGAAGGATGAGCGTTGTATCGTATAAAGAAAAGGATAACCACCAAAAGAAAAGGCAAAAAGATTATCTTGCAGATGAAATTCTTTTAGAGAGTGGAATTCTACAAAATATGATGTTCTGCAAAGGAACCCCGACTGTTTGAGATGGAGATTTCACATAAGCCCTTAAGAATAGGGACATTAGGAGAAACATCAAATGATGGTCTTATGAACATTCAATGGAAAGGAAGGAGAATACTGGACTTGAGAGCATTAGGCAGGTGACCTTGATTGTTAAAGATTTGGTTAACAAAATGGCGGTTGGCGAGCTAGGAGAATCCTTAGTTCGCATGAATGTCGTAGAGGAATCATTCCACAACAGAAAAACAATGCAAAGGTACAAGGCCGAGCACCTCAAGGACTAAATAACTGGGAAACGCAAGAAGAGTAAGAGTCTCAACATAAAGAAGTTACGGGGACAAAACGAGTACACCAAACAGTCTTAGAATGAAATGAACACTTGTCAAGAAGTGTCCAAGTTTGTATTAGTCAAAGTGAGGTCATTCAAGATTTAAAGGGTATAGAGTTTTCCTCAAGATAATGTAGAGGAAAATCAAAAGCTTTAAAAAGGGGTCTGCGATAAACGAGCTTTGGAGTGAAGGAGAATAGAGACTTAAGAAATGTCGGATAAAGTTTGATTTCATAGAATTAGTTCTAACTTTCAAAACAAGTGTGAAAGATTGATGATCCAATTCAAAGGGTTCAAAGTTGCACCACTCGAGAGGAATAGTACACTGCTAATGAATAAATGCTCAAGGTTATCCCTTATGAGGGAATGAAAGGTTAAAATAAAATAGACATTTCAACCGGTGCCACAAAATGTTATAGGACAAAAAGACGGACGAAGGAACGTCGAAAGGTATGTCTGTCGGTTCATGGCTCTAAATGGCCCGAAAGAGATCTAAAACTGAAAGATACAAGGTGCATTCCTCTGAATTGAAATTAATAAAATTATGGATGTTCAAAAGTTGGTTGGCTAGATTGGTTCAGAAGGCTCCTGGCGTACGGCTACCTTCGTATGAAATTGGTTTAGCATAAGTTGTCAGAATGTTGACGGTAAGTAACTGAAAAGGGGTCTCATGGTAGGATTAAATTTGACTGGCACAAAAAGAAGATATGCATACCGTAGAGGAACAGGCAGCATTAGGTGAAAAAGTTACAACATCGACACTACCCTTAGAAGGGAAGCTGTTAATGAACACAAGTAGGGAGAATGTTTTAACGTTGGAAAGGTTCAATAAAATTGAGCTTGAAAGAAGGAATGGGAGTATAACAATACAAAATTAGAGAGGATTTGTTTCATATATTTAGAGAGTAATAAGTTATGATTGTTATGTTCTAGAAGTTTCCTCGAAGTCGATATTCTTCTGGGTAAAGTCCCTTAGTAGGATGGTTGTAAGCTAACGTTATGGCTTATTTTGCAGTATGGACAAGCACTAAGATGCGATCTTCCAGCATACCATGTTTGATGTTCAAGTATTTTTATGCCTTCATTCCTTTTCATGTAAATTACTCCCCATTTTATTCCTCACTTGAGATATTTGAGTTCAATAACTTTTTGCCATCTTCTGTCATTAATTAAATGACCAGTTGGAAGTCTAAACAACCATGATTCAGTCAGCAAATAGAAGCAAAGTGTGTTGTACCATTGATTGCAATATTTGAGGCAGTTGATGAGATCGTGAAGAAACAATATGAAGATCCAGATGTTGTCAATCACAAGCGAGTGCCCAGAACCAAACCAGCCAGTGGTCACGAGTTAGAGGAAGATGGCAATCTTCAAAAATAGACTCGGCTTTGCATTCCGAATATGGAAGGCTGAGGAAGATAGTGATGAATGAAGCCCACAAGATACCATTGCAATTCATCCCGAAGAAACCAGTACGTGTAGAGAGTTGAAACAACAATGTTTGAGGCCTTCTACGAAGATAAAGAAAGAAGATTTGCTTTTGACATCGACATCCAGATGTCACCGTTGAAGCTCTGCTTGGAGGAAAGCGTAAAAAGCTAGTTTTCTGGGATGAAGTGGATCAGTAATAGAATAAAAAACCAGAGTTGTTATGGAAAACCAACGAGAAGATTGATGTGGATCGTCGCAACCCCCATGATGGCGCAAGCAGGGGCGGACCCACCCTATGCCCGGGGTGGTCTCAAGCCCCCCCCCAAATGGTCACAAGCCCCCCCACATATGGTCCCAAGCCCCCTCCAAATTTTTATTATTGTAGTAGTAGTGTTAATATTAGTATGTTATGTGTCTTTTTCTTGAACAAAAGACCTTATATCCTAGTGGTTTAAGAACAAAACCTTTTAAGTCTCCATAATTCTAGGTCGTAAGTTCAAATCCCACTACCAACATTTTTTATTTTTTTTCCCGGATTTTTTTTAGCTTTGCAGTTTATATACCAAGACCACCCCGAAAATTTTTCCTGGTTCCGCCACTGGGCGCAAGACGGGTAGAAGAGTTGGGAAGATAGAAGAAGAAGACTGTTAGAGTTTGAAGTTGAAGATAAAGTGTATCTAAAGACGTTCCCAAATTAAAGGAATAAGACGGCTTGGGCAGACATGCAACTAAGCCTCAGTTATGAAGGTCTTTATTTATCTTAGCTAAAGTTAGGCCTTTAGCTTATCCGTTTGGAGTTACCAAAACCTCTTTCACGAGTGCATGACGTCATTCATGTATCCATTGATGTGGAAGCGAGCTTTGACCTTGAAACGGTTGAAGAGACTTTGACCTATGTGGGAGAATCAAGTGCACTTTGGAGCGGAAAATGAAGAAAGTAAGAATGAAGATGTACAACTAGTCTTGGTTCAACGAAACACTCACACACCGGCAGAAACGATATGAGAGTTAGAAGACGAGACGTTTTGTGGAGTTCCAAATCTCAAGTCCTTCCCAGTTATGTTCAGTTCCGATGACGAAATTTTTCTTAAGGGGGAGGAATGTAACATCCCGAAAATTCGTGAAGGGTATAAATGTAAATCGGGAATTTATTTATTATTTCCCTATTTTATATTAACCTAAAAGAATTTATTAAAGAAAATAAATAATTATTAATTAAAAGGATATTGATTAATGATTAATTAATTGGGTATAAAAAAGGATTATTACCTAATTAAACCCATTATCATTCACGTACAACTTTCTGAAAATATGGGAGAGCCGACGCTTTACAAAAAAAAAAAAAGTTCGGACGCTGTTTTCCAAATTTGGGGTTAACGGATGATTTTCGGTGTAGACCATAGTAGAAGAAATTGATCACCGCAAGGAGACGATCGTTCGATACTAGCCGTTCTTTTTTTCGGTAAGTTTTCCTTTTTAGCCCTAAATCTAAATCCGTTTATGTTCTTTTGATATACCTGCGTTTTTATGGATTAGAAAGGCTGTCTAATCGTAGTAATGGTTAAATATCGTAGGTGAATCGTAGAAAGGTTTGGTGTTGAGGATTTCAAGCTTTTCACAATCCTTTGATTTCGTTTTTGCAAGCAAAAAATCAAAGGTAAGGGGGTGTTCTTAAATGGATAAATTAGTGTTTTAACTACGTTTTTATGTTATTAGAGGTATTTATGGTGTTGTGTAATCGATAAACCATTCAGGTTGGTTGAATTATGTATACCGAATATAAAGTTGGTACAATAGTGTTGACGGAGCCACTCTGTTTTCATAGTTTGCATTGACAGCAAACATGGTATATATGCCAAGCTAAGCTATTTGATGTATTTGTTTGTTTTTATTATATTTAATCGTTGCCGGCGCCGAGAGCACCAAATTCCCAGCAGATATATAAATTTGCCGAGGCTTTGAGTGAAAAGAAAAGGGGGACTGTTATTTGTTATGTTGTTTCCATAAAAAAAAGACAATGATGATGATAATGATAATAATTAAGAATAATGATAATAATAATAATAATATTATTAATAATGATATGCAACGGTGGTATTTATTTACCTAAATATTATTTCATGTGTTATGGTTTGGTATGTATGTTCCTATGGAACATTATATGTTAATTTGCAATGTCTAACTACGACTTCTGGTAGCCTTGGTATCAAATCGCACCACAACTGAGACCCTCCGCGGGGAGAAGGTGGGAGCACCGGAAGGCGTTGTTTAGGCCTTGTGGGACATTGACTTAGTAGTCAATGATCTCTTTACAACGTGCTAGGTAGTGTAATTAGTTGTCTAGGACTAGAAGTCCCTAAGGAGCCTTATACGTGAATGAATCAGGTGGTTAGTACTTAACTCGTAAATACATATGTGGTTGTCTAAAACCTAAAACGTCAATATCATTGGTAAGGCACGTTTCTAAATCGAAGCATGGGAACCTTGCAACCCTTTTGAGTTATGTGTCAAGGGACAACGTGCAACTTCCCACATGGAGACCTAAGTCCATGCCCCTTGAGAGGTGCTTAATATGTCTCGGTGCATTCTCACCATG
The DNA here is from genome assembly GCA_036785695.1 of Gentiana straminea. Taxonomy (NCBI): domain Eukaryota; kingdom Viridiplantae; phylum Streptophyta; class Magnoliopsida; order Gentianales; family Gentianaceae; genus Gentiana; species Gentiana straminea. Next base: position 4,528,774 of record JAVUPR010000090.1, on the reverse strand, counting down.
CACAGTGTCCTTTGATATTGATGTAACAAACCTTATTTGTGTGAGGATATACTACGGAGCTGGTAGAGGGTGAGAGAGCTCTACTATTACAACCTACGTGGTAGTGATTGTAGATATGCCATGTTATAATTATATACGTTTATTGCTATTTATTGTAACCGTTTCTTCTACCTCTTACTAAGTACGTATGTACTTATCCCCCTCTTCTTTATTGTTCCCACCCCGAGAAGGTGGTGTTTTTGTAGGTTGTTTTGGAGGCCACAAAGGAGTGACCCGAAGATGATGCAGATGAAGTCTGTTGCTTTTTATTCGGTTTACGTTCGGTGTAGATTTCCTTACCCTTGTAAAGATAGAAATCATTGAGTTGAGTTATGGTTATCAACATGTAGTGGATTTATGGTATTTGATGGTTATAGTAAAGTCTTTTGGTGATGTAATAGTCGCAGCCTGTGTTACTTTTGATCGTTTATTAGTTGTTTTAGTTACCCGAGTCAGTCTTTTTGTCTTCTGCTTGTTCTCTGATGTTTGACTACGTAAGGCTTACGTATATATAATTAGATTAAAATTTAATTATATGCGTACCGGACGTTCTTTTCCGGATAGGAACTCGGTATCCGGGACAGGGGCGTCACATATATGTATACAACAATGATGTAAACATATGGCACTATGACACGAGAGTGAAAGTGCACTCGTAATTGCATCAAGAACATCATTGATAGCAGTTACCAAAGTTACATATGTTCACTTATAGTTCTTGGTTTGAGTGGTTTGAGTGCCAGATAGATCCTACGAGGATTTGGTTAATTGCCAAAATTAACTTGTAGTCAACCTCGTGTTCACCTAAACTAAGATACATGTAACTATGGCAATAAACCAAATCTAAGTAAGATCTACCTAACATCCATCTTGTTAGTAGTAGTTCGTGGTTTAAAAAATGACCATCATACTTCTGTTGAGGCTTTATTTGCATGGTACTTTATTTTTGGAATAATAGTAGCAGCAGTTGTTGTTTTTAGAGATTTATGCAGAAATGTCACGTAAGTAACACCGTAGCATCAGTAGATTTCACCATGGTAGTGGTGGTGTTTGTTTGCATTTTTCTGTTACAGAACATTTTTTAGTCGTTTATTGCTTCCACGTCATTTTTCAAAATAGCTTCCTTTATTTTCAGAATTACTGATCGGACTTTCTTAGATCTCCAATCTTACCGGAAGTATAGCGGGTCAATTGTAGTCTAGTCTAGTGGTCAAGGTCGTATCCACGAGGATTGTGAGGTTGAACACCAAAAAGCTATTATTATCTTGATATAAGTCGTAATAATACAAGAAGGTAAATGTATCTAAAAATCTACTACTACAAAGGGTGATAAATGATAAAAAGCCTAGCCAAAACAATGCAATGATCAAGTATATATCTACTAGTATAATGAGAATGAACTACCTACCAACCTTCCAATGGTGTTCAAGTGTGTGTTATCGGTGCACTCCTAAGCTAGCAATTCCCCTCATATGAGTGTATGAAATTGCTCTATGCCTCCACCTTGGTCTAAGAATCCTAGACCCAATGATTCAACATGATACGAACTTGAATGCAATGACAATGTCAATATTCCCCGAATAAGAAATCGAGTTCCACTTAAGGTCGATTTTACCTTCCGGTTCTCCTATTTCTTCTCCCACACCAAGCATCTCCTTTCGGTCTCAACTATGTGTGTGTGTGTGTGTGTGTGTGTGTGTGTGTGTGTGTGTGTGTGTGCAAATGCTAGGTGATCAATCCAACACCAACAAGGCAATACAATGAAAATAGGAAAAGATAAACAACACACATGAAGCTATGAAATACAAACTAACATTCTCAATCAACTAATAGAGATTAAACTATCACAACTACATAATCTTGGCTAGTGTAGAACTAGCCGCTCATAGATATGAACACCAACATGTCAAAGCTAGCATTCATACTAATGAGAGCAATTAACACAAAGTAAAAGATAAAGATTTACCAACAACAAGCTATGAACTCAAAATTGGTGGTTTCATTCAAATTGCAAGAGCTCCAATGGCTTCCATACATCCAAAGAGATGAAATTGTTTCCACTAGTTCACTTAGAAATCAAACTACTCAATCTTTAGTGTTTACAATGTGATTAAAAGCTAAAAATCTAAGAGATTTTGGCTAGAAGAGCCTGGGGCGGTGGTGTGTCTCCAAGGGTTCAAGAGAGGTTGGGGAAGAAGATGGAAATGGGTGGATGATGTTTTTGATCCAAAAAGAGGTTTATATGCTGAAAATATTTGTTTCTTCGACACTTTGGTGTGCGCCATTATAGGTGCGCCATTATAGGTCTGACGTGCGCCAATTACAAAGAGAAACTCTCTGTATAGCTACAGTGACGTTTGCGTACGCCACTATAAGTTGGTGTGCGCCGATTCTTCCAGCGGCTCAGTAAAATGGTCATAATTTGAGTTGTAGAGCTCCGATTGATGTGATTCAAAATGCGTTGGAAAACTCGTTTCTTGATCTACAACTCTAATGAAGAAGTCTTCTCCATAAAATTCCTCTAAGTGGGGTCAAATGTCCGTTGAAGATAGGCTACAATAGAAACACTAAGGACAAATGATCCATTTGACTTGTTAGCTTCTGGCACTTTTTCTAGCTCTCAAAAGATGTGCTAAGCTCAACACGTGGTGTCTCTCGGGGTCTTGGTTAACCTCTGCAATACAACATAAAAATACGCAATATATCGAAAAAACTACAAAACGATAATTACTATTTACCGACAAACTAAGCAAATAATGACTTGAATCAAGAAAATCAATAAATGCATGAGAAATGATAAAACCGTACTTAAAACTAATCAAAACACGATATTTTATATAATGATTACTATAAAATATTCTCACTTTACCCTCACATATTATTGGATAAGAAAATGAAAATGAGAATGCATTTTTTTTTTTAAAGCAAAAATGAGAATGCATTAGATCACCTGCATTATAATCTCCTAAAATAATATTCTTTATTTAGTAATTTTAAATACTACTTTTTAGAGAATCTCTATTGAAAGTGAACTCGATTAGAATCTCTATTGTAACTTATACACATTATATATATATATATATATATATATATATATATATATATATATATATATATATATATATATATATATATATATATATGTGTGTGTGTGTGTGTTTTTTTTTGTATTTATGTATGTTTGTATGTATATGAATTGTATACAATAGATGCCGAGAAAACTATTGCTCATCCAAATTGAAAATATATAATACTAAAGCATAGCATAATACGGGATATGTAATATTTTTAATTGGTCTATCCATAAAAAAACACTCGTCAATCAAAGAATTTACATGAAATAGTAAAGAAAATAAGCGACAGTAAAGAAAAAGAAAAACCACGAGGGGAGAGATGAGAGGCGACACAACATGAGAGCAAAAGGTAGATATCCAGATCGTAGCAGAATGTGTTGGATGTCCCGCGAGTATTTCAGAATCTGTTGTTACAGTACTTGCAGTAGAAACTGTAAATACTTTAAATAATGTATTTTAGAGATTTTAACATTCAGATATAGAAAAAATAATATTGTAACAAATAATCTATTTTTTTACTATAAAATACAGATTCTGTAAAAAAAAAATTACATCTAGCACATTCATCCAGATTCTGTAAACTTACTTTATATCTACCCCATTATGTGAAAGAAAGAATCTGATTAATTTCATCTTAGATAGAGATTCTGAAAATTATAAATATGTGTATCTAAAATTGTAAAATTTATAATTCTTAAACATGATTTGATTCATTTAGCAGATTCTACTGTAATGTCATTTTCCACGGATGTAATGCAATATAATCCGTAAATACTGATTAATATAATATACCGATTCTACCGTAAGTAATCTTAATTATGTTAAAAGATAACTTAATATTTTGATGATTAGAATCACAGCAAATTTTGGCGTCAAAAAAAGAATTTAATCAAAAGCATTTTTTTTTTAATTCGGTGGATTCAAATAATTTCGGGACTTCATATAAAAGTCGTTATTTTATATATATTTTATTTTATTTTGTTAGGGACCTTTGTATTAAAGTTGGCGGAAATATCCAATGATGGGGACCCATATAGTGACCCCGAAAGCATCACAAGACAGAGAGGGAGGGCCATGCATATTTAATATGCTTTGACAACCAAGTAATGTAATTAAAATTTGCATCTCAACTGCAATCTTTGTTTTCTAGCTTTTGAATAGAGAATAATTTATTCCACTCAAAAATTAAAAAAAAATTAAAAAAAATTACTCCCTCCGTCCTATTTTATTTGTCATGTTTGACTTTTCACACAGATTAAGAAAAGTGTAGTTAATGCTTTGAATCACATTAAATAATCCAATATTTTTACACTTATGCCCTTTAAGTTGTTGTTGGAGCGTTTAATACTACACACTTTTTATTGTAAATATTGTAAAGAGTGAAGGGTATTTGAAGAAATTTAACAATTAATGAAAAGTGACACTTATTTTGGACAACCAAAAAGAAAACATTACAAATAAAATAATTATATATTAGTCCCTTCAAAAGGACAAAAACAAAATTGTTTGGATTAGGTATTTCTCTTGTACATCATTGAAGTTTTGTGATGCCAAAACAGCTTCTACATGTCCATTCACCGAGCACCTAGTCATAGCACACCGACAATGAACTCGTTTTATTTAATGTATGATTTAATCATTTATTTGTTAAGTGATAAATCATAAATATTAGATAATATATTTATTTATCCTAATTTGTTTGGGATATATATTATATTTATCTTTTATTTGGAAAAATGATTATTCTAATAATTATCTCTTGATTATTAAATCCTTTGGAGGACGACAAGGATTACTTTCTCATATATAAAAAGAGTTATAAAATTTAGAAACATAATTTTCGAAATTATTGAGGAGTATTAGGCTTGGATATTTCGGCCTAAATACTAGGGTTTTCGAGTTGGGAAAATCTTCGGGATTTTCCGGGTAGCGTATCGAGGAGGTCCGTGGCTTGAAACACCATCCACCTTTGGTGATCTTGGAGACACACGTTGGAAGACTTTGGCTTCTCAACTAGGCTCTCAACTTGTTCTTGACGTTTTTCACCATAAAAAGGTTGGTGATCTAACCCCTCGTAGGTTAGATCTATTTATTTATGTATTTTGGTTGACTAGATCTAGATCTTGTAGTTTCCTCTGCGTAATCGGGTGGATCTTTGATCCATCTGGAGATATTAATCTAGCAAGTATCGAGATAAATCTAGCAAGTCATCTCTCAACAAGATCTTAATCTCAAAAGCTTACCAATCCAAATCTAGAAATCAAGCAAATCAACAACTAAGCTTAACAGAAACTATCCAGTGATCTACTTGAACAAGAGAGCTGCACTCAAGATCTACAAAGTCAAATCCAGCTGAAAGCTCTCATCTTTGTATCATTAATTTGATACAACACTCACTCTACTCAATAACCAAGTTCTCAAGGAAAAGGCAAACCTGTTGAAACATCTGCGGGGTGTGAAAGGAACAGCGAAGAAGACAGACGAGTTGTTGGAGAAAGGAAGTTCTTCAGACGAGCTGCGTGCAAGTAGACCACTAAAGCATCTGCGGGGTGTCAAGGATTGGCTACTTAGAGTGTGAAGCATCTGCGGGGTGTCAAGGACACTTACCTATTGTATTAGTCTAGAGTACAATAGTGATACCTCCTGAGTCACGGGAGAAGCAGTTACGTAGGAGATTACGCCACTCCAAAGATCGATAACATTTCTTGTCTCATTTACTTTCAACGCTTAATGTTCAGTACTTGCATACTCTATTTCACACTACTCGGAATTGAAAACCAAGCTCAATGCTTATTTTGAAACATATCATTAATCCGCTGCACTTAATTCTTGTCCCAGACCAGACTAGTACTTTACAAGTCTGTTTTACTGATCAAGTCCGGACCTTTAAGTGAGAAACTCCAAAATCGAAGAGAGTTCATTCACCCCCCCCCCTGAACTCTCACAAGCCTTGTATTGCGGATCAAAAGGAATCATAAGACATATATGTAAACGAAGAAGAATGGGGGGACATGTGATATAAGGCTCTAGAGTCCAAGACCCATAAATGTGAATTTGTACATGATCCATTCAATGGAGGCAAACCTGACGTAAAAGAGCGGACATGGCATAACGCTAAGACTGAAACACAATTTGACTTTGAGATTGAGACTGGCTAGCAAGAAACTTTGGAAACTTCTCCACAAGAGAGTCCATATGAGGATCACAAAAGAATCCACAACTGATTCACCCAGGGATGAACCAATGTTGCGGTCATATGATGAGAACCACTGCGGGGATGCCCATGTCCATTAAAGTGTGACCGTTGTTTCCCATCACGATGTTGGTGTTGAGACTTGTCACCTAACTTCCAACCATTTGATTCCCGTCGGGATAATAATTTGGGACATTGATTTTTCCAAGGCCTTGGTTGATTATAATAAATACAGTCACGACCTTTTTGAACATTTGACCGATTATGTTTTTGTCGGGGGCTGCTAAAACAAATGTAGATGTAGTGTGGACTCCCTTTTCAGTTTGGGTCTTCAGACGAGTTTCTTCAGCTAACAACTCATGAAGAACATAATCAACATATGGTAAAGGAGTGTGATGCAAGATCGACATACGATAGTTCTCATATTCTGGTCAAAGAGCCATCAACAATTGAACAAGACACTGTTCCTTCTGATGAGTAATATAAGGGGGCAAAAGCCCTCAACTCAACAGATTCAGTAAGGGCCAATTGACCCTAAAGAGCTGTAAATGCATAATAAAACTCATGAATGCTTTTATCGTTTTGAGACATGGCACGAATATCAACCTCAATATGATAGTCACTGCAAAGTCAAAAATCACATATTACCTCTCCAAATAGTCCTAAATCTCTTTAGCCGTGCCATACTTAGCCAGTTGCATACCATTCATATTCTTAACAGAATTATTAATTCATATAATGCTTTTTGAAATACAAGTATCCCATTTCTCCAACTATTCAACATATTTTTCACCTGCAGCTTTAAGAGCAACAATACGACTAGATTCATAACCCCACATTTGCCAGAAAATTTTCATTACATAACTCAAATAAGAATAGTTTATGCGCTTTAAATGAATTTTAATTGTCTGCAACAAATCAGCACCCTCAGCTATTTTGATGAAGATGCACAACTCAAAACCAAAACAAAATTGAATCTAGCAACAATCTTACAATATGATTTACCAAACACAATTAATATTACGAGATAGACAATAGCGGAGGAGCATAAACTCACCAAACACCGGAGACATTCACCACGATCGTTGGGTTTGAGATTGCCAAAGATAGACAATAGCGGCCACATTCATCATGTTCTCATTGAAACCGACTCTCTGGCCCTAGTCAACATAATCTCTGGGAATTTTGACACCCCTTGGCAGATTGACGATGATATTAGATCCATTAAGGGTCTCCTCCTCCAGTTCCGGATGCAGATTAAACACATTTACCGTGAAGCAAATAAAGCTTCTGACTTCCTTGCTACTCAAGCTTCCTCCACCGATCGATGGTTTCCTACTCAACGCATGATGCCCTTCCAGCAGCCCTCAAGCTCATTTTATATGGATATCAAATGGCTTTTCCATTCATTGGATGAGTTCGCAGCATTGCATAATCAACTGGACGCACCCCTCAATTATTTGATAGGTGCAAACCAGGTTGTATCCTCTCTGTTGTTTTGCTATTTTCTCGTTCACATTCATTTCAAATACTGACACGAGACTCTATTATTTTCAGGCGTTTTCATCAACCTACAAGCGAGGACTTGGCGTTTCCAGATTCACCTCTTGCTTCTTAGAATGTGGTATAAATCTTGGCGTGGAAAGCTGGAAGCATCCTTCACTACTACGGAGGGTGCAATACAGGTGTTACGCTCCATTTTACCTCTATTTACATGTTCACTCTTGGTGGTTATGCTTACTATACTTTATTACATGGGACTTTGGCATTTTCGAGCCATCACACTTGTTGTTTGATTGATGCTCCACACTTCTTATTCTTCACACTCCTTAGACTACAGTGATTATCACGTTGCTGCTCAAGGTCTTACTACGAGCAATCGCATTATTTCTACGATGAGGACTTGGTATACAACTCCAAATTTCGCCACAAGCTATTGGATGGATATTTCTCACGCTCACTGTGAAGCCTTTCAAGCTGCTGAATGCGAAGACCTTCAAGATGCCGAATGAATGAACTCACAAATTGCTGCTATAGATTATTTTTTTCATGCATCCTTTTGTATTTTTCTTTTTTGGGGGAGCTTAACACTTTTGGAAGTATGGAGTGCTGTACTCTTTCATATGACATGGATTTTCCCACACTGGGTTTGCCAGTCATAGGTTTTAAAGAGGCAGGGTCATGTTTCGTCAACGTCTTTTGCTATAGGGGGAGGGTCATGATACGACATATACGAACCTTACTATTAAATTAATATAAAAGACTTAGTTTAAAAAAAAAAAGACAATAGTGGAGAAGCATAAACTCACCAAACACCGGAAACATTCACCACAATCGTTGGGTTTGAGATTATTTTCGGCTCAAATACCATGTTAGCATTCATGTTTCAAACATAATATTGAGTCAAAAATGATGAATACGAAATATCATAAAGACCGAAATGCCCTTATGACAAATAAAAAAAATTATAATACAATGTGTGTGTATGCAGTATGCTAACACTTGGTATATAATATGAACAAACGTACTCGGAGGTTTACTCCTCTCCTCTCTCGTAGGTCGAGTCTATTTCATAACCTACGGATGGGAATGGAAAGAAGAAGCACGACTGGAGTCTTCATGGTCCAAGATAATCAAACCATCAGTAACCGTAACGTAAGTATGAGACTTTTTGGATAGTACCGGTGAACCAGATAGCCGCGGCAATGGAATCATAGGTTTTAGTGGCATGTTGACTTTTCATCTCAAATTGCACACGTTTTCTATACATATTCTACTGCTCTTCGATTTAAATAATTGCATATTCTACGTATCTCTGACTGCGGCGCTGGACCAGGAATATATTCATTTCTATTGAGCATACGTATTATTACAACTATACTACCAAATTTTTATTTTTATTTTATTTTTTTCTACGTTATTAGTCCACCGTCACCTGTATTTGCATGGGGCTCAAAACAATCTAACACGGATACTAATCATTATTCCTCTAAAAAATAATTACCAATAATTACACAATATTAGTTGGGCATTGACTATTTTACTATAATGCATGTTAATTCCATGTAGATATTACACTAAAAATCATTTACAATGTAATCATTTTTTTTAGTGCACTTGCAGAAGATATTTACAAGACAAATATGTAAAATAAATATTTAAATTATTAAGATACACTAAAATGCATATACAATATAGTCTCTATTCAAATCCTTAAAATATACAATCTGATACAAATCGTTAAAGTATACAATCTGTAAATTCTGTAGTACATGTACACCATAAAATACAGATTCTCAATACAAATCATACATTGTAGAGATTTAGATGCGTTTACTTTCTTTTTATTACAATGAAATAAAAAACAGTATAACTGAATATTACAACTATTTACCATCACATTAGTAGACAACACACCACATAATGTGGGTATAACTTTTCTTAAAGAGGAAACTATGCTGGAGGACTCTCAAATCGCCTCAAGAGGGATTCGAACCTAAGACACAAAATCTGTAAAATAAAGATAATAGTGATTAATAAGACACAAAATTTGATGCATTTACTCTATTTAGATTCTGTAAAATAAAGATAAGTGGTGATTAATAAGACACAGAATATACATTCTTTGTTCATATTATGTCCTATTGAGGTTCTTATATATTTTAATCTATCAAATGAAATAACAAAGGTTTATTGTTAAAATGACAATTTGAATATAGAAATATGCAAAGAGAACAGTGGAATTTTTTTCGGATAAAAATGACATATTCTTATTTCATTGTGATTTAAATTCTCTCGTATTCAACAATCAAACCGAATATATATTTTGATCTGATTGTCGAAAGATGATAATTCTTTCATCACATTTTTCCTTTTTTGTTCTCTTTATTTAGACATCTCATTTGGTATTTTTTCAACGTTATTTTCGATGTCTTTTCTGTAAAAAAAAAAAAATACATAAACAGTGGAATAGTAAACATTGTATTTGATGTCAGTTTCACCACAACAAATAGTGAATTTAGGGTTATGGACGGTGGATTTGTCTTTATCACTCAATTTATATTTTCACTGTCCTAATTCCTATTTTTCACCCATGTTTTTTTGTTTTGTTCTTTTAAACCACTCCCCTGCCCACCTCCTCTAACATGGAAACTTCATCCCATCACTCACAACTCTAATCCCACGCACCATACTTGTCTGCAGTCCAAACTCCAATATGCCTAGTTAACTTTTCAACAACTTTTGGGATCTCAAGTAATACTACTAGATCCTAATCCGAAATTAAGTCACCCTCTAGCCTTTCTAGCAATATATAAAGGAACTACAGCAATGGCATCAAGAACTGCACTAAGCAATTTAAATCAGGATAATCATTGCTCATGTTAATAATAGTGTGTTAATATTTTTCCACAATGGGAAATTTTTTTGTTGTTTATTTGAGCCTCCTGCAGGTTATTCCCCTGCTGCTGTTTGTTCCAGATTCAATGGCTCAATTAGTACCTGCAGAATCAAGAATTCTGTTTCAAATTCAGCAACTTCTTGAATATCCATCAGCTCTTCAAGGTTTGAACAACTGGACAAACTTTTGCTATCTTCCTCAATCACCTTCACTCACAGTTGTTTGCACAGGTCATCATATAACAGAATTAACCATTGTTGGAAACAAAAGCAGCCCATCTCACTTATCAAATAAAGAAATCATAAAAAGCTTGCCTTTTTCGCCGTTAAGTCTGTCTTTGTCATTTTCTATTGATTCATTGTTTACTGTTGTCACTAAGCTCTCCCGCCTTACAACATTGTCCCTTGTGTCACTTGGGATTTGGGGTTCATTGCCTGGTAAGGTTGATCGGTTCGATTCGCTTCAAGTGCTAAACCTTAGTTCCAATTTCATTTATGGAAGCATCCCACTTGAAATAGCAAAGTTTAGTGATCTCACTAGTCTTGTTTTGGCTGATAATTTGTTCAATGGAAGTGTTCCAGATCTTACAGGTTTAAAAAATCTTCAAGAATTGGATTTGAGTGGTAATCCTATCGGCCCGAATTTCCCTTTTTTGAGCGATAAAATCGTACGAATCAATGTTAAGAACATGTCCTTAAGATCTCAGATTCCTGCAGGTTTTGCAAAGTTTAATTCTCTGCAATCTCTTGATATGTCATTCAACAAACTTCAAGGGCCAATCCCAGCTTTCATATTTTCATTACCATCAATTCAATTCATAAATCTTGCAAACAATCAACTTAGTGGTGCTCTTCCTCAGACAGTTTCCTGCAATATGAATCTGAGTTTTGTGGATGTTTCAACCAATTTGTTGATTGGAAAGTTGCCATCTTGCTTAGGATCAGATTCAGGAAACAAGACAGTGATTATTATGTGGAATTGTTTGTCAAATACAACTTCAAAGTATCAGAAAGCAATTTCATCTTGTCAAAAACAAGCCTTAGCTGTTGAGCCTACTAAAATTAAACAGAAGAAACAGTCTACAATCCAACTTGGCCTTGTTATAGGGATCATTTTCGGCGTTGTGGCCATCGTCAGTGTCCTGGGATTGTTGATTCTTGTCATGTATAAAAGGATACAAAGAAAAAAGAACACAGAGCACAAAGGCGATGGTGTGGTTTCAGACAAAGGTTCTATCCGTGTCAATCCTACATTAGATGGACGTAAGTCTTATATTATCATTATGCTCTGATGAACAACGTTTCGTATTATATTCTGATACGGATTGAAATTTTCAGGGCATGTCATGAGGCCAATGAGAATGGTATCACTCGGGCTTCCAGCATATCACGTTTTTACTCTAGAGGAAATCGAAGATGCCACCAACAACTTTGATCCAGTCAATTTCGTTCTTGAACGTTCCCAGGATCAGGTAAAGAGGCTGACTCAAATGATCTAATAAGGTGTTGAAACATGTTTTGTATCATTTTACATAGAGAATAACCTTAATTTTGGGGTGTTATTTTCTTGTCTATATATGGCAGCTTTACAAAGGTTGTCTTAGAGATGGTTCATTGGTCCTAGTAAAGTGTTTGAAGTTAAAACAGAAGCATTCACCTCAAAGCCTTCAACAACACATTGAAGTTATATCAAGATTAAGGCATCCGCACATTGTTAGTGTTCTTGGACATTGTATTGTTACATATCAAGATCATCCCAATATGGCAAGCACCGTGTTTATTGTGCTTGAAAGTGTTGCCAATGGATCGTTGAAGGATCATTTGACCGGTAAATTAACCTTAAACATAATTTTATTGAAATGATTAGTTTCATTAGGAAAGAAAATCTGATTACGTTCCGTTTTTTTTCTTTCTAATTGGCAGATTGGAGGAAGAAGGAAGTTCTCAAATGGCCACAAAGAATGGGAGTTGCAATGAGTGTGGCTAAAGGGATACAGTTTTTGCATTCTGCTGGAATTACTGGGAATGATCTGAAAATAGAGAATATACTGCTGGATGAAACTTTGACACCAAAAATAAGCAGCTATAACATGGCTCTGCCATCAAATGTAAAGTGTCTAAATCTCTTCTTCTTCTTCTTTTTCTAGAGACCAACAAAAAATCACAATCTGATACCGTTAAAGATTCTATCTTTTTTGCCATTAAAGATATCTGAAGCTAAGTTCTTGAAAAATCTAAGTATTGACAGGAATGCCCTTTTTCTGTAATGCATTATATGCTGTTTCTATCTGACTTTTGCAGGTAGGTTTAGAAAGCAATCTGAATACACAAGAAATCCCTGGCCACTTCATAAGGTTGCTATTAAAATGGCTATCATCTTTCTTTGATTTCAGTACTCAAATCTTGTTCTGTTACATCTAATAACAAGTTCTTGATCCAGATTGAATAACACCCAACAAGATGACATCTTTCAGCTGGGGATTATTCTCCTTGAAATCATTACTGGAAGACCAATCAATTCTCAAAGTGAGCTAGATGACCAAAAGAATGAGGTGATTATTGTCTGTTTCTTTCTTAATTGTTTAGTACAACCAATATCTGACTATATATCTTCTTTGGCTTAATTAACAGTTGGAGATGAGCTTGACAGAAACACCCTCAATGCTGAATGACATAAGAGACCTTTCTATCAGAGGCACATTTGCGTATGACTCCCTGAAAACCGTAGCCCAAATCACTGTAAATTGCATACACGAGGACCCCGACAGGCGTCCTTCAATAGAAGACATTCTTTGGCATTTGCAATATTCAGTCCAAGTTCAAGAAGGTTGGACTAGCAGTGGAAATCTTGGTGCCAAATTCTAGTGTGTTATAAGTTGTACTTAAATAACAATACATGCTTACTAAGTTAGAACTCGTACCTTCTTGTGAATTCATCTGTTTTCTTTCAAATATGATTTGTTTCTGTTGGGGAAAATTACGGTTTAGCATGCTATCTAACAAAATTGAAACACCAGAAATTGAATCAAACAAACACAAACGCATGAACCGAGTACATGCATGAATAAAAAACAATGAAAAATGAGAAGGAAACTTATGATTGACGCGAGTGTAGTATTCTATCCTTAATACGAATTTGCGCCGATCACGTGTCCACGATTATCACAATCAGGGAAGGACGCAGAATCTCGGGCAAGGGGGTAATAAATTTTTTAAAGGCAAATAAAAAATTTAAGGAGGGCAAACGATATGCTTTGTACATATATTAGTGTAATTTCTCCTGATCAAGGGGGGAAGTTATGTAGCTCCGCCACTGATCACAATCATCTCTCAATATACAACAATCATTTCCTCTCATCCAAAACGACACTTTAATCGAAACGGCGAACTCAAAAGTCTAGTTAGTTATCTCCTCGTTGGCTCTAAATATGTAAAGCGTTTAAATGAAATTTGTATGTGGGGAAATTATTTTGACTGCACGATTGTACGTGTAAACCTGAATTTCTAAGTGCAATCTCTCTTGAATTTTTAAGGGTAATTCCGTAATTGTTTTTCCTTTCTCCTTTTCTTTTAAGCTTAGTAAGTTTTTCTTTGGCTTTTAAGAAAAGGAAAACTAACCTATGTCTCTGAAAATTCTATAAAAGGGCACCAAAGATACTGTAGACTTCAGAATTTCACATTTTTGTGTCTATAAGGATAGCACAGGTCGGATCCCCAAGCAGTGCCCTCGGAGAACCAACCCTATCAAGTTCTGAATGGGGTTCTAGTCGTTTCTATGTGTGTCCTACAAATTGGAGTGTGATTCTCGATGCGGTTAAGCGCCAAGATGCGGTTAATCAATTTATGTTAGGGTTTTGGTAATTGACAGACTTGAAGGTAAGTTTCGTTTCGTAAGATCTATGGTTTGCGGTTGTGCTTGGCTAGTCGAAGTGCAACATTTACCCGTTGTTTGGTTCGTAATTCGAGGTATAGATTTGATCTTTACTATGTTTCTTTATTGTTCTTGGTTAGGATTTCATAGGACATTAAGTTTGTCCCTCGATTGATGTCTAATTGTGTTCCTGTAATGGTTACTTAAACTATGCTACTGAGGTCTGGTATGGAAACATGTTTGGGTCAGCAATGTATGGAGCATCTTCTGAAATATGGTGTTCAGCAGGGGCAGGTTCAGCAGGGTTGATCAACCTGCTGATGGCAAGTCTACTGGAGACAAGTGTGCTGATGCTCAGCAGACTTGCTGAACATGTCTGTTGCATGTTTGTTCGAGTTACTTCTGGGGTATTTCAGTCATTTACTGGGTTGGTTGTTTGTCGGTTAGGGTTGGATTACCAAGGCTATAAATACCGCATGTATTAATTGTAACTTGATTAACTTTTCTGGTGATAATAAAATATCATCGTTTGTCCGTGGAATAGTCGGCACATTGCCGGAAACCACGTTAAATCTATGTTCTTCTTGTTTCTGTGTTTGTTTACTTGTTATTCTTTCATCTTTTACTCACAATCACCATCACTTCTTGATCGATCTGTCATAACAGTTCCCTTTTGTAGGACAAGCATAGATCGTGGGATAGATGACGTGTGGTTCGTATTTTCAATGTATTTTAGGTAATGAGGTCTTCTTTAATATAATTATTTGTTGTTTTCTAGAAATATGCACGAATTTGAACATAGTTGTATGTGTATGAGCGGTTATGGCTTAGATAACAAACCTAAGAGATATGTAAGGTTGGATCCTCGACCATATTTGGTGGAGATCCAATCCAATTGAACCCCTAGCAGTTCTGTGTTGTACGTCGTATTTTCAAGTATTGTACTGTTTTTTAAAAATTAATGCAAAGTGTTTTATTTATACTTTTACGAGTAGTGGAGATATGTTGGTAGTATGTTGTTGATATTGATCTTTGTATGATCACATAGGACATAAATGGACTTGAACATGACTTTATGTGCTTTATGTGTTCCCATATGCTTTATAAGTTTGCTCGATTTTTTTTGGTGAGGTAACTTATCTACCCGCAATGTATTGTAACGTATTAGATATTATGTTGAATGTATGACTAATTGGATTACCCCGGTTGTAGCTCAATGTATTGTACCGAATACTGTGATATTACGTATCACGTGGGATGTTGGCTAGTCATATTACCCAAATCGCACCATGCCCTCACGCTAGGTGGTAGCACGTGTTATACCCTTGATTATCTGGCATTGTTTGTTGAAACAAGAACAAAAACATGCTAAGTATGTTAATAATGAAACTGGACATGTAAAGTACGGAATGGAAAGTAGCTTACGTACGTTTGACAAGTAGGGTAAGCTTGACAAATAAGCTAAACAAACCTAACAAGTACATGCAAGATAAGTAATGGTAAATGAAGCTTGTTTATGAAATGTTCAAGTTATGCTTTAAAAGTAGTTTTCTTTATGACCCAAGTTCATTCTGTTAAACTTGTTTTGTAACTTGGGTGAAGCAGATTCATGCTATGTCTCCCGACACTATCAAATATGAATCTTTCTTTTTGATTTTATACTTATTACTGGGCAGTCCAGAATGCTCCCTTATTCTTTTTGGGTTGAGAGGTTTGTGTAGGGTTTTAAGGAACAAGTGGATGCTTCCGGAGAAGAAAGGCATCGGATGGATGGTTTTTGCTCTGATATGATGCATGGGTAGTATTACTTTCCTTTCAGTACTGCCTGTGAGCCAAGTTTTGCCTTAGTACTATTTCAATAGGGATATGTTGTATATGAGGAGTTGTAGTGCTATTCCTATGAGTTAATTTGCAGCAGTGATATTTTGATGTGTTGTGTTTGTATTAAATTCCATGAGGGTCCGTCCCTTGAGTCTCAACTAGTTCATTTACTCTTGCGCTTTCTTTATTACTCTGATTATACCCTAGCTTATGTGGCTTTTAGGGTTTAATCTAAAAGTCACGTGCCGAACATTCGATTTCTGGATAAGACTCTGTATTCGAGAGTTAGGTGTTATAGTTGGTATCAGATCCTAAGTTAGGAAAAATTGGGCATAACACTACTGCATAGGATTTGGATTTCTTAAGATGAAATCTCCGAAATATAGATCTCTTAGGAGTTGGTCATGTTAAAGTGGACGTGTTGGTATGTAGGTATGACCCTTGAATATCTTTGGTAAAGATGGAAAATGTAGTCCCTAATTTTGGACATGTTATGTTATATTTTGGAATAGGGCCTTGAACATTTTGGACATGTTATGTTATATTTTGGGACATGTAATGTATTATTTTGGTTTGGACATGTATTTTTGAACTAGAATTATTTATTAGGTATTTTTGAATTTTCGGACCGAACATGTTCGAACTATTCGAACTGTTCGAGCCGAATAGTACCGAATTTTTTCACTTTTTTTAGAGTTCGAGCCGAACCGAATCCTGATATTTTAGGCTCGAAAATTTCGAGCCGAATCGAGCCATGTATTCGAACATGTTCGAGCCGAACCGAACTACTCCAGGGTTCGGTAGGGTTCGGCTCGTTTACAGGCCTAGTCCCTATAAGTAGTATGTTATTGGCTTTGATGTTGAACACCATGTTCGGAATTTCAGTTTTGATGATTGTCAAACCAGCTGTAATAAAAGTCCGATATGACTTAGATGAATTGTATAGGTTATTACTAGAAGTCCAAATTGTATAGATCAATCAGACTAAGCATTGTAATAGAAAATGTGATAGGATTCCAGTAGTATAGTTAGTAAGTTCCAAACTTAAAGAAATTTATATGATCGTATCTAGATTGACATGTAGATTTTCTTGATGACTGAGGGATCGGATTCAATGTAGAAAAGTTGAAGGCTAAGGGATCAGACTTAGTATTGAAGATTGAAGATTGAAGACTGAGGGATCACACTCGGATTTGAAGAGCATAAGGGAAGAAGATCGAAAGAAAGCAACTTAAAAAGATTACTTCAAGAAGTCTATGATGACTTGAAGTATATATTTGTGATGAAAAATTGAAGTCCAGTAATGTGATGAAATTTCAAGCTTATAAAAATATGGTGTACTCTGATCTCACAAAAACTTATGATCAGATAAAATGAAAACAAATTCGAAGATTAGATCAGATCTGATAAGATTTAGTGAAGAAGATTGATTGAATTAGATTCAAAAAAAAGTTGACCAGCCAAAGAAATTATGTATTGAAAATTCAGATTTAAAGGAAAGTTCATATCAGTGTGAAAGAATTAATTAGACTCAAGTAACCCGATCTAAACAATACATGTTGATCAAGTATCAAAGATGCACCAAAGACAAGATTAACGTTCATATCAAAGAGATAAGGATAAGGCTAGCAAGCATTTAATGCGGCCTAGGACAGTTGTACAAGAAATTATGCGGCTAGTTGGAAATTTGAAAAAAAAAAATGGGACACCTTACAATGACCTTATTTATCCTTAAAAGCAACGTTCAAAAATCAAATCATATCAGAACAAGGGCTACAATCAAATAATGCCAAGAATTCATCAGGATCTACAACTTGTATTATTAAGAAACTCCTAGAATTAATCAGACCTGAAGATTCATACTCGAAGAAGATGAATTCAAACTTAATGAAGCCATTCAGACAGAGAACTGCCAGCACTATACATACCAACACTTTGAGTCAAATACGCACACATGCAACAACCAAGGGATTCATAATTTCTTTATGCCATTCTCTCTGTGATTCTTCAAGAACTTTAAAGCTACATCTAGTAATTTTAGTATCAGAAAATCATGAACTTCAAAGAATACATTTAGACTGAACTTGTGTTGAATCATGAGCCCCAGTTGCACTAAGTTTGATTAATCTCCAAAAATGCCCCTATCTTGTTTTTACTTCCGGCACCACACTAGGAACGTCACTGTCATCTTTTCGATATCAACGCAGAGGACTGACGTTTCTAAGTTGTGACACTTTTATAACGTAAATGTAATATTCCGATTTTCGGGAAAGGGCAGACATGTCATTTTGCGAAAACGAAATATTTTTATTTCTTTTCTTTTATTGGAGTTAAGTATTTTATTAATTAATTATACACAATTTTCGATTTATGTGTATTTAATTAAGGGAATTTCTGATTTTTGGTAATTAAGGGTGTTTAAGGAAAAAGGGATTTATGGGAAATTGGTATTTAAGGAAAATTACACACATTAATCCCATAACCTAAACACAAATCAGAATTTCAGTTTTTCATCTCCTTCTCTGCGGCTTTGAGGAGAGAAATAAGGCTAGAGGAGTTTTTCAATTAACTGAAGCAGTTCTTGACCGTTTTCAGATCAGAGTAGAGGATTGGAACCGTTGTGAGGAACACATCGTTTGGATATCAGTTTTGTGGGAAGAGCTGCAGACTTTCAAGGCTGTTTGGATCTGGTTTGTGGCTGCAATTAGGTAAGAGACTCTTCCTATGATCTCGATTATGATTCTTAAAGTTAGATTATGTATTTGAGGCGTGTAGATGCTAGTAAAAGAGGTGTTTTTCGTTGATCAAGTATCCTAGGTAAATCTTAGGATGATTAGATAAGTTTTCTACGTTTTACTGTGCTGCAAACGATGTCAATTAGGTTAGAATCGGTTCAGAAATCGAGTTTGACGATTTTAGCGTTTTGGGGAAAACCCAGGCGGACGGGCGTCTGGATTAGTCAGACGGGCGTCCGAGACCCTAGCAGCTCAGACGGGCGTCTGCAATAGGCGGACGGGCGTCTGAGGTGAGATTTCTGATTCAGGATGTAGCCGTTTTTGGCAGACGGGCGTTTGGGGTTTAGTGGACGGGCGTCTGGTTTCGGACGGGCGTCCATAGGAGGTCAAACGGGCGTCTGGCCTGTTTTGCCTTGTCTTTTTACGGTTTTATCATTTTAGTTTGGTTTTGGGTTTTATAATCACACTACTATTGTTTTCAACCCTTATTTATGATATGATATCATTGGTTAACATAAACAAGCCTGAATTGAACTTCTGATTCGTTCAGTTAAAACACCGAGTGTACTCTTAAAGGGAGTTGAAGTTCGGATCTGTCAGAAGGGCATGATAGGCTTGTGCTTTGATGAATTAGCATTCATCACTGTCTGTGTAATTGCTAGGTCTTGTTAATGTCTAGTGGTCTAGGAGGAGAGTAGTTAATGTGAGGGAGATTAATTGAAAACACTTAGGTGGCTAATTAATCATCCTAATAAATACGTACTTGACTAGTAAAAGATTAAACAACATGTCTCTCTTGGATAGGCACCAGTCTATATCGCAATGTAGGCCTACCTCTGAAGGTGGAAGACCCGTAGGTCAAAGAACCACAAGTTCGGGGGACTTCGCTGAGATGTGCGTACTACATCAGGCGTAGTGCCCTTGAGTGCGGTTGTAGCATAGATAAGTTAAGTAGAGACGTTTAGTCAATTCATGTTGATGGGCATGGAGTGAACCCTAGATTGAGTCGGTCACACATAATCAACTAAACTTTTAATTATCTTTACTTTATAAATTGTAATTGCGATCATAGCTTCTCTTTCTTATTAAGTACGTTGTACTTACCTCAAATGCATGTTTTCTATGTGTTTGGGGTGAGAAGACGAACAGGTTGAGAATGTTTACGAGGAGGAGTTCGATGATGACGTTTGAAGACGCCTCATTGAAGACTTTACTTTTATTCTTTATTTATTCTTTATTAGATTGTTTTAGACTTTTGGTCTTTCGAGACTTGTAGCACCGTTACGTTCCTTTTGGAGGATATCGTACTTTTCTTTTGGATTCGTATTTTTCCCTGAATGTAATAAGTTACATTTCAATCTTTAGATATTGTTTCTATTCTTGGATGTTTGGAAATTTTATACCCGAGTCTTTTGCTTCCGTTTGCTTGTTCTTGATACGACGTAGTAGAGGCTTACGTATAAAGTGAATTTACTTTTATTTTATACGTGCCGAACGTTCCTTTTCCGGATAAGGACTCGGTGTCCGGGAACGGGGCGTTACAGTTGGTATCAGAGAGAAGCGTCCTTTAGGCTTCCTTTCCTTAAGAAAAGTTTCCTCTAGATCTTTTAGTAACGTTCTGGTTTTCTTTGATCATTAGGATGGTGTTCACGAGAACTGGAGCGGGCGCAGAGACTTCCAGAGTTCGACGGGAAAGTCCAACACCGGTCGTAGGAGGCGGTGTTGTGAGGCAGATTTCACCACCCCAGCGGAGTTTATCACCACCACCTCGTACTGCCACACCCACCCCAAGGTCTCAGCAGGGTTTGTCACCGAGACCTCATCCGGAGCAACCTCCACGATGGCATGTGGGGAGTTCGGTTCCGTTCACCTTGGTAAGTGATGTCCCAGCAGGTTTTGTACCACCACCAGTAAGTTACCACCCACATCAGCAAACCGTTTATCCTCCGCCAGTCAGTGTTTACCCTCCACCAGTTAGCGTTTACCCTCAACCAGTGAGCCACCCCTCACCATTGGTGTTTCATCAACAGCAACAGACCTTCTACCCACCTCCAGTAGGTCATACCCCTCGACCTACCGTACCACCTTCACTGCGGTTCGACTATCAGCAAGGTCCTGGTTATCCACCTTTTGGTCTCCAACAAGCTCAGCCAACCCCACAGCACTACCAGAATTATCATCAGGGATACTACCCTTTTCAGCCTGAACCTCAAGCGAATCCAGCCTACCCTCAGCAACAGCAGTACCAGCAGCAAGTACCTTTTGGCTACCCTCCGGTTTACCCACCAGTTAGACCAACTTTTGAGCAAGCACCGGCTGTGGATTGGTATACCAGATTGAGAAGGAATCGGGTTGAAAACTTCTACGGGAATGTGGAACATTCAAAGGCTGAGGAATGGATAAGGAGCTTCGAGAAAGCATGCAGGAATATTCGTGTGCCTGAGACCGAGATGGCACAACTGGCAGTTAGTTTCCTTTTGGGCGCATCAGAAGCTTGGATAGATGCTATACAGAGTAGCAATGGTAAGGTCACAGACTGGGAAGCTTTCAAAGCTATGTTTTACAACGAGTACTTCCCGGCAACATTACAGGCAGATAAGGCAAGTCAGTTTTTGAAGCACAAGCAGGGTATCTACATGACGGTATCTCAGTATACCAATAAGTTTAATGAGTTGGGACGATTCTATACCGAGCTTATGAAAGTGGAAGAGAGGAAGATGGCCCTCTATAAGGAAGGGTTAGCTCATGAGATACAGTCTGGCATGTTGGGATTTACAGCGAGAAACATGGCAGAGTTACTGAATAAAGCCTTGGAGGTTGAGACTTTTAGGAAGAAGGCTACAGTGGTTATTGGTAACAAGAGGAACTTTGGGACTAGTCAGGGAAATCACCGAGGAGCCCCACAACGTAATGCTAAGAAGACAACGGCTCCTCCGGCAGCTAAGGCCCCAAACGGTGCACCTTTGTGTTCCAAGTGCAACCGGAATCATTCGGAGAGAGTGCAGAGCTAGTTCAGGCGGTTGCTACTTTTGCGGAGAACCGGGGCACTTTTCTAGAGAATGTCCCAACAAGGGGAATAAGGGGAGTACGAGCCGAGGAAATGGTAGAAGCGGCCCAAGCCGACCAGTCCGAGTTTTTGCAGCTGATGCTAGGGACGCAGACCCAGAGGACGATGTTATCTCAGGTACCTCGTTGTTAATTTATTTTATGAGATATTTTTATAGCACGTTTGTTCATGCTGTAACTTTATTTAAATGAATGAACATACATCCTAGGTACGATAATGTTAGATAATCTAGTGGTCAAAGCTTTGTTCGATACGGGAGCGTCTAACACTTTTGTGTCGATCAAGGTAGCTACGAAGTTGAGTTTACCTTCGGAACCTTTAAGAAATACTCTGGAGATAACTACACCATTAGGAAAGGTAACAAAGGTAACTAGGATGATACCTCAAGTGGACGTTCAAGTCGGATCTTATCGATGCATGAGCGACTTCACAGTTTTGGACTTTTCAGATTTTGACGTGATTCTTGGTATAGATTGGCTATCCGAGAATTTTGTTCATCTAGATTGCCGAGAGAAGAAAGTGACTTTTAGGATACCCGGGAAATCAGACAAGACTTATCATGGTAATGTGTACAAGCCGAGTAAGAAGCGACATCCGATAATTTCAGCGGTTAAGGCAATTAGAGCTTGTCAGAAGGGTTGTGAAGGCTACTTGTTGTACGCAGTGGATGTGGAACAAGTGAAGCCTAAGCTAGAGGAAACTCCAGTAGTAAGAGAGTACCCTGAGGTATTTCCGGAAGAGTTACCGGGAAATATGCCGGATAGGGAAATCGAGTTTGAGATCAAACTGATACCAGGAGCGGCACCAGTTGCTAAGGCGCCCTATAGAATGGCACCGGCTGAATTAAAGGAGTTGAAGGCTCAACTTAAGGATATGCTTGAGAGGAACATAATTCAGCCTAGTACTTCGCCTTGGGGAGCCCCTATTTTGTTCGTGAAGAAGAAAGATGGTAGCATGAGGATGTGCATCGATTATAGAGCATTGAATAACCTTACCATCAAGAATAAGTACCCCTTACCAAGGATAGATGATTTGTTTAATCAATTGCAAGGCAAGAAAGTGTTCTCTAAGATTGATCTTAGGTCCGGATATCATCAGTTGAAGATCAAGGTGGCAGATATACCGAAGACGGCTTTTAGTCAAGGTATGGACATTATGAGTTCTTGGTTATGCCTTTTGGACTCACTAATGCTCCATCTGCATTTATGGACCTGATGCAGCGAGTTTTCATGCCATACTTGGATAAGTTTGTGATAGTGTTCATAGACGACATCCTAGTATACTCCAAGGATGAAAAGGAACACGAGGAACACTTAAGGATAGTGTTGGATACCTTGAAGAAGAATCAGTTGTTTGCTAAGTTCTCTAAGTGTGACTTTGGTTGAAGCAAGTCAGTTTCTTGGGACATGTCATTTCGGCAGATGGCATTCAAGTTGATCCAGCAAAGATTGAGGTAGTTGAGAATTGGCCCAAACCTACTACAGTTTCAGAAGTAAGGAGCTTTCTTGGTTTGGCAGGCTACTATAGGAAATTTGTGCAGGACTTCTCGAAGATAGCTACTCCACTCACTAAGCTTACACAGAAGAATGTGAAGTTTGAATGGACTAGAGAGTGTGAAATGGCTTTTCAAACGTTGAAAAGGAAGTTGACTACGGCCAGGTTACGGCGAGTTCCGGAGATTTTTGATAACTACGATGTCTACACGGATGCTTCGGGACGGGGTTTAGGTTGTGTGTTGATGCAAGGAGGAAAAGTGATTGCTTATGCATCTAGGCAGTTGAAGGTGCATGAGAAGAACTACCCGACACACGACTTGGAGTTGGCAGCAATAGTGTTTGCATTAAAGACTTGGAGGCACTACTTGTATGGAGTTAAGGCAAGGATCTTCACCGACCACAAAAGTTTAAAGTATTTCTTCACTCAAGAGAATCTGAATATGAGACAGAGGAGATGGTTAGAGTTCGTGAAGGACTATGATTTGGACATTCAATACCATCCAGGCAAGGCCAATATAGTGGTAGATGCTTTAAGCAGGAAACCAGTGTTTGCAGTTTCAAGCGTCGAAGATGTGACAGAAAGGCTTGATGAGCTGGAAATCAGTAGGTTTGATCAGATTGAGGATCGACAGTTTGTGGCGCCGTTGTTAGCAAGATCCGAGCTGGTGGATGATATTCGGGAGAAGCAAGATGAAGACCCGGTTTTGGTTGATTTGAAGCGAGTTGCTAGAGAGAAGCCTACAGTGGGTTATGCATTAGACAAGAATGGGAACCTTTGGTACCAAGATCGTTTGTGCGTGCCTAATGTTGGCAACCTAAGGCAGAGAATTTTGGAAGAGGCACATAGGATTGCCTTTGCAGTTCATCCAGGTGCTACTAAGATGTACAGAGACTTGAAGGAGAAGTTTTGGTGGCCTTCGATGAATGTAGAGATAGCCAAGTTCGTGGCAGAATGTGATATTTGTCAGAAAGTGAAGGCAGAGCATAAAAGACCAGGAGGAATGCTTAAGCCCTTAGATATCCCCGAATGGAAATGGGATAAGATTACGATGGACTTCATCACCGGTTTACCAAGGACTAAGGGAGGGCATGATGCGATTTGGGTAATCGTGGACAGGTTGACTAAATCTGCCCATTTCTTACCGTATTAGGTTGATATGCCTTTGAAGAAGATGACGACACTATACTTGGATAATATAGTGAAGTTACATGGAGTTCCTATCTCTATAGTCTCGGATCGAGATAGTCGGTTCATCAGTCGATTTTGGAAGAGTTTACAAGAAGCTTTTGGGACCAAGTTAGATTTGAGTACGGCGTTTCATCCTCAGACAGATGGACAATCTGAGAGGACCATCCAGACACTCGAGGACATGCTAAGAGCCTGTGTTTTGGAAGTAGGTGGATCATGGGATGATTATCTACCGGTAGCGAGTTTGCCTACAATAATAGTTATCATGCAAGTATAGGCATGCCACCGTTTGAAGCATTGTATGGAAGAAGATGTAGAACGCCGCTGTTTTGGGATGAAGTTGGGGAAAGACAGATCACAGGGCCGGAAATGGTTGAACAAGCTAAGGAGAAGGTTCAGTTGGTTAAGAAGAATCTGAAGGCAGCACAGGACAGGCAGAAAAGTTGGGCAGACGTTAGAAGAAGACCACTTGAGTGTGAAGTCGGTGATAGAGTGTATCTGCGAGCTTCGCCGATGAAGGGAGTGAAACGCTTTGGACAAAGGGAAAGCTAAGTCCAAGGTATGTTGGCCCGTTTGAGATTCTGGAAAGGATTGGACCGTTGGCTTACAAGCTTAAGTTACCGGAATCGATGTCAAGGGTCCATAGTGTGTTTCACGTCTCGATGTTGAAGAAGTGTCTGACGAGGAATGATGTTGAAACTACCATTGATCCGGAAATTTTACAAGACAATCTTGCTTATGACGAGAGACCGATCAAGATCTTGGACAGGAAGGAAAAGATGATCAAGAGACGGATGATCCCATTGGTTTTGGTTCAGTGGAGCAATCATTCACCCGAGGAGGCAACTTGGGAAGTTGAAGATGATATGATCACTGAATTCCAAGAGTTCGTGGATCTACCAGGTATGTTCTAGTTTCGAGGACGAAACTCCTTTTAAGGGGGGAGGAATGTAATATTCCGATTTTCGGGAAAGGGCAGACGTGTCATTTTGCGAAAATGAAATATTTTTATTTCTTTTCTTTTATTGGAGTTAAGTATTTTATTAATTAATTATACACAATTTTCGATTTATGTGTATTTAATTAAGGGAATTTCTGATTTTTGGTAATTAAGGGTGTTTAAGGAAAAAGAGATTTATGGGAAATTGGTATTTAAGGAAAATTACACACATTAATCCCATAACCTAAACACAAATCAGAATTTCAGTTTTTCATCTCCTTCTCTGCGGCTTTGAGGAGAGAAATAGGGCTAGAGGAGTTTTTCAATTAACTGAAGCAGTTCTTGACCGTTTTCAGATCAGAGTAGAGGATTGGAACCGTTGTGAGGAACACATCGTTTGGATATCAGTTTTGTGGGAAGAGCTGCAGACTGTCAAGGCTGTTTGGATCTGGTTTGTGGCTGCAATTAGGTAAGAGACTCTTCCTATGATCTCGATTATGATTCTTAAAGTTAGATTATGTATTTGAGGCGTGTAGATGCTAGTAAAAGAGGTGTTTTTCGTTGATCAAGTATCCTAGGTAAATCTTAGGATGATTAGATAAGTTTTCTACGTTTTTGTCGTGCCGCAAACGATGTCAATTAGGTTAGAATCGGTTCGAAATCGAGTTTGACGATTTTAGCGTTTTGGGGAAAACCCGGGCGGACGGGCGTCTGGATTAGTCGGACGGGCGTCCGAGACCTAACGACTCGGACGGGCGTCGCAATAGGCGGACGGGCGTCCGAGGTGAGATTTCTGATTCAGGATGTAGCCATTTTTGGCAGACGGGCGTTTGGGGTTTAGTGGACGGGCGTCTGGTTTCGGACGGGCGTCCATAGGAGGTCAAACGGGCGTCTGGCCTGTTTTGCCTTGTCTTTTTACAGTTTTATCATTTTAGTTTGGTTTTGGGTTTTATAATCACACTACTATTGTTTTCAACCCTTATTTGTGATATGATATCATTGGTTAACATAAACAAGCCTGAATTGAACTTCGATTCGTTCGGTTAAAACACCGAGTGTACTCTTAAAGGGAGTTGAAGTTCGGATGCGTCGAGAAGGGCATGATAGGCTTGTGCTTTGATGAATTAGCATTCATCACTTTCCGTGTAAATTGCTAGGTCTTGTTAATGTCTAGTGGTCTAGGAGGAGAGTAGTTAATGTGAGGGAGATTAATTGAAAACACTTAGGTGGCTAATTAATCATCCTAATAAATACGTACTTGACTAGTAAAAGATTAAACAACATGTCTCTCTTGGATAGGCACCAGTCTATATCGCAATGTATGCCTACCTCTGAAGGTGGAAGAACCCGTAGGTCAAAGAACCACAAGTTCGGGGGACTTCGCTGAGATGTGCGTACTACATCAGGCGTAGTGCCCTTGAGTGCGGTTGTAGCATAGATAAGTTAAGTAGAGACGTTTAGTCAATTCATGTTGATGGGCATGGAGTGAACCCTAGATTGAGTCGGTCACACATAATCAACTAAACTTTTAATTATCTTTACTTTATAAATTGTAATTGCGATCATAGCTTCTCTTTCTTATTAAGTACGTTGTACTTACCTCAAATGCATGTTTTCTATGTGTTTGGGGTGAGAAGACGAACAGGTTGAGAATGTTTACGAGGAGGAGTTCGATGATGACGTTTGAAGACGCCTCATTGAAGACTTTACTTTTATTCTTTATTTATTCTTTATTAGATTGTTTTAGACTTTTGGTCTTTCGAGACTTGTAGCACCGTTACGTTCCTTTTGGAGGATATCGTACTTTTCTTTTGGATTCGTATTTTTCCCTGAATGTAATAAGTTACATTTCAATCTTTAGATATTGTTTCTATTCTTGGATGTTTGGAAATTTTATACCCGAGTCTTTTGCTTCCGTTTGCTTGTTCTTGATACGACGTAGTAGAGGCTTACGTATAAAGTGAATTTACTTTTATTTTATACGTGCCGAACGTTCCTTTTCCGGATAAGGACTCGGTGTCCGGGAACGGGGAGTTACAGTAAACGTCGGTGCCACCGACTTTCGTTTTTAAACAGCAATGTCAGTGGCACTGTTGTTGCTATTGAAAACCAACGTCAGTGACACTGATGTTGCGTTCATTAAAAAAATTCGTGGTGTCGAAGTAATTTTTTTCGGTGCCGGGAGTAATAGGGTGCCAGTAGTAAAAACGAAGGTGCCAATAGAACCCCTTGTTAGGAAATCTACGCGGGAACGCAGCGAAATTTAAAATTTATTTTCTTTTTAACCGGGATCGACTTCGTTTAAGCAACAAGCATATATGAAGTAGATGTAGATATACCTTGGATGATCTAAAATATATCGTCGCTTTATCTACGGTTGTAGTTTCTGCACGAAGCCGCCTAAGTGTTCGGCCTCTACCGTTGATCCACACGAACAACCCGCCGGAATCCACCATTGGATTGCTACCGGTAAAAGTCAGTTGTTAGACCGTCTTTTTCTCTCTCAAAATCTCTCTAGAATAAACTCTCTATTTTTCACAAGAATTATGAACTATTGGAATTGTGATGATACAAAAGTGCTAGCCAAGTCTCCCTTAAATAGAGTGACCTGCGCCCCCTGTAGATCCCAATCTGATTTGGAGAAACTTCCTAGTAGATTGGGAGAAAGAAAATCTTTTACTAGTAAAATAAAGAAAATGGATATTCTAGATTTATCTCATTTAATTTAATATCTCATATTAAATAAATCCAAGATATTGTCAATATCTAATATTGACCATCTTTATCTTATTACCATAAATCAATTTATACAAATCTATTAATATTTGATATTAATATATGATAATATCATTAATTAAATTGCACAATTCAATTGTATCTTATATACTTAAATATGGCGCCCCATATACCAATAAACTGGCATCCGGAATATTCTTAATTAATATAATACTATGATTAATTAATTTGTAAAATACATGTGTATCAATATACACACATGCGCCACATACATATACATTATATGCATATTTAATTAATCAACTTAATTAATATCTTGTATTATATTTATTCATAGCAAATAAATATCACCATATTAATTTATCACTATAACACTTTATAGTCGAGATAAAATTTCCTTATTTGGTTATCACTATAACCGCATTTTAATCCGGCTAGATGTTCTTCTGTGTGTGACCCGATAGATTTCCGAATATGTTAGCCGTAGGAACAAAGTGCATTTACTAAAATACCCTTCATACCTAACGATCATGGATAGCGTTTAGCAACACGCCATAACCCCCAATCATTGGAAGAGTCAAATGCAATGACTACTACCTTTCATATGAAACGGTTACCGTGTAAATATAATCCTATCGTTGTTACAATATCCATACGGTCGTACGTCGAGTGTCAGTACATCAACGACCGTATCATATAATATGAATATCATGCTCTCTCAAAGTAACTCATTTACTCTCACTTTGCAAAGATTTACGAGAGTAAGACAATCCTTATAAGAAGGCCCTTTCGGATATTTACTCCTGGATACGCGATTTCCGGACGAGCAACATGAATCCTACGCATGCTTCAGTATCACACCCAATCACTACCGCATGATCGCCTTATGGCTAGGGGAAACCTCAATAGTGTCAAAGTATGACAATCCACACCGTGATGCCATGAAATCTCCGGCCTCAGGATAATTACACAACCGCCATATTGTGCGACACTTAATAAAGTAAGTGAGTCAGTCTAACGTACGCATTCTCTAATACACGTCCACGTACAGTCCAAGTGTCTCTACACTTCGATAGACGAGATCTATTCTTATCTTCAATAAGATAGAAGACATCTAATACGTGCTAGTCTTATCGTACTATCAATGTCTCATTTAATAGTAAATACAACTAGAGACATTTAAGTATCAAACTCATTAAAGTGAATCGAGATCTCATCAACCATAATCACTATTATGATTTATCTTTCACAGTCTGACACTAGGGGCATTATCATATAACAATATCGTAATTGGTCCGCTAAACGAACAAATATATAATAACATGAAATCCATTTAATATATGTATAAACACAAAGAAATAGTAGAAATGATCCGACCGGTCGGATCTGGTCCAACCCGATTGGGTTTAGGACACTATTTCAACACCCCTCTATATCAATACCAATCCAAACGTGTTGATGCAAGTAGATAGTGATGAGACCAATATAACATGAGTATTGTTAATGGAACCACAGTCGATCTACTCGGGTGACGGAGGTCGAACTAGCACCTCGCCACGTGTCATCTCCCCATTAACATAGTAATATATAACACACATAGATGAACAAACATTAAGGCCCCGTGTGGAAGGTCAACACGGCTAGATTCGTAGTTCGCCGCAACGGAGCTCAACTAGTGCAACTCGGACTTCATAACCTAAAAGGATTTGGCACAGGTCGACTCGAGTATTCCTTAGACGATTTAGCCCACGCGCACGTTATAACAGAGAAACATGGAAATAATCTTCGGCCATAAAGGCTCTGATCCGACTATTTAAACCCTAATTCAAATCCCGTTATTATCTCCTACAATTAATGGGATTAAACCACGTTTATCCATTCATCAGGGAACATGAAACAAAAATCCAACAAGGGCCCGGCCCATGCAGGCCTAGGGCACAAACCCTAAATATAAACAATTTTTAAGGAACTACGAGAGACTTGATTCCTGATTGAAACACATGATACGTAGGCAACTTGCGAAGCAATTTCTCAGGCTCGGTCAAAACATCATCCAAATTGTCACTAGGATCATATGGCCTAGATTTATAATCCGACGAGATCCATCATCGACAACGGGCACCACAGTTCGTGCAAATTTCAACTTTAAAGAGGTCGAAATCTATTATCAACCCATCCAGAGTCAATTTTGTGCATAAATTTGACCCTGGAAAGATCGAATTTCGACAGTAGATCAACCGTGATGTCATTAACGGTGTCTATATATATATATATATATATATATATATATATATATATATATATATATATATATATATGGAAATATTACTCAAAGATGCGAGTCTGCTGAGGTTCCAGCAGGGTGCTCAGCAGACTCTGATGAGCCTCAGGATTTCGTGCATAATATTTTGTACACCTTATTTAATTGTAAAAGACATATTAATTGTACACCTTATTTAATTGTAAAAGACATATTAATTGTGATTCATATAAACAATTAATATGTC
This sequence comes from Gentiana straminea, assembly GCA_036785695.1. Taxonomy (NCBI): domain Eukaryota; kingdom Viridiplantae; phylum Streptophyta; class Magnoliopsida; order Gentianales; family Gentianaceae; genus Gentiana; species Gentiana straminea. The sequence goes on along the minus strand of JAVUPR010000090.1, from coordinate 4,497,708 downwards.
AAACTCTAGTTTACTTTATGTCATAGACATAACTTTTACTTTTTACTTTTGCATGCTTGCCGCCCACATCTACATACTCAAGTGGCCGCCCAAGCTAGCTAGCTAGTCTCTCTATCTCAATTGTATCTATTTATACATCTTTTTACTCAATGAATAAACTAAGTTGAAGTTTACTCTTGTGTTTATCACATTCTCAAACTCTCTTCATGGTATCATAGCCTTACTGAGTTCTAAAATCCGCTGCAAAACTCAGTTCTTTTTCGAAAAAATGTCAACATTATCTGAAGTTTCATCTTCTTCGATAGACTCACATAATTTGCCTCGGCGGATCGGGATAACTCGAACACTCTTCTTTTACAAATCATAAACTTGATGGTAACAATTACTTGCTATGGTCAAGGTCTATGAAAATGTATATCTCCGGCCAGGGCAAGATGGGATATCCGTCCGGTTCCAAACTGCCCTCGCTCGAAACCGACCCCAAGTTTGAAGCATGGGACACGAAAAATAACCAAGTCATGACCATCCTCACGAGGTCTATGACAAAAGAGATCGATGAGAACTTCATGATGTATGACACTGCTAAGGAAATGCGGGACAATGCCGGAGACCTTTACTCAAAAAAGGACAATACATCGAAGTCTATGAACTCGAAGCTCGGATTCAAAATTGCGGACAAGGGGATATGTACGTAACTCAATACTTTAATCAACTATCTAAGGCATGGCAACACCTAGATATGTTGGAAACTCACCCTGGAATGATGTTAAAGATGCTTGCACTCTTTAAAGACATTATCGAGAAAAAGAGAGTATTCAAATTCCTTGCGGGTCGAATCCTACTCTTGATGATGTCGAGGTAGAATTCTTGCTACTAAACCTCTTCCAAATCTCAAATCCATGTTTGCTTGAGGTCAAACATGAGGAAAGCGAGGAGGAAAGTGATGCTTTCTTTGAACTCCCCGCCGACAACCCTACCGAAGGTACGCCTGCGAAGGTTAATGAGACTTACGGGAAGCCCACCGAGAAAGCCGGAAAGGCGTTCGTGATCACTTTATAAACGCACAAATCACACCAAGGACAATTGTTGGAAGCTACATGGCAAACCCACCCCCTCTAAAACCTCAAAACCAACCGGGGAAAGTCAAGGCAAACTTGTCGGTGAAGAGGAGAATGACGATGGGCGAATGCTCGGTTCTTGCCTTTAAAGCCTTTATTGCTCGGCATCGGGAAGGTAGCTCCCCTCTTTGAAATGGCCACTCATGCTAAAACGGGTATATTTTACTCACCTCTTAGTAATGAGACTTGGATTGTTGATTAAGGGCTTCTTCCCATATGACCGGTAATAAAAACCTTATTACCCAATATATGCCATGCAACCAAATTCACGAAATTAAGGCTGGCGATGGTTACGTTTCTTATGCAAAAGGTGTTGGGAAGGTTAAACTTACTAATCGATATATCTACGAGAATGTCTGTTTGTTCCACGTTAGATTTGTAACCTTATATCGTCGATAAACTCACTAAAGATCCGAATTGACCGTTGTTTTTAATAAGAATCGGTGCACATTCCGGGATCTTTCTTCTCGAAGTGATTGGGCAAGCTAAACCACCTCGGAATTTTTTGTGATCAACCTGTCGAAGAAGGCGAAGACGAGAATGCGCCTCGGCGGCTTTGCCACTCAAAACCTAGACAATATCATGTTATGGCATTATAGACTAGGACATCCAAGTTTTGGTTATTTAAAGTCTTTAATTCTGAATTGTTTAAAGGATGTAATCTTAATGATCTTCAATGTGATATTTGTCAATTTGCTAAACTCACCAAATCTGTGTATGCTAAGTTACCTCACTTGCCCTCTTCCCCTTTCACCCTAATTCACGGTGATGTATGGGGACCCTCGAGAGTGAAAAGTATAACGGAAAAAGGTGGTTTGTAACCTTCATTGATGATCATACCGAAACACTTGGTTGTTCTTAATGAAAGACAAATCGAAGTTGGACCTATCTTCCAAGAATTTTATCACATGGTCTCCACCCAATTTGATACTAAGATCAAGATCTTAAAGGCGATAATGCTCGGAATACTATGAGTCTAACCTCGGTAACTTCTTGACAAACGGATGAATTGTTCATATCGGTAGTTGTGTGGAAACACCTCAACGAATGGGGTTCTTTGAAAGAAAGAACAGACATCTGTTTGAAATGGCCGTATCAATCATGTTCACTACACATGTTCCTAAATACATGTGGGGTGAAGCTATATTGACCGCAACATATTTAATCAACGGACTTCCCGGCAGAGTGTTAGGTTTCAAAACTCCTCTCCAAACCTGCCGACCACACACTCCCGCTCTCATCTTATTACCCAATTGCCTCCAAAGATCTTTGGTTGTACTTGTGTTTGTTTATATCCATGCTCAACACGAAGTAAACTTGATCCTAAAGCTCATAAGTGCATTTTCCTTGGATATGCACAGACAGAGAAGGTTACAAGTGTTACTCACCTACCGAAAAGAAATTTTACAATTCTATGGATGTGAAATTCTTTGAAAGGACTCCATATTACGACAAACCTGCGAGCCGATCAACGATGGAAACCGATTGAGATTGAACTAAGTCCGTTCCCTCGGAAACCATTTACCCTCGGCGAGTCCTAACCCTCGGCGGACTCATAACCTTCGATCCCGCGGATACTCACATTGCGACCCTCGGCGGTCTGCGACCCGAGCCTCGCCGAACCGGAACCTCGGCAACCTGCGAACCGAGTCCGCCGGACCTCGGCCTGCGACTCTCGGCGGTCTGCGAAGTGGATGACAGACCTATTGCTCTAAGGAAAGGGAAAAGATCATGCACTGATCATTCTATTCATACTTATTTATCTTATGATCAGTTGTCTCCTGTCTTTGTCATGTTTACACAGGACATGGACTCTCACTCTATCCCTAGAAATATTCATGAGGCCCTTCAAAATGATAAGTGGAAGGTCATTGTTAAAACAGAGATAGGCTTGCTCTCCCGGATAATCATACTTGGGACCTCACAACTCTTCCCAAAGGCAAGAAAACGAGTTAGGCTGCAGATGGTTATTCACTATCAAATACAATGCGATGGTAAAATTGACAAGTATAAAGCCGATTGGTAGCAAGGGGATTCACTCAAACTTATGGCATTGACTATAAGGAAACTTTTGCACCGGTAGCAAAGCTCAACACCGTCGAGTGCGATTTCCCTAGCTGTCCAACTTGGTAGCCTCTTCACCAATTGGACATCAAAAATGCCTTTCTAAATGGGGACCTCACCGAGGAGGTTTATATGACCGTACCCCATGGTTTTATCAATCCTCATACTCAAGGCAAGGTGTGCAAGGCGAGGAAATCTCTATATGGCCTGAAGCAATCACCAAGGGCATGGTTTGGGAAACTCACTACTGTGGTTAAAGCTGCTGGATATCATCAATGCAACTCTGATCACACCATGTTTGTCAAGACAACCAACCATAGGAGGTCCATTCTAATTGTATATGTGGATGATATCATCCTTACTGGAGATGACTCTACTGAGATCCAGAACTTGAAGACTCTACTTGGCAAAGGTGTTCCAAGTTAAAGATCTGGGCTACCTCAAGTACTTTCTTGGTATGGAAGTAGCTAGAAACACCAATGGCATTTCAGTCTCCCAAAGGAAGTATGTCCTGGACCTACTGAAGGAAACTGGCATGATGGGATGCAAACCTGCTGTATCTCCAGTAGACCCCAGTCATACCCTACTACATGGTGACATTGCTGTCAGGAAAGAACAATATCAAAGGCTTGTAGGCAAACTCATATACCTTTCTCACACAGACCCGATATTGCATATGTGGTCGGTCGGTCGGTCAATTCATGCATTGCCCTACCGAGCAACATTGGGATGCGGTGAATAGGATACCGAGGTATTTAAAATCCACTCCCGGCCAAGGCACGCACTTCACCAAGTCTATTGATAGATCAATCAAGGTCTACACCGATGCTTGATTGGGGTGGATGTCACATTGACAGGAGGTCTACCACAGTATTGCTCATATATATGGGGGAACCTGGTTACTTGGAGGAGCAAGAAACAACCTCGTGTCAAGAAGCGATCTTGAAGCCGAACTAAGGGCACTTGTACTTGGCATTTGTGAAGCTCTATGGCTAAAAAGTACGACCGAACTTCAAAGAACCGTATCGGCAACCTATCACACTCGGTTGTGATAATAATTCAACCTTATGCATGGCGAAAGATCCAGTCCATCATGATAAAACCAAGCATGTGGACATTGACGACACTTTCGAAGGAGAAGATTGATGCCAAGATTATTCAACTCCGGTATGTTCCCTCGGCGGATCGAATGCGATATTCTTACCAAGGCTATTCCACCTCTTATGTTCGGCGGACTAAGTAGCAAACTTGGCCGCATCAACATATACGACCCGGTTGAGGGGGGTGTGGAAATATTACTCGGCAAGATACCGAGTCCGCTCGAGGTTCCGGCGGGTGCTCGGCGGACTCGATGAGCCTCGGATTTCGTGCATAATATTTTGTACACCTTATTTAATTGTAAAAGACATATTAATTGTACACCTTATTTAATTGTAAAAGACATATTAATTGTGATTCATATAAACAATTAATATGTCAAACTCTAGTTTACTTTATGTCATAGACATAACTTTTAATTTTTACTTTTGCATGCTTGCCGCCCACATCTACATACTCAAGTGGCCGCCCAAGCTAGCTAGCTAGTCTCTCTATCTCAATTGTATCTATTTATACATCTTTTTACTCAATGAATAAACTAAGTTGAAGTTTACTCTTGTGTTTATCACATTCTCAAACTCTCTTCATATATATATATATATATATATATATATATATATATATATATATATATATATATATATATATATATATGCGGCTTCTATCAACACCACGAATTTGCTTCCGGCACCCTATAAATTACTTTTAGCACCACATTGAATATTATTATTATTTTTTTACCTCAACACCACAAAAAAATGACACAATTACTACTTATACCACCATTTTTAAAAAATACAATTGAGTCATTTGTTAATAAAAATGGACCAATTTAATCATTTATCTATTACAATAATCATTATCAACACCATCCATCTCCATGGACCCCGATCCTCTGCTGTAAAAGGAGCACAGCAGCCCGTGCTTTGTGAAGCAAAACGGCGTCATTTTGGCCCGAAACGACGTCGTTCGGTTCCGACCTTAAAAAGGAAGAAAAAAAAAACAGAATCAAAACGGCGTCGCTTCGGCTCGAAACGACGCCGTTTCGAGCTCATAGCACAGCACGGCAGAGGCAATACGGCAGAGGATCGCAATTCCCATCTCCACCACCATCTTCTTCATCTCTTCCACCTCCCACCTTCCATAACGAAACACCACCCACCCATCCCCTGGATATGGCCTAGTGGTGAGGAACGGGGTGTTATAATGACAGCCGGACCCTAAGCTGGAGGTCAGCGGTTCGATTCCCGTAAAAGGGGTTGATTTCCGATTGATAACACCCTTCAGTGATGAGAAACCAGCAAGCCCCTGACTCTGAACTCTAGGTTACCTGATTAACCTCTCCCCACATTCCTGTAGGATCAGGGGTGGGAGGGCCTTCATGGTTAGGGTTTAACCATTTTTCAAACACCTCCCACCCTCATCTCCCTCTTACACACCAAAACCACCCCATATTCCTCTTTTTAATTTCATTTTCCTCCCTTTAATTTCATCTTCAATAAAGAAATGTTAATTTCTCTTCATTCAGGTCATCTTCTCCGGTTACCATAGCTGCCACTGCCATTGCTCCGCCGCCCCTCCAAATCCAATACCCCTTTCTCTGAAAATCAAAACCCCATCCCTTGCTGTGAAATCGCGGCTCTCTACCTCCCCGTTTGGAAAATTGCAGCTCCTTCTCTCTCGTCGGGTAAATCACAGCCCCTCCCGTTCGGAAATCGCAACTCCTTCTTTCAAAAATCGCGGCTTCGAGGCTCCGGCGAGTTACAATTTTTTTTTTGAAAGGGCGACTTACGATTGAAGGGAAAAAGAGAGATAGGTTTTCAGATTGGAGGGGAGGGAAGGATTTACAGTAAGGAGCGGGATTTACGGTTGGGAGGGGATGGGGTGGGGGCGGCTGATGACAAGAATTTAGGGTTTATTTTGAAGATGAAATGGGAGGAAGATGGGCGATTTCCGACGGGGAAGGGAGGTGGGGCTGCAATTTCGCAGCGGGGAAAGGAAGGTGGGGCAATTTCCGGCAGGGAAGGAGGGAGGAGAGGTAGACCCGGCCAAATGGTGGAATCGGAACCACCGGTTTTATACAGTGCCGGTTTCTGCCGGTTTGACGAACCGGCGGTTTACTGTTCAAAACCGCTGGTTGCTGGTTTGGGCCGGTTCCGGTTTACCCGGGTTTGCTCCCGGTTCAGATCACGGTTCCGGCCACGGTTTAAAATTTTCATAATTTTTTTTTTCTTTTCATTTTCACATAATACTTATTATTTTCACTATAATAACAAATTATTATTCTTTTCACTATAATTACTAAAGCGAGAGTAATATATATTTTTTTAAAATAGTTTTTATTCGTTTTAAAAATAATATTAATATTGTGTTATTTTATTTATATGTAAATAATGTTATTTTAAAAAAATTATGTTGTTTTTTCAACGCTTGTACCGGTAATTCGGTTACCGGTTTTTATAGTAATAAGAACATGTATATCGTACCATGTCTCATGATCTATATGTTATATAGTATAGTTTAAAAAATGTAAATGTGATTATAAAATAAATTATTTTTAGATTTATGAAATTATAAAATAAATTATATAAAACACATAAAACTTGAATAACAAATAAAATAGGTTCATTGAATAACAAATAAACTTGAATAACAAATAAACTACATCATACTCTTTTATTCGTATAAAATAGGTTCGTTGGGTCCAAAAAGGTTGTCCGTATCATATTGCGGTACCCTGAATTCTCTGGCAAAAGCGGTGATAAGAAATGGAAAGAAAATATAACTATCGCCTGCATGACCCATAGTTATCTGACCAATTCTTTCCACGATGTATTGGCCTACATCTATTAGCTCATTCGTAAGAAAAGAATACGCAATGATGTACATCTCAATGGTCGGTTCAGTGTGGTTTACAGTACCATGAAGGTGATAGGCAAGAAACAAAATCACCATCCGAACGACTTCAGGGGTCCATCTACGAGGGTAATGTTGACCGCTCCTTCTAACCATAGGTGCCCAGAGGTGAGTCTCACCAAAATGTCGTACCATGTTAGCATGCAATCTTTCAGTCCAATGGAACGGTCTGAAAAAATCAACATCACGAGGGATATCTTCAAGTAAATAATACCGGTTGATCCAACACGGTGTGAATTGGACGCGTACACCACGCCATGTGAATTCTCTTGTTACATTTCCTGTTGTAGCAACAATTGCGTAGAACTCACGAACGATTCATCTCGTAACTGGGGTGGGGGTCAGTGACGAACCCATACCACCCTACACTTTCCACCAATTCCGTAATCTCAAAAGGTAGACTTTCCCATGCCAATCTCCGTTCACCAACAATAGCTCTACCCATCCAGTTTTCACGGTACTCAATAAATTGATCGTATGATGTGAATCGAGTCTCGTAAGGATGTTCGTCCCATGGCACACCACCGTCATCCTCATCGGTAATTATAGGGGCATGTGGATTATCCATTGTTAAATATTAAAAATTAATTATCCAACTATCTATTCAGACTATAAGAAGTATACGAATAAATCAGAACAACTTCAAATTTCGGATTACATATAACGGTTATAAAAAAAATTACATTAACTAACCAATTTTACTTATAACTAAACCGAATTGAAGTAACGATTAAATCAGAACAACATCAAATTTCGGTCTAGTAAAGTAAATTTGATTATAAAATTCAAATTTTTTTACACTTGTAAAAAAATTAGTTGAATAAAATACAGAACCAAATTTACTTATAACTAAAACCGTATTGAAGTAACGATTAAATCAGAACAACTTAAAAAATCGGTATTGTAAAGCAAATTTGATTGTTGTTTTTAACAACTAAACAAACTTGATAATCAAAGAATTGAATAGAAGATGTAAGAATTGAGTAGAAGATTTAAGAATTGAGATGTAGAGATTGGTGTAGGAATTTTTGTATGAAATGAATGGTATTTATAGAAATTTTTTGGAAGAGTTTGGAAAAATAAAATAAAATAAAATTATATAGCCGTTGCCATGAAAATAGCCGTTGGACGGTTCCGGTTCCGGCCGGTTTCAAAAATCCGGTTCAAACCGGCGGTTCCGGTTCCGGTTTCGGTTCCAAAAATATCAAACCGACAACAAACCGGCAAACCGACGGTTTAACAAACCGGCGGTTTGACAAACCACCGGTTCCGGTTAACCGTGGCCACCTCTAAGGAGAGGTTGGATGAGTAATTAGGGTTTTTTAAAAATGAGAAGGGAAATATTGTATTTAAAAAAGTTAAGGACTAAATTGTTAATAAGTTGGAATTTTATTATTTTGTGGTGCCATGATAGTAATTTCGTGGTGTGTTGAATTAAATGAAAAATAATAAGAAAAATGGTTTCGAAAGTTGATTTGTGGTGCCGATAGAAGCCACCTATATATATATATACATTGGACTTTTATTCGCACCACATCCGATGTACCGTGTACCACAGTAGAATCGATCATGGGAAAGTCGAATGTACAAAGCAACATTCGACCTTCCCATTGTCGATTCTCATTCGATGGTGCGGGAAGTCGAATGTTGCTTGTATATTCGACTTTTACATAGTCAATTCTGTGAAAATGATGTGGTGTAGGCTGAGCTTGGGTCGGGTTGAGTTCATTTGGGTTGGGTTTTCACGTAGTATAAGTCGGGTTGGTTTGAGAAAATACTAACCCAAACCAAACCAAATTATTAGAAAACCCAATGGTTTGGTTAAGGTTGGTTTCGGGTTGGGTTGGACTGGGTTTCGGGTTTTAAGCCATAATCAATATATTTATAATCAAACTTTCATGCTATAAAATCAATACACGTATTTCATCGAAATTAAAAATTAAAACCACATATCCATAGTAATAATAATTAAAGAGATCAATAATTAAAGATAACAATTTCTAGTGGACATCATATTACGAGTCTACTAACTTATAACACAACCAACAACATATGAAGATAGAAAAAAGAGTAGTTAAACATCAAGGAAAACATACATAGAAAATATAATGTAAAAAATATAAATATTCATGATTCATATGAATAAATGATTAAATTCATCAAATAGTCATTTTAATCTGATTATTGAATTTGATTAGATTGTCTAACATATATTTCTCCATATTCAATTATCATGCCATAAGAATAAATGATGATCGAAAATGATAATTAATATAAATAACCATTTTTTTTTGGCTATGAATAGAATAACCTATTGCAATGTCTTTCGGGTTGGGTCGGGTTGAACCAAAAAAAGAAATAAAAAACCCAAAACCAACCCAATAGCATTCGGGTTGGGTCAAAAACGGGAAATTGGAAAATCAGGCCATTGTAACGTCTGAAACATTTTTTGACATTTTTTTCAGGTTCCACGTCCAAATTTGGACGATTTCGTCCAAATACACTCAAACCCTCCAAATTTGGATTCCTTTTCGTCTCAATCCATTCACTGACCAAATTTAGACGGAATCCGTCCAAAATTCGGACTCTATGTCCAAATTGTGACGAATTCCGTCCAAATTTGGACGGAATTTGGACTTCTCGCCCAAAAACACTGGTGAACATTTATGGCTGATTGGTCGAAGATGGCTGATTATATTGAAAGTAGATTCATTTCGCGTTGTGGTTTGGGAATGATGAAAAGCAGCGGTTAGTTTTTTTTCGAGTTGGGTTTGCAGCTGCTCGGTAGGACCTAACAATTGAATAGAGGTTTTCATTCTTCCTCCCTTCTTCTTCTGTGTTTCACCTTCCCGTTCTAGTGCGGTAAAAATGGTTGTTTGCCGATTGCATAAGGATGGAGATGGACAAGGTAAATTATATCAGGCATGGATAGGGCTCTGCTTGGCTGTTAATTATGGTTGATGTGGGGTTTGTAAGGTTAGTAAATCGAGATATTGTTCAAGATAAAAATGGTGTTCAGCCTATACGCTTTGATCGGCCACCAACCAAACCTAGCAATAGTTGTTATCCTTCCCTCTCCATTACAACCTGGTCACCGGTGTATTTGGACGAGAAGTCCAAATTCCGTCCAAATTTGGGCGTTCGCCCAAATTTGGACGGAATTCGTCACAATTTGGACGTTGCGTCCGAATTTTGGACGGATTCGGTCCAAATTTGGTCAGTGAATGGATTGAGACGAAAATGAATCCAAATTTGGAGGGTTTGAACTAAATTTGGACGAAATCGTTCAAATTTGGACGGGGAACCTGAAAAAAATGTCAGAAAATGTTTGACCTGAAAAAAAATGTCAGACGTTACAGTGGCCTGATTTATCAATTCCCCGGTCAAAAACCAACCCAAATATTTTGGTTTCAATTGGTTTTGGTTATTTCGGGTTGGTTTGGTTTAAGTTTTGGGTTGGTTTGAGTTTATTAGGTTTTCTATTCAGCCCTAGATGTAAGACAAATGATAGATATGATTTTGCAGCTTATTTCGTTATATATTTAGTGTTATTTGTTTATAAGGACGTGTTTTGGGACTTAATTAGGCACTTAGGACACCCAAAAAAGATCATTAGTTATAAGGACAAAATCACATCAATTTGACAAAATTAAACCTATATGCTTAAATATCTACGATGAACTTTCCGTAAGATGCTCGGTTTCAACCTCAATGGAAACCAATCTATATTCATGCCGCCGATGCTTCCCCGTTCCTCTACTCAATTTATCAATTCTTTTTCATACATTCTCCGTCTCCACAAGATCTACGAAGACGATAACTACCGCACTTGATCACCGAGCTCCGTCCCGATGGTGACGATCCGTTCTCCCGGATTTCTAAAGGCCCATTGCATGAAACCGAAGCGCTTCAATTTTGAAGCAATTAGTGTCCACTATCGCTAATGTCATCAATTGGGTGTAGCACATAGGGACATCCGTCGTAAAAAAATAAAAATAAAAAACAACATTATAAGGGACGGTGAGCAATTGGTTGCCTCTAGCTCTATACTTTGGGGTAAAGTTGGGAGGCATTTTTGGGTTGCATTTTCATTTGGTTTTATGTTTACGGTTTTGGAGTGTATCGGTGTGCTCTTGCCGGAATGTATGCGGACGTACCATTCTTTTGTGATGCTTGCATACATTCAAATACCTTATGACTAAGATTAAATGAGTTGTTCTTGGAATTTAAGCAAAGCGAGATGTTTGTGTAATTAATCGGCAATTTGTCCAACTAGATTGGTTGAAACCGAAGTCGCTTCAATTTTGAAGCAATTAGTGTCCGCTATGCTCGCAATAATTTTCTCTATGTTGGTCATTTTTCTTGTTTGTGATGCTTGTCTTGATGTTATCTTTGGACCGCACTCTTCATATATTGAAGAGTGCAAACAAGTGCTTTATCTGTCGCTCCTATTTTTATAGTTGCGGTTTTTGTCTCTTTGGTTTCCCCTTTGGCTTTGGTCTTGCTCATGTTGCGGATGCGGTTCCAATCTTCATGATGTCTTTCTTTTCTTTGTTATTATTGCTTTGATGGTTTTTTTTTTGTTTTTTGAGGCATCATTTTGGTTGCAAATGGTGTTTTTTTGGTTGTATTGCTTTCGCTTCTTTGTTTTGATGCGGTTGGGAAGTGATTCATCTTTAATTTGCGGCTCTTATCTTGGCTATTTGAGTTTTGTTGATTTTATCTTTGGATTTGCTTTGGTTTTTTTGGAAGAAGTTTTGTCGGTTTTCTTCTCTTGTTTGTGAAAGAATTCATATCTAAATGCCGATGCTTTGGATGCACATCAAGAAGATTGTTGTTTTGGAGTCTTCTAAGCTTCTATTCCATTTTTCTCGGGTCGTTTTTCTTCCGTTACCTCGCCTTGCTCCAGGTTTGGTTAGTGTTGCTTTGGTTTGGGCATTGATGCTTCTTGAAGATCTTTCTTCTCGTTAATGCAAATGTGACTAATGATACACCCGTCGTCGTTTTTTTCTATTTCGGTCCCGTATCTTTGTTTTGGTTGGCTCTTTTTTGGGGAATGCTACTTCACTTCTCATGTTTCTTCCGGATAGAATGTTGAACCCGCTATGTGTTTAGATAAACCCGCTTCGTTGTTCCTTTTTATCTTTACTTTACCTTTCGTCGCTTTACCCGGTCTTTGCAGCTTCCTCCCTTGAATCGCCCTTGCATATACCGGTGATGCTTCGCCGCTCGCAATCATATTCTAATCTTGCCACTTTTGAAGAACTATTCGAGGATTGTAGAAATTCGTGTAATAGAACTTAGTTCAATGTGTCTAGTAGTTCCTTTGTGTTAGCTTTTAGAGCATTAGTTATTCCGTTTCGGCTTTACGTGAACGAATCGATCTTGAGCTTCGACTGTTATAGTTAGAGAATTGATGCAGTGACATCGATGTCACTGCATATGTCACTGCATATACAATTTTCAAAGTTTTTGTTTTCCATTGTTTATGCAGGAAAGCTTTCTAAATTATGATGTATTGGAAATGTGAAAAAATAGAAATAAAAGTTGGATACTTTGGTATGATTATTAAAGGCTTTGGATGATGTTTTATTTTTTCCTTTTTTTTTAGTAATGATCCGGACACAACCGTTGTGACACAACAAGTGTCACATCGTGTATCGACACCGTTGATCATGATGTAATAATGATCAATTAGTTTAACATGCATCACCTTGAAACAAAGAAAGAAAAGCTATACGTTGATGGTGGGTTTGTGCTCGAGTTTGGTTTGAATATGTTTATCAATTCAATGAATACCAAAGATATGCTCGAGTTTGGTTTGAATATGTTTATCAATTCAATGAATGCCAAAGATGAAAAAGGGGAGTTGAGAATTGCTTAAAATCATATGCTCACTATGTGTAACTAACTTTCCCTAGTGAATTTAGTGCTTGTGTGGTTTTTCCTTTTGAGTTTTATGGGAATTGAGGAATTACCTAAAGTTTAGAATGAGTAATGACCCGGACACAACCGTTGTGACACAACGAGTGTCACATCATTTATCGACACCGTTGATCATGATGTAATAATGATTAATTAGTTTAACATGCATCACCTTGAAACAAAGAAAGCAAAGATATACGTTGATGGTGGGTTTGTGTATGATTTGGCGATGTCATTGCATAAAATTCCAATGTCACTGCAGAAATTGTTGATGTCACTGCATAAATTGCCGATGTCACCGCATAAAATGTTGATGTCACTTGCATATCTGATTGCCGATGTCACTGCATAAAATGTTGATATCACTGCATATATGATTGCCGATGTCACTGCATAAAAAATATGAATTAAGGTGAAATATTTATGTTGATCGTAGTTTTATATCAAAAGATATAACCATTTGAAGTCGATTTTATGAAGAAAATAAACCGATTTTATGAAATTAAGTCGGAAAAATACCAAATGTCATCACGGTGTTGCTTCATCAAATGTCACTGCATCCCGGTGATCACTGCATCTCGATGGTCACTGCATCGTGGTGTCTCTGCATCGGGGATGGTCAATGTATCGCGGTGTCACTTCATCGCGATGTCTCTTGCATATATGATTGCCGATGTCATTACATAAATTGTTGATGTCGTTCATATATAACTGCCGATGTCACTGCATAAAATATTGATGTCATGCATATATGATTGCCGATGTCACTGCATATATGATTGCCGATGTATGGCGGTTGTCAGTGCATCACGGTGTCATTTCATCGTTGCGTCTCCGCATCGCAGCTGTCAGTGCATCGCGGTAGTGAATGGAAAAAAAAAAAAAAAATTCATTGTCCGCCGAATGAAAAAAAAAAAAAAAAAAAGAAAAAAAAAACTTTCAGCGTCCAGGTGAAGTAAAATTAAAAAAAAAGCTAAACACAACATGAGCATGAGTTTCTAATCTAAATTAAATAAAAAAAAGTAAATAAACATTCACATACAGGATATAAGGCATCCGTTCCAGGTTTCCTTTTTTTTATTTATTTATTTATTTATTTATTTCTTCATTAAGGGTAGTTGGGTCTATCTACCTATTTTTTATCCTTATAACTAAGTGTTTGTTTTGGATGTCCTTTTTGCCTAATTAAATCTAATATCCGTCCTTTTCATTAATTGTCCCAATATATATTTATTTAATTTTTTAGCAAAAATTAAAAAATCCGTAAAAAAAAATTTAAATTCCCGTACTCCACAAAAAAAGGAATAAAAAATAAATTACCAATCCAAGGAATATACTTATATTCGGCCAGAACTACCGATCACGACGTAGAAAATCGGCAGCTGACGTGAAACACAACCCTCCCATTTTCTCCTGCAATTCTAGCTGTCTGCAATGGCGAAGGGACCTGGACTTTATTCCGAGATTGGCAAAAAAGCTCGGGGTATTCCGCTCTATGATTTATTTATATTCGTATCTTCTCTTAATTCTTTTGATGAATGTAACAATTTATATGTTTTTTATCCGTTCGACTTCTGTTATTTTTGTAGATCTTCTATACAAAGATTACAATGGAGACCACAAATTTACTCTCACCACATACACCGCCAACGGCTTGGTGAGTTTACGTTTGTTTTTCTCATTTTACGTGTTTTCACGCGCTTGATTTGTGCATATGGTACATGTGTTGTTTAGTTATTATGGTTTGGGGAATAACACTTGACATTTCGGTGTTTGATATCTTGGTGGTTAAAGATTATTACTATTGTGGCTTCTGTGAAGTTAGGGCATATTGATTTTTTTGTTGATTTTGGAGCTAGTGAGCATTAGGAATAAAATCCAAATGTGATGTTATTGTTTTCTCAAGTCGTGCTTGATGACTTGGAGGAAACCGAAAACAACCTGTATATAAATGTTGCTGGTCTGGTTTTTGAGAATTTATTGAGTTCCCTGTATCTTTTAGGTAAGCAGGAGATGATGAATTTAACTCACTGCTAACAAAAAGTACCGGTATAGATTTAGAAATTACAATTCTGCGAAACAGCTAGAACTTTTAGTTGAGATTGTAGTATATCAAATTTTGATTGCCTTTCAGATAAATCTAGGATAATACTGTATATCAAGTTGGATGCTGGTTGGTTATAAATATGCTTTCCTTCTGCATGGTTTCTAATTGATGTGATAGTACACTGTGGATTACCTTTTCTTAGTAATGCATATACATTGGTCATATCATATATGCAACTAAGTACATTCTGAAATCAGAAACTAATTTCACCACTTATCTCATGCCGTAAGTTTGATAAATTGTTGTAACATGTATTGTGATGACCCTGTTAATCTAGTTTCCCTTCCTATAGCTTAGCTGGACACGTGAAACAAGATGCAGCATTTCCCTTACTTGACTGATTTATTCCGTTTCACTAGGTTAACTTCTTGAAATGCCGTGCTTGGTAAAATTCTGAACATGTATCTCCTTTCCTTTGCAAAGCTGATCTGACTTTCTTAGCTGCAGCTGATGCATCATCAGAGAAGAAATTTCTTGGTGATGTTTTGGGACATTAGGATTCTTGATTTTGAGGGGGAAAAGCTTCCTTGGGTGTCGGATTTTCTTTCATTATTTGCATTGGGTTTTGATGGAAGCTAAAATTAATCTATCTTGTCTTATCCATTTAGATTTATATTAATATATAAGGTTAAACGAGAAAACTAATCGGTTCCTTTCTTTGAGGGGAACTGTTTTTTTGTTGTCGGAAATTAGTGGACACCTCAAAAAAAGAAGAGAAAAAATTAGTGGACATGGTCGTTGTCATGTAGGTGTCTTTTCTTCGATAGACTTTTGGTGTCTTCTTGTTTTGTCATGATTGTGTTGCTGTTGAGGAAAGCTTTCATTATAAATATGTGTTATGTGATTTTCGGATGTATTTACCTGCTTGTATCAGTTTGAACTTGGAAGTACAACTGGAGTGACTATTGGAAATATACTCCAGTCTTTAGCTTCTTAATACCAGAGCACTTCAAAAGCCTGCAGTGTTGAATTTCCTTTTTGTAGAAGATTTCTTTAAGGCTTAAACTTCAGTATTCAGAATCGCTAACTTGTTCGCTTCGAATATGTGCAACTCTTACTTGCCAATCCGAAATCATTATGTTTCATGTATAATGTAACATTTTTTTAGCATTTGAAAGCATGGTTGTTGTTGCAATAGAGTGATTGCTGTCACAAACTTAGTAACTTCGGTACCAACTATTACTGCTTACTCTCTCTCTCTCTCTCTCTCTCTCTCTGTGTGTGTGTGTGTGTGTGTGTGTGTGTGTGTGTGTGTGTGTGTAAACATATACATTAAAGTCTACCATCAATACATATGAGAAATTTAACATAATAACATACACTTTGGAATTACGTATTGTGCCAAAATTGCTATGCATCTGGATACTTGTAACCAGAGCCTGGTCCTTATTGTTAATCCGCTGGAAAGCTGCAACTTGAGCTGCACTTGGCATTATGATTTGTTATACTGGGAATTTTCTCTGTTGGAGAAAAAGTGTGCGATGATCAATTTTCATATTCGTAACGTTTCAGGCCCTCACATCATCAGGACTCAAGAAAGGCGAATTGGTTCTGGCCGATGTGACTGCAAAGCTTACAAACAAAAACATCACTACTGATGTAAAGATCGACACCAACTCAAAGGTATGTTGATGCTTTGTCTCTCCTTAATTTTTTGTTATAAGTTCATTGGTATGTATCTCTCAACTGGAGTTGGGAGCTTGACATATTTTTTTATCAATCTTGTCACCGTATTTTTATTTTTATTTTTTTTTATGTGTATTTCATTTGGGCAATTTTCTTTTCTTTACTGGAGGGGCATCATTCTCCAGATTCCATATTAACTTCTGATTCACTTTTTTGACAATGCTTGATTTTGTTTTCTATTTATGAATTAATTTATTGTGTATAAAATGTGTTATTTTTCTATGTAGCTTTTCACAACCATCTCAATTGATGAGGCTGCTCCTGGACTGAAAACCATCTTCACCTTTACTGTTCCTGATCAAAGATCTGGAAAGGTACTCCATATCTAACTTCTTTTTAGTTCTTTTTATGTACCGTGTATAGTTTTCAAATACCGGTTATTATGCTAGAAATATCCGATGGGAATAGTAGATGCTCGACTTCAGAGACGTTAGTTGTGTGACTTTTTTTAGATTTTGTTGACAGGTGGAGCTCCAGTATTTGCATGAGCTAGCTGGAATTAGTACCAGCATGGGTCTTACCGCAACTCCTGTTGTTAATTTTTCTGGAGTTATTGGGAAACCCGGGCTTTCTGCTGGGGCTGATCTATCTTTTGACACTGCTTCTGGGAAGTTCACCAAGTACAATGCTGGTTTAAGTTTCTCTTCCACTGATTTAATTGCCTCATTGGCCCTGTAAGTACCCATTTGTTTCCGCTTTTCTTATTTTGTTTCTTTTGATGTTGTTGTTTAAGATTTCGTTCTTGATTTGTATTACCTGTTAGGAACGACAAGGCAGACACTCTGGTGGCTTCCTACTATCATACAGTGAGCCCTACAAATACTACAGCAGTTGGGGCAGAGTTGAGCCACAGTTTCTCAACGAATGAGAACACTCTCCACATAGGTACACAACACACGTTAGACCCTCTGACCACAGTGAAGGCTCGCGTGAACAACTACGGGAAAGCAAGTGCTCTGATTCAGCACGAGTGGCGTCCTAAGTCTCTGTTTACCATATCAGGTGAAGTTGACACAAGGGCTATTGAGAAGAGTGCAAAGGTTGGTTTGGCTATTGCCCTTAAGCCATAAAAGCTACTTAGTTTGATTAAAGCTTTTGTGATATTGCGATTTGGGCTATATTCCCCATGCCCTGTCAGTTTGTTGGGGGTGCAGAGAATAATAAAGTAGGAAACAATGCATTGAATCTCCATTGCCCGTAATTGGGGTTGGGTTTTTTCTTGTGTTTTTGCATCCGTCTGGTGGCACCAATATTGTAGTCTGTGACCTTGTTTTTTTTGAACGTTTCTTCTGCTATGACCACTCACAGATTTCATGGTATCCTTACTATTTGATATATTGGGCGTTGCAGAATCCCCCTGCCCCTAATAAAAGAGCTTTATAGGCATTTTTAAGTTCCTGGGTGATATGCTACTCTTACAACTTACAAGTGATATGGAAAATAATTCCATCACATTCAACTTTCTGTGATATGATAACACATTTATCTTGTCACATGTAAAAATCGATTTTCACAAAGTTGATTATATTGTTTATATATTTGTATTCTTGTGAAGTCAGTGCGTGAGGCCGACTTTTTACTAGTCAATCAAGTCTGTGTTAAGTAGAGGTGTAGGTACTTCTGCTAAATGAACATAGTTGCTCACTAACAAGCTATGGCGGATCCACAAATGTTTTTTTAGTGGGGTCCGTAATTAAATGTTTTTTAGTGGGGTCCGTAATTTATTTTTCAAGTAAAACAAATATTTCACGGGGTCTAAAAATATTTTTCTATAGGTAAAATGTGGAGTTTTTATTTTTTTAACGGGGTCCGTGGACCCTATTATGTTACACATGGATCCGCCTCTAATAACAAACTCGTGTTTGACTCGTTAGTATCTGTGATCGTTTGTTTATTTAGCTTAACAAACCAAGCTTGAACAAGATTTTAAGCTCGTTTTCTAAACAAACGAACATGAACTTACTCGTGAACGTTCAATTATGTTTGTGAGCCTGTCGATATAGGTAAATCAATGTACAACCCAACTTTAACTCATAAGTGATAAGACATCTATTAATTTAATAGAATATTTATAGATTTGTCATAATATTTTTATTATTATAATATTCGAATATTCTTTGTATTTTGTTATTTATTCATTTGGATTTTATTTTTTATACTTCAACAAGTCAAACTCGAATTGAGAGACAAAAAAATACATGTAGCATGTCAAATTTGAACACGAGTTTACGAACAAAATTTCTTTAAAAATGAGTCAAGTTTGAGCATAATTTTATGTTCGTTTATTATGCAAATGTTCGTAAACAAGCTCGTTACCTTAACGAACCAAGTTTAACATATTTTTCTATTCGTTTTAAACGAACGAACATGAACAAGCTCGTGACCTAAACGAACAGAGCTTGAACAAATGATACTCGATTTGGCTCGACTCCTTAACAGCACTAGTTGTAGGGAAGTTTTTTGGTGGTACATCCGCAGTGCGGTACCCTTATTTTCACTTAAGATAAAGGAAATTAATTATTCAGCTGAAAAAAAGGGGTAAACTTTACACCCAACTCGATTGACTTTTATTTTAGGGGTAAATCTTTCTATAACTTTTGAAGCATTGTCTACAAAACATTCCTTACACGACATTTCCTGAATCTTTCCAAAAGCTCTCGTTTGTGTAAAGCACTCGCATTAGAATCGTAAAAAGTGGTAAATCTGTATATACAGCTGATCCAAAAAAATGTCTTTGCATCGTAAATACTTTATTCACCCAATTCGATAAAATGACTTTTATTTTAGGGGTAAATCTATATATATATATATATATATATATATATATATATATATATATATATATATCCTATATATATATATATATATATATATTTCGACATTTCCTAATAAGATCTTCTATCTATTTTGAATATCAAAAGCCTTAATAATAGAAATACACAATTTGACAGCGACACCGACGGCTCTCGTTTGTGTAACTATCAATAACCGGAAAGTTCTTGGTGCACCCGTCATATCGGAGTGAAGTCGTGTAACATGATCTGTACCGATAAACTGGATTTAAACTATGTGTTCCAGATTTATTTATTCGTCACTTCACCATAAATGGTTATACCACCCAACATGATCGGGAAAGTTCTTGGTGCACCCGTCATATCGTTTTGCAACAGTGTCAGAGTATATCAAACAGTAGAATGAGGTTATCAAGCAGCACAACAAACTGCTTGTTCAATTGGACACAAACTCTCAAGAAAGATACAATAAGTTGAAACATTTCAGTACGGAAATGATCTCTCTGGCTGGAGCAGTTGGAGACAAATTAGCTGAAGCAACAGTCAAACTGCAGGAGCATGACAAAAAGTTCACAAGTATTGAATCAAAGATAGACAGTTCGATTCAGTCTGCTGAGGCAACCAAAAACATACTCCTACAACTCCCCTCTGCTAATGCCAAAAAGGGGGAAGTAGGAGCATATAAGCCTAAAGAAGTTCTTGTGACACATTTAACTGAAGAAGAAAGGATTAGGCAAAGGAATAGAGAAGTGAGAAACAGAGAGGCTGTTGGGAAAAGTGTATCGTGTGTGGTGTGATTTACGGAACAGATCCGTAATTTACGGATTTAATTAGTGAATATTAAACTAGAAAGTAAATCATGCGACTAGAATAATTCATATTATCTAGCAGATCTAACAAAAAACAATATTACGTGCAGATCTAACTCGAACAACGAATAGGAAAATTATGATGCATAAAATAAAGGACTAGAGATCAAACCGAGGCGAGTAGATACTCTTTCCTTAAGACAAATTGCTCCGGTATGGTGCCCACGGTAGTAGCAACTGTCTCCCAAGATACAACGGCTTTCGTCTCGGATTTAGAGGCACTTCAAAAATCCGAGCTCCGGCGAACTTACATAGTGCTCCAACTTCTCTTCGACTCAATATCTAAATCTATATGACTCTTTGTGGTGTGGAAAGACACAAGAGAAAATTCGATGCTTAAACTCTCATCCATGGGGTTCTTTATATAGTGGAGAGGAGGAACCAATGCTCAAATATGATTGGCCGAGACACATCATCAAACTTTTCCCCTTGGAAAAGTAATGGCCGACTTTTCCCTCAAGAAAAGTCATTGGGGCGAAATTAATAAGATTAATTTTGAATTAATCTAACCCTCTGATTGGTCGGATGATGTGTCGTCTGAATTCTGATTGGTCGAATGACTCAATCAATTCTAATTGGTCGAATGACACAATCATATTCCAAAATTAATTTATGGAAAATTTCATAAAGAAATTTTCTCCAAAAAATTAATAGTAACACCTAAACCGAACCGAACCGAGCCGAGCTCGAGCCGAGCCGGACGGACGGCGGCGGCGGCGGCGCGCGCGTGTGGAATAATCTAAGTCCTCCCTCCTGCACAAAAGTGCCTTGCCCCTTGGGGCACATTTATAAGAGCATACACTAGCCCTTATATATGGAGCTCAAGTCTCCCATCTTTCCAATGTGGGATATTGAGTTAAGGTACTCCCTTCAACTCTTATCTCCAACACATTTTCAACCAACTTTAGGCATTAATTTCTCATTCACCCGACATCCGAATCGAGTGATTCAAAAGCCCATCATCAACTACTCCGTATGGAGTATTGAATGATATCATTAATTCTCGATGATATACATCAGAGCCTATCCGTAAATCGCGCTAAAGTTGACTATTCAACCCGTCAAAAAGGGCTTTTTCTCCAACAATCCCCCACATGAATGAAAATTAATGCAAATGCAAATGCAGACTCGAAGAGAAGTCGACGGAAAAATATTGCATCGGGAGAGGTAGCTTCGGCCTTGAACTGCCGCCTTAGTGAAGTACTATCGGATTTACTCGGCTAATCGGTGAACTATGTCTTGAACTGTTCACCTTTAGTGTAAACCAAGACAATAGCACTCACACAATATTTCCCCTAGCACCTTTCGGTTCTCATGGTTGTGTCCATCTCGGCCCCGGACAACACTTGGTTTCGAAAGTGCTTTAGAGAATTCAAGCCTCAAAATTCTCACAGAAGCGGCCCCACTTCGCACTTACATAGGTGACCTCCTATCAAGGGTATTCTGCCCTACCCCACTTGAATATCAAGCTATAGGAATCATTAAAAGCTAAGCTTAACCTCACACCCTCTCGCGATAGCACTTTTATTCTCTCGGAATGGGTAAGTGCTAGGCTCGTTCCTCATAGCTAGTTGTCCCTTTTGAACCATGATCTTGGGATCTCCAAATCAACATGGTTGGGTTGCCACTACAAGGAAACATGCGTAATAGGCTTCGGTCCCCATTCCGGTTGTCAAAATTGACATCCGATCTCTAGCTAAACCTTTTGTAAGCGGATCCGCAAGATTCTCCTTCGATCTTATATAATCGATGGAAATCACATCATTAGAGATCAATTATTTAATGGTATTGTGTTTACGACGTATGTGTCGAGACTTACCATTATACACACTACTCTGTGCCCTTCCTATAGTCAACTTACTATCGCAGTGTATGCTGATAGCAGCCACTAGTATGGAATATCCTCAAGGAAATTCCTAAGCCATTCAGCGTCTACTCCAGCCTTATACAAGGCTATTAACTCAGCTTCCATTGTGGAATGAGCTATGCACGTTGGTCTTGTAGACTTTCAGGACACAGCACCACCATCAATCGTGAATAAGTATCCACTGGTGGATTTCGAATCTTTCGTATCTGATATCCAATTCGCATCACAGTATCCTTCTAACACTGCTGGATATCTCATATATCGTAATCCCAGACTCATAGTGTACCTCATGTACCTCACAACTTATTTAAGGCTTTCCAATGATTATGGTCTGGATTACTCGTGAACCTACTCAGTTTATTCACTGCACATTCTAAGTCTGGTCGTGTACAATTGGTTATGTACATCTGACTTCCTATCACTTGAGAATATCTCAATTGATCCATAGGTTCATCTCTGTTCTTGACTAAGTGCATACTTAGGTCAAGTGGAGTGCTCATTGGACTTTTATCAAAGACATTAAATCTTTTCAAAACAAACTCAATATAATGAGTTCGTCACCACAAGTCCATCAAATATTCTAGAGATTTTACTCCCTAGTATCAAATCTGCAACTCCCAGTACATCGAAGTTCCTTGTCAATATCTTTATCGTACTCATGATACTCTCTCGAGTACTTCCCATTATTAGCATGTCATAGACATACTATCACAAAAGGCGTGTTCTTAATGTAGACATGTATATCTCCTACCTACTTGACAACATAACATTGTCAAACTCGATATGCCGTTGCTCGCTATTATTCGAGCCTCAGAGAGACTTAACAAGTCTACACACCTTACTCTCTTAGCCTGGAACTATGAACCCATCGGGTTGTTCCAAGTACATCTCTTCCTTCAACTCACCAAAACCATCCATTTGATGGATTTCCAGGTTATAGTCTCCAGTAATTCTCATAACTGGTGAGTAAGAAGTCAAGGCCTTCTTTCTGTCAATACCCTTAGGCTACCAACAACGCCTTACAATAAATCCATCAACCTTTAACTTCTTCTTGAAGATCCACTTGCACTCGAGTGGTTTATTCCCCGTTGGAGGACCAACCAACTTCCAAGTGTGGTTTTGCATGATGGATTTTATTTCACTATTTCCAGACTCTTTCCAGAAAGGAGCTTTGTAGTAGAAATTGCCTCAGCATATGTCCTTAGTTCGTTTTCTACCATATAGGTCAGAAAATCAGGACCAAAAGACTGGGAAGTCTTAGCCCTCTTACTACGATGATGTTCCTCAATTTCTTGAGGACCACTCTCTTATATGTCCGCCTACTCATGCTTGCTTCTTCTTTAACACTTTCCTTACAAGGAAAGATATCCGCAAGGAACACCACATTCTTAGACTCGATGATGACATGTTCATGTACATCATTGATGTCTGATTTATGCACCAAAAACAATAGGCACTAATGATTTTAGGTCCTATCATTCACTTTGGTTTAGGCACTTCGACCTTAGCCAAACACCCCCACATTTCCAAGAGTCTGTAGCTAAACCACAGCCTTTCCATAACTCATACGGGGTGTCATCCTTCTTCACTGAAGGGATCTCGGTCAGAATGAATTTTGCTGAGAGGGCAGCTCCCCCCACAAGTTCTGAGGTAAACTTGAACTTATCAACATAGCATTCATCATCTCTCAAGGAGTTCGGTTCTTGCATTTAGCAATACCGTTTGATTGAGGTGTGTATGGTGTAGTTGTTTGATGAATGATGCCGGGCCCTTAGCAAGACTCATGAAACAATACATCATATCCACCATCACAATCCCTACGGATACATCTCATCCGTTTGCTATGTTTATCAGCTTCATTCTGACAACCCTCAAGGCATCACGAGCCTTATCATAATAGCTCGGTGCTATACTCAATAAAAGTAACATTATACTTTTATCACCTCTAGTTTGCATGAATCTAGAGGTTATGTGTTCCTTTCTACCGGTCTACCGGCGAGTTAGCCAACATGGCTTCAAACATACACTTGACACTTGCGATTAGGATCAAATTTCAAATTTGGTAACAACACCATGTTCATCAATGGACGAACGGATTTAAAATCTTGCAAGTCCTAGTCATAGTGTCACAAGCAAGATTACTCAAACATGAAAGCAGAGCTTAGAGCCAATCTCACTGGCTCACTTAAGAGCATCACATTTTGTGCTCAACTGACAGTTCCACTGTGAACATAATGATGAACTCCAGTTTGATCATTCTAGGCATCGTTCGTTGCACCCTGGACCTTCTCAAGTCTTAGTCCCTCTTCATCCAATGGATGAGAACAAGCACTTACTGGTGCAACCTCAAGTGCTCCAACAAGCACATACACTTGTGTCATAAAAGACACATCACATTTGAATTCACCTCGGTGATTCCTTCCATTTCTGTTCAATGAACAGAAAATCACCACTTCCAGGTGTTTGGTTCATTTGCAGATGAACCACAAATACAAATCAAAGTAATTAAAAACAAAAAATCCCAGTAATTAGTAAAGTAAATTTCATAACTTTACAACGTACATTATCACGTACTACTTCAATTTCATGCAGCAAAATATTACAAGTATTTGCGACAGTATATTTCGATTTACTAAGCAGATCCGTTTGGTTAACCAAAAACGATTAACCACAAATAATCAAACAGACCATTAAAATATGAATTTTCACTCAAGTAATTACTTCAGCAACACGGACTTGATGTAATTAACAAGCTATTGGGCACCAATCAAATACAAAGTTTGAGTAGTCAGCTTGTAAATGAATCAGGATACACATATGTATTCAGAGTAGAGAAACCCAAAATATGTTATCAATCTATATACTGCCAGATCCGGTTTTTTCCCGACGCCTAAATCCAAGCTGCACCGTACCTCACAAAATAATTTTGTCTATTTGTCACACGGCAAGAAGGCGAAAGGAAAATTAGGGAAACGAAGTTCTATTTACAGCCGAATACTAAGGCACAACAGTTGGGATCCAAAGCAGACAACACAATCTGAACCATTACAAAGGCAAACATCAAGTGCTACTAAATCACTTTGATCAATTAATCTATAAATCAATCAATCTTTCCTTCTCCCTAATAGGAAATACACCAATTACTACCGTAGCAAAATCCAAATTCTAGGTGTACATCAAATAACATCTAGCAGAGACACAATATATATGTTAGCCATAAGTGACCTCATTAATCAAGTCATACCTATCACTTGATTAGTTGTTGTTTTTGTTTTTCTTTTGGTTTTTTTTTTTTTTTTTTTTTTTTTTTTCTAATCGAAAGCAAAGGTGAACATACTAAACTCCTTGCGAATAAGGATACCATAATCGGTACAGCTCAATGGAGTATCAATTAAAGCCAAAGTAGATCTCAAGAACATATAACTTATCCTTTTGATATGCAGCATCACATTGGCAAAGCAAACAGTGTTGATCATATTTTTCTTTTCTTTTTCTTCTCGTAGCACCAAATAAATAAATTAATTGATCAACAAGAAGTAACTCACATACAGAAAATGCAAAACCAGATTGGTAACACCAATCAACAGGCATGTAACCTACAGCTCGGCAAATTATTGGTTTGTAGCATGATAAAGCACAAAGGAGCAATTTAATCAGATCGAAACATTGTTCCGTAAAGCAACACAAGCAATTTGTCTTAAGCTTGTTGGGAAAAGTGTATCGTGCGTGGTGTGATTTACGGAACAGATCCGTAATTTACGGATTTAATTAGTGAATATTAAACTAGAAAATAAATCATGCGACTAGAATAATTCATATTATCTAGCAGATCTAACAAAAAACAATATTACGTGCAGATCTAACTCGAACAACGAATAGGAAAATTATGATGCATAAAATAAAAGGACTAGAGATCAAACCGAGGCGAGTAGATACTCTTTCCTTAAGACAATTGCTCCGGTATGGTGCCCACGGTAGTAGCAACTGTCTCCCAAGATACAACGGCTTTCGTCTCGGATTTAGAGGCACTTCAAAAATCCGAGCTCCGGCGAACTTACATAGTGCTCCAACTTCTCTTCGACTCAATATCTAAATCTATATGACTGACTCTTTGTGGTGGAAAGACACAAGAGAAAATTCGATGCTTAAACTCTCATCCATGGGGTTCTTTATATAGTGGAGAGGAGGAACCAATGCTCAAATATGATTGGCCGAGACACATCATCAAACTTTTCCCCTTGGAAAAGTAATGGCCGACTTTTCCCTCAAGAAAAGTCATTGGGGCGAAATTAATAAGATTAATTTTGAATTAATCTAACCCTCTGATTGGTCGGATGATATGTCGTCTGAATTCTGATTGGTCGAATGACTCAATCAATTCTAATTGGTCGAATGACACAATCATATTCCAAAATTAATTTATGGTAAATTTCATAAAGAAATTTTCTCCAAAAAATTAATAGTAACACCTAAACCGAACCGAGCCGAGCCGAGCCGGACGGTCTGCGGCGGCGGTGCGCGCGCGTGTGGAATAATCTAAGTCCTCCCTCCTGCACAAAAGTGCCTTGCCCCTTGGGGCACATTTATAAGAGCATACACTAGCCCTTATATATGGAGCTCAAGTCTCCCATCTTTCCAATGTGGGATATTAAGTTAAGGTACTCCTTTCAACTCTTATCTCCAACACATTTTCAACCAACTTTAGGCATTAATTTCTCATTCACCCGACATCCGAATCGAGTGATTCAAAAGCCCATCATCAACTACTCCGTATGGAGTATTGAATGATATCATTAACTCTCGATGATATACATCAGAGCCTATCCGTAAATCGCGCTAAAGTTGACTATTCAACCCGTCAAAAAGGCTTTTTCTCCAACAGAGGCATCTGAATTAAGCCTAAAAAGAAGTCAAGAAGAAAGATGCAAGGGACTTCTAGATCCTCAAAGAAGAAACAGAGAGGCATCTGAATTAAACCAAATTTAGACTGTTTTTGGGCCGCCTGAAGTGTTAAACAACCGTAGAGAAACCATATTTGAACCGAAAACGACCGGAAAAATGTTAGAACACATAATTTCTCGGTAACGGAGCAAGCTGATAATGTCGGAATTATCACAAACACATTTTGTAAAGTAAAACGGTGGATATCTGGATCAAATGAATGACTTTTCTGTTTAATACACGATGTTGCTCAAGAACAATGATGAAAAATACAAATAAAATGGGGGTGTTTTGGTGGGGGGAATATGGCTGCGCCGATATGACTGCCTACGTACCATTGGATGCTAAGGATCAAGCCAAAATAACATGGTTTTGTCCGTTATTTCACGTAGTTCTGGATATTTGGGGGGACGCTGCTATTTATAGGGACTATAGCTGGCGATTACAAAAGGCGGGAAAGTGATAAACTAGGTCGTCGGCAAACTCTGACAAGCGAGCTTGTATCGTGACCGCTGCGAGCTCTTCGCCTGTAACCGTTTGTGTCGACTATGGACCTAGTTAAGCGGGCTTTAGTCCGAGCTAACGGAATATGAGCCGGAGGGGAGCAGGTCGGCCCTCGGCGTTCATGACGAGCTTGATATGTTGTTGGCCGACGTTCGCTTGTTTAGATCATGATGAGATTTGTTGTGGGGAGAGACGAGCTGGATCCTCCCTGGCCTAGCCCGACTTATGAAGATGCGAGGTGGTTGGGCCAAGAGCCCTTATGCGCTGCTGGGCTTATATATGGGCCTGATCCGAATCCATGTGTTTTTTTACGGGTTTGGCGTATCAGTGGTCAATGACTACCAAACTCAATAGACACATGTCAACACATGGGTGATTGTGATCATGTATGTTAATTCTCAACAATTTAATTCAAGATTGAGTTTGGTGATAATTGAGCACCATAAAATTTGCCCTTTAGGAATATACGTGAAAAGATGAGAATTGATTAGCTACTCAAATCTCTTCAGAACTGCTTGATGATGTCAATGTGTATATACTCGGCCAAAGCTTACTCATCAGTATTATCTTTTGCGGTAACCTATTAATACAGCTATGATATGCAGAAATTTATTCTAGTGGTATCACTGGAGTTTAAATCTATATTTTTATCCATAAATTTGTTTGGTGGGATAATCGGAGCCTAAAACTATATTTTTCTAACCACAATACGATATTTTTTAACAACAAAACTATATCGTTTTAATACTAAAAAATTTCCGTATCTCTGTGAGGTCGCGTGACCCACCCCTACAAACGTAGATCCGCCCCTGTATGTCATATGTGGTTTTTATGATGTAGAAATATATTTCTATTTTATTATATCTCTGGTGTAATTTGGCTAATGGATATTCATACAGTACGTGTATATTTATTATAAAAAGGGTATTTATGTCATACCCAATTTTTTTTTGAAAGGTTAAAGAGTTTTATTCAGTCAATCACAATCTGCCTTAATAGCGAGAAGTACATGAGAGCGAGCGGAGGAACCCCATTCCACATTACCAACTAGCTGTAGGCCATATCTGGCTAAAAGATGGGCAAAGATATTTCCTTACCGTTTGACAAAAGAAAAAGAAACTGAGACAAAAGCAGGCAGCAAAGTGCGACAGTCTTCTAAATTTTTTTCAACCGGGGACCAATCTTCTTTGTCGGAGAGAATCTGTTGGAAAACAGACAATGAGTCTCCTTCAAATACCACCCGGAGATAACCCCAAGAAATGACATAAACTAGTGCATTATAGAGGGCTAAAGATTCCCCCGTCAACACGTCGAAACCTCCATCTAATTTCTTTGAGAAACATTTTAGAACACCACCCTTATTGTTTCGAATATACCCCCCCCCCCCCCTCCCCAAATGCAGTCTTGCCATCGCCAAAGACCGCATCTACGTTAAATTTGACACTCTCCGGGTTTGGCGGTACCCACATCGTGTTAAATGATGGTAGCTTGCTAGCAGTGGTGGTCCTCGTCATGGCCTATAGATATTCCTCGGCCTCCGATAGGGATTGATTAATAATGAAGTTATTTAAGGGGGCCTTTCCATCGAAAATAAAACCACACCTCCCTTTCCAAATGTTCCAGAGAAGGCTGATGATGTGAGTGAGCTTCAGATTATCTTTGTTTTCAGACAACATAAAGAAAAATTCCTGGAACGAAGTGGCTCTTGAAGATTGGAGGTGGAGACCATAAGGGAGGGATTTCCAAACTTCTTTAAAGATGGAACACTCAAAAAAGCAGCGCCAGGCTGTTTCTTCCGCTACATGACAAACTTGACAGACACCATCTCCAATATTTTTGGCTCACAGAGCAATACCAATAGGAAGAGCATTGTTGAGAAGTTTCCACATAAAATGAGAATCCTGTGTTTGGTTTTTTGTTTCCAAAGAGTGTTCCAGAGGTTCTTACTTGGTGTTAAGGACGACGGTTGCAAGAGGCGATCTCCATACTTTAATTTATAAGCCAATTGGTAACCCGTCTTAACCGAGTCCCATTTTGAGAAAAGTGCCAAATCAATTTGTCTTCTGGAGCAGTAACAGATAGGGGTATAGAGAGTATTTTCTCTGCTTCAAAAGGGTTGAACGTGTCCATGATTAAATCCTTATTCCAATGCTGCGTGGTCGGATTAATTAGACTGCTGACGGACTGCTCTATAATTAATTGCATTGGGTGAGGGGTGGGCAGGGAATGAAGGTAAGATAGGCACCATGGATCTTCTACAATATTTATTTTATCTCCCTTACCAACTCTCCAACGAATGCCCTGAATTAAAAGATCCCTTCCTGAGAGAAGGCTTCTCCATATAGCCGAGGGGTGGTCTGTGAGAGCCGCGGCCTGAAAATTCTTGCTCTAAAAATATTTAGCTTTCAGGATCCTTGCTGAGATAGTTTTCGGGCTTGTGAAGATTCTCCAGGCTTGCTTGGCGAGCAAAGCGGCATTGAAACACTCCAAGTCTCTAAATCCAATACCCCCATCGGATTTTTTCTTACAACAATGTTCCCAAGATTTCCAGTGAATTTTTTCTCTACCGTCTGAAGATCCCCAAAAGAACTGTCTGGTCATTTTCTCGAGTTCAGCGATAAGTCCCTTTGGTATGGCAAAGAACTGCATCACATATAGGGGTAAGGCCTGTATCACAGCTTTTATGAGGACTTCATTACCTGCTGTTGAGAGAAACTTTCCTTTTCAGCTAGTTAGTTTCCTGAGAACTCTTTCTTTTATGTATGCAAAAACTTGTTTCTTCGATTTCCCAATAATAAATGGGAGCCCAAAATATTTACTTGCTTCGTTCCCCAAAGGAACATGCAAGGTTTCAGCTAAGTCATTTCTGTCATTTTGATCCACTCCTTTGCTGAAAAAACTGATGATTTTTGGAGATTTATTTTTGTCCCGATAGACTCTCATACTGGTCCAGGATGCTTTGGACTAGCATACATGATTCACTTGTAGCTTAACAGAAAATCAGACTGTTGTCGGCAAAGAGAAGATGAGTTAACTCACAGTTGTTTCGCCTTCCGAACTCTACTCCTTTGAATCCCACAGTTGAAGAAGCCCGTTTAATCAAAAGCTGAAAATCCCTCGGCACAAAGAAGAAATAGAAAAGGCGACAGTGGGTCACCCTGCCTGATACCTTTGTAAGAATTATCATTTAGTTAAAAGATAATTATATGTGGCCCTTAAGTTATTTAGATATTATGTTGGTAAATATTATTGGTTTATTATTATTTAAGGGTATTATGGGAAATCCTATGATGGTTAGGGTTTTCATCCGGAATATTCCATAATGCTTTAGGTCCCTAGTCTTGCCTATATATAGGCATCGCCCGTGTACCATCGGTTGGTGATCATTCGTAAAAATAGGCATAGACCAGAAGACCTAAAAGTACCGTATGCCGTCTCCCCAATGTGCATACGGAGTTTTCTCTTTGTTCTATTCCAGGGTTTAGATCGTTGTGGCAAAACGGAGCAGATATCGAATAACAATGGATGTAGGAACGATCCTGACGATTTCTTCCGCTTCCGCTTATTCAGGTAATCTGAATCTAATGTTTTCTATCAACCTTTGCTGGGGATAATGCAATCGGAGGGATGCCCATTGATCAAGATCTGATATGATGCTGATGATAAGCATTTCATTATAGTATTGATGAAGGAGGGTGGGAAATGCATCATTTCCATAATCATCTTGAGAAATCCCCATTCAACTCTGTCGAATGCTTTCATCATATCTAATTTTAAAGCCATATGTTTATTGCATCCTTTTCTTCCCGTCTTCATTAAGTGAAAAGTCTCGAATGTAGCTATAATGTTGTCCGTAAAGAGACGTCTTTTCAAAAAAGCTGACTGATTTGACGATATAACCGAAGTAAGTATGGGCTTCCACCTGTTGACAATGGTTCGAGAGAAAAGTTTATAAGTTGAGTTGCACAAACTTATAGTTCTAAACTCCGACATTCTCTGTGCATTTTTAATCTTTGGGATAAGACAAATGAAGGTTTTATTCAACTCGGTGAAGTCTCTTCCCTCATTTAAGCAGCCTAGAAGGATATCGGTAACTTCTTTTCCAACCACCCTCCAGTATTTCTGCAAAAAAAGCATGTGCATTCCATCCGGTCCTTGGAATTTTTTAGGTGGCATTTGGGTGAGAGCTTTGGCAGTAAAAGGTTGAGACAAGCCTTCAAAATCTTGGTCAGAAATCTGTTGTAGGGGCAGCTCTTGAGGCAAGGCTGTGGAATTCCTATTGGAACAGTAAATATTATCAAAATAAGAGTAGGCAACTTGCTTTAAGTCAGCCAAATCATCCTTAGTGTTGCCAATTGCCATGGTCATCTATGAGCAGGTTAATCGTGTTTTTCTCCTTTCTTGACATGGTTTTGTGGTGAAAAAAAGATGTGTTCTTATCCATGGAAGCAAGCCACTCCGATTTTCCTCAAACGCGCCAATATTCTTCTTCTAACATCAATGTTTTTTCAATCTCTTTTAATTAATAGATTTTTCTCCGTCTCAACATCATACTGCCTGTCATGGTAGACTTCTTCTAGCTGCTTGTTGAGATCCTTTAATCTCTTTGATAGCTGCCCAAATTTCGATCTAGCCCATTCCCTCAAATCTTCCCTCATTCTAATAATGCCTGCATTCAGCCCATGTGATCGAGTCAAGGTGCAAATCCATTTGCCAGGCATGCATAGTCAAAAAGGGAGTCAAAAGCTTCTTCCATAGTCCCGAAAGGTTCAAATCTTGGAAGTTTATTCCATTTGATCCCTATAGCTTTCGTTGAGGTGTTTGACAAGAGGATTGGAAGGTGATCCGAATGAAAAGTGGTCAAATGGGTGATCATGTGCTCCGGGAACATTAATTCCCAATCGATATTAGCCACGCCCCTATCTAATCTTACCATTGTAGAGGGATTATCTTGGCGTTTCCTCCATGTAAATTTTGGGCCGATGAACCCTAAGTCAAAGAGATCGCAATCCCCAAGAGTGGACCGGGAACGCGTGCATGGCAGTATTCGATCTTTCGTTCAGACCTTCCTGCTCGTGAGAAAACATGATTTCATTGAAATCACGGATGACACACCACGCGCGGGAGATTATGCGTGCCTTTAAGATATTTCAAAAGAGACCACGAGTGTTTTCTTTTCGATGCTTCGGGATTACCATAAAATCCGGTGAGACGCCAAGATTGCACGTTTTCTTTGTCAATTCTAATATCGATGTGACCGGGAGAAAAGTTGTGTAGAGTTACCTTAACAGTACCGTTGACCATAGGAGGGCAAGACCTCCACTTCTTCCTTTTGATGGGACGATGATACCATCTTGATAACCAAATGAAACCTTTATCTGGTTTATCTGTTGTTTGGAGGATTTCGTTTCACTAAGGAACACTGACGAGGGTCGGACTAGCCCACGCCACGTGTCATCTTTATATCGGCTAACCATTAATGAAAGACAAAGAATTAATAGTTAATAAAGACCAAGAACCCTAGAGTTTAACTGAGAAATAGGACCTGAACCCCAGGTGGGAGGTCAACTCGACTCTTCTTAACTTACCACAGTAGGTCGGCTCGGTAAGAGTGGAGGTCGGGTAATGCAGTACATGTCGAGATGGCCTGGGGGGGGGCTCGACGCAGGTCGGCCATAGCCTTCCTTATTCGTATTTGGCACACATGTTTAGTAATATTGGATAAACATGAAAAGAATTCCATGATATAATGACAAACACAATTTGCGGCTGATGATCTGTAATCAATTTCTTTAAAGCTTTCTTGGCAATGGGCTTGCCAAGACCTCTACAGTTCCAAGCGATAATTTTCATGGTCGGGTTGCAGATCGCCTGAAAAAAGATGCAGTTGATTGAGCGGAGTGAAGCCGTATAAACGGAGGAAACGCCGGAGACCGGAGAAATTGCCGGTTATAAGGACGATGATTAAGGTACAGAAAAATGTACAGAAATTAGTACCGAAAATTCCTCCTGGCCACATATTTCATTCCACATCTTAAAAAAAAACAGTAAAACATGGTCATTACATTTAACACTTTCGGTGCGTTTGTGTAGATAATTTCAGTATATTAATCATTTTCATTTAAAATTATCAAATTTCCGATCTTCTAAATGATTAAGTCACAAATTCTGTGTCCTTATCCCTCGAAAAATGCAATTTGTGGTCCAAAATTTATTCCTTTCTTTGTTTTTTTTTTTAAAATTCTAAGTGCATGGATTAAAAGTGTTCGAGGATATGATCGGGGGACATCATCGGTGCCTCCATCACCCTCCCTTCTAATAATAGGAATTATTTTGCAAGCAATCCCGACTGGCAATTTTAATCCTTCATGTTTTAGCTATGTTTTAAAAATAACATTTATAATAACATCTTTGGTCTCATGATTTAGACGGCTAATTAGGTAATTGTCCTAAAATAAAAATAAAAATACAATTTTAGAGGACCAAAAATGTCATTTAAAAATATAAAATGTTAGTTTTGAAACAAAACTAAAAGGGGTCAGAGTTCATAAGGACGGGTTTTAAAATTAAATGGTTGAGAAGAACAGTCACTACATGTGTTACTACATTTTTATACATATGTTACTACATGTTTGTCCTTCTCAACCATTTTAGATTAAAACATGCCATTTGTAACCTTTAACCTAAACTAATAAAAATATAAAGACTAATGGTACGTTTGTTAGGACGGAATGAAATGTAATAAAATGATTTTTCATTCCATTCCAATGTTTGTGTATGATTATGAGATAATTGAATGGAATGAAATTTTATTCTAATAGAATGAAAAATGTCAATTTTCATTCATTCCCAAACTAGATGTAATGCGATGGAATAAAATAAAAATCGACAAAACGCGTGGGTGATGGAGTATGAGTGGGTGGGTGGTAGGGTAGGTTACGGTAGGTGATGAAGTAGGGTAGCTAGGGTAAGGGGTAGGGATAGGGTAGAGTAGGTGTTGGGGTAAGGTATGTAAGATGCGTAAGGTAAGATATGGTGAAATAGGGTAGGGTAGGGTAGGATATGGTGGTGGTAAGGTATATGGTGAGGTGGTGGGTAGGGTAGAGATGGATAAGGTAGGGTAGGGTGGGGTGGTGGGTAAGGGTAGGGTGGGTAGGGTTTGGTTGTGGTGGGTAAGGTAGGGTATGGTGGGTATGGTAATATAGGGGTAGAGTGGGAGGTAAGGAATGTAAGTGGTGGGTAGGGTAGGGAATCAGTGATGGGTTGGGTAGTGTAGGGTGGGTAGGGTAGAGGTAGGGTAATGGTGGGTAGAGTAGGGGTAGGTAGCATAAATGGTTGGGGTGGGGTGGTGGGTAAGGTAGGCTAGGGGTAGGGTAAGGTGGGGTGGTGTGTAGGGTGGGTAAAGTAGGGGTGGGTAGGGTAAGATGGTAGGTAAGGTAGGGTAGGGTAAGGTGGTAAGGTAGGGTTGTGTAAGAGTATTCACTATGGTTTGCTGATGTGTATGTGCTCCAAACCATTTTTTTATCCACTTTGCTGACACATTATTGCTTCTTTACACTTAAAACTACTATGGCCTGTTTTTACACATTCATAAAAGAATAAAAAAAAACAATAAAGCAGGTTCGTCTCTCTCCCCTCCCTTCCCCTCCCGTTCCCCTCCGACCCACTCCTCCCCTCCGGCGTCCGGCCAATAATATGAACAGACACTCAAACTAGGTAGAAAATTAACAGAAAAAGTAGTGACGATTTGATTCAAAGACACAACTCTTTGATTCATACTTGTCGAAAATTAACATGAACTACTTTTTCTCTTTGATTCATACTTGCTTTAACAGAAAGAGAAGGGGAAAGAAATTGTCACTCCGATTTTATATGACACCTTTGTGCAATCCTCTCCGATGAACTGAACTACATTCAAACTCAACAAAACAAATTCTATAAACTCAATTTATTTCATTCCGATCTATCTCAACCTCCCTTGTTTATTCAAAAGAAATTTCACATTAAAAAAATTCAAGGAGAAGAAAACCATAAGATTTGAGATTGAAACAGAAACCCATCTTCATCCATCATCAGTGCTAGTGCCGGCGCCGGAACAACTAAGAGTAAAGCTCTAGATATGAAATTCCTTGCATTAGTTTTATTTAGAGAGATGAGAGGAAGATAATCAATAGGAGTGGAATGAATTTGTGTAAAAGAAATAATGTAGAGGAAGAAGAAAGAATGTAGAAGAAGATGAAAGAAAGGTAAGAGAAAATAATAAAATAATATATTCATGCCTCGTTTTTTGTTCACAGGTGTGGAGGTGGTGTACAGGACCACTACCACCACCACATTTGGTACTCTCACATTGTCTTTAATTGAGTCATAGTGGACATCACTTTATTAAATTAAACTTCACACCTTTCCCACACCGTGGAAAGAGAGGCTATAGCTGATACTCTAAGGTGGTAGGTAAGGTATGGTAGAGTGTGGTGGAAGGTCGGATAGGTAGAGTAGGGTGTGGTAGGGTAGTGTGTGGTAGGGTATGGGTATGGGTGAGTGATGGTGGAGTAGAGTAGACAGTGTGGTAAGATAGGATAGGGTGATAATGCAATAGGTAGGGTGAGATGGATAAGATAGGGTATGGTGGGTAGAATAGGATATATGGGTGGTGGGTAAGATAGGCAGGGTGTGGTTGTATGTAAAGTAGGGTGGGTAGAGGGGTAGGGTGTAATGGGTGTGGGGTAGGCTAACCCACCTCACCCCACCACTTCCACCATATCCTACCTTATATTCTATTTTTTCAAATCTCAATACATTAATGAAATGAATTTATTATTCTCCATTATATTCCATCATTTTATTTCATTTCTGCGTAAAATAAAATAAAAAAAATGTTAAAATTCCAAACCAAAAATAATAAGGGGACAGATCAATCAAGCATTTCTAGGAAGTTGGAACACTATGATAATGAAGCTCTCGTCTCCTTCTCCGGCGACGATGTCCAGCATGACCTTCTCACCATCTTTCACCAAATCTTCGTCCTTCCTCCGTTGTCTTTCTTTCTCTTCCTCTTCTTCTTCTTTCTTCACCTCTTCACGAAATTTCAAATCTTTAAACATCATACTTCCTAAGAACTCAATGGCCCATCTGGGAAATCGCCACTTTTCTACTGTCTCTGCTTCTGTCACAGGCGATGGAAATGGACCCCATTTTTCGTCGTTTCAGGTGCCCCCTCTTGACAGCGTAGACCTTTCATTAATTTTACTTAAGTTAATCATCTTACTTGCATGATCATTTATGATGAATCTTTACAGGATTTTTTATTATATTTTATTTATTTTTTGGGTGGGGGTGGAGAAGTAAGTGTCTTATATATATATCAACCAAGGGGTACCTAAGCTTTTTGAAGAAGAACTCTTTAAAACGAGAGGAAAAAATGCAGAATAACAGTCCAATTGTGTATGATTTTGCTTGGGTTGTGGCACTTCTGGGGGATCAAGTGAATTTGACCATATATATATATATATATATATATATATGGAAAGGATGTTATGTATAGATTCTAAATTCTAAAAGGGAAATTTCTAAACATAAATGCTTTCTTTATCAGACCAATCAGACTGTGATATATGTTGAAAAAGAAAAATGTTATCTTTTTGTTTAGCTACAAAACGGTGTAATTTCTTGGGCCTGGCTGGTATGATAGGCACTTTGTGTTTTAGACTTTCCCCTGGTAAACCATCAGGCCATTCAGGCTGAATATAACTATGAAGAAAGTTTTTCTAAAGTGTAAAACTTGTTTCTCCAGATGACATTGCAATAGCCAAAGCCTTTGTTTAAATTATGAATTGCAGAGTTTGGATATTCATTAGTGCATTTTGATCCTATTTTTGTTGTTTGCACGCATGATTCATATGGCAGTGGAGATCATTAGCTTGGCATGTTTAATTTATCTATTCTATGGCATAGTGGATGTGAGCATTTGTTTGATGTTCTGTTGCAGGGAGGTGAATCATTTTTTAGGAGTGTGTTGCGTAGTATGGAGAATATATATCTGAATAGAAACCCGACAGCTAAATCCATCTTGGAGCTTGTTGGCTCTGTTGATGGTGATAGGATATGCTATGATCATTTTGCATACAGAACTTTTGGGGTAATTTGAAATAATCTTCGTCTGATTTTTTTTTTAGGCAATTGTTAGTGGCATCACTCTAAACTTACTGTGGCACCACATACAATCGACCTTTTTAAAGCCAATTATAGGCCATATGATTGATTTCTTAGAAGGTTGATTGTAATGCTCCATCTTTTAAAAGTCAATTTTAGACCAATGAATCGACATTTGAAAGGTCGAATGTGTGTGGTGTCGCATTAAATTTTGAGTGATGCCATTTTATGTTCCTTTTTTTTTAAAATTATTTTGTTGTTATTCTAATGGATTTTTTTTCCTTGAATCTATAACTTCTAGGTGAATGGTCATGGCATTGACGCAATGGCAAAGTTTTTCCTGGACTTCGGTTATGTTCAAGAGGAAGAACTTAAATTTCCTGCAAAAAAGCTGAAAGCCTTTTGGTTCTCTGCCCCAAAATTTCAAGATTCAGATAATGGAACTGGCGTTAATGGGCCTTTACCAAGAATATTTATATCAGAGATTCTAGTGGATGAATTAAGTCCAGAAGCTCAGGTTCAGTCCTCGAGTTCAATGCCTTTTCTGTTTCTACCTGAAAGTTTGTGTTTTAACACTTTAGTCCTGATGCATTTGCTGTTGTCTTTTGAGTTTTGCATTTGCCTTTCTAACGAGTTCTTGGGTGCAGAAACTAATTAGGAAATATACTGGTATGTCTGGCAATGGAAACAAGCATGTTGCACTTGCAAGTGCCCTTGGATCTTTGACGTGGGAGACACCTTCTTATCGTGAATTCCAACAATTGGCTAGGTACATGGTTGATCTTCTTTTGGATTTCAACATTAAGTTCTTTGATTATGTGACTGATAATTTCCTCAATTTCAAACATAACTGTTTTCGTCTAGCATTTGCATTGGTTTTTATGTGGCATGTCTTTTCACAGGGAGAGTGAATATGCAGCTTGGACCCTTGTTAATGGTTACGCAGTGAATCATGTCACTATATCTACTCATCAGCTGAAATCCCATTTAAAGCATATCAAAAACCTTAATCAGTTTCTCGAGGACAATGGCTATAGACTGAATTCCGAAGGAGGTGTTCTTAAGGGTTAGTAACCTCGCAGTAGTGTGTTATTTGTTGTGTAGGAAGAATTAGGACTAAGTATATCAAATCTTGATCATTGATTTTAGTAGAATTCTCATTGTTTTAATAAAAATTCATTCTTTGTAGTTTACTGGTTTTAAAACCTGGCAACTCTCACACCCTTTTCTTCCTTATATATTTCAGTAAGCCCAGATGGGCTTCTGTTGCAAAGTTCAACAGTAGCAGATGCAATTTCTTTCCAATTCTCTGATGGCGTCACAGAATCGGTTCCTTGTTCTTACATCGAGTTTGCTGAACGTCTGTTACTTCCCCAGTACAAAGATTTACCTGAGAAAGAGGTTCACAGTCATACTGACTATTATTTCTGTAAAAACGATTTGTTTCTTTCTGTGACGTTAAGGGGTAACAACTATTTACTCTCGACTTATTTCGCAGATCAAGGAGTTTCATAGGAGAGATGGATTTGAGGTTGGAAATGCAGACAAGATCTTTGAGAGCACATCTAAGGATCAATTGACCAGGAGGGCAGCATGAAAGGCAAATTTTCGGGTCGTAATCTCCTCATGCAGAGATACTACCTAAAACATTTATGCAATAGACATTGATGAGGCTGTGGAATTCAAAATGATAGCATAGAGCCCATTTAAGCATTGAACAAAAATAGTGAGCAATCTTTACTTTATCTTTGGTTATTACATTCTCAACTTGCTTAATTATAGAAATATATAAGGTAAGCCTATACTTGCATAAACGTGATGCTTCCTTGTATTGTCTGTCCTTTACTTGTATGTTCTGGGATTAAACAGTTTCCATTGAAAGCGGAAATTGCTCGTCACTTCACTGAATACACCGACAAAATCTGTAAAGACTGATGCTACATACAAAGAACCAAGATGTTCATTAACTTCAGTAATGTAAATATCGTGATATTGTTCAGACAAGTCCAGTGTCTCCAGGATTTGTCCATGAGCATTAAACTTCTGTGCCAGAGGATGATAAGTTTGATTTGCAAGATCTTTCAACACGTTAACCGGAACCCAGAAATCTCCGTCCTTATTTCTCTTGATGTTGTCTGGATGCCCAACAAGATTTATCAAAACCTCTGAAGTATTATTAGCTTTGGGACCTTTAACCCAAAACTTTTGAACCCTTTTACCAATACACTCAGATATAAGCACAAAGTCTCCATTTTTACTAACAGCAACCCCATTTGGCCCTGAAAGCCCTGTAAGCACCACTGTTCTTTGCTTTGTTTTTGGGTCATATTTTATCAGTCTTCCACCTGTGTCTCCACTTACCATTATAATTGACATATTCCTGCATTACAATTTAGAGACATGTCCATAAGTTTTAAAGCCTACTTGAAGGAAAGCGCTTACCGTTGTATTAAAACCAATTGATGTGAATAACTATGCTACTTTATTTCCTTATCATTTAAGAGTGTGGGCACCCCCCTCAAATGTTGGCAATCAGTCCAACACTTGCACAGTTTTTTTTTTCAAGAGTAGGCAATCTCTCCCAACACCTCCCTCCCCTTCCAGTGTGGGCAATCTGTCCCAACACTTGCACAATTTTGTTTTTATAAAATGTTCCCACCAGGGTTCGATCCCGTGACCTCTGGCTCTGATACCATGTCAAGATCAATCGCTTACCGTTCTATCGAAACCCGTTCAACTAAAAGCAATTGGTTTTAAGATAACTAAAGCATTGATCTTAATACGTATCGTAGCCCAACGATCTTAGGTTTCTAGAAGGAAAAAAAAAAACCGCTGCTTGATTATCTGTTTCGGCAGACACGATTAATTAAATAACAAGTAGAACCATTGATGTATCTGCACACTTGTTGACCATTAATCATGCCATTATGGTGGGACCCGTTGATTGATTGATAATGGTCTATAAGTGTGTAAAAGATAGATAGCTCCGGTGATTACGTAGTTGCAAGATATATAGGGCCAAGATCTGTGTAATAGATAGTTCCGGTGATTGGATCAACATCGACTGCATCCAATACATCAACGGGGACTCCGTCAGAGTTGCCAGAAAGCTGAGTTGCAATCCCACCTTGTTTTCCAACTGACATGAGACCATAAAATGAATCCACAGTATAAAGCTCACCAGTTTTCTGGTTGAATTCAAGACCAATAGACCTCCCACATGTAACTCCTATTTCTACACAATCTACAACTATGCCATCACACAATTCCTTAGACCTGCACCAAACAAACAAACAAGAACCATGTTGTTTGATTAATAGAGTAGGGATACATACATACAATTATGATGAAGCAAAGGACAAACCTGTTTGATGAAGCGGTGGCAAAATCGGTAAATCCAATATCGGGACCTTGGTATTTTACAATTCTGCCATCATTGAGAGTAGTGTAAGGCCCTTCACCATTAGAGTCAAAAGCACAAGCTTCTGAACCTTGTGAGGAAGGTAGAGGTAGCTTTACAAAAGAATTGAACACATGGGCATGAAGTACACAAGGATAACACACAATTAATATGAAAATAATATTGCAGAGTAAAGCCATGGCTGATGGCTTTGAATGATCAACAAATTGGACAACGTCGTCCAGACTGCCTGCAATATATTCCTATCACATCTCCTGTTTTCTTCGTCTTTTCGTGTTTTTTTTTTTTTTTTTTTTTTTTTTTTTTTAAAATTTTTATCAATTTTATTGGTTTAGTTCAAGAAAAGTTAGTCGTCAATAATGTTGAATAGGATTGGGTCAACTTACGGCAGCTTCATTCTTAAAAGAAAAAAAAAAAAAAAAAAAAAAAAAATCAGCTATGATGCACGGCGCCAACGACACGCGTTATATATAATATACTAGTGTATGCCAACCTATAAAAAGATAAGCATACTTTCATCTTATCAATTTTGTCACGTTATCGGGAAACACTCACATTTTTAGTTAGGAAGAAATAATTAAGATAATGATTTCTTATAAAGTGTTTCGCTCTTTTAATTTTAACATTGATTATGTGAAATAAAATAGGGTATGGATTATATAATCACTATTGACATATCTTCCTATACTAATAAGAAGGGAAAAGTTGTTGAATTGTGATAAGTGTTTTTTTTTTTTATTGGTTCCCCGTTTTTTTCTGTTCATGGCCCAGAAATCCGGCCCAATTATTATTTTTTTTTAAATCGTTCACGGCGCCAGCCTTTAATTTTTTTTTTTAAGAAGAAGGGTTTGAGTTATATTATTCCATTTTGGAGGACTCAATCGTATCACCTTTTAATGTGTGAATATATGTAGCAAATGTATGATTATTTTCAAAATATAAGCGCCACGACTATTCGACACGATCTTTGTATCTTTATAAGAGAACATCGCCTATAAATTTTTACATTTTACTATCTTTTTTTTTTTGTCTAATAAGAAAGGAAAGGGTATGCCACGTGGCACCCTCCCTTTTTTTCTCCCGGCTCCTCACCCGTATAAACCACCAAAAAATCATCTCTTCTACTCTCATTTGTTGCTTTTTGTGTTTCGGCCCTCTTTGTTATTTTGGACCGTCTGGTTTGTAAGGCCTAACATTGTAGAATTAATTTTTTTTTTCATAAAATGAAAATTGACCATAATGAAATCGGATGGAATGAAATGAAAATCGATAAAACATGTGGTGGTGTGTAAGAGAAAAGTGATGTTAGGTAGGTGGTGGGTGGGGTGGGTTGGGTTGGGGTGGTGGGAAGGGTAGGGTATAGTAAGATGGGTGGTGGGCACGGTAGGGTAGGGAGATGTAGGGTAGAGTAGGTGGGGTGGTGGGTAGGGTAAGGTAGGGTGGGATGAGATAAAATAGGGTGTAATAGGCTTAGCTAGGATAGTGAATTAATATGTAGGTTGGGAGGTAGGTTAAGGTTTGTAGGTATGTAGAGAGGTAGGGTGCGGTAGGGTGTGCTAATGTAGGTGATGTGAGGTATGAGATGTAATGCGGTGATGTATGGTAGGGTAGGATGATATGGTTGGATGATGTGGCGTAAGTTAAGTACGGTTGAGCAATCGACATGATATATTTGCTCACATTCCGGGTGAAGATTTGGATCTATATTACATATAGTAACACATACGCCAACAAAAACGTTAAGATATGGTATTATATGTTCATTTCTTATATCTATTAAAACTTTATTAGTTATTTGACTATTAAAGTTTCTTTCGAGTAAACCTTGGTGGATAGGTGATTGTTAAAAAATGTTGGGATATGGTGCGGTTGGGTGATTGATAATGTGTGTAGTAGATAAGAAATAGTGTGTTGACTAGGGTAGAGTTGTGTGGTAGGTTGTGGTATCCGAAAGGAGATCGACGTAAAATGTTCACGGTAGGGTAGGGAGTTGTAGGGTATAGTAGGATGGGGTGGTGGTAGGGTAAGGTAGGGTGGGATGAGATAAAATAGGGTGTAATAGGCTTAGCTAGGATAGTGAATTAATATGTAGGTTGGGAGGTAGGTTAAGGTTTGTAGGTATGTAGAGAGGTAGGGTGCGGTAGGGTGTGCTAATGTAGGTGAGGTGAGGTATGAGATGTAATGCGGTGATGTATGGTAGGGTAGGATGATATGGTTGGATGATGTGGCGTAAGTTAAGTAAAGTTTGGTAGGTTGAATAAAGTACGTAATATAGGGTAGTGTGGTAAGATAATGTGGTGTAGGGCATGGTGAGGTAGGATTGGATAGGTGAGTGTTAAAAAATGTTGGGATAGGGTGCGGTTGGGTGATTGATAATGTGTGTAGTAGATAAGAAATAGTGTGTTGACTAGGGTAGAGTTGTCTGGTAGGTTATGGTATCCGAAAGGAGATCGATGTAAAATGTTTATTTTTCATTGTTGCGCTTAAAAATTGCGTTCTGAACGGTTCGTTACATGCTGTGTTTCTTCGTATTTAATATCGCCAAATAAGTTAAAACTTATAGCATGTGCACTCCGTGCGTTGCACGAAGTCGCGATTTCACTAGTTAAATTTATATAAAGATAGCACATTAAAGATA
Organism: Gentiana straminea; assembly: GCA_036785695.1. Taxonomy (NCBI): domain Eukaryota; kingdom Viridiplantae; phylum Streptophyta; class Magnoliopsida; order Gentianales; family Gentianaceae; genus Gentiana; species Gentiana straminea. The sequence continues at coordinate 4,453,610 of JAVUPR010000090.1, read as the reverse complement.
ACATATTAGTTATCTGTATTGTACTGGGCAAACTAAATTGTTGTGTTGCAATTCTTTTTTTTTTTTTTTATCTATCATTATCTGATCTCAGAAGTGCCAATTCTTATAATGATGATTATAGATTTAATGAAATAAACTAATTAGGGAAAAACACATTTTAAGAAACAAACTCACATTTTTAATTTAAAAAATTATTAAATAAATTATAATATAATATTAATATAGTAGGGGCGAACTAAATTGTTGTGTTGCGATTCTTTTATTTTATTTTTTGATTTTTTTTGATTTTTTTTTTTTTTTTTTTTTGCTTTCGCAAGTATCACAGACAATTGCATGAGACTAATCCTTCGAGTTTAAGCCACCGGAGTCCCTTTACTCCGACCAACCTTTATTGGTTTTTGATTTTTTCTTTATTTATCATTATCGTTGACCTTAGAAGTGTCACATTAAATGTAACATATTAGTTATATTAATGACAGCATTGCAAGTGTTTTTTTTTTTTATAGTTATTATCTTTTCTTGTAATGATTATTATAGATTTAATGAAATAAATTAATTAGGGAGAAACACATATTAGGAAAAACAAATACACACTTAGTATTTCTTATTATAACACGTACATTAGTATGAAAATAATAATGCAAAATAAAGCCATGGCTTTGATCAGCAAATTGAAGAACGTCAAGACTGCCTGCAATGCAATTCCTTTGAAAATATTACCAGAATGATATTTCTTTTCTTTATTTCAAATACTTCGTACGGTACCAATTGCTGCGCATCCACCATCGGTTTACTATGAAGAGCAAAATGAAAAGGATCGAACTACCTAATCATTATTCAGAGGTGAATCATAGAACACCAAAAGCTGTTGGTGGCATATGTTAAAGAATGAGAACTCCGATTTAACATGGCAAGTTCCATTTTCGTATCACATCTCCTGTTTTTTTTTTTTTTTTTTTTTTTTTTTTTTTTTCGTGTGTTTTTTGGTGTTTAGTTTTTGTTTGTGTGCGTCGAATAATAGGTCGCCGATAGGATCTTCGTGTATGAACGCCTCCTTACGAAATTATTTCAGTTGGATAATCTCCTTCGTTCAAAGACTTCGATTCGACCTATTATTTCGACTTTGTTGTAATATAGGTTGTCCGTTTTGCGGCGCGGCACAGCGTTGTAGTGCGGTCTTTGGCCGCGTAATAGTGCGGGTTTTTACCGCGTTGTAAGTTCGGATTTATCCGATTAATAAAAGCTTTCGTATTTTGTGGGAAAAAAAAAAGTCAATAATGTTGAATAGGAGTGGGTCAACTTACGGCAGCTTCATTCTAAAACAAATAATAATAATTAAGACACGTGTTATGTAGAAACACTTTTTACGTAAACAAACTCACATTTTTAATTTAAGATAAAATAAAAATAAAAAAAATAATGTTAATATGGTACTAAATCAGCAGAAGCTGGAACTCCATGCAAACGAACCTCCTAATTAATATACATCAAAGCCATCTCTCTCTAACGGCGCATCCTTCTTCAAGGCTAAGGAATGAAGAAATTGTTGTGTTGCAATTCTTTTATTTTATTTTTTGATTTATTATTTATTTATCATTATCGTTGATCGTAAGTGTCACATTAAAGGTAACATATTAGTTATCTAAGAATAATTAGCGTAAAACACCCATGTGTTTGGATCAACTTTGGGACTTGTCCTGTATATTTAAATTTAACATTTTTATCCTCTATCTTGTGTTGTGTCTTGCAACAAACATTCCTTTTCAAATTTTACGTTAAATGAAACGGAAATTACGCGTTTGACATTCCGCCGTCTACATTTCACGCCAAAACAAAAAAATAAAAACAAAACTTTTTTTAAATTATGGGAGAATGAGGGAGAATGACAGAAATATTTCATCAATTGAGTAGAATTAATAAACTATTTATTCACTATCGAAATTCACTTGTGTTCGAAATTCACTGTTTAAATTCAATGCCGAAATTCAATAATTTTCAAAATTCATTGTCGAAATTCACTGATTTTCGGGATTCACTGTCGAAATTCACTGATTTCGGGATTCACTGGGAGATTCCCGATTTTCGGGATTCACTGTTTGTCCTTCTCGCTATAAAAATTATGCAGTTGTCCTTCTTCCTATAAAAAATATGTAGTTGTCATGTTACTTAAAAATATTCCAGATCGTATCCTTATCCCTAATTTCCCATTTAATTATTTCTCCAAAATCGTCATTCATTCCCAACCCATTTGTCGAATACCAACCCCATTGTCATTCCCGATTTCTAATTTCCCTTCCCCATCTACAAAACCCTAGCTTTCTAATTCTCTTCCCCATCAACAGAAGATTAATCAATCGTTGGTAGTTTCTGTCAACACCGCCGAGTGTCTACCGGCGCCGGCGAGAATTGTGCTCAAGATGACACTTCGAAGAATGGGTGCTTGAGCAACCTATTTATGGTGAGTAAATTGCTAATCGTGAGTAATTTTGTTAATGATTCTTTAAAACAGATTTTTGCAATAATGTTTATTTTTGTACTTGTGTTAATAAATCTTCAAAAGGTTATTGATGAAGTATGTAAAGTATTGCTTTTGTAATAACTGATATCTGAACATTGAAATATAAAAAATTAAAATATAAAAAGAAATTAGGGTTTAATTGGAGAGGGGGATTTAATAAAAAAAAGCTGTTTATAACAATTAAAATATAAAAAGAAATAAAAAAAGTAAAAATGTGAAAGCGCGTGAAATGTTGACGGCGAGTGAATGTCAAACGCGTAATTTCCATTTCATTTAACGTAAAATTCAAAAAATGGTGTTTTTTTTTGCAACTATGACATAAGATAGAGGGTAAAAGTGCTAAATTTAAAGATAAGGGACAAGTCCCAAACTTGACCCAAACATAGACGTGTTTTGCGCCAATTACTCTTATCTTAATGACACCGTTGCAAGTTTTTTTTTAATAATTATAATCTTTTCTTATAATGATTATTATAGATTTAATGAAATAAATTAATTAGGGAGAAACACATTTTAGGAAAATAAACTCACATTTTAATATACAAAATTTAACACCTTTTTTTTTATAGAGAAAAAGACGATTCATTAAGCTTTGTCGGTCAAACTAGTGATAATTACATTCGGAGGGGGCGATAAACGCTTTGTTTGGTTTCGGGTGGGGTTGGGTCCATTTGGATCCAACCCAATATTTTATTCATTCCACTATCTTATTTATCATTATTTTATTAATTCAATTATTTTATTATAAATTATCTCATCAATCATTCAACATTAACAAATAAAATAATATTAATAATTTCACTTTATTCACCCACTACACTATTTATCCATTACTTTTTCAATATAATATTTCATTAAAATTTCTCTCACCAATCATTTCTTCTACTACACAAATTTCAACATAACATTTCAACTTTATAATCATTATTTCATTATATTTTATTTTACTTTCTCTTTCTTGAATCCATTCAACCCCAATTCAACCCGAAATCAAACAGGGCAGACACTTTCCACGAGCTCTAGACCTTTTTTGGCTAACAAATGTGCAGGGCGATTTCCTTTACGCTTAATGAACGAAAATTTAAAAGAAGATAATTAAACACGCTGAAAAGAGTGCGACAAACTTCCACAATGCTGCCCAAGTCTGATAAATTTTGCTTTCAGAATTGAATTTCTGACAGACAGTGAGAGAGTCTGATTCAAAAATCACCTTGAAATAGCCCCATTGGATTGCTAGGAATATCGAATGGTATATTGCTAAAGCTTCTCCGATGACTACATCAAATTTTCCTTCCAATTTCCTCGAAAAAGATTTTAGAATATTATCATTGCTAACTGGCACAAAACCCCCAATACCCGCATCAACGACATTGAACTTAACTTCCTCATTTGTCGGAGGCTCCCACACTTGCTGATACTTCACAGTTCTAGGATGATTTGCAGAATTGTTGATGACGTCAAAATACTTCATTGCATCTGATTCAGATATGCGTATTTAGGACAAGACATAGTCATATATAATCTACTTCCAAAATATATGCGCATCTACGCTTCCATATACGCCATAATATATAGACTATTGTAGCAGCTCCTAGTGCGTTCTCCAATATTCCTCCTTGAGTAGAAGCACTTTTTTCTTTGAATAACCAAAAAGGTGTATTATTGTAACTTTTTCTAGCACCTTGCTAGATTTTATTAATATATTTATTGCTGTTAAAAAAAAGAAAATAGTAGAGATAGAGATATTTGATAAAAAATAGTTATTATGTTTGTTGAGCATACTCAAGCCGACTCACAAGACTTGGGCAACAAGTAGCATTTGTCTTAGGGTTTTGTATTATTGTATGTTGACTATTGTACCCTAGTGTGTATCTTCATATATAAAGAGCCATTGTAATCACAATTCAATAAATGAAATCACAACTTCACATTATAATATGGTAGCAGAGCGTTGATCGATCCTTCATCACCGACATGCCCTACTCGGCCCTCCTCCACCCAATTTCTTTCCTCCCTCGTTAAAACAAACAAAAAAAAAACACAGCCACCACAAACCCTAGTGTGTATCTTCTTCATCCCATCTCCTTCTGTTCTCAGTCATCACCTTCGCAAGAAAAAACCAAACATCACTTTCTTTCAGCCCCTCCTCCCTTTCCCCTTTATCTCCCTCGTTCTTTCCTTTGTTCAAAAAAAAATTTCTGTGCAGCACCATGTCCGAGTCCCGTTCTTCAGCCACCAGCGATGCAACCACCGTACCTGCCACCCCTCATCACCACACGATTCCCACCTTCACACCCTCATCCAACATCCACATTACCAAGCTTACTCGCACAAATTTCCATTTATGGCGTGCTCAAATTGTCCCCTACTTACGTGGTCAAGGAGTATACGGATATCTTGAAGGCACAATCCCTCATCCTCCGGCGACGCTGACTGCTGCTGATGGGAAGTCCTCTCCAAATCTAGAATTTGAGTTATGGCACAAGCAGGATAATCTAATTTTAAGCACTATCACGAGTTCATTTTCAGATGATGTTCTTACACAGGTATATCAAGCCACTACATCGGCCGAAATTTGGTCTGCATTACAAACAAGTTTTGCCTCTCAAAGTCGTGCACGTCTCGTTCATCTCAGGACTCAATTAGCCTCCATCTAAAAAGGTAATAAAACCACAGCAGACTATTTTACTTCCATAAAATGTTTGACATGATGAACTGCAATGGCTGGGCATCCCTAAATTCGGATGATATTATTGCGTATTTGCTAGCCGGCTTGGGCAGAGTTTATGATTCGATGGTCACTATGCTATCCACTAAATCACAGATTACCCTTGATGAAGTTTATGCTCTTCTTCTCACGATCGAAGCTCGCATCCTTCAACATCAATCTGTTTCAGCCCCACCTCTTGCTGCACCGAATCATCAGCCTGTTGCTAACTACATCTCGGGCCCTTCTAATTCCAACTGTGGTCGTGGCAGTCACAATTCACGGGGATGAGGCCGCAGCTCATCCAATCGAGGCTGTGGTGCCTCTTCTGGACCACGTTATCCGCATGGGCAGGTACCTCAGTGCCAAATTTGTTTAAAAATGGGACACACTGTTCAAGAATGTTGGCACCGTTTTGAATCCAATTTCCAGCCATCGGCTTCTCAGCCCCGGCAGCCTGCTCCTAATACACCTCCACAACGCCCACTTGCTGCGTTTAATACTCAAGCCTCCCCGGATGCCTATCTCGGCTGGATTCCCGACACTGAGCCACTCATCATATTGCTAATGATCCTCACTTACTCAATTCACAGGCTGAACAGTATGATGGTCCTGATCAAATTCATATTTGGTGACGGTTCATGTTTGCCTATCACCCACTATGGCTCTTCCATTCTTCCCTCCCCATCTTGTTCATTTACTCTTACTGATATTCTTGTTGCACCCTCCCTTACTAATAATCTCCTGTCTGTTCAAAAATTTTCTTCTGGTAACTCTGTGTTTTTTGAATTTCATGATACGTATTTCTTTGTGAAGGACTACTCGGGCCACATCCATCATAGAGGTTTCCTGAAAAATGGCCTCTATCATTTTTCCACCACCTTCAACAATTTTCCTGCTCAAGCTCATGTCACTGTTCACTCCTCTCCAACTCGATGGCACCAACGTCTCGGTCACTGCTCACATCCTGTTATTTGTCGTGTCCTTCGTCAGCAAAATATTTCTGTTTCCAATAAAGCTTCTGAGTCTGTTTGTGAAGCGTGTCAATTAGCTAAAAGTCATATGTCTACTTTACCTGTATCGTCTTTTACTTCTTCTGCACCGTTGGATTTAATTTTCTCTGATGTTTGGGGCCCTTGTGCCGAACCGTCTATTTATGGAAATCGTTACTATGTTAGTTTCTTGTATGATTACACGAAATTCCTATGGCTTTATCCTTTACGTTTAAAATCTGATGTTGAACAAACATTTCTTACTTTCAAAACCATGGTTGAACGCCAATTTAACACGACTCTTAAGTCTCTGCAAACTGATTGGGGAGGGGAATATCGCCACCTACACAAAAATCTCAACACCTTGGGTATTCAACACCGTCAATCTTGTCCCCACACGCATGAACAAATGGGTGCCATCGAGCGGCGTCACCGACAAATCGTTGAGGTCGGCCTTTCCCTCCTTGCTCAATCCAATCTCCCCCTACCTTACTGGGAGGATGCTTTCGTCACCGTCACCTACCTTATCAATCGTTACAAACTCCCGTTCTGTCCCATAAACCCCCCTACGAAATGGTTCATCATCGCCCACCCGACTACTCATTTCTCAAAGTCTTTGGTTGTGCCTGTTGGCCCTACCTTCGCCCCTACAACTCTCATAAGACTGATTTCCGTTCTAAAACATGCATATTTCTTGGCTACAGTCCCTCTCATCACGGTTACAAATGTCTAGACCTTACCTCCGGCCGTATCTATGTTGCCCGTCATGTTGTCTTCGACGAGTTCACATTTCCCTACACCACACCCTCCACCCCTCTCACTTATCAAAATCTCACAAATCCTTTACCGCTTACTCTCACTCCACCACCACCATACCCCACGGCTCCCTCCATCAATCCATCATCTGAGCCGACTTCTCCTCTTCCCACCACCTCCAGTCTCGCCCACTCTAGTCCTTCCCCGGCTTCATCCAGTTCCGGCTCATCTCCTCTAGATTCACCATCCTTCACTCCGGACGCATCTCCAACTCCTTCTCCATCTCTCCCTCCACCTCCTCGAATGGTCACTCATACCACCACCAACTCTCTAAAACCCAGGCATGATCCTGATTTAATTCGGTACCCCCTTCCCAAAGGTCTTCTTGCCCAATCTCAACCCCTTGAGCCAACTTCTTACACCGAAGCTTCCAAACACCATGTATGGCGTGAGGCGATGCAAGATGAAATTAACGCTCTTATTTGTAATGATACTTGGGAATTGGTACCTTGCACACCTCGTATGAATGTTATTGGCAATAAATGGGTGTTTCGTATTAAGTGTCTTGCAGATGGTTCGATTGAACGTCACAAAGCTTGACTCGTTGCAAAAGGCTATCATCAAGAAGCTGGCATTGAATTTCATGAGACATTTAGCCCGGTGGTGAAACCTATCACCATCCGCATACTCTTTACACTTGCTCTCTCTCGTGGCTGGTCCATTCGACAGGTAGACATTCAAAATGCATTTTTACATGGTTATCTTACTGACGCTATTTACATGCAGCAACCTCATGGTTTCATTCATCCAGATTATCCTCATCATGTCTGTTGGCTCAAGCGCAGTCTTTACGGCCTCCGGCAGGCCCCCCAGGCATGGTTCTCCCGTCTTACAGAGGCTCTCACCCGTTATGGTTTTCATGCCTCCAAGGCCGACACCTCTCTTTATATTTACTCTCGTGGTTCTGACTATGTTTACATGCTTATTTATGTGGATGACCTTGTTATTACTAGCTCTTCTGCTCCACTGATTCAGCATGTCCTCGATTATTTGGGCCGTCACTTTCCCGTCAAGGATCTTGGTTCGTTATCTTACTTTTTGGCCATTGAAGTTCTCCCTGTCATAGATGGTCTCTTTCTTACTCAGCGGAAATATATTCTTCAGCTCCTTGACAAGGCTGGCATGACGACTGCCAAGCCCTGCACCACACCTATGGCCACGAACTGTCGTCTTCAGCAAACCGGCAGTCCTTTGTTCTCGGATCCTACCCTCTACCGCACCATTGTTGGGGGCCTCCAATACCTCAACTTCACTCGTCCCGGCATTTCTTCTGCAGTTCATCGTGTCAGCAAATTCATGCATGCACCCACTGATAATCACTGGGCCGCGGTCAAGCGGGTTCTTCGCTATCTCAAGCACACCATTTCCGATGGCGTTTATCTTGCTCGTTTCGGATCCTTGTCTCTCCATGCATACACCGACACCGAATGGGCCTCAGACACTGATGATCTGCGTTCTTGGGGCGCCTATTGTATTTTTCTCGGCCCTAATCTTATCAGCTGGCGCTCCAAGCAACAACAAACAGTTTCTAAAAGTAGCACTGAAGCTGAATATAAATACCTTTCTCACACCGCTGCTGAAGTCCAGTGGATCTGTGCTCTTCTTAAGGAAATGCGGATCTCGTCCTCCACCCTGCCCACCCTTTGGTGCGATAACATTGGTGCCACGTACTTAGCTGCCAAACTTATTTTCCATGCCCGAACAAAGCACGTCGAGATTGATTTCCACCATGTACGTGGACTTGTAGCTGCCAAAAAGATTCAGATCTCCTTCCTCTCCTCCAAAGGTCAACTTGCGGACCTTCTCACCAGACCACTTGGGAATCCGCGCTTTCAGATGCTTAAGGCCAATCTCCATGTTCATTCTATTCCCATGGGATTGCAGGGGCGTACGTGTTGAGCATACTCTAGCCGACTCACAAGACTTGGGCAACAAGTAGCATTTGTCTTAAGGTTTTGTATTATTGTATGTTGACTATTGTACCCTTAGTGTGTATCTTCCTATATAAAGAACCATTGTAATCACAATTCAATAAATGAAATCACAACTTCACATTATAATAACGTTTCTTAAAAAAAATTGTGAATCAATCCTATTGTTTATTGTAGTGTGGACTCTGTAGCAGTAATCGTTTTGTTTAGAGACGAACGAGCTAGCGTCCGCCGTCTTAATTATCTTTGGTAGCTAGAGAAACCCTGGGAACATGAGAGGTGAAAGAAAGAAAGAGAAAGAGTATGAAAATCCCTATGAATAATAATATCCCTGAAGATCAGGTTATAGAAATCCTTTCAAGACTACCAGTTAGATCTCTTTTACGGTTTAAGTGCATATGTAAATCATGGTATAATCAAATCTCGTAATTTAAAATCATGGTATAATCAAATCTCTGCCAAATATTTCACCTTTTTGCACCTTAACAACTATAAACCCTCCGACCTCGTTCTAGCCGGCCTTGCTGATGCAGGCCGGCCACCCCTGGAATATTTCAATCGCAAATATCTCGACGCTGCCTACTAGATGTTGTGCAGTAACAAATACAGCAATCTTACCATTTTTGTCTAGGTCTAGTTCGTCCATTATCCACCTAAAGTGTATGGGCCTTGCAATGGTATATTTTGCTTGTCCAGGTTTGAAAAAGAGCGTATTTTGTTGTGGAATCCACAGATTTAGGACTTCAAAATTATTCGTCAATCTAACCTACCTCGTCAATGTTCGACCTTTTATTATAGTGTTGGATTGGGTTTTGATTCAGAAACAAAAGATTACAAGATTCTACAAATCGTACGCGAAACCCAAATCGTTTCCCGGCAGCAACAGCTTGAGCTATACAGCCTTGGTACTAATTCATGGAGGAAAATAGATGCCTCGCCCGCATTCAAAGTTTTGCATCAGCCCTTTGTTTACAATTACTACATACAGAAAAATTGGCTGGGTTGGAATCAAAAGACAAATATTTTTGTTTGATGTGAGCGATGAAACGTTGTAAATGATCATACCGCCCGTATCCTAGAGGGTTATGAGAGTGAGATTGATAGTGTTAAAGTATAAATAATATAAGTCTTGTATTTGTTATTACCCCTTTACCCTCCAAAGTTGTGTAACTTGATTACCAAGTAATGGGCCTATTATTGTGTTATTGGGCCCTAGCCTTAGGGTAATAGATTAGGGTAATATGTACCAGATTTTGTGTGCTATTGAATTAACGAGCATTTTATCTCTTTTACCAAGTTGGTAGCAGAGCCTTCCTGATGGCCACCGCCACTACCGGAGCCGGAACACCACCGGCCTCCACTGATTCTCCAAACACTGGTGGTATCTCCATCGACACCACACAACCAGAAACACCCATTCCTACTTCTCAAATCCCTATCTCTGCTCCTGTCTCCGTTGGTTCTACCACCGCCGCCTTCTCAAATTTCGCCTCCTCGTTCTCATCGATTCCCTTCGTCACCGGCTTCTCTTCACAACCGTTTGTTCCTAGTTCGATCTTTACCACAGGAGCGATGCTAAATGCCCCAGTTTTTCCTCGCCCAGGATCCACTCTACCGATTTATTCTGGAAACACAGGTGTTAACCTAGCATCGTTTGGAGGTCATCTTCCTCAAGCTTGCTCTGTGAAACTTGATCGGAATAATTTCCTCTTGTGGAAATCAACTGTTCTCCCCATCATTCGGGGTCACCATCTGGATGGATACATTCTGGGCACCTCTCCTCCGCCGCCCGAGTTTGTACTAACCACCACTACAGGTTCCTTCTCCATGGCTACTCCTGTCAAGAATCCAGCCTTTGAGGTCTGGGTTACCACAGACAATTTGCTCATGGGTTGGCTCGAGCTAGATGATCGAACAAGCTCTCACCGAAGTGATTGGATGCAATTCGCTCGGGAAATCGGAATACTCTTGAGTCTCTCTTCAACAACGGTCCCGAAGCTAAGATGTTGCAATTGAAGACCGCATTAACTGAACGAGAAGGGGAACAAGTCCATGATGGATTACCTTGGTCTAATGAAATCCTATTCGGATGGGCTTCTTTGCGACGGTTATCCTATAACCAAATCGAACTCATTCTTGCCGCACTAGGTGGACTTGGGAAGGATTATGAGTCGATCATTGTGAACCTTACTTCTCGTATAGGCTCCTTGTCATGGCAAGAGGTACGGGCTCAACTTCTTACACACGAGCACCTAATTGCACGTTTTAATCCAAATTGGCTTTGGTTCGAGTTTGGACACTCGCACATGTTGCTACAAATAGAGGTTCGGAAATGGAAGAGGTGGTTATGGGAACAACGAGAGGAGGTTATCAAGACAACGAGCGAAATAGAGGCGAAGCTTCGGAAGAGGCGAGGCGGGGAGAGCGGATCGGGTAGCTCTCCATCTCCAAATTCTTCAAATCCTAGTGGTCCCAAGCCTACCTGTCAAATTTGCAGCAAAGTAGGGCACATTGCTGCAAAGTGCTGGCACAGATTTGATTCAAATGTGAACCCCTCTGGTGAAGATGGAACTCAAAGAAATGCAGCTTATTTGGCCTCACCAGATACTGTGGGTGATTCCAGTTGGTATGCAGACAGTGGAGCCACCAGCCATGTGACATCCGACCTCAACAACCTGCACATCAATTCTGCTTATGAAGGATCAGATGCCCTTACTATAGGGAATGGTAAGCGTTTGTCTATTGCTAATACTGGCCATACTACCCTTAGTACACCTCACTCACAAATTGAACTCAAACACATCTTACATGTTCCTGAAATAACTAAAAATCTTGTTTCTGTTTCTAAACTCACTCATGATAACTTGTGTTATATTGAGTTTCATTCTGGCTCTTGTTTTGTTAAGGACAAATTCACAGGGAGGGTCCTTCTGGAAGGCAAAGTTAGAAATGGCCTCTATCAGCTCTCTATTCCTTCAATCAAGACTTCCTCAAGCTCTTCTCATTCCAAGCATCTCCATCAGTCCTTTTCACCGCTTTGCTCCGCCTTCTTCGCCTTTGAGTCAGTCTTCTAGTAGTTGTCAAGTTAAGAAAGAGTCTGTAAATCTCTGGCATGAAAGACTTGGCCACCCTTCATCCAGTGTTTTGAGTCTTGTCCTAAAGAGATGCAATAAAACTTTACATTCTGATTTTGTGTTTTGTGATGCTTGCCAAATGGGAAAAATGCATGCCTTACCCTACCCTAATTCCTTATCTAGGGCAGAAAGTGTTTTAGATCTTATCCATGCGATCCGTGTGGGGCCGGCCCACAGTCCGCAGTTCAAATGGTTTCCTGTATTACATTCAATTCCCGGATGATTTCGGTAGATATGTGTGGACTTACCCCCTAAAACTCAAATCAGATGCTTGGCAAGCCTTTGCACACTTCAAGGCTCTAGTTGAAAACCAATTTAACACCAAAATTAAGTGCCTTCAATCTGATTTGGGAGGGGAGTTTAGGATTTTTGAACCTCACCTTAAAGATCTTGGAATAGTTTTTAGACACCCTTGTCCTCATGCTCATAGTCAAAATGGTAGAGTTGAAAGGAAGCATAGACACATCACTGAAATGGGATTGACCCTTCTAGCTCAGGCCTCCTTGCCACTAAAATTCTGGTGGCATGCTTTCCAGTATGCTACACATCTGATAAATATACTTCCAACTCCTCTCCTAGGACAGAAAACTCCCTTTGAACTTTTATTCAAGAGACAACCAGACTACCTCAGGTTGAGAGTTTTTGGATGTGCCTGTTTTCCCTATCTAAGACCATTCCAAAATCAAAAGTTTCAGTTTCACACCACCAAATGTATTTATCTTGGTTTGAGTCCCAATCATAAAGGGTTTCTGTGTCTTGATCCTCACACACAAAGGCTTTAAGTCTCTAGAGATGTCAAGTTCAATGAATCTGATTTTCCCTCATTGAAAGGGTCTGTTTCCACAGACCCTGCTGTTCATACTTTTCCCATTACTTCCTATCTACCTGTGGTTCCTACATCCTGTATAAATCCAGAATCTTCTTCATCTCCCAACCAGTCATCTGTGTCTGATTCAACTATGACACCTACTTCTTCCCCTAGTCCTAGTATTTCTCACTCTAATCCTATTTCTCCTACTAGTTCTTCATCACTTCCTTCAAGTCACACTAATACTTCCACTCCACCTAGTCTACATCCTACTTCAGTTCCTAGTTCAGGTCCTGATTCTCCTCTCTCCACTGAAAATTCTCACTCCTCTTCTTCCTCCATTCCTACTTCACCTCAAAATTTGCATCCTATGCGCACTAGAGCAAAGGATGGTATCCTTAAGCCTAAGAAAATCTTTTCTTATGTAGCACATATCAAATGCTTACCTTACCCTACTGAACCTACAAAGGCATCTGATGCCCTCAAGGATCCAATATGGAAGAAGGCAATGGATGATGAGTTCAAGGCCCTCAGTCAAAACAAAACCTGGAGGTTAGTTCCACCTTCTCCAAGTCAAAAACTGGTAGGAAACAAGTGGGTGTTCAAGGTAAAACTAAATACTGATGGTAGTGTTGCCAAACACAAGGCAAGACTTGTTGCCAAGGGGTTTAGTCAAACCTATGGTCTTGACTATTTTGAGACTTTCAGTCCTGTTGCCAAAGCTCCTACCATTAGAGTAATTCTCACTGTTGCTGTTTCATTACAATGGCCTATACACCAAATTGATATAAACAATGCATTCTTGAATGGAAATTTAACAGAACGGGTGTTTATGCCTCAGCCTGAAGGGTATGAAGATGTGGACAAACCACATTATGTGTGTTGCTTACAAAAAGCACTATATGGGCTCAAGCAAGCCCCCAGGGCATGGTTTGATGCACTGAAGACTCAACTTGAGCAGTGGGATTTTAAACAGTCCAAGGCAGATAGTTCCTTGTTTGTGTTTCATCATCAGGCTAAGACTCTCTATGTCCTGATATACGTTGATGACATTCTGATCACTGGAAATGACAGCAAGGTTATCAAGAAATTCACTGACTTGTTGCATTCCAAATTTGCTCTAAAGGATTTAGGACAGATCAGTCACTTTCTGGGATTGCAAGCTTATAGAGATGCTTCAGGTCTGTTCCTTCACCAAAGTATGTATGCAGCCCAACTTCTGGACATGTTAAATCTGGGAAACTTAAAACCCTGTCCTACTCCCTTAACCACCACAACAAAATTGTACACTGAGGACAGCACTCTTATGACAAACCCTTCCTTATACAGAAGCATTTTGGGAGCCCTGCAATATCTCACTCTTACTAGGCCAGATTTAACTTTTGCTGTAAATGTCTTGAGCCAATTTATGCAGGCACCAAGAGAAGTCCACTGGCAATGTCTCAAGAGGATTCTGAGATATGTGAAAGGCACATTGCAACATGGTCTCCATTTCAAGGTCGCTCAGCCCACCACCATATTACATCGCTTACTCGATGCGATCGGGCATGCAATCTCATTGACGAAGATCAACAAGCAGTTACTTGTGTTTACACGGTGACTCCTTGTGTCTTGGAGTTCAAAAAAACAACAGGCTGTTGCACGTTCTAGTACAGAAAGTGAGTATAGAGCCCTTGCTAATGTAGGATCAGAAGTACAATGGCTCAGGTCTCTCCTTACTGAAATCAGATGGCCTCTTCAAGCTGTTCCAGTCACATGGTGTGATAATCTTGGGGCACAAGCTCTTGCCTACAATCCCCTCTTTCACTCAAGGACAAAGCATATAGAGCTGGATGTTCACTACATCAGAGATTTGGTTGCAAGGAAGTCTCTCACAGTTGCTTACATTCCTTCAAGATCAAGCTCGATCGTTTCACCAAACCTCTCGTCTCACTCCAAGTTTGCAGAATTCGACACAAGCTCAATGTTGTAGACACCACCTTTCGCTTGAGGGGGATGTTAATGGGCCCTAGCCTTAGGGTAAGAGATTAGGGTAATATGTACCAGATTTTGTGTGCTATTGAATTAACGAGCATTTTATCTCTTTTACCAAGTGATAGCACGTGGGAAACGAATTTTCAAGTAGAGAATCCATTGTAGTCGTGACGTAGGTACCAATTCGCCCATGCGGATATTGGGAAATTTGGATGTTGAATGATTTCAGTTCAGCTGAGTCAAGATCTTGGAGCAAATTGTGGAAAATCAAAGTTGATCGGCATTTAGGCTTCTGTGGGAACTCGTACCTCATTTTTCATGGTCGGGATAGTTATAAGTTGATGTTATATGATCTGTTTAACCATGATGTAGTGGACGTTGGAGCGTCAATGTTTACAGTCCTTGTTTACAAAGATAGTCTTATCTTTTTACGACTAATTGGTATATTTAGAATGCCTGTTGTGCGTGTCTCTTTGATGATGCCAATTAATGTTAATATAATATGTTGGCAAATGCTGCGTCGTCGTCGTCTGTTTATGCGTTGCCTTCTTCTTGGACTCCTGCAGGTTTGGTTCTATCAAAATCAATGTAGATGAGTCGTGATTCGAGATTTCGCGTGGTCGTGTTTTGCTTGCCTTTTCTCTGAGAATATCAATGGGTCTTATGATATATATGGAGTCCCTTGAGTTTAATTTCTCCACATTTTTAAGGCATTACTGTTGCTAAAAACATAATTAAGGCTGCACGGTCGATTCGCGTGTGGAGACGGATTCACTTGCGTGCATACAATGCGCTTAAGGAGGACTTGTCTTCTCTAGACTATTTTAATTCGTGATTGAGTAGAAT
The DNA here is from genome assembly GCA_036785695.1 of Gentiana straminea. Taxonomy (NCBI): domain Eukaryota; kingdom Viridiplantae; phylum Streptophyta; class Magnoliopsida; order Gentianales; family Gentianaceae; genus Gentiana; species Gentiana straminea. The sequence goes on along the minus strand of JAVUPR010000090.1, from coordinate 4,437,884 downwards.
TAGCTAGCGTCTTTTCCTTGTGTTACCTCTCGTTTATTAAACGTAGTGATATATATATTTCAGCTCATTTATTAGCACAAGCTGGGTCGGTGAATGGTTTAGTCGATTGGTTTGCCTTGCTTCTGAATTTCCTTATGATGTCGATTTGACGTAATAGATAGAAGTTTTTATTATAAGTATAAAACAAACGGTACATTGAAAAAAAAAAAAAAAAAATGAACGATACTAAGTTGTGATTCAATTTAAGTAGCCCAAATACTTTAATTTGGGTATCGTGCGCACACTGTCGGATACTTTTTCGACACGAAACGTGACTGTGATTGAAATAATATTATTAAAATTTATTGATTTCCGACATGCTGTCGATATTCCTCGACAGTGCGCCGACACTTCTGAACGCAAAATTTTTCAATTAGTTTTTTTCTTTATTTCTTGAACCAAAAAAAAAATGTTTTTTTCCTTTATTTCAATTTTCTTACATAGAAGTGCTAAAATGCATGATTTAGATACTTGTTATAATTTGACAAGTAATTTTCGTATTTATCTTTTCCTTTTTTTTTTTTTTGACAAACAATTATTTTTAAAGATTGTTTTGTCACCATATACTCTCTTCGTCCCGTAATACTCCTTCCGTTTTTTTAACTGTTATTTTTCAGAATTTGTTTTGTTTTTATTTATCTGTTATTTTATAATACCAATACAACATTTTTTTTCTCATCTTTACCCTTCATTTTAATAATCCAAAATTTGGTACTATTTTCTATGCACAAGGAGTGAAGGTTAATTTTGTTATTTTACCGTCTTTTTCAGACACATTAATCACCTTCTTAATTTGTGTGAATCTTCTCTATACGACAAATTAAAAAATAGATTTTTGACTTAAAGGGCATATTTTTAACTAAATGGGAAATGCAGTACATTGTGATTTAATAAGGACGAAAGACATTGTTTTATCCTAAATTACCCTCTCTTCATACATTCACCAGTTGTCATAAATAATAATAATAAATAGCTGTCTACCATTAAAATAGGAAATTTTATTTATTTAATTATGATCATTTATTGTAACATCCAATCACTATTCAATGATTTAAGCATCCATTATTACGATACAATTTTGATTTTAATGTAAAAAAATACTCATTTTATCTACAATTTTGACGCAAAATTACTCCACCTATTTTACTCGATCCATATTAATGTTACTACATATTTTCCTATAACTACATCTAATTTATTGGTTGTTACTACTTCGTTATCAATGTAACTATATTTCTTTTTGCAGTAACCATATATTTTTATTTTTTTTTGTCTGTTACTATCTTTTTCTGAGTGTTACTACAGAAAGAGAATTTGTGCTGGTAGGGAAAAAAGAGCCACCCGCCATGGCTTTTTTTATTTTATTTATTTATCGAAGAAGGTGAATGGAGGGGTTAGTCACGCACTATACCCAACATTAGTCAGATTGTGGTTGCTTATTATGACTTTGTTTGAGTCAAACATTCAATGTTTTCTAGATCCAATACCGGTCAGAAAGCCTATTTCATATAATCTGACCCAAATGTGGGCTGAAAAAATGCAACATTCTGTCTAAATTTGACTCAGAATAAATAAGCGTGAAAAAAGGATAATTTAAAAGGTACAATAGAAAAAATAAAATATATGTCCAAGACATTCTATGTGTGAAAATACATTCACTAACCAAAACATGTGCGAATGGTCCCAACTCAACATGGATTTTACAAATGGATTGAATAAGTCTGAAGGGAAGGAAGTCATCATGGTAGTAGTGGACATGCTGACCAAATTCAGCTACTTTATTCCATTTGAGAAGAAGAGGCAAATAAAATCACAAAAGCGTGGAATAAAACATGAATAATACTTAAATGATCAAAACAAATATCCTTCAAATTGATTTGTACGGCATTTTGCTTGTACAGATAGTTTTATCTAAGAATAAATATAATTCATGAATACCCCCGTGACACAATTAATGATTCTTTGTCTTTATGATTATTAAATTTAGCTAACAGTAAATTATTTAACAAAGAGTATTTGCAGTTGTAATAGAATGTTAAAATAAAAATATTTGCAATTAAAACATTACACAATTTTTTGGACACATAATATTGTGACAATTCCTTTTAGGTTAGAAGGTTCTTAGAGGTATCTAAATATATACTAAATAGTTGAGACAAATCTTCATTTCCAATAAAATGCATGATTTTATAACTAAAAAAACTTATCATATTTAAAGAATGAAAATGTAACATTTTGAATTTAATTCAATACGTATGAGTAAGAGAACTAAAATATTTCTATCAAGCATAAAATCATTGTACAACAATTGTCATTATTTAACATATATTTTTGTTTATTTATTGACCGGATAACATATATTTATTTTGTAGATTATATGTATAGTCAAGAATATAGATATAAAGACTTTGTACAACCTAAGTCAGATAATTTTATTGGACTTAATTTATAATCCAAGTACAAAAGAAATCTTTATCCAAATGATATATTCGATCCAACCCAAGTCCAAGTCCATTACATTTGAGCATTAATTTTCCATTCACTCAATTATTTTAATCGAGTGATTTAACATTCTATAAACTTCTATGTGTCACGTTGACGACATCATAGTATAGTCCAATTAAATTAATACTCAAAATTCTACCACTTACTCATAGGTTCCAACAATTATATGTATAGTCAAGAATATAGATATAATATGAAAAATATTTTAAAAATAACAAATTAGCCAAACACGTGCAACGCACGTGCATTTTGCTAGTATGAGTAAACATGTATATATTGGTACACAGGAAGCTTTTAGGAATATCTACGAGATACTGCAAAACCATTTACAATAAATGTACGAGATATATTACATTTATTGCTATTAAAAGGATGAAATGATTGGGTTGGAGTTTTGAATTCTGGTTTAGATTTTATGGATTTGGGAGGATAGAATGCGGTGGTTATGGAGGTTTGAGGCAGTGACGGACCCAGAAAAATATCTCAGTAGGGACACCGGAATAAATTCGAAAGACGAGCGGGAGCATCAATAGTGTTTTTACATTTTTTACCTATAAAAACATATCGATTTCGGATCTCATTGGGGGTCATGCACCCCCTTTCTTAGCTAGGTCCGTCCCTGGTTTAAGGAGATATTCGCATTAGGGGTGAAAGGAGAGAAGGAAATGAGAAGAATATGAGTAAATGTTCAAAATTATCCTTACTCTGATTTCAATTTAGTCGGGAGGGCTAAATTGTTAGTACGTTTTAAACAGTTTATGGTCAGTTTGTTAAAAAGAAATACGTACCAAAAGTTTGCGATCTAAATAGTTAAAAGGCCCCCAATGTCTTTTGCCCTAATAAAAAAGTACTTCCTATGTTGCTAATTACTTAAGGAATTTGGTAAAAACACGATTATTAATAAAGGGAATTAATAACAGTCTTTAAGAATAAAATGAATAAAAGAACCTTGAATATCACTGATTTAGTCTTAATTTTACATGTTACGTAGTAATAGATATGTGTAAAGTAGGAAATGAATAATACTCCCTCCTTTTCAAAATAACTGATGTAGTTGCTAAAAACACGCATATTAAAGTTGTGAGTTAATGTTTTAATTTGAATGTCAGAATGACTTAAAAACTCTTAGTCTATGATTAATGTAATGTTGTATTTATTGTCTTACTCATTAATAAATAAGGGAAAAATAGGAAAAACACAATAAATGTCTTATTGAAAATATAATTGTCTCAGTTGTTTTAACAAATCTTTTTGACAACTGCCACTTATTTCAAAACGGAGGAAGTAAATGTGATATTGAAAATATTATCAATCAGATAAATAGTAGTAATAAATAGTTTTGACAAATATCCCGTTGAAGGAAGATGATAGAGGTACACACAAAGCGAACAGCTCATCCATACAAAACAAAAAAAAAAAAAAAAAAAAAAAAAAAAAAAACAAACGTTCTAGCCATAGATTTTATTTAAAAAGGGATAATAAAAAAAAATATACAACAAAAATTATGAATCATAAAATTGCAATTTTTGTGTACTTTGTATGCGTTTTTTTTATACATTTTTGCTCGAGTAAATACAAACGGATGGATGGAGTGTATCTCATGAATCACAATAATTGTGCTGACTTTGTAAAATTATTCTAAAAATCATGAATTGAAAATAACGAACGTTCAGAATTGGTGTATGTGTTGTTTCATTGACCACCTATAATATCGGTTAGGTATAATATTCGAACGCATGCTTCTGTTTGTACGTCATCTTTCTAGAGTTATTCGAAAAGATACACACATATACCATATAAGAAAAAATTCGAATATAACATCAACATTCGACATTGCATAAATCTCTGCAAAATCAAACGTGACATGAAGTATGATATATAATGTTAAATAAATGCATTGTTGTGTTAAGTGCATCGGTCTAGTGGTGAACTAGACTATAATCTGGCATGAAAACCAGTTTTCGAACCTGTTAGGGCAGAAAATGCATTGCTGTGTTGTTCCTCAACAAAAATAAAAGTCCTTTTCCATTCAACTCTTTTTTTGCATTACATTCTTTCCCACAGAAAAGCCAGACAAATACAAAGATCAAAACATCATCATGCTAAAACTGTGCAACTCCTAAAAATACCCTTTTTTTCAGCTGGTCTGAAAACCGAAAATTTGACCGCGACGGAAAATACAATATTCATTAATTAGCAGGGGAAAAGAACAAAGAATGCAAAAAGAAAGAAAGAAAGAAATACATGAGAGAACCATTAGCTTCTATTGTTTACCATTAGGTTTTGGCGACTTTTGAAGATGATATGGAGAAGCATGAGAAGAACCATTAGGTATTGAAAGACTCCGAGGCGGTAGTTGCTGTCCATTTCTTGCATGAACGCCGTTGTTATTGTTATTATTATTACTATTAATATTCTTTGCATTCGGGCTTGATCCAACAACTCGATCTGCTTGCATTGTCTGAAAATAGTATGATGAGCTGGCCATGTCCTTCAGGGCTGGGAGAGGTTTTAAATCTTCAACAACTTCACTCATTGCAGGCCTAGCTTTTGGATCACGGTTAAGGCACCGAGCAGCCACCTGAGCAGCTTTCTGGGCACCTTTAATGGAGAAATGACCTTCAAGCCTAGGATCTAACAGTCTGTAAAACCTTCTTCTCTCCCCTAATAAAGGTCGTGCCCATTCTACGAGGTTGTGTTCCCCGTTAGGACGATTCTTGTCCATTGATCTTCTACCTGTTACCATCTCAAGCAGTACAACACCAAAGCTGTATACATCACTCTTTGATGTCAGATGACCTGAGAGAGATTAATTAATCAGCACCCGAAAACGATGTTCTAATAATAACAACGCCGTTTTGCAAAAACTTAAAGAAGGGAGGAAATTAATTTACCCGTCATGACGTATTCTGGAGCTGCGTAACCATATGTACCCATCACCCGAGTAGAGACATGCGTTTTATCTCCCTCGGGACCGTCTTTCGCGAGACCAAAATCAGAAAGTTTTGCATTATATTCCTAAAAAAAAAAACAAGACTACTTGTTAAAATAAGGTTCAAGAATAGACATGGCTACATGTAAGATAAACCTACATTTCATATACGTACCGCATCTAATAATATGTTGGATGTTTTGAAGTCGCGATATATAACCGGCCTTTCTGCTTCCTCATGGAGAAAAGCCAGACCTTTTGCAGCACCAACAGCGATTTTCATCCTTATAGACCAAGGCAGAGGCAGAGACCCTGTTTTCAAAACGGGTTTAGGCGTATTATGTTTTTAGATGCAAAAAGAGAGTATAAGGTACAAGGCAGTAATCACATACTCCTAAATAGATGGTTCTCCAAGCTTCCTCGAGGCATGAATTCATACACCAACAGCCTTTGATCGTCTTCAATACAGTAACCGACCAGTTTAACCAAATTAGGATGAATAAGATCACCAAGGAAATTTACTTCGGCCTGTAACATGACGTATATATAATTATATGTGAATAAATAACGGTTTTTATGAGGCAATTATAACTCAGATGCATTAGAAAACGACACAAACCAGCCATTCTTTGTGCCCCTGAAGACCGTCATGATTAAGTGTTTTCACAGCAACAGTGAGTCCTGTACCAGGTTTTACGGGTGCAGTCCCGTTCTCTTCAATCCATCCCTTAAATACACAACCGAAACCTCCCTCACCCAAAAGGGACTCCGGTCTAAAATTTCTGGTAGCCAATTTGAGATCATTAAAGGTAAATTTTCTAAGTCGAGAAGCAACTCTAATCTCTTCTTCAAGTTTGGAGTTCGATGAACTACTTTCTCCATTGCTAGTCGGAGTAGAGGAAATTACTGCAGTAGCTGGCTGGCATACATTAGTATCATTTGCAGACTTAACATCTGCAGACAAAGATAATCAAGAAATATATATAAGAACAAAGGCATTAATCATTCAAACTGGAATTTATACAACACTTCTTTATAGAACAAAGAACAAAATCCAAGAGGGTATTTAAGGCAGCATACAATATAGTCCTAAATGTCCCAGCCCTTCTCCCAGTCCTGCATAGATGAGATGCTTTCATGAACTGGACCGCATCCTTTTGACCATTCATGGTTATTTCAGTAATTTAACCAGTTAAACTCTAAAAGCAATACATCCTTTGCATTTAGCCTCCAAATAAAGGATAAAGACACATCACCTTCCTTCTCTTTTGTTCCCTTTTTAAAACAAATTTATCCCTTCTTTTAGCCTCTCTTTCAATCATACAGAAAGCCCTTGTTTTATCAGGATTCTTTTCAGGATTCTTCAAAGAAGCAAAAGACTTATGCTTTATTAGATTACAGCGTATATACACATGGGATATTGTATAGCCGAAACATATGGCCCTGAAATGAGCAACGGATTGCTTTATCAGATGTTCACGTTTGTAAAACTTCTCCAGCCAGCAATGCTTAAGAACCTAGGGATTTTAATGCAACTCAAGTTAAGGACGGTGAACCACCATAGGATTTTTCTCCCCTAGTGTTTGTCATCACTAAAGGGTGAAACTAGCTGGCCTAAACCTCTTAATGAGGAAAAGGTGGGGACGCGCTTTAAATTAAGAAGAACACAGCATATCATGCACTCAAGGCAACAAAATAACAGAGAAACAAACTACTGAAAGAAAATTGAACTCAAAATAAATGAAAACTCCATTGAACAGCAGAAGAAAAAACAAGGGATTACCACACTGAGCACTGATACCACTGATAGAGCTATCCACTTTAGATCTTGATGAAATACAGTTGCCCATAAGCTTAAACTTAATCCAACATCCAGCATCCACATCTACATCTTTATTACTGTTATTCTTCTTCTTCCCTTTTGATTTCTCCACATCCAGACAATCCACCTTTTCACCACCACCACTCACTCCCATCATTCACAACCCAAAAAAGCAAAAATCAATAACCATAAGAAATCCCTCTCGCCCCCTTTCACAGCCCAAACCACTATAAAAAATAAAAATAAAAACCAATTAATTCAACTCAATTTCCAGAAAATCTCCCAAGAATCCTCCAAAAATATCAAATTAATCTGGAAGACCAACCTCAATTGCCTCTGAGAAAACCCCAAAAGCAGAAAGGGCATCCAAAAATCTATTCATCTTTCAGACAAACCTTTCAAAAACACAAAAAATAAGCAGAAATAGCTGAAACCCACTTGGGACAGTTCTTCAAAATTCACACTTAAGTGTCAGATCACCTGCTTGGCCTTCAAAGTTGAAAACTTTACTCCCCTCTTAGCATAAAAAGTCCAGATAGATAGATAATCCAAGCAACCAAGCAACCAAAGCGAAACAAAGCAGTTATTGAATTCAATTGAAAAATAGTCATAGTCCTAAAGTGCCCCTCAAATGTCCGCTACTCAAAGATATTGAAATCCCAACAAAAGACTATTTTTCTGACCAAATTTTGTTTTTTTTTGAGGGAATTTTTCTGACCAATTTAAATTTAATACTCCGGTGTAAAAATGTAATGCACATGGAAACTAAATTTCAACATAATCCTTGATTTATTCTGGAGGAACATTATTAAATGTGATTCTAGATTTCCAACATATGACCTTATTATACTTAATTACGTAATCAGTAGTGTGTTTTTTTTTTTTTTTGAGGAATCAGTAGTGTTATAACCGTAATAGTCTCATTAGTCATTAATAATTCATACATATAAAATAATAATCGTGATTCATTCTTACACAAATTTTCTTTTTAGCCCATTCTTACACAATTCATTATGCGTTTAATATTAAACCTAGCTTAAGAATAAATTACAATCTTTTCAAAAAAAAAATTAATTAAATAAATTACAATCCACTCAAAAAAAATAAAATTACAACGGCATATTTTTGAATAACCTTAATTTAAATATATTAAAAGTGAGATTGTATTAATTATATGGATAGGATCATAGGACTAATAATGTTAAACGAACAGAGTCGCTCATGAACAACCTCGTGTTCGATTCGTTACTACTGGTGATAGATCGTTTATTTAGCTTAACGAACAAAAATTAAACAAGATTATAGGCTTGTTTCCTATACGACCGAACACGAGTTTACTCGCAAATTTTTGATTATGTTCGCAAACATACATATATATATAAACCAATATACAAGCTAACCCTATCACATATTAATCTAATAGATTTTCTAGTGTAATTTTATAGAATATTTATTGAATTCTCATAATATTTTTGGTACTATGAAGTTTTAATATTGCTTTTTACTTTGTTATTTATTCATTTTGACTTGATTTTTTATACGTTAACGAGTCAAACTGAAATTAAGTATGAACTGAAAGGCAAAAAAAATGCGTGCGCAAGAACCCAAACTCGAACACGAGCTCAAAAATATATATTTATAAATAAGCTTAGCTTTAAACATAATTTTTTGATCATTTATTAAACAAACATTTGCGAGAAAACTCGTGAACTTAACAAACGAAGTTTGAACATTTTTTTTTTGTTCGTTCATTAAACGAACGAACACGAATAAACTCGTGAGTTAAATGTACACAAGCTTGAATAACTGATATTCGATTCGTTTGGTTCGTTAACAACTAGGTATGAAAGATGAATATGATTTATTATTTTTGTTTTGTTTGATATAATAGGGAAGTTTAAAAATGCGCCATATTAATTTACTTACGATAATCATTAGTTTTTTTATTCAGAATAATGTTTTCTAATTTATTGTGTTTCGACATGTTTGGTAGAGAGAATTAGGGTAAAAAAAAAGATTTTAATTCTTTTCTTCATTTAGACATATTTAGTTAGCTAAGAAAAGAAAAGTCATTTTTCTCAAGTTCATTTTTTAGAATCTTATTTTTTCCCCAATTTTAATTCTCACCCTACCCCTAAGAAAAATTTAGTGAGAATAGAAAAATCATTTTTCTTTCGAACACATTTTCTTAACCACGTCTCCTTTTTTTTTTCCGTAATCTCTTTTAATAACAGAAACTGCTTGATTTTATTTTTATCGTTAGTGTTAGCAACAATAGATCTTTGCTTTTCGTTGAACTATTTTCCTTTCCGTTGCTTTTAGCTAGGCTAGGATCCTAATAACCTCTTTACTATAATTGTTTCCTCTGACGAGTGGCTATTGCACCTCTCACTTACTACGGGAATATGATACTTTTATTTTATAAAAGAAGCCACTTGAATATATTTAATTAACATTTTCTTATTATTTTTTAGTATGTGAGGTAGGAATTTTTTCTTTCCAAAAAAAGGAATTTTTTTTAGAAAACAAAAATTTTATTAATCAACATCCGCCAAACAAGTCGCTAAAACGTCATCAGGAGGCGAGGTGCCCCGAGATGCCCTAGCAGTAACTGCCAAAGCATGTATAGCTAAAAGATGCGTTGGGAACATTCCCCACACACCAAACAAATGAAAAAGAAACTGATAAAACAAAAACTAGGTAAGATGGCCAAGTAGTCCTGTAATAAATAGCCATGATCCGTAAGGTCCTCCACTGGTCGACGAAGACGCGAAACATACATCAAACAATCTCTCTCCACCTCTAGTCGTTAATCCCCAAGTGCCTCGCCTCCACAAGAGCGAATGAGATAACCTTAAGCTCCATATATTCCACCGGATCCCTGATCAAAATGATACGCGAAGGAGTGAAGAACCGCCCCATGAGAGTCCCTGAAAATAACTCCAACACCTGCTCCGGCCTCGGTAGCTGACGCATCCACATTGCCCTTTATCACCCCTTCCGAAGGCTTCACCCATTTATCCGGCATGTGTTGGACCAAGGCCTGCACCATGTAGGTCTCCATAGCCGCCACATATTCAGCCGATGATGCCAGAGATCGTGTACACACCGCGGAGACATAAATAGCGTGATCATCAAACACTACAAACATCGCACCAACAAAATCCCTCACATAAGCCACACAAATCTCGCGGTATCCTGAACACCCAGTTCCTCTAGTAGCCTCAAAAAGAAATCCGCGAAAGTAGCAAAACGGAGGCGCCTTAGAACCCCAGAAAATGGTGACACCTGCCAGATTCTATCCGCCAAATCGCATTCAAAAAGTACACGCCGCATCGTTTCAATATCTCTCCACATGCCAAACAAACACCATCCCCCATGTTCCTCTTGTTCAGACCCTGGCCAATAGCAAGACAATTATTAAGGCAACGCCACAAGAAATGTTGAATACGCGGCTGCACAGGGAGCTACCAACAGCTCCTCCAAATCCTGCTCTCCCCTACCAAAGTAGTCGGCCTTGCCACAGATGCTTGTCGGTGGAGTGATAATGCCAGGAAGTACCCTGACCAAACAGTATAAACTTCCTTGCAGTCATAGTGCCAGATCCGCCTATCCGGGTGCCCTCTTGGGGCAATGGTGGTCCACAAGATGGCATCAGACTCCCATGGCCGGAAAAAAAAATGATGAACTCGCTGCATTCCACACTCTGGAGTTGGCAATAAACAAATCCGAAACCTTAGAATTTGTTGGAAGCTCATGTCTTGCAAATGGAATACAGAAGGAGGATTGCTGACTAGTCCAAGCATCATGATAAACAAACACCGACTCTCCATCTCATCTCAATAAGTAAAAGGTCATGCCCCTCTAAAATACTGCGCCAGAGAAAAGTCGGCCTAGTCCCCAACATTGCCGCAAGAATGATGTTATCCTCAAAATATTTCTCATGCAAGACCTGTGCTGCCAATGAGCCCGGGCTACTCAGAATTCTCCAGGACTGCTTTGCCAATAAGGCAAGATTAAAACATTCTAAATCATGAAATCCTGACCGCTCAGATTCTTTGTTAAACAACAAGCCTCTCAGTTCTTCTAGTGGATCGGACGCTTATTCTCTGTATCTCCCTAAAAGAAACCACAGATCGGTTGCTCAAGTTCCCGAATCAGGGTAGTGGGAACATTGAAGCATTGCATAATAAATGTAGGGATATCCTGAAGGGCCGACTTGATGAACACAACATTTCCTACGGGCGAGAGCAATTTATCCTTCCAACCAACCACCTTTTTTCCGAATTTTATCCCTTAAGAACGCAAACACCTGACGTTTATTTCTCCCGATCATATATGGAAGCCCCAAGTACTTACCAGAGCCATCACCCAAGGGAATCTGCAGTAGGTCCACACCGCCTCGCGCTCCTCCATCGAGACTCTTTCCGAAAAGTATAAACTGGATTTATGAAAATTGATAGCCTGACCAGAAAGAGCACCATACATGTCAAACAGCTTTAACTGTCTCCACCGCCCCATCCAACAACTCATAGAACACCATGAAATCATCTGCAAATAGCATATGGGAAATAGAAACCTCGGCCTCTCTGCCAAAACGGACCCCAAAGCGCACCCATGTGTACATAATCATTAAGCAAAGCCGTAAATCCCTCGGCACAGATGATGAAGAGAAAATGAGACAAATGATCTCCTTACCGAATCCCGTGGGTCGGCACAATTCTACGGCTGGGCATCCTATTAATCAGAACCCGATAGAAACGACGTCACACATCGCCGTACCAAATCAATAAAGGAAACCGGAAACCCCATACGCTCGATAACTCTCCAAAGATATTTCCACTCTACTCAATTGAAGGCCTTGGCCATATCCAGATTCAAAGCTGCGTGACTATCACATCATTGTACTCCTGCTTACAAAGAGTGAAAAGCTTCAAAGTCAATAATCGCATTATTCGTAATGAGGCGGCCTAAGGCAAACGCACTCTGAGTCTCCAAGATCACATCTCCAATCACCCATTTTAAACGATTAATTATCACTCGAGAAATAAGTTTGTAGATCGAATTGCATAAAGCGATCGGGTGGAACTCGGTCATAACAGTGGGAGTAGCAACCTTTGGAATCAATGAAATATAGGTATCATTCAGCATTCCTAGGGAGGCGCCATTATTCAAGACATCCAACACCACATGCAGAACATCTTCCCCCACAATGCCCCAAAATTTCTATAGGAATATCACGTGCATGCCATCAGGCTCCATGCGACTTCCTCCTTGGCAACTGTTTCAAAGCAACATAGACCTCTTCCCGAGTAAAAGCCGTGGCTAGGTGCTGTTGCTTGCCAGCATCAATCTAATCAAATTGTAACCCATCTAGATCAATAGTGCATTAGACGAATACATGGCTTGAAAGTAATCCACCGCCACACACTCCATGTTTGTGGGCTCATCACACACAACCCCTTGAGAATCATACAACAAATGGATATACCATGTGTTCCTATCCGTCATTATTAGACACTCACTTCTGCCTCTGTGCCTCACTCCTCTATTTGTTGTATAAGAACACGTTCCTGCTAAAACAAATAACTAGATGATTCCCGTAACTTTCGCGGGTCCTCCTCTTTCTCAGCAATGCATTTCCCAAGATTCCCATGCCGTTGGGAACTCCAACGCCGCAACTCACTGCGAACCTGTGTCACCCTCCCTACGAGATAAAGGATCCCCGAATAGTACCGTGCTGCTAAGACGCTCGGAAACGTTCATCTAACTCCTGGTCCCTAATCCAGAATGGGTCATAGCGTGGCCCCGGAGTCCACCTGACCAAGCCCCTTATCAAAAGGATTAACTGACGAATGATCTGACTTGGGACTGGATAAATGATAAACCGAGTGCTGCAGCAAGATGGTGCGCCACCCTAAATTGGCCACCTCTATCCAACCGAACTCGAGTCGCCAAACCGTCCGCTCGTTTATACCATGTAAAAAGTGCCCAACATACCCCAAATCTGCAAGGTCACAGTCAGTAAAGGCATTATGATATGCGGTAATCTGCGGATACGGACGAATATTCGGGCCATCGTGCTCTGTACGTAATAGCACCTCATTGAAATCTCCTGCTACAAGCCACGGGAGTGACATCCATTCTACAGACGGCGCAACAAAGCCCAAGAATGCTCTATCTCCTTAACAATCGGGTTACCATAAAACCCCGTAAAGCGTCAAGATGGAGCCAAATCAGTACGAATAATTGCATCAATATGACCAAGATTAAAGGTTGCTATTAAAACATCAGTATCATCATTCCATCAGTATCAACAAAAATTATCGCAAATGTAATTTAATTAAAAAATTGATAGTATTTTTTTTTGAGTTAATATTTTTTTAGTATATACTTTTATACGACAATCAAATTTGCATAGGCGAGAAAATATTGTAAATGTTTTCTTTTCATAGTTCTTTTCTCTTTACCAAACAACATACGTGTGAATCGAGGTTATTCTCAACATCTTTTCTCTACCATAACCAAACAGATGATGAGAAACTACTTACTATATATGTACAACAAATAACATGAAGATAAACAATGTATATAATAACATAAGTGCTTTTTTTTTAAAACTTCCATCGGTATCAACAAAAATTATCGCAAATGTAATTTAATTAAAAAATTGGTAGTATTTTTTTTTTGAGTTAATATTTTTTTGTATATACTTTTAAATATTGTAAATGTTTTCTTTTCTTTTCACAACACTTTCTTTAGCTTTACCGCGTACCAAACATGCCAACTCTTGGGATTCTAATCATATGAATGTGTAATGAATGGTAGGAATCGGATCCAGCCTAGCTAACGGTACATGCAATTGCACTTCATGCTATGAATCGGAGTTCGATTCTCACTTCATGGTGAAAACCAGCGTTCGATTCATATCCCGCCTCAAACAAATAATCCCCTTCATGTTCCACTTCCACCCCCTCCCCCCCCCCCCCAACGGTAGTAAATAGACAATGACTTGTGGTATCTTTTGGTAGCTAAATGGACATCCACAATCGTTATTATATCATATAACACTTGATAAATACAAAAAGTAAAAACACATAACATTTCAAATATCAAAATTAATTAAAATACATCCATGCCCATTGAGAAAAACTAGCAAGTTAAGAGTATAAGGAAAAAAAAAACCTTAGCGGATAGTGTTTATTAGATAATACTTTTCTCTGCAAAACAATATGGTGCGAACTTCGAAATTTTAATCCTATGGTTTTATGATTTGATCTCTTCTTTCTCCAGAAGTTTATGTCGATAAAGCAAGATCAACACATTCAAATGTATCTGTAACGTCCCGAAAGCCGAGTTCACAACCGAAACAAGGCGTTCGACACATGACCAATAAGCTAGTCTTCCACGTCAGCCTTAGACTAGCTAGAACTTTCACAAAAGATGCTTGACAAAAAGAAATATAGGGGAAAGCTGAAAAGAACTAGAACACTAAACATACTACGTAGGAAACACAACATGAAAAAATACGGGAGATCGAACCATGTAAATACTGTAGTTTAAATTACTACAATCTGTAAATCTCCACACACACACAAAAAAAAAAAAACGATTGTTGTGGTTCTATAATTTCACTAAAACCAACCCTAAATCCATACTAATATCTCATAACAAGACATTGTTAAAGCGTCTCAACAAGACATAAACGGAGCCACCCTTTATTGTGCGAGTGTTGGGCCTTTTTGATATATACAACTTGTTTCACCCACCATATTAAGAGATGGATTTCCCTCACAAGGTTTTGAGGATGAGACCCCTTCTCTGCTTATATGGGTTTGGGCCTATTTTTCTACAGACATAAACTAGAACAACTAGAAATGACAACAACTGTATTCAGGGACGGATCCAGAAATTTAATGATACCGGGTCGAAATTTATCATATTTTACAATTATTAAGCTTAATGTTATGTATTATAGTTCAATACATGTCAATAAGATCAATATATAAAAATAAGGGGCTCAGTACACATATAAAATATGTACCTAACAAATAATTTACACTGTAATATTTTTTTTGCATCCGGTGACCCATTTGTTACTACATATAGCCGCCCCTGACTGCATTAATCAAAACTCATATAATCAACTCGGATGCAAATCTTAGTCCTATCTCATGATATGTCATAATAATGAAAAAGGGCTGATTTCCCATGATTTGCATTGATTCAATCGATTGATACAATCGAGTACAATATATACAATTGATTTCCTAATTTGAACTACAATCTCTACAATCTTCATATTAATTATAGAATATATCACAGAATATACGGTATTAATTACAATATTGGTAAATATTCATAAAATATTTTCTATAGTCTAACACTCCCCTGCAGTAGAAGCATGAGGTTCCCGGACGCTAAGACTAGTGCGAAAATCGTCAAAGAGAACATGCGGTAAGCCTTTGGTGAAGATATCCGCGAGTTGATATCGAGAAGGGATATGGAGAACGCGAACATGGCCACGAGCAACCTTCTCGCGAACAAAGTGAATATCCATCTAAATATGTTTTGTACGGTGGTGCTGAACGGGATTTCCGGAAAGATAGAAGGCACTGACATTTTCGTAATAGTAAACATGAGTGGCTTTCTGCATCGGACAATGAGCTCTAAGAATAAATTGCGAAGCCAACAAGATTCCGAAACAACATTGGCAAACCCTTTGTATTCGGCCGCATCACTTGAGCGGGATAATGTCGGTTGGCGTTTGAGGACCAGGAAAGTAAATTATCACCAAGGAAAACACAATAGCCGGAGGTAGAGTGACGGGTGCCAGGACAACCACCCCAATATGCATCAGTGTATGAAGTGAGACCGGACATGGAAGAGGGATGAAGATGCAACCCATAAGCAAGAGTGCCTTAAAAGTAACGTAGGATCCGTTTAAGAGCAACCATATGAGTGTCGGTGGGAGCATGCATGCGCAGGCATATTTGTTGTACGGCGTTGGAGATGTCCGGTCGTGTAAATGTAAAATACTGTAATGCCTCGGCTAAGCTGCGATAGTGGGTGGGATCGGCATATGTTGTACCTGTGGAGGAACTGAACTTAGATTGAGTATCAAACAGAGTAAGGGCGGGATAACAAGAAGTCATTCCGGCTCGTTCAATGATATCTTCAGCATATTTCGTTGTCATAGATAAAGGCGCCTTTATGGCGGGTGACGGTGATGCCCAAAAAATAGCTAAGGGGTCCCGGATCCTTCGTAGAAAACTCAGATGCAAGTAGGGACATAATAGAAGTGCGTAGTCTGTCAAATAAGGTGGTGAGTATAATGTCATCAACATATAATATTAGATAAGCCACGTCAGTGCCACTGGAATAAACAAATAGGAAATGATCAGATTTGGTGTGGGTGAAACCAACGGTGGAGACTAAATTGGCAAACTATTGATACCAAGCACGAGGGGCTTGTTTGAGGCCTTATAAAGATTTCTTTAATCGACACACATAGTCCGGATGGACGGGGTCCCTGAATCCCAGGGGTTGATGCATGTAGACAGTTTCTTGCAGCTCGCCATGAAGAAATGCATTTTTTACATTGAGCTGATGAATGAGCCATGATTTTGATAAGGCAATACTAAGAACTGTGTGGATAGTTGTTGGTTTCACGACTAGGATGAAGGTTTCATTACAGTCCACACCAACAAAAATCCCCTACCACCGGTGGGTAATGAAGTCTTCATTACCCCGTTGAGACTTGCCATCACCTACAAGACGAGCTTTATAACGCTCAAAAACACCGTCAAATTTCTTTTTATGGTGAAAAATCCACATGGACCGACTAATATTAGCATTAGGTGGGCGGGGCACCCAATCCCACGTCTTATTTTCAATTAGAGCATTATATTCATCGAGCATGGCGGCTTTTTGATTTGGGTCTGAGAGGGCCATGGTCGGGTTGCGAGGGAGAGGGGATGGGTTGGTGGAAGCGATAAGATTATATGGGTGTTTTGGTTTAAATATACCGTGCATGCGCGTGTTGTTATTGTAAGGGAAGGGTGGGATTGGGCTAGTTAGGGGGTTTGTAGGGAGTTGGGCTCAGGAGTGGTGGGCCGTGAGAGTGGAATGGGAGGATAAGGCTGGGGGTAGACTGTGAAGGCGGGCTGAGAGGGGTGGATATTTGTTGGACTGAGGAATCAGGTGTTGGTGGGTCGGGAATGGTGGGCTAGGTCGGGGGTATTTGGTTGAGCTACTTGATAAGTAATGGGTTGAGGGGAGTATTTAAAAAATCATAGGAGAAGGGGGAGGTGGTGTGTAGTTATCGTAGCACTTATACCCGTGATGATTAGTATGGTTCCCGAGAAAAACACATGGGGTGGAACGAGGTTATAGTTTATTAATGGTGGTGAAAGATAGAGAGGACAACATAAGCACCCAAAGACGCGTAAGTGATTGTAGGAGGAAATCCGATGATAAAGAACTTGAGTAGGGGATTGATTTTGGAGATATTTGTGGGGTATGATATTTAGGAGATAGGTCGTCATTTGGAGGGCATGGTGCCAAAACGAGTTTGGAAGGGAAGAGTGGATTAAAAGAGTGTGTGTGTTAAATTGTTGATGGTGTGAATTTTACGTCCGGCTTTTCCATTTCGGGGAGAGGTGTGGGGACAAGAGAAGCGGAAAATAAGATCGTGTGAGTCACAAAAGAATTTAAATTGGGCATTATCAAATTCTTTTCCGTTATCACATTGTAATTGTTTTATGGGTGAGTGAAATTGAGTGTTAATGGTTGTGCTAAAAGTAGAGAAAATAGGAAACACTTGGGATTTATGACCAATAGGAAATGTCCAAAGAAAATCAGTAAAGTCATCCATGAATAAAACATAGTATCGATGTCCAGCAGTGCTTAAAACGGGTGACGTCCATAAGTCACCATGTATTATATCAAACGGGGAAGTAGTACTAGTATTAGACGATGCAAAAGGAAGTTTTATTTGCTTGCCAAAAACGCAAGACGCACAAACATTGTTCGATAAAGAAGAACAAGAATAAATTTATTTTTATTTAAAGAATGTAAAATAACCTTCCCGGGGTGTCCCAATCGATTATGCCAGAGGGACGGAGAGACCGTGACCAGAGTAGCATGGGAGGTGATGGTGGGACCATTGGTGGGAGTGAGAGGATGGAGATCACATGTGCTATTACGTCTTAGGAGAAGCCTTTTCGTGAGAAAGTCCTTCACAGAAAAACCAAATGGGTCAAATTCAATAGACACATTATTATCAGTGGTAAATCGGCGAACGGAAACCAATTTTTTTAATAAGTTGAGGGGCATGTAAGACATTTTTTAACATAAGTAAGGGGTGTGGGGATGGAAGGGAGGTATGCCCGAGACCCTGAATTGGAAATCACTGACAACCACCGACAATTATTTTTGGATTTAAATTGCTCGTATTGAAATAAGACAAGAGGGTACCTTGTTGTGCGTCATGTGCGAATTGGCCCCGAGTCAAAGTACCAATTTTTGTCGGGAATGTTGAGTGACAGAGTGTGCAAAGCAGCCTCAATATCAGTGGAATGTACTCAAAATATTGGGCTGTTTAATGGGCCAAGGCATGAAAAACTTGTTGTGGTCGACTCCCCAGAATTCCGGCTTGTGGAATTGTGGGTCGAGCCCATAAATATGTCGGGTATGGGCAAGGAGGAGCGGCCCAGGGACCCCAATTAACCTATGGAGGGTAAGCTGCTTGATAGGAGTCAACTTTGCATGACTCCGGCACTCTTTTAGCCCCCATTTTGATGCATATTTGGTATATTTTGACACATTAAGGTCTCAAAACGGGTTGGTATCACTTGTTTTAGAGCACAAGGGATTTTATCATCTTTTGATGGTAAAGCCTCATTTTTATTGATATTAACCCCATTCCGAGCACTTTTACCCTCCGGAATCGTTTGTGTGTCTTGTTCGTTCATGAGATTGTAGGGTCTAGGTGTCACGAGAACCCGGAAGGCGAATATTTATGATGAGAAGTATGATCAAGGTGAAAAAAATGAACCTAAGAAGAAGAAAAATGAAGAAAGGGGGGAGAAGTGTTAGTATCTCAACCCCTATGTTCTGTTCAGCAGCAATTTGACCTATGATGGAGGCATTTTCTGGTCATGGATTCTTCATGAAAGTTGTATATAATTGAAAGAGCTTTCCAACGCATTTTGAATCACTCAAATCGGAGTTCTACACGCGAAGATATCATGGTTTTACTGCAGCCAGAAAACTGCATCATCTCAAACGCTCGTTTCAACTCTCAAACACGCGTTTCAAACTATTAATTTTGGACAGAGAGCACATGAAGCGAAACGCGTGTTTGGGGACCTCCAAACGCGCGTTTGGAGTCATTTTTCTGCAGATTTTTGCCCCTATAAATACCCCCTTCCATCGAATTTCTTTAGATATTCTCCCCTCTTAGCCAAACTATACCCACTCTTTAGCACAAATTTTGTAATGGATTATTCCACTTTCTCTTAGCTTAGATTAGCTTAAACATATTTAGATTCTACTCTTTCCAAGCTCAAATCTCAATTCCAAACACTAAGAGACCACCTTTTAATTACTTCTTTAAGTTGTACTTTTTGGATCTCAACTCGAATTTCTCTCAATTAATGGTATATTTCTCTCCTCACTTACTTATTATGGCTTTTATTTACTGTTATATGTATGTTTTAATTAGTATAATGAGTAGCTAATTCCTTAACATAGTCGAATCATGTGAAATTTGGTGAAATCACCCTTTGGGTGATGAAATTGGGAGTGGGTAGTGCTTTTTATTGTTTAATCTTGCTTGTTTCACGTCTTAGAACTTATTATAACATCGCTAGATTAGATTGATCACCTAATTTAGTAATCTCACATTCCAATCTTATATATGTATTTTGCGGGGAGGTATGGGAAAAGGGGTTCTAAGATCGCGGCGTAGACTCGGTGAAATTGATTGCGAGAGTTCGTTTGTTATAATGCACACTCCCGGTTTTGTCCACCCTTAGGGTTGAAACTAGCTACTTTGATCATGGTTCGGCTATGTCCCTTAGTATAACGTTAAAAACCGAGTAGTTAATCTTCTTTCTTCCTTTTCCATCTTTAGACTCGTTAGTAAGAATCACCTTTGTGTCGTTGTAGTATACAAGCACTTTAAAAAGATTGATAACCGAGACTAAGTAACACGTTCGCTTTGGTACTCACAAACACTTTTCCTTTGGGTTCGACCTCGTACTCCCGTATCTATGCTAGGAATCGACCCGGTACACTGCCGGTTAGAGAGTTAGTTTACCCACGGTTTCGAGTCTTAATAAATTGTTTTTGTTGGGGTAAATTTTAGCTCAATCACTGAAAAGAATTCCATGGAAAAGGTGGGTGCCACGGACGTGGAGATTGGTTTGCCGGCTGCTGTTGTTGTTGCTGCGTGTTGCCGCGACCACCACGGCCTCTGCCGAAATTTCGGCCACCATGGCCACCACAAGAGCTCTGACCACACCGTTGCCCGGAGTGTTGACCATGACATGTTGCTCTTCTATCGGGCTGTGGAGAACCACTATGTTGTTGAGTGCCACGGACTGAGGAAGGCGGACTGAGTCACCCAATTTGCCGCAGTTCGCTTCGCCTTTCTTGTTTCTTAAAGAAGTAATTTTGATTGTGCGGGCATTGTAGAAGAGAGGGAGGGGGCTGCTTTGCTGAAGAATGGTTGCAACCCCATCATAATTCTCGTTGAGTCCGGCAATCAATTGAAGAACGAGTCGATCATTGGTCACCGGAGCTCCGACAACTACGAGTTGATCAGCTATGGTTTTCAGTTCTTAACAATAGGCGGACACATTCTGAAAATCATCCAATTTGACATCTTTGATTTGGTTCTCCTCATGTAGAGGGCTTGTTAGTTTTTGTTGTCCTGAAAGAGACTTTCCAGCTGTTCCCACGATTTATGTGCAGTAGCATTTGGTTCAATGATCATGTGGAGAAGATTGTTGGAGATGGTACCATAGACACAACAACATCCAACCTGGACCACAATTCGGCATCTATTTCAGCAGGCTTGTCGACATTTTTTCCGGTGGATTTTTTTGGTGGAATAATGTGGTCAAGAACTTGATAAACCCGACAGCGAATCTTGAACAACTCAGCCCAAGATGCGTATTGATCATTCTCCATTTCGAGGGTAATGGGAATGAAATTTTTGATATTCTTCACAGCGAGAGTAAGGTGGAATTTAGTGTTTTATGTCATTAGAGCCGAAGGTAGCAAGAAGAAGAAGAATTAGGACGGCAATTTGAGGGGTTATTCTGATGCAGGGAGTCTTCAATAGAGAGCTGCATACGTGGCAACATCTGGACCACACGGTTTCATGCCACGTATGCAATTCCCTATTGAGGATGAAACTTGTGTGGTCCGAGATTTTGCGCGTATGCGCCTTCTCATCGGCCTCCCTGCATCAGAATAACCCCAATTTGAGGTAGGTGACGGAGAGACTAGCACAGAGGAAAATTTGACTCTGATACCATGAAAATGGATGATTATTCCATGATTTGCATTGATACAATTGAATACAATATATACAATTGATTCCCTAGTGTGAACTATACAATCTTCATATTAATTATAGAATATCACAAAATATACGGTATTAATTACAATAATGGTAATATATTCACAGAATATTTTGTATAGTCTAACA
Source organism: Gentiana straminea (assembly GCA_036785695.1). NCBI lineage: Eukaryota > Viridiplantae > Streptophyta > Magnoliopsida > Gentianales > Gentianaceae > Gentiana > Gentiana straminea. Next base: position 4,415,864 of record JAVUPR010000090.1, on the reverse strand, counting down.
AATATATAAATAAAATTGGGCATTTGTAACAACCCGTTTTTTTCTTATTAAGGGTATTTTTGTGCCGAGATAAATCTAGCTTCAATCTTTTTTCAATCTCTACTTCTTTTAAATCAAAATACCAATAATAAAATAAATAGGATTTTTTTTAATTCGTCTTTTTCTAAGTTATAAGTTAATTAATCGTTAAATATTTAACAAATCATTTAAATTATAATCTATGCTTAAGCTTTTTTTTTGGAAATATCTTTTCACACCAAATTTTATCTTATCACACAGAAATTTATTTCCAATTTCGTCCTTATTTTTTTTTTTTTTTACGCGCGTTCATTCTGACCAAAGTTTGGTCAGAATATGACACATTATCCATACTAAAATATGGTCAGAATATATGTGTTCAGAGTCCACACTGGTTGATTCTGACCATCTTTTAGGTAGAATGTTTGAAGTTTTCCAAACTCATATATAGTCAGAGCATCATTCTGACCAATATTGAGTCCGGAATACTCTACACATTCAGACTAGAATTGGGTCAGGATAACAACAACAATATAAGAGCACCACTATTGATTCTGACTGAATTTCAGACAGAATATTAAAAGTTTTTTTTACTCAATTTTAGTCAGAATGTCTTTCTGACCGGTATTGAGTATGAAAAACCTTCAAAATTCTGACTAGAATAAAATCAGTATAATGATCGTATTTTGACTCAAATTGGGTCAGAATGGTTGTTGTGTGAATTGACCATAAATTGACCAAAATAGTATATATTTTCCGGACTCATTTACGGTCAGAATGACAGGCGTGTGGAATATCCAAACGAAACTCACTCTCGGCTCTTGGTAAGTATAAAACAATATTAATGTGAAAAGATATTCCATTTATTTTTCTACACACGTATAGTCTCCTCCTAATCAATGCACACCTAAAATCTCTCAGCACAAATTAAGCACCTCGTTTACAAATGGCTTTCGGTAATGCCAGGTAAAATAAATTCTTGCCAGGGCAATTATTTTACCTTTTTCATCTTATTCTTTTTCTACCCTTGTAAGTGCTCCAGGCTTAAAATCCTCTTTTTTTTTTTTTTTTTGAGGAAGCTTAAAATTCTTTAAGCGTTCACTGCTGGACTTACTCAATCCATTTTTTTTTGATAAAACTTACTCAGTCCATTTATTCACTGGCATATCTTTATTTAATTAATTTTTATGAGACACATGACTTAATTATTTTTAAGGGTTTGACTTAAAACTCTTAAAAAGTCATTTTTTCCCTTCGAAAAAAAAAATAGTATACTCTAGAAGCATTATTAAGATATATCGTTCATGATAATAAAAAAAATAGTATACTCTAAAAAAAGTAATAAATAAACATCACAAGCATTTTATTCAGTTGAATTTTTTATTTAGCTTCTACTACTTCTGTCTTAAAATATCCTCATTTAAAAAAATTCGGTCTCAAAAAATACGTCATTTTAAATGTTTTTACACACCACAAATATAAACCTTTTTACGGCGGCAAATATAAGTCTTAAATTCTAAATTCTAAATTTGTTGGATTGTTATTAAAGGGAATATCTTTTCACACAAATTTTTATCTTACCACACAGGTTTTTTTTTTTCCAATTTCGCCCTTATTTTTTTTATTTTACGCGCGTTCATTCTGACCAAAGTTTGGTCAGAATATGACACATTATCCATACTGAAATATGGTCAGAATATACGTGTTGAGAGTCCACACTGGTTGATTCGACCATATTTTAGGCGAAATGTTTGAAGTTTTCCAAACTCATACATAGTCGAGCATCATTCGACCAATATTGAGTCCGGAATACTCTACACATTCGGACTAGAATTGGGTCAGGATAACAACAACAATATAAGAGCACCGCTATTGATTCTGACTGAATTTCAGACAGAATATTAAAAGTTTTTTGTACTCAATTTTAGTCAGAATGTCTTTCTGACCGGTATTGAGTATGAAAAACATTCAAAATTCTGACTAGAATAAAATCAGTATAATGATCGCATTCTGACTCAAATTGGGTCGAATGGGCTGTGTGTGAATTGACCGAATAAATTGGCCGAATAGTATATATTTTCCGGACTCATTTACGGTCAGAATGGCAGGCGTGTGGAAAATCCAAACGAAGCCCACTCTCGACTCTTGGTAAGTGTAAAACAACATTTGTGTGAAAAGATAGTCCCTTATTAAATTATGATACAATAGAGAAAAGAGAACATTTATAATTTTTGTGTGAAGATATTTATAATTTCAGTTGACTTATATTCCAAGACAAATTCAAAGGAGTAGAATGAAATATTTTGGGGTGAAAGTAGTATAATTTCGGGGTTTTTTTTTATATAGAAATCAAATTTCTTTCCAATACTTTAATCATTGATCTATCTTTTGAAAGAAATCAAATTTTTGGTTCTCTTTTCTCTAAAAAAAGAAATTTGGTTCTCAAAATAATACTTTAAAGATGTATCGTTGATCTATTATTCGAATAGAAAATGATTCGTTCAATATTCAATTTACATAAATAAAATGTATATAATTATCTATCAACGGACGGAATGTTCATGTTTGATTAGTTTTTTTTTGTTATATGATTCAGATCATTTAATATATATATTTTTTTGGAAAATTAGGGATAATATATATATATATTATAAATATATTTTATTTTGGAAAATTAGGGATTATTTTTAAGAAATACAATCACATTTTGATTTTGAAAGAAAGAACTTTTATTAATCAACATCCGCCAAACAAGCTGCCAAAACGTCATCAGAAGGCAAACTACCTCAAGATGTCTCATCAACTAAAGAAAAAGTATGTCCCCAGGACATAACCCAGGTTAGCGAGGGCGTGGGTGCGTAATTGCGGCTCAAGGAGGTTAGAGGTTCGATTCCCACAAGTCCCTCATGTTAAAGGTAAGCCCATTGACTCGAAAGACTTGCGGGGATGCTTGATTTACATCTCCACTAATCCCGTGGGACAGGGGGAGTGGGGACCCTCGGGGGTAGGGTTTACCCTTTTTTTTTTTTTTTTAACTAAAGAAAAAGTATGCCTAGGTAGAAGATGTGCATGCACATTGCCAATGCGACGAACAAAAGAAAAAGAAATCGATGTAAAGCTAGGAAGTAAAGCTAAACAGTCACGCAGTAAACACTCGTGAGCAGTAATGTCCATCATAGGTTGCCGAAGACGCTGCACACATGCTAGACAATCACTCTCCACCTCCAACCTCAGAATACTTAGGCGTTGCGCCTCCAGAAGCGCCAGATAAATAACTCGAAGCTCTATGTATTCCGGCCATCCGCCCCCGTCAAAAGGGTAACCCAAAGAATGAGTTACTGCCCCATCCACATCACGGAAGATAACCCCAATACCCGCTATGTCCTCCCTCACTGCCGCATCAACATTACACTTAACCACCCCCTGAGGTGGACGAGCCCACGAGTCCTCCAGGTGATGTGACGTCCCATGAGATGGCCGGTAAATCTCCATAGCCTCTGCATATTCAGCTGTCGCAACCAATGAACGCGCACACACTGCCGAAACATAGACTGCCTAACCATCAAACACCGCGGAGCAATGCGATTTCCATATCCCCCACATGAGCCCAAAAAATCTCGATGTATCATGTACCCGCTCATTCAAGAGTCACATAAAGAAATCCGCAAAGGAGGACGAGCGTAGACGCTCCAACAACCCATGAAAAGGGGAATCCCGCCAAATTCTGTCTGCCAAGTCGCACTCAAACATGACATGCCTCTGAGTTTCAACTGTCTCCCCGCGTGCCAACCATGTACCATCTCCTATATTACATTGCAACAGGCCCTGCCCAATGGCCAAACAATCATGAAGACACTGCCACAAGAAATGTTGAATATGAGGTTGAACCGGGAGCCGCCAACATCGCCGCCAGACCTTATCCACCCTTTCGAGGTCGTTGGTCCCGCTGCCAAGGAAGGACGATATAACGACAACGCTAGATAATACCCAGACTTGACAGTATAAATGCCCGTACGATCATAGTGCCAAATCCTCTTGTCCGGATAATTCCTGAGGCTATAATAGTGGCTAGAATGGCATCAGATTCCCAAGGCAAAAATAGCGCCCAAATACGAGGGGCATCCCAAACTCGTGTATTTGGAATAAATAAAGCAGAAACCTTTGTATTAGTCGGAAGCACATGACCCGCGTAAGGAATACGGAAGGACGGTTGCCTCTCTGTCCATGGATCATGGAAAACAAAAAATGACTCCCCATTTCCCACCCTCCACCGCATCCCACTAAGCAGCAAATCCCTGCCCTCAAGATTACTACGCCACAAAAAAGACGGCCGAGAACCCAGCCTGGCAGGCCGAATAGAACTATCCTCAAAGTATTTTGCATGAAGAACGTGCGCCGCCAATGATCCCGGGTTATACATGATCCTCCACGCCTGCATAGCCAATAGGGCTAAATTAAAACATTCCAAGTCTCGGAATCCCAATCCGCCCAAATTTTTCGGTAAACAGCATGCCTCCCGGTTTTTCCAATGCACTCGTCGTTTATTCTCCGTATCCCCCCCAAAAAAACCTCTAATTACCTTTTCTAATTCCCGGAGTATGGTTGCGGGAATCTTAAAGCACTGCATAATATATGTGGGGATGGCCTGGAGCGTCGATTTGATAAAAACCTCATTCCCGGCTGGTGATAACAACTTATCCTTCCAGCTTGCCACTTTTTTGCATATCTTATCTCGCAAGAACTCAAACACCTGACATTTATTTCGACCCACCACAAAAGTCAGTCCCAAATTCTTTCCAGATCCATCGCCCAAATGAATCTGACGAAAATAAAATAAAATAAAATTTTCGCGCACTATACTGAGACGTTGATTACCTAGGTTTGTTTGTGTTTTTTTTTCTCTTTCCTTCCCATTTTCAAATCCTCATATCTTTTTATCTAAATCTCCAAACGCGATAAAAATTTCACTGAATTTTTTATTTTTTCATTTTCTTCGATTTGAGACTTGGTCCGATATAATTACATTGTTGTTCATGAGATTCACTGTCGAAATTCACTCAGTGAATCCCGAAAATCATTGAATTTCGATTAATAGTGAATTTCGATAGTGGATTTTTAGAAATCACGTCGGAATACGATTATTGTGGTCTCAAAATAAAAAATGAAAAAATAAAAAATTGTGAAAGAAACTTCAAATTTAGAGTTCTAGATTGAGATATATCAATGTTTAAAAAAATGGATGAAAGAGAAAATGTATTTTTTTTTTTTTGAAAAAATGCGCCATAAAATAAATAAAATAAAATAGCTTTATACAAACGTTTCAAAAAATTGTCATTCTTCTTAATTGTTGAAATGTTAGTGTCTTTCTCCGTCATTCCCCCTATTTTTACACCTATTATTTTATATTTAATTGAAATCAAATTTTTATTGTTACGGTGTTGCCATGTAATTAATTAACATATGCTTTATTAGGTTTTTTTTTGTATAAAATAGGGGAAATTCGTTTAATACCCCGTTATTGAATATAAAATCAAAATATACACCCTCTCCAAATTCAAAAACTACCCCTATCATCGCCTTAAAGCTGGCGAAGTCGTCCAAAAATAGGAGAAACCGTCTATTTTTTGCATGTGGTGAGCAATCCCGCCTTCTCCGCCTTTGATCCCGCCCAATTTTCGCCCATGGTGAGCGGCTCCGCTCTAGAAGATGGGCGACCCTGCCCTGTTTTTAAAAAAAATCAGAACGCTTTTAAATGAGCGGAAACGCTCTTTCTTCCATTATTTATTTATGTTAAACAATGTTATGGGCATCAACAGTCAGATTTTGAAGAAATAAAGCCGTTCCAAGGTCCCTGTAAAAGGTGAAGAGCTTCTCAGATTGAAGACTACTGATTTTATGCTCTATGATATGAATCCTCAAGCAATCAAGCTCTTATACACTCATATAAAAAAATTCTCACTCTACTATGTATTTTGTCTTTTTTTTTATTTGACAGATTTTATCAGGAAATGTTGTAATAATTAAGAACATATTTGAGAATTGAGTATTCATACTGTAAGTTACACTCAAAGGCTTAACTTGTCTTAGCTTCTCGATTTCCTGAAATTCGAAATCTTGAGGAACTGAAATTTGATAGAACAATTTGATAGAGGATTGTGAAAACTCGAAATTTAGTAGAAAGAAATGGTTTTGTGAAAAAAAGATACAAAGAAATGAAGATTTTCGGGAAATTCGTTGATGAAGAAGAAAATTGAAACTCGAAAATCTGAAAATGAAGAAGAAATGAGATGAAAAGCTCATTTAACGCGTTATGATTTTTTTTTTTTTTATAAGAAGGGAGGGGTCGCCCATCTTTTAGAGCGGGCCCGCTCACCATGGGCGAAAATTGGGCGGATCAAAGGCGGGGAAGGGCGGTATCGCTCACCACAGGCGAAAAACAGGCGGTTTCTTCTATTTTTGGGCGACTTCGCCCTCTATAAGGCGGGGGATAGGGGTAGTTTTTGAATTTGGAGGGTGTATATTTCGATTTTATTTTAAAAAATAAGGTATTAAACAAATTTCCCCTATAAAATATGTGATTCAGATAATTTAAAGTATTTTTTTGACAGACTAAACGATGCACCACATCTAATCTATTTGGGCACACAAATTGAAGGGTACCACACTTTCACATGCTAATCTACTTTAGGCATTACACTTATTTTACATTTACTCATTACACCACTATATAATTATAAAATTGTCATTTATATTTACGGCACCACACTTGGAAATAAATTTCAATCTTATAAAAATAACTACAATACAACTCATTATTTTTTTATTTTTATAAATTCTCTCTCTACCTTAGGCATTACATTTTTTCCCTCAAAAACAATAACCAAGATCGAACTCCCTCCCTCACCATCGCCCCAAACTTGTTCTTCCTCACCAAAATTCTTTAGCTTTTCATCTTCTTCATCACATATCTCCTCCTTCTTCTTCCTTCATCTCCTTCTCAACCATATTTCATCTCTCTCTTACTCATATCATCATTATCATTATCTTCTTCTATCCCCTGGATATGGCCTAGTGGTGAGGAGCGGGGTGTTATAATGACAGCCGGACCCTAAGCTGGAGGTCAGCGGTTCGATTCCCGTAAAAGGGGTTGATTTCCGATTGATAACACCCTTCGGTGATGGGGAACCAGCAAGCCCCTGACTCTAAGCTCTATGTTACCTGATTAACCTCTCCCCACATTCCTGTGGGATCGGGGGTGGGGGGCCCTCACGGTTAGGGTTTAACCGTTATCATTATCTTCTTCTTCTCTTAAAAAATTCCATGTTTAGAAAGTTGGGATTATCATCACATTTTTTAACCAACTTTGTAAACATTTCATTAAATCACTTCCTCATCATTATTAGTTAAAAAAGTAAGGATGTTTTTGAGTTTTAGTCATATTGAGCCTTCAAATGAAGATAAAATGACTTCACATGAAGTTGGGATTAGAAATGTAAACAAGACTACCTCAAATGAAGAAGTGGTTTCGATAGAAGATATGAAGAGTCTCCAAGATGACACCATTGGAAAGAATGAGGTAACTCTTAAATTCTTTAGAAAAGTGTGGTCTATGACTAGTATTTTTTAAATGATTATTATTGGGTATGTGTTTTCAGAATTTTCTGTGATACATCCAACTGTGTCACAGTGAGACCTTGACATCCAAATGAATCCATAGTTGGATCTTTTTCCGAATGTTCTGTAATACATCTAACACATATATAGTTGGACCTACACATCCAACAGCTCCATAGTTGGATCTTTTCAGAATGTTATTTAATACATCAAACAGTGTCGTAGTCGGACCTTGAGATCCAACAGCTGTATAGTTGGACTACATCCAACAGCTCCACAGTTGGATCTTTTTTCGGTAGCGTAAGTATTTTGATTTTGAGGGTAATTAATTTTTTTTATTTCTTTACTCCAAGGAAAATAAAAATATATTAATGTAAGTTTGAGGGACTAATTCATAAATAAATAAAATGACAATAGTAAAAAGGCTTTGAAAATAATATATTTGATATTTTTACAAGTATGGTGTATTAAGTAGGATCATTATTTAAAAATTAAATCCGGATTTATGCTTTTGTTTCCCTGCTTCCACTCTGGGGATGCGGCGAGATTGTGGCCGCCTAAAAAATAGTGTGTTCTCTCTCCGACTGAAATGAGCGGACATGATCCGGCCATCTCCAAAGACAGGAAATCCGGGATTCTCAAAGCCGAGAATCCGGATTCTGTATAAGCGTGACCTCTAAGGCTAAAAAGGGAATTTAGATGAAAAAGGGAAACAATTGCGAATTAACAGGCCCTGGCAATAGCAGGCGCCTGTACAAATAGACGTAAAATCATCTCCCAATCCCTTTTAAAAAATAAAAACCCTGTTCGACCAACACCAAAAAGGAAGAGGAAAATTTCAAATTTTAATCTGTTCTTCTTAGAGAAGTCGACAAAAAAGAGGGAGTTTCGATCGACAATCTTTATTATCTACGTAAATCTCGGGGTAAGAATCCATCTTTCCTCTCTCTTTTTGTTTTTGGTTCAAACTAGGAGATTGAAACCCTAGTTTCGACTCTTTCTTTAATTTTTCAGTTTGATTAGATGGTTAATCCTAGAAATCGTTTTTTATTTTTTATTTTAAGAATCAAAATAGTCAATGTTGTGTTGATATAATTGTTGGGAAAGGTCGTTATAATAATAATGGAAGAATAATAGCTAGTAGATTTTCTTTGATATACATGATGCTGCTAGTAATTTCATGGCCGCCAAATTAATACAGATTAATTAAAAAAAAATTAGAACCCTGATAATACCGATGGTGATAACTAATGTAGCAGTAATATGATTCTCTAATAGAAAGGGTGGAAAGGGTTGGATAGAGATTATAGAATGATATTACAACGGTACTGAGCATGTTTAGTGTTTCTCTAATTTGCTCCCCGGCCTTTTGTTTAAAAGTAAAATGGAGAAAGAGTTCATGGCAGCCTATCCAACGGTAATTCACCGAACAATTGAAGGCACAGAGGAAGTGTATTCTCCCCCAATCCCGGTAAAAGCGAATGGAGAGAATATCACCCCCGAAGATATTCCCAAGGTCGGAGCATACCCAGACAATGTTGTCACGAACGTTGTACGTGAAAGAAATCAAATCAAAGTACAACTCGAAGAGGCGGTAAATGAAAGGTCGATGTACAAGGCGCTCTATCAAGACCAGCTTAGGCTGACACAAGCACTAACCGAAAAGCTCAATGCCTATAAAAGTGCGGCTGCTCATCAGGCTCCTACGTAGGTAGGTAGGAACGTAAAGAAATGGAGCAAACCGCAGGTGTGTGTGTTTTTTAATATTTGTGAGTGAGTTTGGGGGATAATATATGGGTAGAAGAAAGTGTTTTGGGGAATTAGATAAATAAGTTTAATTTTGGGTAATAATTTGGTATCAAGATTGTACGATGTTGAGCTTTTTTGTTCACATTTTGGGTTAAGGCAACCCCTATGCTAAGGTTTGGAATCAATAGAAATTCATTGGGGAAATTCTATTTCGAAGAGTCCTTCGTAGTTCGTAGAGAGTTTCATCTGTATCCAGTAAAAACACGGCACGTTAAGTGAAACACACGATAAATAAAATCATAAACAAAATAGAAAATCACATACACATTCAAATTATGCCACGTGATGTGTTTTGACCGGATGTAATGGAAATGTCTATTAAGAACCCTCCACGGTAGAATTTCTCAAATTCAGAAACTTTTGGTATAAAAGTTATCTACAAAAAGGTTGAAATCAGAGGTTATTTTGGGTATTTTTCGATGAACGGCCGTTTCCCGATCGGAGGAATGGGGAAGACGACCGGGTGCTTGAAACGTCGCTTACAGTGACGTGTCGGTGCATATACAACGTCAGATGAGATGACGTGTTGATCATAAAAGATCACTAGGGTAACCTAGTTGTTCGTCAGTGTGGATGTCGTTAACATTGTCTTCCGACGTCGGTGCTGCTGACGTTCTAAGAAACGTCGTTTAGGGCGACATTTGATTCTAATAGAAACGCCAATGAAACTGACGTTATTGTCCATAACGTCACCCCGCCCATGACGCTGATTTGCTGAAAAAACGTCAAAGTGTGCTAGCGTTCTGAAAACAACGACATTTTAAGTTCTAGGTTCTAAACGTCAGCACAATTGACGTTCCAATTGAATACGAGCGTCAGCCGTACTGACGTTTTTTACAGGATGCCGGCCGGAGAATCCTATAGGCGTCGAAAACTCAAAATCTTCATTTTTTCATAATTCATGGGGTTTCAAGCAATTAAGAATGGTGTTTGAATGTTATCTTATTAAATGCTCAAGATTATCAATTTTTTGGGTGATGAGTTTGATGTAATTGAAAAAGTAGTTGAAGAAGATGAAGATGGTTGAAGAAGATGAAGAAGGTTGAAGAAATTTTTTGATGATGGTGATGAAGATGATTTTTTGAAGATGAAGATGGTTGAATAATTTTTTTTATGATGATGATGAAGATGGTTGAAGAGGATGAAGATTGTTGAAGAAGATGAAGATGGTTGAAGAATTTTTTTGATGATGGTGATGAAGATGATTTTTTGAAGATGAAGATTGTTAAAGAAATTTTTTTATGATGATGAAAGATTATTTTTTGATGATGAAGATGAAGATGAATTTGGGTGAAAATTAAGTTCGGGGATTATAATGTTTTATTTTAATTATCAAAGGACTAGATTGTATGTTATAAGATTCGTGGTATGAGAAGTAAGTTTTTCATTTTTTTTTGTGGTGCTTAGAATACATAAATAATAAAAATATTCAATATGATGCCAAGAGTAACTTATAAAGTGCCAGAAGCGAAACCGTGATGCCGATAAAAGCCGCCTAAATATAAACGAATCATTATTGATTCGTTTCCAAACATGACCATAAGAATTCATCAAACATTGTCATTCTATAACAATGAGCATATTATTCAACAAGTGTTGATATTAATTTTTGTTTGAAATATATAAATTTAAACAAAACACATGCGAACGTGCATTTTGCTAGTTACGAATTTTTTTTAACTAATATGACAACACCATATGCTTAATTTAGTAACAACACAAAATATTTAAGGTTTTCCTCATTTCATCTCTGTGCATTTGTCTAAAAGATGAATGCAAATGAAAGTCTCCTAAAATCAAATCACTCTTCAATATCACCTCAATTCAAGTGTGCATTAAATGACAAGCAAACCATAACAAAAATGATCTATGCGAGTGCGGTAAAACAACAGCTTCACATCCTCTGACCACATCAATTGACATAAAATAAGAAATTGGCATACATGATGAACGTACAAAGGCGATTACCATTACCTCTGTGTTGAATAAAGGATCCGAATAATTACCAACACCAGGGGGGCAACCAATGGCCCCAGCCAGATTTACATCAATTCGTCTTTCCAGCAACTAACAATAAATGGGGGGACCCCCCCTCCCACATCATTCAGCTGGTCCCCATTGTAATGCTTGAAGTAGCATTAATCTTAAGCGATTGCTCAGGCACATACGTGACCCCTGTCAAAAGATAGGGTATCAGTACAACATATTCCTAAATGCACTGGCTGAAATAATTAAAAAATAAAAATAAAAGGCAGGCAATAATAATAAACTAACAACAAGATAGATTATTGAGACCTTTCTCCTTGACATCAATCTGCAAGGAATCCAGTGCAATTATGCCATCAGTCAATGGGAGCACCTCAAGCTTAATGGTTGCTGTAGATTTTGCAGGCACGCATCTGACAAAATAGCAAATTTTCCAGAAGTTTGAACAAATAATAAGGTGCAAAAGAGAGAATGGAAGAAAGAATATGAGAAGAGAAGATGAATTACCCGAGAGGAACCCTACTCTGCAACCACAAGTGCGTGCAACCTAAATCGCTGCTTGGAAGGATATCAGATATGGGAATGCCTGGTTCTTTAAGTGAACCTGGCTGAAACCCAACTGCTCCTCCATTTTTAGCACTACTCACTCCCGCTGTAAACGCAGGAACATTCATGAATGGGCTCGTTGGTGACGACGGTGACGAACTCAAAGAGAGAACAGAAGGCGGTGAAGTGAATGAGGCCGGAGCAAGAACTGTCAGTGTTAGGTCTTCAGATGTCAAATTTGAGGCTTGAAGAGTTAACACCTGACAATGACAACTATTTAGTACGCAGTTGTTGTGAAAATGGATATTAACAAGAATAGATTGAGTTTTAAGTCAAAACCTGAGCAGGAAGCTGAGCTACCTCCCCGGTGGATCCAAGGGGCTGTCTAGACATTTCAGATGCAACTGAAATCATTAGATCCCTAGAGATGTGAGGTCTCCAATTTGTAGGTTGCTTGAAGAACAATCTTGATTCTAAATTAATAAGGACGAGAATGAAAAGAAGGAAAGCAGGAAACGGACAATTATGATGTTAGCATCTTGCTAGTTTTTCAAGATAAGATTATGTATGGTAGAAGCAGGGTAAACCTGTGTAATTGCACCGACATGATACAAGAACAGCGTACTGATCAGCAGAGGGACCGTTGTGGTTTCCATCAGCATAGTAGCTGGAATGACGCCTAGCTGATGTTGAATTTCCAGCAGATACACCTGATGATTGTCCAGTTTTTGCAATATGACCATCAGAAATACGTGAAGTTGTAGGTTTCAAAATGAATGAATGCTCTTCTCCTCTCCTGAAAGATAGAATAACAAATAGTCCACTTACTCACTGCCAAGCAGGAAACAAATCATACAAATTTGAAAGCATTAAAACTACAGCTCAAAAAAAATGCAGCAAACTGAATCTAATATACTCCCTCCCATCCTTAATGGGTGTCGCTTAGACAAACACTTGGCAAAAATCATGAGTCGTCGTTACAAAAAACCAAGAGAGCAGTCATTGTTTGTTTTTTCCAAATTTATCCTAGTCAGATGAGAGGGAGTATGAATGATAAAAGGGCAATTTAGTCTTTCAACTATAAAGAGTCGGGCTTTTAAGAAACATTCTTAACCATGCATCAAAAATTTAAAAGGCATCCATTGCAGGACTGAGGGAGTATATATTAGTGCTTTTTCGTGATCAAGATATCATTATTAAGGTGTGACATCTACCTGAGGCCAAGATTGGGCAAACTATGATCATTCCCAGCTTCAATACATGCAATACGGAAACACAAAGGTGGTCCACCATTTGAAGCATCTTCATAAACAATTGTAACTGCATCTATATACACCACAATATCTGGCACATGCGAAGGACAAATGTTCTGCACAAAAAGCAAAAAGAGTTAAACACGAGGCATAAAAAACGGATAATTGTGTTACAGATGGATGCTCTAAAAAAACAAGAACCAGAGAAAGCTTTACGCGTACTTTTATCTGAACACAAAGAAGGTCCTCCGTGTTGCAATCTGCGGCAAATGAACGGATCTCTACAGGTTGAATTATTTCAATTTTCCTCCTCCATCTTCTTCCAGGTATGTAAATACCTTCCAGACCACAACGAACAGAAAACCTTTGTGGCTCTAATGGCACGCCTCGGAAAGACAAAAGTTTTTCACTCCTTTGTTTCTCACCCCTGATAACCTTTTGGAATGAGAACTGATCCCTATCAGCCATGTCAAAGCTTGCTCTAGAGCTGTGGGCCGTAACAGGTGTAGCTGGTGCACTATTTGGTGGAAGGGAAGACATTGAATAACTTCTGAAGTTGCCGAAAGAGAAAATCTGTGAACCAGATGATACAGATGGGGTGGGTTTTATGGATGTGCTCCTAATGCTTGCACTAGAACTCAACTGAGGGGGTGATACAGGACGTGCAAGAGGGGTAATAGAATTATCCAAAGGAAGCAACCATCTTAATAATTCCCCACAAGGGTCAGGCTCCGCACGAACAAGATGATCTCCATCTTCAGGAGTTGATCCTTTTTCATGATACTTCTCAAATTGCAGAATTTCCAAGACAGGATCTCTCAGCTCGTCAGCACCAACATTTATCTGTAAAAGCACCTGCATCCTTCCAGACAGGAAAAAGGAATGGCATATCAATAGCTTAAATCCATGATTGAAATGAACAAAAAATCACAATAAAAATGATAAAGAACCACACTCTCCTGCTGCCAACTAACCACCATTGAAATTCTTTCACACAAATACAATATGGTCAATAAAAAGCACAAGCTGGAACGTCTTATAACCATTCACATGCAACTATACATGTTAGCATAGTTTTCTACTTTAGTAGTATTGATTAGGTTAATGTTAATGGGCCCAACAGGAAAACTGGTCCATCTGATCAACCCACCAAATGAAATAACAGTCAAGTAGTGTCGCAGTTGCCTGTAAATAATTGATACAGATCAAAAAATGACACAATATGCAGAAGAAACAATCTAATGGAATATAAAATCAGCTCTGCATGGCCATTGCTACCTGTTCCGTAGAAAACAAGGAATGGTGACGATTGCTAGAAACAATGATCTGGACAGTTTCTATACAAAAATAAGATAAAAAATACCTATGGAACATGTTTTTTGTACCACCACTACTACTATCTTTTAGCCTCGTCAAGTTTACAAGTACTCTTGAAACATTTAACACACGCCTTCACTTGCAGCTGCTTTTAACTATAATAGTCAAGAATATACCGATATCATAAATAAGTAGATAGCAGATACAACAATCCTATTTTTAACAAGGGCATTAAGTGTTCAGGAATGAACAATTAGGGCTTGCAACACAAAAGGCTATAAATCTGCTAACACACTTGAAAACCCACCATGTAAAAGCATTCCATGTATTTGAGGAAGTTGTGTTCACGATAAACAGGTTACATGAGTTGTATACAAGTGATAATCCTATGGGGTGCGATGAAAAGTCTGTTGGAGGATGGATTAGAAGATTCGACGCCAATACATAAAGAACTATGCGAACAAGTGTGTGAATTACAGGATCACAGGACCTAATATAAAGGAGAAAAAGAAGGTAGCATAAACATTCAAAACAATCAGAAAGCCATGTGTATGCACCCCTTTTCAAATAACCTTCAGCCTGTCATTATCCTGAATCACTACCCCTAAGCACAATATAGAACATTCTCATAAGTCCCTTAAACCTCAAAACAAGGAATATCTAAACCAAAAATAAGAGATCAGAGCAATTTCTAGTCTGAAATAGATGCTTTGTGAAACGTACCACTATCTCCCCGTTTGAAAGAGAACAACACTTGACAGAATTTCTTGCCACTCCCCCTGTGATGTTGGAATTGAAGTTTCCTCTATCAACAATCGCACTGAGAGAAATCTTCTTTCTTGCAGTCTTACTGCCGTCCGAACCATCAATCTTGGATTTCTCACTCGAGTCAGAGAAATCCTGATCAGGATCTGGAGTTCCTCTTTTGGACCACAGTGGCTCTTCGGACTCCGCAATGCGCACAAAAAAATGGGAGTTATTGAATCTCTGTAATAATGTTTCCTTCTGTCTTTTATGGTCCTCCATTCTTAGAAGAAATTCACCAGATTCTGTATGCTGATGCAAATCAGATTTTCCTCTATCAGGGCTACTTTGGTTTACATCTTGGCTGTCAATACCCCCTTCAACATTGTTCTCTGAAGCAGAATGACGTTCGTCTCCCAAATTTCCATTTGCTTTATTGCTACTACGACCAATCCCATTCTTATTCATCAGTGCAGCAACTTTAAATGGTGTAATTACTTCTGTATCCTGTGTTTTCGCTGACAAGCAAGCTAAGATATGAACTTGTTCACCTAAAGAAAGAAATGCATACAATAGTTGTAATCAGTATAACACAAAAAACACATGTTGAAACTGAATCCTTACTCAACTCTTTTTTCAAGAACTGTGAACTTGAGGCAGCAGAAAAAATTAGCCACCTGGAAAAACAAAAGAGCGGTCCAACGAGCGAAATAATCCGGTATCTGGTGCCTCGCTCCAGTTTTCAGGAAGTTCCTCTGGAACAGCGCATACAACAACCATTAATTAAAAATAGTTAAAAATGGAAACATTTATAGCTTTATTCATGTCATTTAACATTTCTACAAATTGATTTCAGAGTGTAATCAACAGATGAAAAATATTGTTGTCATTTGAGGTTTCATTTCCACTTCTCTTCCACTAGCTATAGTCCTAATTATCCTGATGGTGGCAACATAACAATTTGAGTGGAACGGGTAGTGTACCAGTTGTACCAAAACTAGTTGGAGTTCAACTCGTACTTAGTTGGAGTAATATGCTAAGTAGTAACGCATAGCAACGTATAAGATAAAACAAGGATCTGCATCCTGCTCACTAACGTGTAGCAACAGATTCTTGCAAGCAAGCTAGATGAGCTGGCAAAGAACGTATAAGATAAAACAAGGATCTGCATCCTACCCACCCAATTCAACTGCCATCTCCAATACAAGTGGCATCCTTGCGGTGATGCAAATGTTGAATCATCATCTCTCTCAAAATCTTAAGCTCATGGGGAGGCAAATAATTAACATTTATGTATCTCAGTATCTCAACACGCCTCCTCAAGTGTGGGCCTATTATATAGTCTTTTTTAGAGGCCCAGGGCTTGATTTTTTTTTTTTGGGAAGACAATGTTTATAGAGAGGTTTGAACCCGTGGCCTCCTGCTTTGCCATGTTGAATTATCATCTCTTCCAAAAACTTAAGATAATGGGGAGGTATATAATTAACATTCTATATACTTCAACACGCCCCCTCAAGTGTGGGTCTATTATAGTTTTTTTTGGGAGAGGCCCAATGCTGGAGGTAGATAATTAACATTCTATATACTCTAACACGTCCCCTCAAGTGTGGGTCTATTACAGTTTTTTTGAGAGAGGCTAATTAACATTCTATATACTTCAACACGCCCATTCAAGTGTGGGTCTATTATAGTTTTTTTGAGAGGGGCTCAACGCTGGAGGTAGATAATGAACATTCTATATACTCCAACACGCCCCTCAAGTGTGGGTCTATAATAATATTTTTAGAGAGACCTAACACTAGGGTCTATTATAGTTTTTTTGAGAGAGGCCCAATGCTGGAGGTAGATGATTAACATTCTAAGAGCACTTGCATTAGAATCTGTAAAAAGTGGTAAATCTGTATATACAGCTCCAGATCCAACTAAAATGTC
This sequence comes from Gentiana straminea, assembly GCA_036785695.1. Taxonomy (NCBI): domain Eukaryota; kingdom Viridiplantae; phylum Streptophyta; class Magnoliopsida; order Gentianales; family Gentianaceae; genus Gentiana; species Gentiana straminea. The sequence continues at coordinate 4,398,645 of JAVUPR010000090.1, read as the reverse complement.
TTTGCATCGAATCGTATACATGATCTCTATTCAACGGATTCGGATAAAATTGGACATCATACTCTATATCTACCGCAATCCGAATTTTTTACGATTCAAGTTTTTGCTATTTCTAACATTATATATATATATATATATATATATATATATATATATATATATATATATATATATATATATATATATATATTTTTCGAGTCACAAAAAATGCTTTCTACAAATATTTCATTAATAAGACCTTCTTTACATATTTTGAATATCCATACAAGGTAATATCTATCACTATAATAATAGACAATAAATTATTTATATGTGTATTTGTTTTTGTAAATATGTCATAATTATTTTGGTTTACAGTTACTTTATTATTGTAGTACGGTAGAGATTCTGGTACAGGTGACTATGTGTAGAGATTCTGTAAATGATGTTGGAGTCTGTAAAGTAGAGACTCTATTCAGAGACACTGATGCAAGTGCTCTAAGGTTTGAACTCACTCTGATACCATGTTCCCAAAAGCTTAAACTCGTGGAGAGGTAGATAATTAATATTTTATGTATCTCAAACATGTTGAACTACCATCTCTTCCAAAATCTTAAACTCATGAGGAGGTAGATAATTAATATTTTATGAATCTCAACATCATATACACAACTTCTCCGTACATGAAGAGAAACATATTTTAATTTTAAAGCCTTTTTCAGATATTTTATCTTACCTCCTAAAAGTCCTCACAAACATCTACAGCCACATAAAACTACTAACCTTCACTAAAAGGCTAGAAGAACGAGTAAATTGCAAAATTCTTTTCCTCAGAATTTTGAATTACAACCAAAATGGTGATACATACTATACTACCTTCGTCCTTAAATTATAGGCGCTTTGGAGGATTTCATACATATTAAGAAAGTGGTTGGATGTCACAGATTTTAGATGATAAATTCTGAAATACCATTTGACTAGCATTAATGCAATGATTTGAAAATTTGTTGGATGAATAATAAATCAAGGGTTCTATGAGGAATAAAATGTAATGAATGCCCTCTTGATATTCTAAAATGACAAATATTAAGTGACATATTATTTTAATAGAACCAACTATTAATTAAGGACGGAGGTAGTACATACGAACATGCATACCAACACATAACATACAGACCCACACACCCATACACAGATACTCACAGACATACAGACACATATACATCAGACTCTCAAATACACACACTACTTGTGCACTTTTGACACAGCAACCTAGGAGTCATAGCTGTATAAAATAAGACACAGAAGGTCATGGACAATTGGATCAGTTGGCAATTTAAATCATAGCTATGACGCACGGGGCTTGAAGCAATTAACTGCACGCTTAATATTCAATATATGAATGCATAAGTTATGGTAGAATTTTGGTTTCAGCATAGCTGTTCTAGAAATTTTTGAGCAAGCATGATACAGTTTTTTCCCTACAAATCCATGTGATGGTACCTACTAACTCCACACCTGAAAAGATATTGGTTAACGAGGAAGTTTTGTCCATAGTTCTTGCTACACATCACTTAAGTCTATCCATAACACAACTGTGACACATGGAGGCAAACTCATCTGATCCCAACAGGTGAGTCTATGTCAACAGAAACCACAATGCGCGATACATACGTGAAGATTACAAATAGTCATTTACTTATATGCAGATAAAATATGAAAAAAAACTAAAGAGTACTAAAGAATAAGGTCGACATACTGTAAGGTATAGCAATCCACCCTTCATCCTCAATGACATCAATATGATTGATTCCATCAACATGAGCAGTGTCATCTCTGGCACTAGAAGCAAAATTTCCATAATCACTTTCTCCACTACGGTATGAATTGGACATACTTTCAGATGAAGGATCTTCAGCAATCAGACCTTCTAGTGTTGTTGTTTGCGTCACAGCATGATTCGTCACAGTAGGTACTTCATGAACAGTTGGCGACTGCTCGGAAGCTGCAGTCTGATTCGACCGCAGCCCCAAAAAATTCATAATTCGACCAAAAAATTATTTGGAAATTTCTACTCCCAAACAATATCTGCATCACGGAAACAACAAACGAAACCACCAAATTTACAGAATTACAGTAAAAACAACAAAAATTATGGCATACCTGATTTGGTCACACTTACAAAAACATTTTTTTAATTTAGACTAAAAATTGAACAAATGAAGCGAATAAAAAAAAGATTGTCAATGTTACCTGATCAGAGATCAAAGTAGGAATAGAGTAGCTTCGAAGACGGGGTAATCGGCAGGGCCAAAACGGTGATCGGGAAAAAATAGAAGAATCAGGACTTGCAGATCTGATTCACAACAGCATCAGTAGAAGTGCATCTTCACATTATTTCTTTTTAGATTCGTTTACAAGAATACCCTCGGGTTGGTAGATCTTTACTCATGCTAACTGCTAAGATATCAGATTAGTTTGGATTGATAAAATAAGGATGTTATTGTTTGTTTCAAATGAATCAAGTTGGATGAGATGAAATGAAATGATTTTTACTCCGTCCTAATGTTGATGTGATTTTTCCTATAAAATTAATATTGATGTGATTTGTAATATCTTATTTTTTTCATCAAGGGTAAAGAGGTCATTTTGTAAAGCAGTCATGTGCAAAAGTTTGTATGTTCATGTTCAGGCGTGCCCCCTGGCTTTTGAGGCGTGTGCCTAATACATGAAAATTTAACAAAATGCTTACAAAATATCAAACACACGTCTAAGGAGAAAAGTTGATATGCAAAATGGTCTTGATATCTCAGGCGAGCGCCAGAGGGTTTGGGCTGAGTATTGAAGAGTGTGTGGGTTGTCATGTAAGCTTGGGTATGATAGGGTGGTGCGTGGATGGGGTAGGGTAAGGTATTGTGAAGTTGTGTAGCGTAGGGTAGGGTGGATGGTGAGTACGGTTGTTAGAGTAAGGCATAGTTCGATAGTTAAGTGGATGTGTACGTTAGGGGTAGGGTAAGTGAAATGGTAAGGTGCGGTAGGTGATGAGTATGATTGGTGGTAGGTAAGGAATGGTAAGATATTGGAGCGAGGTAGGGTATAATCATCAAGAAGGGATAGACTATGAAGAATCTTGTGCCCTTGTTTCTGGATATAATCTATCAGACTACTCATTTCCATAGAAAATTTGTTTAATATCTAAATGATCATGTTTTTACGTTAAAGAATGCATTTAATGGTTTAAAAAAGCACCTACATCTTGGCATGATATGTTAGCATCTTATTTAATGTCTAATGGTTTTGAAAGATGGCATGTGGATAACACATTGTTCTTAAAAAAGGAAAATAAAATTTCATAGCATATATATGTTGATGATATTATATTTGGTGCTACGAACTCTGAATTGTGCAAACTTTAAGTCATTGATGACAAAGGAATTCGAGATGTCTGCTATGGGGAGCTGAATTATTATTTTTTGGAGCTTAAAAATGAAGCAAACTATAGATGAAGCTCATATTGGCCAAACAAAGTATGTCAAGGAAATGCTTAAGAATTTCAATTTTGAAAATCTAAAACAACTACAACTCCTATGGGCACATCCGTCGGATTGCACCTAGACAAAGAAGGACAACCAATGGACAATCTGCTATACAACTATATGATTGGCTCATTGCTTTATTTTACTACAAGTAGACATGATATAATGATGTTGTATGCATATGTGCTAGATAACAGGTAGATCCTAAGGTATATGACTTTAATGTTGTGAAGAGAATATTTAGATATTGAGTGCATACATCATATTTTGGCATATTCTGTGAAAATTCTCATGGGTTTAATCTTCATGCACTTTCTAAAGCTGATTTTGGAAACAAGTGGTACACATCAGTTCTTGGACAACATGTTAATCTCAAGAGTTTCATAGAAACAAACTAGTGTTGCACTTAGTACCACTAAGATTGAATATGTTGCATTGAGTAATAGTCGTGCTCAACGTTTGTGTCTTAAGAAACGTCTTCTTGATTTCAACATACGGATTCCCATTGTATCTATCTTTTGTGATAACATTGGTTCTATAAATTTATCTCACACTCCTATCTTGTATTCAAGGCTAAACACATAGACATCAGATATCATTTCTATGCAGATTATGTTGCTAATAACAGCATTTGCATTGAATTTTTCCCCACTGAAAAACATATTGTAGATAGCTTCACTAAACCTCTTCCTCGGTCTACTTTTGTGACTTTGAGAAAATCAATCGCATATTGTGCCTATGATATCTCTTTAATCCTCTTGATTAATTTTCTAAATATGAGAGAAATTTTCAGAGAATTTACATTTTTAAGGTAAAACTGTAACATTTTATTAAAGTAATAAGTCAAGTTTGCATTCCTTATCCTAACCCTCCTCAAATCTTCCGTCATCAATGCATGGCCCCAGCTCCTCAAAATCTTAGTCTAAAAAATCCAATGTAGGAAAATACGGGTGTTAGGGAAAATGTATGTCATCCCATGAATTGGAAAATCATAACTCCCAAAAGTAATCAATGTAAATCAAGCACTTAATGAATCTAATTACAATATTGGCTTTATAAGCATCTTTAGAAATAGAGCCTGCTGCCAAGTGCTCTCCAATGATTGCAACCATATTTCTGACGTCTATGGACAGTAGTCTCCAAGCAATAATCCATTGCATTCTTGATCACCAGTCATGCTTCCCTCATGGCTTGTTCCTCGGGCTTATGCTGCCTCCCAAGGAAAACAATCATCCTACCCAAAAGAGAGATCACCAGAGTGCAATACAATGAGCTAATGATAGAAATCAGCAAGTCAAAGAGACAACTTGGTTTGCACCCTTTAGAAAGTGGTTGAAGGATGCTTCCAAGGTTCATAGTTGTGCAAAAATGATCTATCATGATATGCATCTTAAATGAGGTGATCCCACAGAATCCCCAAGAGTGATCACTCCAAGTTCACCATTGATGTCATGCCAATGAAACACCCGAATTGTTGGGATTTACCGGCCTTTGTTGCCAAATAGTTCGATGCCATATTGCATTCTCTATTTATGTGTGTGAGCGTATATCCATGCCATTGCGCCAGCTGAATAATATTTCTAATCTCCATGGTATGTCTCCAATAAGGGTGATATTCAGAGAATTTACATGTTTTCAAATGCACTTAAGAGGAGAAACATATTTTTAAAATGAAGAGCTTAAGTTTTTAAACTAATTTCAAATAAAGTATCTGACAAGTACATTCCTGCAACTTTTATGTTGACTAGGAGCACTGATCTAACGCATACACATGAGAAGTTAAGGTTTATTTGATTCTTCAAATCATGCTTACATTTGTGACTTACATGTAATGTGCTCACTTGTTTTATACCTATACATATGCTGATAGAGCATTGATTAAGGGGGAGATCATATATTGAAAAATACTTTGAAAGTTGGTCATTTTGAAAACAATCAAGAATGGAGAGATCGTTGAGTAGTTGCATCTCAAACCATAGTTTGATGTTGGTTTGATTGTTTCAAAATAGCACAACTTATATGTGACAAGTTGGCATTGATTTAAATGCCTAATATTTATATGTCAACTAGGAGTGATCATACTTGCTTATGAAATTTTCGGTCATTATAGATAAATTTCATGTCATTATTGATCAAATTCATGTCACTATTGATTGTGTATCTGTATCATATTCATATCAACTAAACTAATGCGAACTGGGTGTTACACTTATTGCACAAGGCACAAAGCTTTATTGATCTATTACATGTGATATACGAGTGTATTACCATACATTTATCAAAGCTACATTGCAATCAAAAGACACAATACATAAAGACATCAAGAATTGAATTAATACATTATATAATTAAAGATGTGAACGTGCGATACATTATGACACACTTATGTATCATCAAGGATGATAAGTTATTCAATTCAAAATCATCTTATGAAGATATATGGAGCACTACAAGATCAAAGTTGATCCAAAGGTCACAAAAGTGAACAAAGTCTTCATTGCAAGTGCACATGTCTTGTCAACCACTTGCATCACTCTTCCATCTTCTCCCAATGGATCTTTGATCATTTGAGCCGCGTTTTCAATCTAAAAATACTTATAAGAAGAGAAGGAAAGAATGAGGAAGGTTCCTTGTGCTGGATATACCGAAACCCGTCGAATCCGAAAAATTTTCCGATGCTTGCAATTGCGGGAGCGCGCTCGCAAAATTGAGCGAATTTTTCCATCCTTTTTCAGATCGACAGATCTGATTCATAGCACCGATCAAGACACTCGATCATACACATCGGAAGCAACGAATCGAAATTCGTTTACGATTTTACCACGATATGATTCACATATTTCATTAATCTAAACTACAAGAAGGTTTTAAGATTTACCCAACCGGAAAAAGCCGTGATCTTCCGAGTTGTACCTTCAAGTGACGACTGATGGACGTCGATCCCGCATTCGAACCTCCTCGAATATGCTCTCCGATAACTAAGGCAAGAAACTATTTTTTCACCCCTTTCTCTCTAATGAGGCACGGAAGATGTCTCTCAGTTGTGTTGGAGCAACTCTCTCTAAATAGAAAAATAACTAGGAAAGAAAGAGTAATCATTTTCACAAGACAAATATTTTTTTCCCAAAGAAAAAGATATGCTCCATTAAATAAGAGATATAATCATTAAATGAGAAAATCAATCTTATTTATCCATTAATCATTTAACAAATAAATAATTAATTACACATGTGATATAATTCAGAGAAAAAAAAATCCCAATTTTCTAGCGCCATTGTATGTGCCATGGAATAATAGAAAACGTCTTTTCTATTTTACATATTATTTACCGAATTAATAATATTTCGCATATTCATTAAATGGACCAACTATTTAATTTATTCTCGAATTTCCAAAATACAAGAATTCACTCGCGTGTTAGGAGTCAACCCGGGAACCATGTACCTATAACCAACAGCTACAATAAATTGAATAAAATATTCATCGAACAGAATATTTCTATTCAACTTATTAATTCCGGAATTACGCCACCATAAATCCAAATCGATTATAGATATAACTTATTCTCAATATGTCGAGTCAATAAGTGTCCACTGATATAATCATTACATACAGACTAACCCTCCATAGACTGTCCGTATTGAAGCGGGAATGTTTTCGTAAAACTTCTTCATTACATCTTATCCTTAGTTCATAACCAATACGAACTCCGCGGATCGATCAGTTTCTAGGATTAACAAATAAGAGGATTGTCTTTCTACTTCCCGCGGGTAGTAATGGATTCCGTATTTGTGAGACACGTTCCCAGTTACTTATTCCCGATAGTGACAACGTGAAAGTGATTCGGACAACGCCTCTTAGCAATCCTTAGTGAACACATCAAACCCTATCTGGAAACAAGCATGAGTGTGCAATCACTTCAGGGTTAAGGCTAATCCATATTTGTTCATCTAGTGATTGAATAAGATTTATCAATCACGGAATTATGTGAGAAATACAGATTAAATCGGTCCTGCCTTATATGACTACATCATATATAAATTCCCCACTTAGATAACCAATATCGACGGTTCAGATAAGACGGTCACACCTTAAAGTGTTCTGGGCGCATTAATGGTGGTTTAATCAAGACCATATACTTTGTTTGAGTTCACCACGGACTAACAGTTCAAATGTAACTTAATCCTTACGTGTGACACACACTAAGTTATATGGCTACATATGATACAACTTGGGGTTTTCAGTAGTGTATTACTTATGAGCACAAAGCAAATAATAAGATGAGAATAAATCTGACATTTATTAATAATAAAAACAATTACATAAATTATCTTTCGGAGTTTTGATGATACATGGAGCACTACAAGATCAAAGTTGATCCAAAGGTCACAAAAGTGAACAAAGTCTTCATTGCAAGTGTACGTGTCTTGTCAACCACTTGCATCACTCTTCCATCTTCTCCCAACGGATCTTTGGTCATTTGAGCTGCGTTTTCAATATGAAAATACTTATATGAAGAGAAGGAAAGAATGAGGAAGGTTCCTTGATCAAACTTGAGTCGATTTTATGATTAAACAATTCAATTGCAACGACTAGTTTCTATTACACACGCCACTGCATATCTGCCTATATAAGTGGCATTTTTTAGTTCTCGGACAGTCATGTTATCTTTCCAAAGCTAAGAATTTGTAACTCTATGATCTACCATGTAAAAGAATCAATCCATACACTTTGAGTTCTAAGTGAAAACATATGTACATAGTTTAATGTCAATTTTATTCAAGAGTTGTTCATTACCCCAGGGCAAAATTAAAAGAAAAACCCAATTTTTTATTAACAAAATTAATTTTCATACCATAGGTGATATAAGTCGAATTAAGAGTTAAAACAGATGTGTGTAACTTGCTACTCAAGAAAAAAACAAACACAGAAGCAATTCAAACGTAAAAGATAATGACAATGAAAAAGTAATAGAAACTTGAAGAATACACAGATTTAACGTGGTTTTCGGTGTTGTACCGACTACTCCATGGACAGAATCGGAGATATTTTACTATGCACAAAAATATATGAAGTGTTTTCACACTTTACATTGATTACATCAGTTGGTATTTATAGGCACAAATCCCTAAACCCTAACCGCCATTTGGTTCATGTTGGAATTGCCATAAATGTCCCCAGATGTTACTCAGCTCAGCTGAGTCAACAGCCAAGTAACCAAGCATCTTAGATGCAGAACCCAGTAGTATTCAACATACTCAACAGACTATTCTGCTAATAGTTGGACTTAGATGACACTTCACTCAAAAGACCTCCCAGACTTTAATACTCTTGCTCAGCGGACCACCACTCAGCTGGCCACCAGATTAGTTCCACCAGATTATGTAGAGATCAAGTCATACTTGACAACAAATCTCCACCTAGACTTGAACTCTCATTCAAGTCAACCAGATTTCATAACCAGATGTATTGTACCAGATGCATTAATCAATGCCAAGATGTATTGTACCAGACTTCTCCACAGAATCCACTCAGATAAGTATCCATATTTCAGATTATAAGCTCCTGATGTTCAGCAAGTCCAGACACAACTGAAACTTGCTCTGCTGAACCGGTTTAGTAAGCATATCAGCAGGATTCTATTTAGTGCTGGTATTCCTTACTTGAACCCTTTTCTGATTCCGTAGGAAATGATATCTCACATATATATGATTGGTTCTCTCATGATGAAAATGATCCTTAGCCAAATATATTGTACTCAAACTGTCACAATATATCTCAGCTTGATCTTGATGTAGCCTCAAATCACCGACTAGTCCCTTCAACCAGATGCCCTTCTTGGCTGCTTTCAGTAAGAGCCATGTATTCTGCCTCAGTAATTGATAAAGCTACTGTATCCTATAGAGTTTCCATCCAACCGACCATTGAATTCCCCGATGTGAAAACATAACCAGTCATTGATTTTCTGATGTCCACATCACCTGCATAATCAGCATCACAGTATTGGCTTTTGGTGCATAAAACCAACATATGTGATGTACATGATAATGATGTCATCATTGAGTCTATGAATGTAGTGTTCTTTAAAGAACTCTTTCCATATAAAGAAATGGATAAAGCAATCATGAGTAAGCGGACATATGTGTCTGAAGAATAGAGTGTGATCCTCAACAAATTGAGGAACTACGGGCTAAGACTTCCAAGTCTTTTGGTCCTAATTTTCTGACCTATATGGTAGAAAACGAACCCAGGACATATGCTGAGGCAATGTCAATTCCAGAAGCTCATTTTTGGAAAGATGCTATAAATAGAGAAATCCATCATGCAAAACCACACTTGGGAGTTGGTTGATTTTCCACCAAGAAATAAACCACTCTGGTGCAAGTGGATCTTCAAGAAGAAGTTAAAGGTTGATGGATTTATTGTAAGGCGTTGTTGGTAGCCCGAGGGTATCGACAGAAAGAAGGCCTTGACTTCTAACTCACCTGTTACGAGAATTACTTATATAAGGGTTCTCATTGTTATAGCCTGTGTCTATAACCTAGAAATCCTTTAAATGGATGGTTATGGTGAGTTAAAAGAAGAGATGTATTTGGAGCAACTCGAGGGGTTCATAGTTACAGGACAAGAGAGTAAGGTGTGTAGACTTGATAAGTCTCTCTGTGGGCTCGAATATTGCCCAGAGCAATGACATATCGAGTTGACAATGTTATGTTAAGAACACACTTATGTGATAATAATGTGAAGTATTCATGAGATTATCATGAATATGAAAAAGACGTTGACAAGGAACTTCGATATGAAGGACCTTGGAGTGTCAGATGTGGGTACTTGGGATTAAGATCTCTAGATTACCCGATGGACTTGTGTTATCACAAACTCATTATATTTAGTCTATTTGAAAAGATTAATGTCTTTGATAAAAGTCCAGTGAGCACTCCACTTGACCTAAGTATGCACTTAGTCAAGAACAGAGGTGAACCTAAGGATCAATTGAGATATTCTCAAGTGATCGGAAGTCTGATGTATATAACCAATTGTACACGACCAGACTTAGCATGTGCAGTGAATAAACTGAGTAGGTTCACGAGTAATCCAGATCATAACCACTGGAAAGCCTTAAATAGGTTGTTGAGGTACATGAAGTACACTATGAGTCTGAGATTACTATATATGAGATATCCAACAGTATTAAAAGGATACTGTGATGCCAACTGAATATCAGATACGAAAGATTCGAAGTCCACTAGTGGATACTTATTCACGATTGGTGGTTCTGCTGTGTCCTGGAAGTCTACGAGACAAACGTGCATAGCCCGCTCCACAATGAAAGCTGAGTTCATAGCACTGGATACGGTGGGAAGAAACTGAATGGCTTAGGAATTTCCTAGTGGATATTCCATGTTGGCAGAAACCTGTGGCTGCTATCAGCATACACTACGATAGTCAGTCGGCTATAGGAAGGGCACAGAGTAGTATGTATAATGGTAAGTCTCGACACGTATTCCGTAGACAATACTATTAAATGATTGATCACTAAAGGTACGATCGAATGAGAATTTTGCTGATCCGCTTACAAAATATTTAGCTAGAGATCAGATGTCAATTTGATAACCAGAATGGGACTGAAGCCTATTACGCATGTTTATTTGTAGTGGCAACCCAACCATGTTGACTGAAGATCCCAAGATCATGTTTGAAAAGGGACAACTAATCTATAATGAACAGTCCAACACTTACCCATTCTGAGAAAATAAAAGTGCTATCCGCAGAGGGTGTGAGGTTAAGCAAAGCTTTTAATGATTCCTATAGCTTGAAATTCAAGTAGGGTATGGCAGAATACCCTTGATAGGAGGTCACCTATGTAAGTGCGAAGTGGGGCCGCTTCCGTGAGAATTTTGAGGCTTGAATTCTCTAAAGCACTTTCTGAAACCAAGTGTTGTCCAGGGTCGAGATGGACACAACCATGAGAACCGAAAGGTGTTAGGGGAAATATTGTGCGAGTGCAATTGTCTTGGTTTACATTAAAGGCTGAACAGTTCAAGACCTAGTTCACTGACTAGCCGAGTAAATCCGATAGTACTTCACTAAGGCAGGTTCAAGGCCAGAAGCTACCTCTCCTGATGCAATATTTTTCTGTTTGACTTCTCTTCAGGGTGTGCATTTCTATTTGGATTAATTTTCATTCATGTGGGGGATTGTTGGAGAAAAAACTTGATTTAAGGGTTGAACAGTCAACTTTAGCGCTAATTACGGATAGGCTCCGATGTATGTCATCGAGAGTTAATGATATCATTAAATACTCCAAGCGGAGTTGTTGATGATGGGCTTTTGAATCACTCGATTCGGATATCGGGTGAATGAGAAATTAATGGCTAAAGTTGGTAGAAAATATGCAGGAGATGGGAGTTGAAGGGAGGACCTCACCCCATTTTCACACATTGGAATTTGAGTGTTGGGAACTCAAGTGATAAGAGATAGCGTGTCTCTTATAGGAGTGCCCCAAGGGGCAAGGCACTTTTGTGTAGATGGGAGGACTTAGATTATTCCACACGCGGGCACGCGCGTGCCGCCGCCGTCCGGCCGGCTCGGCTCGGCTCGGCTCGGGTGTTGCTATTAATTTTTTGGACAAAATATCTTTATGAAATTTACCATATATTAATTTTGGCATGTGATTATGTCATTTCGACCAATCAGAATTGAAGAATTCATATGATTGAGTCATCCGACCAATCAGAATTCAGACGACACATCATCCGACCAATCAGATTGCAGGATTTTAATCCCAACATGGCATGGAGAATAAAGGGGCGCCTAGCTTCTTTCCTTGAGGGAGAAGTCAGCCATTACTTTTCCAAGGGGAAAAGTGTGATGATGTGTTTCGGCCAATCAGATTCAAACATTGGTTCATCCTCTCCACTATATAAAGAACCCCATGGATGAAAGTTTAATCATTCAATTTTCACTAGTCTTTTCCACCACAAAAAATCTAGCATAAAGATCTAGTTCATGAGTCGAAGAGAAGTCGGAGCACTCTGTAAGTTCGCAAGATCTCGGGTTTTTGAAGTGCCTCTAAATCCGAGACGAAAGCCGTTGTATCTTGAGAGACAGTTGCTACTACCGTGGGCATTATACCGGAGCAATTTGTCTTAAGAAAAGAGTAACTACTCGCTTCGGTTTGATCTCTAGTCCTTTATTTTATACATCGTAATTTTATTTTTCGTTGTTCGAGTTAGATCTGTACGGTAAGATTGGTTGTATTAGATCTGCTAGATAATATGAGTTATTCTATTTGCATGATTTATTTTCTAGTTTTATTTTCCGTAATTTAATCCATAAATTACGGATCGGTTCCGTAAATCACTCCATACACGATACACCTATCCCAACAACGGTGAGGGTGTTCTTAACATTAGATGTCTTCAAGATGTAAATAAGTCTCCGTTGGTGAAGCTAGGTTAAAAATTGTTATCTGAACCTCAAGATTTTTGGGCCAATGTTATGCATGACAAGTGTGGTGATGTGTTGTCTAATTAATTGAAGTATTATCGTATCCCAAAAGGAGAGCGATTATGTATGTCCAGAGTAAGCTAAGTGATTGTGTGATTTTTTTCTAAGAAGGGAAATGGATTGTGTGAAACACTTGTGTGGTTGCTCATTTTGATTGATGTTTTACAAGTTATTGAAGGCACCTCTCCTGCTGGCTGCTTGGGCACCTCTCCTGCTTGCCTGCTTGGGCTTAAGGATTGTTGACCGCCAAAGTCTCAATATTATGTTATGGGAGACGAGGCTTGGGAAGCTAAAGAAAATATGTTGCTCTATCACAGAATTTCAAAGATCCACCCTTATTGTGATGTTCGCATGACCAACATGGAAAGTAGATATGCATTGTTTGTGAGGTTGTGACTGGATTAAAAATGATTGGATCCACTTTGTTCCCCATCGGTGGCATTCTCGTTTTTTTTTCTTCTTCTTGGAATGAATTTATTCCATCATATTACTTTATTCCATTTCATTCCTGCGTAACAAACATGTCATAAAAAAATATATAGTTGAGTAGGTTTAAAACGCCATCCTGGATGGACGGTTCCATGAGTGAGGTTTTCCAAACCTATATATATGGACATCCCATAAAGTCATATAATGCACGTTTAATTAAATAGATCTAGCCCGTTCACGGTACACCGTTAATTTACATAGGGTTCTTCTGTGTGTTCACGAATTATAACCAAATTAGGGGATCGACCATTAGTGGAATAAAATTAAGGTTATAAACTTAAATTTACAAATCTAGTTACGTAATAGACCGGGGAAGGTTATTCGATACATGGTTTAGTTAACTTTTCTTTGAATTGATAGCCCATTTACTTGAATTTGAGTTTTCGTTCTTTAGTAGTTTAGTTAAACCTTTTTACGTGACAATTGGTCCGAGACCACCTTTGTGTTGCTAGTTCTAGTTTATTGATTCGTGTTTTCTCATTGTCACAAGTCCTTGTGAGGTACGACTTTGACTTGTCATCCTATATTGCGATTGACCTAAACATCTTGTTTGTGTTGGTGCCTAGAGCAGATCAAACCACGACCACGAAGAAGAAGGCACATGAACCGTGATTCCTATGGCAAAGGGACCGAAATTCCATCTAAACTGGCTAGAATATCCAAGGGAATCTCTGTGCATGGGGAGCGCAAGTTTGTTCGAGGATTGGAGACAATGATCAACTAAATCAAAATCACTACAAATCATAATAAAAGTGGTTTTGTCATCGTAGCCCCATTTGCATTATCACACTATCCTATAAACCCTCAATTTTTTCGTATGTTATTCCTTTCTCTCTCTCTCCAACAAACCTTATCATTTGAATCAAAAAAAAAAAAAAAAAAAACAAAAAAACAAACATTATCATATTAATGCCCGCAAGGTCATCACCATCACCTCGGTGATGGAGAAGCTCAATTGCTCGATCCAAACGCCGTGGTCGACTTCATTAACTATACTCGTGGAAAGGTTTTAGACCCATTAATCATTGGTTGTCACTTTCTAAAGTGATGATTTAGTCAACACAAGAATATAACGATCATCAATTTGTATCTTGTTTTGTAGGGCGGAAAAAGTTTTGTCCATAGCAATCCGGTTTAAATTATTGCAACTCAAACAATTTTTTTATTTCATGATCATACCACACAAATCTCTACAAACATAACCTACATAGCAAAATTGTCTGCAGTAGAATACAAATGGTCAAATAGTACAGCCCAATATGGGATTTGAGAAAGAGGAAGAAACAAGAGGGGGAGAAGGGAATATGTCACTTTATTTTGATCCAAACACTATGAGATGGTACACCACGGTGGACGAGAAACACTAAATAATATCCCGGAGGTGCAATATTTTGTGTTGGGGGCGCACACACCGTAACTTTACCAGCCACTGGAGTAAGCTGCTGTAAAAATACAATGTGCAACAACATAAGCCGTTGATTCATAGCGAAAGAGTGCGTTGTAAATGATGGCGCAACCATTGTTACCATGTAACCTTCATCTGACGGGTAAAAAGCTTCCACGGTGAATGTCATTGAAAATTCCTGACCGTAGCTTATAGAACCACCATCTGAGCCCTCCACAGCTAATATCGAAGGCCGGAGATGTGATTTTTGTGGGCCCAAGTACGGTGGACGAAAGGCTTCAAGGCTGAGATCTGTCGGATATTTTACTCCTGTAAAATTGTATCTTACGTGTGGGTTACTTCCACCCACTAAAATCCTGCCATCTGGCAATAGAATTGCTGAAGAGTGGTACAACCTTGGAATTTTACTGGGGTTGAGCACATCAAATCTTTGGGTCGGGTTTGGATCCATGGTTCTGTATAAAACCGGGTGGAAAACCGGGTTTTCAGCGCATTCCCATCCGGCTGTTCCGGTGGCTGCTCCATTGATAATCAGAACATCACCGGTGGGTAATAAAAGCATATCCGACATGACCCGATTCATAGGCATTTCCTCCATAACCCATCGGGGCTCCGGATCCGTCAACTTCAAACGACCACACGTCTTGGAAGCAGCCATGTATACTTGCTCCAACGCCTTCTGATAAGCTCCACCCATTGCACCGCCACATATCAACACCTCCACCTCCGGCGACTGTGTTACAGTCCCCGTCAACCGTAATGGCAGCAAAACCGACGACCCTGTTGCTGGGTATGATCTTTTGGCCCCGGGCATCACAGGAAACTCCTTTACAATGGTGTTATTCACGTAATCAAACAAAATAGACCGGTTATTTGCAAATACAAATAAATTCCCATTGGGTAAAAGATGCAAAAAGGGATAAAGATTGTTCTCTTCATTTGAATCCGTGGTTTCCATCAAAAATTGAAAGTCATAAACCTCTGGATTCCTCATTTCTTGAGGGAAAAATTCGTAACTGAAGGACTTTCTCCCACCGACAATTATGATTCGCCCATCTGGCAGAATTTGATTTGATGAATACCACCGTCGTACCGTCAAATTTTCCGGAAGTTCAACCCAATCACAAGAATCGTCGTCACAAGGATTGAATACTCGTATTTTTTTCTCACCGCCATGGTAACCGCCCGTTTGAATCAAAGAACCATTCGGGTTGGTAGAACCGGAGGAACACCAAACGTCGGTTCGAACCATAAGTGGCCGAAAAGTGTTGGTGTGAACGTCATAGAGAATTGAGTGAGCTGTGCAGTCGATTTCGATTGCCTCGTCGTTGTAACGGCATTCGCCGGCTGGGAGGGAAAGATTTGACTGGCCGAAATCGGTCCGGTCGAAAATTACGACCTTGTTGTTGTAGAGGAGCTGCATGTGCATAGCGGAGACACCGATACTGCTGTGCAAGTAAACCCATTCGCCGCCGTCGACTCCAGAAGTGACGCCCGGTAAGAATATTTGGTTTCTTGGATTAATGTCGTAGTAGTTGAAACCGAAAGATGTTGATGTGTGTAAAGTGGGAGGAATTAGAAACGGGTTTGCAACGGAGGACGGAGTTCTTGATATTTTGACGTTGGATGGGATTAATGATGGATTCTCCGGAATCTTGCGGCGGTTTTGGCTAATTTGGCGGTGGTGGGGATGTTGAGAGGGGGTGGAGAGAGAGGAAATGATGAGTGCCAGAATGACGAAGAAGAAAGCTTTAAGTGCCATTGAAAATGGATTAATAATCTTCTTTGTTTGGGTTTCTTGCGATGATACAAGAGATAGCCATGCATGTAAGCTTAGCTTTGTGATAAAAAATAAAAATAAATATTAGTACTATGAACCGAAATAATAAAAATAAATATTAGTACTATGAACCGAAATAACTCTGTAGCATTTCGGGTATGAAAATAAATGTCTCTAAATCTCAGTTCCAAATTTCTCCAAATATCAGTCCTATGCGGCGGGAACTCATCAGTCGAGCCCTGGAAATGCAACACACATCGGACTTGGGAAAATATTTAGGGATGCCTCTGGTTCAGGGTAGATTGAAAATATCTACTTTCTCTTATCTTGTGGATAAAATGCGGCGAAAACTAGCATTGTGGAAAGCACATACTCTATCTCGAGCAGGTCGGGCTATTCTAATGCAAACCTCTTTGGCCTCACAACCTTTTTAGCCATACAAACGATTAAACTGCCAGCAGGTATTATATCTCAACTTGAACGCATTTGTAGAAGTTTTTATTGGGGAGATACAATGGAAAAGAGAACGATGCATCATATTTCGTGGGATAAATTATGCCTGCCTAAGGAAGCGGGTGGACTAGGCTTTAAAAATCTTGCAGACATGAATCAGGCCTTCCTGGCAAAACTTGCGTGGCAATATATAAAGGGTAAGAAGTCTTTATGGGTCGATGTATTAAGAGCAAAATATGGGGACATACACCAACCGTTAAAGCAAGGTAGCTCAGTAGTATGGAGGAGTATTAAAAGTGGGATCGCGATTATTGATGGTGGAGCTGAGATAATAGATGGTGTTCTCGTATGGCGGGATGATTCAAAGGGGCAATACACGGTTAACTCGGGTTACCATTCTCAAATATATGCGAGAGTTCAACAGAGCCTAGATCCCATTTGGAAAACGATTTGGGAGCTTAAAGACCCAAATCGAGGCAATCACTTCGTTTGGATGCTGTGTCATGACGCTTTACCTATTAATACACGATTATATCGCTGCCAAACTATGGACTCCGATATATGTGGTTTTTGCGGCGTAGCAGAAGAGACCTCCCTTCATACACTCCGCGATTGCTACTAGCCCAAAGCAATTTGGAGAAATTCCTTGATCCTGCAAGCAAGAATGCTTTTCTTCGCTGCCGAGACTACCAAAGAATGGGTTGCTTTGTCGTTACATTATGTTCGTGCTGTAGTAGCTTCACCGAAATGCAGCTACATCTGGAGGGAGCTCATCTATGGTATTTGGTTCTGGCGCAATAAACGCATTTTTGAAAAGAATTGTTGTTGCCCTCCGCCGCATGTCTTTGTTGCTCAAATGGTGGATAGAGCTCGAAATATTAGATTAGCTTGGGGGCTAGAAGAACAATAATTCTATGTTATTAGTCTCGTGACTGTTTGAACGCTTGTAAATACTTGGCATCTTCGTTGAATGAATAAAGCTGATCGTTTCAACAAAAAAAATAAAAATAATTCTACTCATTCCAACTATTGTGCCGCCAATGCTTCACTTGTATAAACCAATAGTTTAGGTCACCTCGCATAAATAATGGATGTTTGGGGCAAATTTTACAGTGATATTGCCACAAGTTTGACTTATAGTCCGGAATCAATTAGATTTGCTTATTTTGTTTGGATTCTACATGTTCAAAAAAAAAACCATCTATTTTAAAATAGTTGATTGATGGTTAATGTGATGGCATAGTGGTCATGGACCACCATAAAATCTATTTCAGATGTCTGGTTTTCTTTTTTTAAAGCATTTAATGTTTGTTCAACCGTTGATTTATAATTATATTCAAGCATATCATATACTACATTCGTCTCAAAATATAAGTAGTTTTGGGGTGTTTTTACACAGATTAAGAATGTGGTTGAATGTCATAAAGGGCCAGTTTGGTAAACAATTTAAGTACTTATTCTAAATATATTAAGTGGTAGTTATATTTAGTGGTGTTTGTTAACATTTTTTATACGTCTTAATTAATTAAGTACCACTTAATTTTACATTGAAAAAATTAAAAAGTTTTCAGCGATTTAAATGTTGCTTATCACTGAAAATGTTATCGCATGTTGTCCTAAATGTACGCAAAACGTGTGCAAGTGGTTAATATTTCATGTCTTTCTTTATATAAAGCATTTCGGTGATTATATAAGATATATATATATATATATATATATATATATATATATATATATATATATATATATATATATATATATATATATATATATATATATATATATATATATATATATATATATATATATATATATATATATATCTGTGTGTGTGCACGCGCGGTACAATGACAATAATGTGTATCTTTCAATATATGTGTATATATATATATATATATATATATATATATATATATATATATATATATATATATATTTATATATATATATATAGTATGTTTTTCTAATATATAAAAGTGTTGTATGAGTAAAATCATTAAGTTAAACATTTTCAGATTTTAGATGGATTGAGTTATCAAACGATCTAATTATATTCAGATTCAGAAACTTATTATACTCAGATTTCAGATTTCAGACTTCAGATTTAACAAACGGCCAGTAAAAAGTTGAAGGTCAAATGTCTAAAATGTTTATTGATTGCGGTAGTTGTTAAGTAATGAAAAATTGTTATATTGATAATAAAATAGGGGTAAGATGGAGAATGAGTATGCATTGGTAATATAGAATAATTTATATTACGGGACAAATCTAAAGAGGTAGAATGACTAATATTTTGTGACTGAGGTAGTATAATGTAGTATATACTCTTTCGTTACTATTTAACTATCGTAATTGGTAATAAAATATAGGGAAAGTGGTTTAAAATGACAAAAAAGAGAGGAAAAATAGGAACCGGAACAGTGGAAATGTAAATTGGATGATAAGGACAAATCTATTGTTCGTAACCCCAAATCCACTATTTGTTGCAGTGAAATTGACTCAAATCCACTGTTTGCTGCAGTGGATATGTCATTTTTACCCTGAAAAATATTCCACTGTCCTCTTCACATATTTCTATGTTCAAATTATCCTTTTTCACAATAAACCCTTAAATATATTCATTTTATTCGTCCTAGTTACATTTTAAAAACACTATTTATTGTGTTTTCTTAAATCCATCATTATTTATTGAGAGGTCAATAGGAGAAAAAAATATTGCATTGAATATATTCAAAGAGTGTTGTTGTCATTTTAATGTAAGGTGAAAATATGAACTCCCCACCTTAATTTGTGTTTTTTACAACCGCATTTCTTTTTATGAACCGCCAATTAAGCACTTATAATTCACTTTCTTCAGTATGTAGTATATATGACGTATTATCTTGACTAGAGTTGACACTGGTTTTTCTGAGCTTTGTTACACCTATGGTCATTTAAATCAAGTTGTGGATCTTATAAGGGTTAAAGAAAAACGGATTCGGGTGTTTATCAAAGAGCGAACCGTGAGGATAGATAGATTTTTTAGAGTGTCCACCCCGCCAAAAAGAGAAGAGCAAAACAAATAAAATATATACTATATACAATAAATATAGAGGGAAGCAAATCCGGAACGTAAGACGTACGACACTCGCACAATAAACAGACCTGATAAACGTGAGCCTCAGAGTAGTACTCGGTTCCCGGTCCACCTTGCCCAGTTGACTTGACCTATGCTATCAAAATAAAAATCAATTAATAAAATCAATGGCGAAAATGGACAAGCATTCTCGTGATTTGCTAGCTAAACTTAAGTCGATATAATGTGATTCTGTCTACGATACTGCGGTTTGAGAGTTATTGCACACACACACACACCGGTTCATAATTTGAATAGTGTTTAATGCGTTAGTTATGGATATTTGTTGACGTGATTCTTATCTTGACTAAGTGATGCTTAGTTATTTATAATTAATTTGTATATTGGTACGAGAGTTCATTTTCTTTCGCCTTTTTGCTCGGGACAATAAAAAACTAAGTGGGGGTGGTTGATCACACTGAAATTAATACCATAAATTATATCTTTATTCACCTCGAATTATGCTCGAGTGATAAGTGACAGTTCGATTATTACATGAAATACGCATCGATTGCGTAGTGCTTGTTCCTTGGTCACATATTTTGTATTGTACATTTATCCCGTGAATATGGTACTTTTCTGTCTCGTTTTCTGTGCTTTTCAGGTGTACCGTATTCAGGAGCTTTAAAGAAGGATCCGAGCCATTAGAAGTCATTGGGCCAAGATGATGGAGTCCATGAAAGAGTCTTGACGAAACAAAATTCGTCGGGTATAAAATCGGGGCTATTTAATCTAGTGGTAATTGGATTAAGGATAAAAACAGAAGAACAATGAACGGAGGGTTGGATTTTTTGGGGTGATTTAGACGGCTAGCCTGGGATTTTCCCAAGTTGCCTACGTATCCAAAGCGTATCTTGGAAACAAGTCCGCCGTAGTTCTTATGAATGCTTATATAGGGAACATTTGCGCCCTAGGCCTTCATGGATCGTGTCCATCATGCATTCTTCTTTCGTGTCTCACAAGTATTATTATTATCCTATGATTATCCCTTGATTTTAGGAGATAATCACGGTATTCCAACATATAAGATTTAAATGATAATGATTAGAGCCTTAATGGCTTAGGATTCTTTCCGTAAATATCTGATAAACGTGCTATTATTAATATACGCTCTAGCCGACCCACGGCGAGAAAACGAGGTCAAGATGACCGAGCTACGCAGGTCGCCCTCTGCCTTGTCTTGACCGACCTGCGGTGGACTGAAGACCAACCTGATCAGCTTCCCTCTTGGGTGCGGAAATCGGCCCTTAGGCTTATGCTGGGGCTCATGGCTCTTAGATATATAGTTCTAAGTCTATTTTCATCATTATTCGAGTGTTGTGTGCATGACACGTGGAGTGGTGAAATTTGTCATCGTCAAGTCTGTTGAGCCCACATAAGAGGCTGAATTAGGCCCGCAATTACAGAAACCCTAGCCGCAGCTGCGGAACCTGGGAAACACGAAATCAAAGTTGTCGTAATTTGTATTAATTCGGTTAGGGTTAGGATAACTAGGTCTGTTTAAAGCTCTATAAAAATGTTGTACTAGTCCATTATAACATATACTAGATACAATCTGTACCTTCAATTCTATTATATAAAATAAGGTTCTTGTGTTTATTTTGAGTTCTTTTCCATTGGTTTTCTTCTCCAAGCCATCAACTAGCTTTAGTTGATCAAGCTAGATCCGCCATCGTAAAGGTATGAAGCTCTGAGCGCTCCTTTATGTTTTTATCAAGGTAGATTAGCTTAGATTTACGTGATGTAATTAATCTGCATGTTTAACCGAACCGTAATTTACCAGAATTAATCAGAACAGAATGATGATATTCTAAAATTAAGAATCGTCGCCCCTGCAATTGCAACGGTCTTTATCGCAATTGCGAGGCACCTTAGTTTACCATAAATCTAGAGATTCAGCGTCAGCTATGTTGATCGACATATTTAATTTACATGTTTTTAGCCTGATCAGCTAATTGCAGGTCATCGTAAATTAACATGAAGGACTTACAAGGTGAAGTGTTAGTTAGGACATAGTCTGGATCAATCCATAGGAACGTGCTAGTCAATCCACGATAGCTGCTTAGGGAGGTTCTCGGTTTTGAGCCGTTACTTTCTAGTACATATTGTGTGTGGGTTAATACAACCAACGAAGGAGGTTAACTGCACATAGGCACCTACTGTCTGTCCCATGGAAGTAGCGTAATATTAGGAGATTGCACCCGTAGCTAAAACTAAACTAAAACACGTGTTCTGGTTGAATCGGGGAATTACGGGGAAAATCAGATATAACGATTAGTTACACCAAGCTAGTAGATCGGTGAGGAGGGAGAAACCAATTGCTTTTCTATCTTTATATTGGTCTAAGGACCGTTATATGTGTTCTTAATTAGCTTTGCGAGTCTATTATCCGTGTTCCATTGTCTCTGTAGAATCAACTTGACTCTCCCTTGCTATGCTGCGATTGACCTAGTACTCTTGCTTTAGTATTTCGTGAATAGAGTGACTTACACGCGACATCAATTTCCAGAACATAGAAGGTCATACACTGATATGCCGAGCTGACAGAATACTTACCATTATTTTCCGACTGTCATACTATCTCAGAGTGACGAGTTGTGGCCCAGACTGAATGTCCAAGTTTCTTTTTTCTTCTTTTTTTTTTTTTTTATTTTTATTTTTTATATTTGTATTAAGGGGATTGTCGCCCATTCTTTAACTTTCTCTCATTATAGTTTTCAAAGCGTTTTTACCTTTTACTATGCCTTATTTAGTAATTTAATACTTGGTATTCGTTCCGTACTAATATAAAAGGCATTTTATTCTTATAAACAGATTAATGAAGAAAGTATATGAACTATTTTGCAGGGCGAAATTCCGCTTAATCATTACCCTCCGTTTCTATTTAACTGTCGTAGTTGTTAAAAATAAATTTTTTTTTATCTGTCGTAATTTCATTTCCAAAGCATTATTTATTGTATTTTCTACATCTACCCTTATTTAATAAGGAATAAGATATTGAAAACAATATTGCATTAAGTATATTCAATGAGTGATATTGTCATTTTGATGTTAAGTTAAAACATTAACTATAGTCCTTAATATGTGTGTTTTGACAAAATAGAAACGGAGGGAGTAAATAAGTTTTACTAATTGAAATATCGAAATTAAAATTGCCTTCTGAGAACGTCTTTTGATATGAGACAAAAATTTAAAAAAAAACAAAGAACTCCTATAATTTGGGATGGAAAAATGAAAATTAAATATTATGAATGTCTTTTCACAGAACAAAATATTTTAACATACATATTTTTTTTCTTTTCAATTTTATCCTTCGAATTTTCGCTTATATTTATTCTGACCCAAATTTAGGCAGAATGTTGAATTTTTTCTACCCTAATTTGGGTTAGGTGTGAAATAGGCTTGTGACCGGTATTGAGTCTAGAAAAATCGGAGCAGGATCCACTCAAGTACATGATGAAGTGTTTTCTCAAATAGAATAGATCTAACCACACACCTAAAATGTGAAAATGTAACACCCCGCTCCTGGATACCGAGCCTTTATCCGGAAGAGAAACGTTCGGCGCGTATAACATTAAATAAATCTAACCTTATACGCAAGCCTCTACGTCGTCGTATCAAAATAATGCAAACGGAAGCGAAAAAGACTCGGGTAAAAACATAAATGCTACTAAGAATAGATTACAACCATTCTAAAGATAGAAAGAGGTAACTTACAACAACGGATCCTTACGAAGTACGAATTTTCAAAAGTTACAACACTTGTCTTACAAAGAGCCAAAAGATAGTACAACCAGTTTGACAATTAATACAACTTAGTATAGTACAAGTCTATTGAAAATAAATAACAAGAAAGCATCAACATGGCATCATCGACGTCAAACGTCATCCTCAAACTCCTCATCGTGCTCATGATCCACATGTTCATCTTCTCACCCCACAGTGCACACAAAACAAACATGCAAAGGAGGTAAGTACATAGGTACTTAGCAAGAGTGAGAAGCTAATGAATAACTAAGCGTCACAACGAAAAGGTTGTTATTAGAATTATTAAGTTACCTTCATGAGACCGACTCAGTCTACGGTTCACTTCATGTCCATCAACATGTCGTGACTATACGTATCTAGCTTAACTTATCTTGGTTACGTTAGCACTCAAGAGCACTACGCGATGTGTATATCCACCACGAGATATTTGCTGACTATGGTGAATGCACCGATAGCCCCGGGACCGCCCCGCTATGCATACACGTTCGGTGAAGTCCCCCTGTCATTTGGCCGCTTGTAGGTCACAGAGTTATCCACCTGTCCGAACGATCACATAGCCGATATATACTTGTGCCTATCCAAGAATGGCGTGACGTTTAATCTTCTTACTATACACGTATGTAATTTAATAATTGTTAACTAGCCACTTAAGTGTTTTCAAGTAAGCTCCTTCACACCTAATACTCTCTTCCCTAGACCATTAGACACGGACAAGGCTTAACAGTTACACAGACATCGATGACGTCTAATTTATCAAAGCACAAGCCTGTCATGCTCTTCCGACGGTCCCGAACTTCAACTCTTAGGAAGAGTATAAGCGGTGCCGGAACTAAACGCATCAGAAACTCAATCAAGTCTTGTTCATGTTCATTTAATGTTATTAAATCAAGAAATAACAATTAAAACTAGACTTGGGACTTAAAACTCAACTATTCATAAAAACAGGAGCCAATGCGCACGCATTGAGCTTCATGCGCACGCATTGAGATCTCTGCAACATTCTGGGAGGTTCTTCCAGGGCAATGCGCACGCATTGCCCACTGAATGCGGATGCATTCAGCCGAAACGGCCTTAACACAGTTTTTCTACACTTAAACGATTTCTACCCAATCTCAAACAATTCAACATCGAAAATGCTCAGAAAAAAGAAACAAATCATGTTCTAAACATCCTATAGCATATCATAGCACATCAAACAACATATAAACACGAATCCTTGCTACAAACCAACACTAGCACTCAACATAATCATTTTAAAACGTAATTGCTCATTAGGAACAGCCTCTCACCTTAAGTGCAAACAATCTTCAAAGAAAACCGCCAAGCAACGACTACTACAGATCTTGATCCCCAAACCCAAAACCTATTTGATCAACAAGAAACCCTAAAAATCTAATTTTCTTGAAAATCCTAAATGAAAAGGTGTGTAAAACTGAAGATTACCTAGATTAATTGTTGTGAAACTATTTTTAGAACAATATACGCTCGAAGGCGATCGTTTTGACTACTCATGGCTGCAAAACAGAGCTACAAATTGAAAGATATGAATTTTTTAAGAATCGAACTCGACGGTTACCAAAAACTAGGGCTAAACTGAAAACTTACGAAATTGGGAAATGTAGTTTTCCAAAATTTCGTCTCGTCGCGGTGATCACTTTTCTCTACTACGGCATATTGAAACGATGAACAAATTGACTGCACGGTTGAAGATTATGTTCTTCCGCTTCCAGGCATCTCCTGCGTCTGTCTTCTTGCCGCCGTTCACCTTTTTTTTTTCTTCAGAATATACGTGCCAAAATTATAAGGAAATTTTGAGAATTATTTTCCTTAAATAGCTATCAATTAATTCCATTAATTAAATAACTAAATCCCCTTTTAATAATTAAATCATTTTTAATTACTTTAAATAGGATAATAATAATTAGGTCATAATGATATTACCCAATTACCACTTTACCCTTTCTGAAAAGTCGGGATGTTGTAGAAAATCATTTGACCGTATTTTTTTTTTCAAAACTACGTTGTTTTGATGATAATGTGTAAAAATAAATTCACTTGACCCTCAAGTACTTAAGATGATCCTAGAAATCACTTAATTTATGACTGAAATTAAGTCGGAATAATCAATCAATTCTAACTTATGTTGGGTCAGAATTTTATATGTTGTGTGAAAAAATGTTCTATAATTTGCCCGTTTATTTGGGTATTTGTTTATAAGGATTAGTTTGAGTACTTAATTAAGCACTTATGAAACATTTAAATCTTATTTGGTTATAAGAACATAAAAGTAGTAATTAGACAAAACTATCCCTATTTGTGTGTGTGTGTGTGTGTTTTTTGTGGACGGTAAAAAAGTTTTTTTTTTCTGGAGGCGCTAAAAAAAGACACGCGATGCATCGGGGGTAGTCAATGCATCACGGTGTCACTTCATCGCGGTGTCTCTGCATCGAGGAGGAGTCACTGCATCGCGGTGGTCAATAGATCGGGGGTGGTCAATGCATTGCGATGGTTACTGCATCGGATATGGTCACTGCATCGCGGTGGTCAATGAATCGCGGTGGTGAATGCATTGGGGTGGTCACTGCATAACGGTGGTGAATGCATCGTAGTGTCTCTGCATCGCGGCGTCTCTACATCGGGGGTGGTCACTACATCGTGATGGTCAATGGACGGGGGTGGTCAGTGCATCGCGATGGCCCCTGCATCGGAGGTGGTCAGCATCGGGATGGTCACTGCATCACCGTGGTCAATGCATCGCGGTAGTCAATGAATCGTGGTGGTGAATGCATTGGGGTGGTCACTGCATCGCGATGGCCACTGCATCGCGGTGTCAATGCATCGGGGGTGGTAATGTATCGCGTTGGTCAATGCATCACTGTGTCACTGCATCGCGGTTGTCAGTGCATCGCGGTGTCTCTGCATCGAGGTGTCTCTGCATCGCGACGTCTCTACATCGCGGTGTCTCTGCATCGGTGTTGGTCACTGCATCGTGGTGTCTCTGCATCGGGGGTGGCCATTGCATCGCGGTGTCTCTGCATCGCAGTGTCTCTATATCGGGGTTGGTCACTGCATCGGGGGTGACCACTGCATCGCGGTGGTCAATGGATTTGGGGTGGTCAATGCATCGCGGTATCACTTCTCATCGAGGTATCTCTGCATCGGGGGTATCACTGCATCGCGGTGGTGATGCTTCAAAGTGGTCCTCGGAAAAAAAAACACCTTTTTAACGTCCAGGAAAAAAAAACTTTTTAGCCTCCAGATTAAAAAAATTAAAAGAACAAAATTAGAGGTATTTTGGTATGTACTAATTTTGTGTCCTTATAACCAAATAAGATTTAAGTGTGTCCTATTTGTCTAATTAAGTCTAATATGTGTCCTTTTGGACAATTGCCCCCATTTTTTTTAAAAAGGCAGAAGGCGTATTTGCACCCTCAAACCTTGAGGGGAAATCTTATTACACACCTAAACTTTAGAGGGGTCCTATCACACCCCAAAACTTCTATATATTGACATATTTGCACCCTTAAACTTTGAGAGAAAATCCTATTACACTCCTAAACTTTAGAGGGGTCCTATCACACCCCTAAACTTCTATATATTGGTATTAATAGATACCCTGTCTCCAAAGGTGAAGACATGCGCTCCATGTGGCATTAACCCATTCGGGGGAAAAAAAAGATAAATTACAAGGAAGACAATAAAATGAAACACATTACATAAGCAAAACACAAATTTCCAGCCTATAACCACCTACCTAAGAACACCAAAACCACACAAACACATCACTTTTCTATACAATTCGGTCCATGAGCACTTCAAACATGATAACCGCCCGTATTTGCAGTAGGGAGTCGCTTCCATCTGATATATTGGCCTTTTTCTCACCCTATTGCTCAATCAATTCGGCCAAATTAGGAAGGTTGCAAGAAAACCCAAAAGAAAACCCTAAAACCATGAGAGAAATGAAAAAAAAAACTTTTATTTCACACAGGGGAGGTTGAGGACAATTCTATTGCTTTAATGTTACAACCGTTAGAATTAATTGCCACATGTATTAAATCCTCCATTCATGCGTCTGGCAGCATTAATAGCACAAACTTTAAGCTGAGTCAGATAATGGTGTCTATTAATACCAATATATAGAAGTTTAGGGGTGTGATAGGACCCCTCTAAAGTTTAACTGTGTAATAGGATTTTCCCTCAAAATTTGTGGGTGCAAATATGCCAATATATAGAGGTTTAGGGGTGTGATAGGAGCATCTAAAGTTTAGGTGTGTAATAGAATTTTCTCTCAAAGTTTGAGGGTGTAAATATGCCTTCTGCCTTTTAAAAAAGATGCTCCAAAAAATGCTCCATAAATTTTAAAGATAACGATCTAAAATAGCTTTTGAGTATCATTAATCCAATAAATTACGCTATGAGAAGAAGAAACATGTAGTAATTGTTTTGTTAATGTAGTAATAAATGTTTTATAAATTACTATATTGGTATTAGACAAAACAAAAAAACAAGATCAAATATGGGCATGAGGATGAGAGACCTCCTGTTTAATTTATGCGTTTATTTCGAATATGGTAGAGAGAACTAGGAACCTTCGACTAGCATGGTGTATAGACTATAGAGTAGTCTTTTTGAGATAATTTTGCTGTTCATTGAACCTGATACAATTTTGCTTGTACAGCCACTGGTTTCGCCTCTTTTGAAGGCAAGATAATAATATATAGATCTCTTGCAAAAAAAAAAAATAATAATAATTTGGAGCCCATGGAATATATATATAATTTGGCACGGAACAAGTACATCAGTAGATATAAGCAATGTTTGATTTTTATTCCATAATATAATGCTTGAGGCAAAAACTTTACAGGGGGTAAATGCAAGTATTCTTTAGTTACCGTTTGTGGGCATTAAAAGGAGTATACAATATCCTTGAGCAGGCAGGAGCTGTGTACACTGTGCAGCGTGGGCAGCATTCAAGACTCGCTGCTATCTGCGACTGGAGGCTGTTGGGACGCT
The DNA here is from genome assembly GCA_036785695.1 of Gentiana straminea. Lineage (NCBI taxonomy): Eukaryota > Viridiplantae > Streptophyta > Magnoliopsida > Gentianales > Gentianaceae > Gentiana > Gentiana straminea. The sequence goes on along the minus strand of JAVUPR010000090.1, from coordinate 4,369,594 downwards.
ATAAATTCTCTCAATTCGTATATCAGCAATCCTTTTCTTTTTGGCTGAACGTATTTTAGATTCAACCAGTGGCGGATCCTGAATCTTGGATAATCGGTGCAATAACATGTAAGTAAATGAAAATTTTAAAGCGGCCAAATAAGAACGTAATGTATATAGTAGTGTGGTTTCGTTCGAATTAACGGGACAACTACTTTCTTGATTGTACGTAAGTCCGCGAATACGGAATATTAGAAAAAGGAGGTAGCACCACAAGTTTTAATGTCCCTCTCCTTTTTTTTTCAACGTTCTCACTGTGCCTCAAGTTTTAACCCCGAAAATAAAAAAACAATACCTATCTAAGTCACCGACAATCCTTGTTTTTCTTTAACCGCTCTATCGGGCAATTATTGGGATTTCTTTTTTTTTTTTCTTGGTGAAAGGGGATCTTTATTATTATTATTATTTTTGAAATCTATAATTTAGATTAAAATAAGTCTGCTAAAATAGCAGAGATTACATCAGGAAGGGGTTGGGTATCCCAGTTACAAAAACCTGAAAGGAATTTAGGAATACTAAATCCTAAGTATGCAAGCCTATCAGCTGGGATATTACAATTCCGATCAATAAAAGCAAAAGTACAGGACCGAAAAAGCCTTTTCATCTCCTTAATTCTTTTCACCACAGAGCCCATAGTGGAATCGGACTCGCTGCGTTGTATAGCCAATTTGGAGTCCGATGAGGAAGGTAGCAACTCAACACAAATCAAATCTGCGGAGAGGGACCTGCTAACGGAGATGAGATTCGAACATTGATCAACACCCAAAAATACGTGGGATGGGACCCAGGGACGGACCCAGCATGGAAGGGGGCTATAGTCCCCACTTAAATTTTGATGCGAAATTACTAGTATACCCCTCAAATAATATTAAACACCTGTGTATGTATACATTTTTTAACATTTTTAGTAAAATCTCCTTGTAGCTAAGCTGGTATGCTGCCAAAGTAGTTTAGTAAGTATTAACCTTGCAGTCAAGTGTTCAAATTATGAGTCAGTCACTGATGGGACCGTGAATACTTTAAATATTACTATCTTGTTAATTGCTGTTTTTTTTTTTATCTACCTTTAATAAAAGTTAAAAAAAAATGTCTTATCAACCCGGCTAACAACGATTTAACAAAAACGATAATTAGAAAAGTTGGACATTTTTATCTAATGTAAGATTTTCCTTTTAAAACATTATTTATCAAGAGGTTAAAAAAAACATTATTCTTCAAGAAAATTCTATGGATCATTCCTAAAAATTATTTTGATCGAATATGAGTCATAAAATAATTCTTATTATGACATAATATGAGTTACAAGTTGAAAGTTTTTTTTTTTTGTTTTTTTTTTTTTGAAGGGAATGTTGAAAGTTTTTTAAAACCCAATAAACGTAACAAAAATTTAATTCTTTCTAATTAAAGTGAAGTCCGTTAAATTATCAAAATTCTAAGTAAAAAATTAGTGTCAACAATAATGGTAGATTTACACTATTTGATGTTAAAAAAAAGATTATCAATCAATGGACTAACGGTTTCTTTTGTCGTGTTTTAATTTTTTTTATATCTTTTCATGTAAAACCCCTAATTTTGGAGTAAGGGTAAAAGAGAAATGGTATTATTTATTAAATATATTGATATATATAGATACCCTTATATTAATCGTTTGGCGAGCTAGACGGTTCGATTCGTTTAAGTATTAAATTATGATTGCTATAGAACACAGGATTGTAAGGTATGATATTGGACACCAGAGCGATAAGGCAACCAAGTAAGACGAAGGAAAATGTATAAAACATATGAAACAAGGAAGCTTGCTTGAGTTACAACAAAGACAAGTTGATTCTAGGTTTATGAAAGCTTTGAATGTTGGTTCAAGATTGAAAGATGGGGAGTTGTATTAAAATATTTAAGATAACCACCGAAAGGGAAAAAAGGGAAAACAACATGCGGATGAGAGTCTTTTAAGAAAGTGTCATTCTGCAACATACGGTGGTCTACAAAGAAACTCATGCCGTTTGTAAGGAAGATAATGAACTTTTACATGAGCCTTTGGGAAGTGGGACTGTTGAGGAAAACATTACTCGTTGAACTTGGGAACATTCAATGGAAGACGAAAAGAATATTGAACTTGAGAACGTTTGGCAAGCGACCTTAACCGCTACCGGTTTGATCAATGGAATTGCTATTGGCGAACTAAGAAAATTCTCAATTCGCATGAATATTGCAAGCCAATCATTTCACACCACAAAATTTAAAAGTGCAAGGTCGAACACTTGAGAGGCTAACACAACTTGAGAAATCAAGAAGAGGATAAGTGTCTCACCATGAAGAGTTACGGGCCAAACCGAGTACACCAAAAGGTCTCAGAATGAAATGAAAACTTGTTAGGAAGTGTTCAAGTTTGAGTAAATCGAAGAGAGTTATTTCAAGTCCGAAAGGTGGTGAAGTTTCCTCAAGATATTGTAAAGGAAGTCAAAAGTTTGGAAAGGGGTATGCGCATTGGAAAAGGTTTTTGAGTGAAGGAGAAAAGACACTTAAGATGCCTGATAAAGTTTAATTTCATAAGATTAATTCAAACCTTCAAAAGAACTTTAAGGTGTTAGGTGTGATGCCCGAAAGACAATTTTGTAATTGTTTTTATTTAATAAATGAATTGACATTATTATTCATATTTATTATTCTCATATTCACCGATGTGACAATAGTATTTACACTACAGAAAACCCTAAAGTATATCGTTTATGTAATCACTTAACTCAGTGTATGGTATATACACGGGAGGATTGAGTTAGTGAAGATGTACTTAAAATAAAATTAGCCCGTAGTGAAGTTAATCGAGAGTATCGGGTCTCTCCTTTAACGTGCTATTAATGCGCCCATAACACAATAGGTGTGATTGTCTTATCCGGACTTTCGGTTAAGAGAACCTAATGGGGCATTTATATATGATAGATATATCATATAGGGTTTGGACCGATTTGATTAGAGTTCACGATATAATTCCGTAATCGAGAAGTCTTATCGAATCAATGGATGATCATATTTATGGATATATCTTAATCCCGAGGTGATCACGATCAATTGCTTGAATCGGTATGAAGTTTGACTTGACGGTTAAGGATTACACCGAGTCCGTGGTCCGAATTACCCCATCTTGGCATTGTACTTGGATTGAGTGAGTAGTCCGTGTTATCACGGATACGGAATCCATTCCTTCCATTTATGGAAGTAGATAGACAGCTTCCTTTGTTTGTTAATCCTAGAAGCCGATCGATCCATGGAGTTCATATTACACCGATTAGCTACCAATTGGAGTTGTATGAATTAATTGATCACTAGGGGGTTAATGGTAAATAAGGATAAGAGGTTCTAAAAAGGGTTAACGGTAACTTCCCGATTTAGAATGAACGATCTATGGAGGATTAATCCATATGTAATGATTATATCAATGGACGCTTATTATTATTCTCGTGAGGAGATAAATATAATCTTATAATCGGAGGAGTGCGATCACGGGATTATGGTGGCATATTCCCGTGATTGATTTATCGAATATAATTATTCTATAATTATTTATTTGATTTATCGGAGCCGGCGATTATTAGTCCATGGTCCCCGACGTGCTCCTAATATAGCATAGCTATTCTCGGACGTCGAATCCTAATAATATTAATTTAGTTCTTGTTGGACTTTATTAAAACGATATGTGAATTAATTGTTTAGTGGACTATTAAATTAGTTGGGCTAAATAATTAAATACACGGAAAAGACATTTTTCGTGGACTCGGCCCAAATTAGTGTGTTGACCCTTTTTTGACCTAATTGGTCAAATAAGGTTTTGTGCGTGTGAACCTTTTGATAAAAAGGTGGCGCCACTTTTGTGGTTAATAATTATTAGGAAATTAGTTTTCTTGGATAATTATTTAATGTGTGATTTATCTTTTATTTGTTAAATGATAATTCATGAAATATTAGATAATAATATGATTTATCCTAATTTATTTGGGATAATTATTTTATTTATCTTTTATTTGGAAAAAGGATTAATGTAATAATTATCTCTTAATTATTTAATCCTTAGAGGCTAAGTTTTACTCTCCTATATAAAGAGAGTTCTCCCAAGCCTTGCAAAACACAATGAAATTTGACTTCTCCTCTTAGAGAGAAGAAGGAATAAAATTCGGCCAAGGGGTTTAAGGGGAAAAATCTTGGAGATTTTTCCGGGTAGCATATCGGAAGGGTTCGAGACGAGAATTTCCTTCCACCGGGAGTTGCTTGGATCACACGTACGGAAGATCGTGGTGCTCTTCACACCTTGTTCGTTTTTCTATTGCGGTTCTCCAACTTGGATTTTGAGATCCAAGAGGTATGTTCTACAACCCCCTTGTAGATGTAGATCTAGTTATTTTATTACGTGTATTTTATAGATCTAGATCCTTAAATCGCTTCCGCCGCGGATGATATTACTAACAGTGGTATCAGAGACCATGGTGATATATATTTATACGTATAAAATATTAGATCTAGGAGTGGTAAAACATGTAGATTTTTTGTCCCAATTTTTTTTTTAATAGGGGCCGAAATTTATGTTTTATTTTTTTTATGTTATGAATGTCTTGGTTGAAGAGATGGATTGGGGTTGGTCTTGTTTACCCGTAGATCTATTTTGTAACTCTTTTGATTAGTATCACTTGAGCATAGGATTTGTAATTTATTTTATGTCATACGAAAAATTGTAAAAGGTAGTACCTTTTGTTTTTTTTTTTATCCGGGTTCGAGAAGATGAAGATCATGGTGTTGAAGATGGTGTTGAAGATCATCAAGAAGGTAAAAACGGGAGGAGGCCGATTGTTTTAATTTTATTTTTTTTCTCGGCAAAAATTTAGGTCTCGGCAATTAATAATTGCGGCAGCAATTATTTTAACCTAATTTTGTTCTTTGTTGGCCGCAAGGTCTAATAATAAAAAAATAATAATAATAAAAAGCTTTTCACAGCAACATTTTTTTTTGCATGATGTTGCATGCATTTTTTTTTTTATTATTATAACCTAATTGGTTTTACCGACATATTTAAAAAAAAAAAAAAAAAAAAAACCAGTTATTAATATAGATATATTTTAAATATATTGGTATATTACGGCCTCCTCTCCTCGTCGTTCAAAGTTCGTGTCGAGATCGAAGCTTTGTAGATCCGGATGATTCAAGTTTGAAGATCAAGATTTGAAGAATTAGAATTTATTTTACCTTTCCTTAGAAAATAGGTTAGTCGGGGGTAGGGGTGTAAACGATCCGATCCGAATCGAGTATTTACTTATCGAGTCGAGCAACCTCCATAAAACAGTGATGCTCGAACTCGGCTCGAGATCGATCGAGCATGAAAAAAAATGCTCGAGATCGGTTCGATAACACATTAATCATGCTCGAGTTCGACTCGATTATGCTCGATAAAATTCGAGCACTTTCGAACTCGAACTCGAACTCGAGCGACTCGAAAAAAAAAGATTCAATTTCAAAGATATGAACATAAAATATTAAGTCTAGCAGCATAATAACAACAATCAAATTACATAGCTAATACTAAAATATCAACATGCATAGCTTCATAACTATAATAAATTAAGTGGCAAGATGTCAAAATGCATTTGTGCACTTTAATTACATCCGACAGTAAAGTGCAAAATATCAAGCAAAATATAGTTATTAATCTTCATCATTGGCGTTGCTCTACTACTAAAAGTAAAAAATATATTTGGAAGCAAAAAGTAAAAATTTGAGTATTACTAATAAAAATTATTTTTAAAAAAAAAAAAATATATATATATATATATATATATATATATATATATATATATATATATATATATATATGTAAAATGTAATGCTCGATTAGGCTCGCGAGCGGATCGAGTCAAGCATTAAACCGCTCGAGTTCGGCTCGTTAACTATGACGAGCTGCTCGAGTTCGGCTCGAGTTCGATTAAAATCATATTCGAGCGAGCATTTACCGAGTCGAGCGGCGAGCGGCTCGTGAGCTGCTCGGATCGTTTACACCCCTAGTCGGGGGTACCAACGATCCATCTCGGTGTTTAAATTTTCCGCAATTTATTTTTTATGTGTTTGATCATAAAATAGATATAAAATCGGAATTGCCATGACATGCATCATATCATAAATCCACTCCATGCATACATGTAGAATTTTAATTTTGGTAATTAAAATAGGCATGTATACAAACTCGCGTAATTAGTTGAAATTTAATTAATACGTGGTAATTAATTAATTTAGTAACTAATTAAAGATCCGAGGACGGGTTATGAAATCGTTAAGCCTTTCGGTGTGTGTTCTCGGTGAACCGCCGTAAAAGCCCAAACGAGATCACGTTTTCGATTCGTAGTGTCTACGAGATTGAATGATGGTAAAAGAACAATAAATCTTGGATAACAACGGTTCGCCTATAGGTTGGGTGGTCAACTGAGCTTCGCTCGACCGACTTAACCCTCCTAGTGTGATGTATATGCACGGGGGTCCGGCAAGACTAAGCTACACTGGAGAGCAGATGGGTGATTCCTTCTTATCTCAATGGGGCTCTCTTGACCCGATTTCGTCCGACTGTCACATATGTTCCAACGAATAGGACGGGTAGGCTTGCCTACGTTACCGACACCATTCGGAATCCTTGATTTGATGTACTTTTAGGTTAACATCAAAAAGACGTGGTTAGTTAACCCACCACCACTTCCAAAATATTGAGTGGGAGCGGGGGAGGCGACAGCCAACCCCACGGCCTCTACTATAGATACAAGTAAGTGAGAGAAGAGTGACGCCTCGCGGCGCTTTGATTTCGTCCCCCTACGAATGATGTTCACCCCTATCAACATTCATGGCTTGGTCTCCGAAAGGATAGGATTTCTGGGTACTCGTCGGGTCACTGACTTATCCTACGACGGCATACTCGGGGCGTACCTAAGAGATCCGATATAGTAGGTCACACTCATCATGGGTATTCTTGATAATATCTAGGCTAAAAAAGGAAGGTAGTCAATAAATAAAGGGATGTTCGATTCTCGTGGGATGTTCGATTCTCACAAGTTATTTATTGATGAGATTGTCTCGATTTAACCGTCATCTCTTTGAGCTACCCTACGGCGGCACTGAGATGCGAGGTTAAAACCTTGGAATGGTAGAGTAGACTTATTTTTAGTTTACAATTCCTAAAATAAAATAATATAGTAGTGTTAAACTTGAATTAATATATGTCATTTTATTTACAGCATTATATCCCTTACTAAATTGCTTAAAAAATTAATTGACTAGTATTGACTTCGTTAAAAAGTGGAAAGTAACTAGGACGTTGAACTAGTTAATCGATAATGCAATTAATTTTCGAAAGAGATATTTTCTCTTAAGCCTTTTAAAAACCAGAGTGACATATAGGTATGTCACCAGTGTCATTCGTGTCAAACGGAAGACAAACTTAGTTTGATCAAAGGTGATTTCGGACTTTGAAATTCTTCTAGTAAATTTTGAGTGTGTAGTAATTACACGAGTAATTTTCTAATTGAAAAATCGGAAAATCATGAAGTGTTACTAGTTGGACGATATTTGGAATCGATGAACTAGTGGGAGCTTTATGATTTGTTGTTTTTCTAGAACATTAGAAAAGTGTAACTGACTACACACGTAACCGTTCTAATTGAAAAAGCGGAAAGTCATAAAATGTTGCTAGTTGGACGATATTTGGAATCGATGAACTAGTGGGAGTTCTATGATTTATTGTTTTTCTGGAAACATTGGAACTATGTGCGAAAGATTTTCTAAACGAAAAAAATCGGAAAATCATAAATAAAGCATTGCTCGTTAGACGGTATTTGGAACCGATAAACTAGTGGGAGCTTTAATATGATTTGTTGTTTTTTCTGGTATATTAGAAAATCCGAGAAGTCCCGACGAGTAACACTCGAAATAGACATCCCACGGTTCAAGAGTAGTGTCTACTCAAACGAACCGCTGGTTCAAGACTGTTTCCATTCACGGAAAGTCAAGAATGGGAGAATATGTCTAAAAGTGTTAGTCATCTAAACTGAGAAAACTTTAAGGCTGAACCGAAAAAAATTAATTAACTGAAAATCATAGGATAAGGACAGTGATTTGGGATCACCAACCTATGAATCCTTGGCGATTTTCTCAAGCTAAGTTCTTTGGAAGAACAAAGTAGCAGTGCATTTAACGATTAAAGGAGTAAACAACGGGCAGTTAATTTTAGCTAGAATAGTGGGAGTGATATAAGGAAATGAATCTCGGATTCAATCCTTGGATATCGCGGAAAATTTATTTTCAGTTTAAGATTCGTTGGAACGAATGGATTTACCTTCTATTTGATAATTTGTTTGTCATATAGAAAGTGAATGTACCATTTGTAGTACGAATCCAAGACTCGGACTTTTGTTTGATAAAGTCGAAACCACTTAGAACTGCTGAAATATGTATATAAAACACATCTTAAGAACTATTAAAAGCAATTGGTTTCTATATTTAGATAAACGCTTCTTCATATTCCATAGTTAGTGCATAGTCCCTAAAAGACAAGACTTGAACACTGGCTCAGGGTGATTGATGAGCGTTATTTTCACCAAACAAATTCATAAAATACTCAAGACAACGGTGATTAAACAAGCTCTCTAACCGGCAGTGGACCGGGTCGATTGCGAGTAAAGCTACGGGGAGTCCGAGGTCGAACCCAAAGGAATCGTGCTTGCAAGTACCAAAGTGAACGTAATGCTTAGTCTAAGTGATCAAAGTTCTTAAGGTTTTGTTTACTACAACGGCACTAAGTGAATCTAACTAACGAGTCTAAAGATAAAAAGAGAGAAAGAAGATTAAACTACTCGGTTTTAAAGATAATTAAAGAGACATAGCCGAACCATGATCAAAATAGCTAATATCACCCAAAGGAAAGACAAAACCGGGAGTGTGCAATAACGACGAACTCTTGCATTCAATTTCACGGGTACGTGCTCCTAATCCCGGTGCTAAGGTCTCGAACAACTCTTCCCCAACACCTTATGTCAAGTCAACTAACCTATCCTAAGAGAGATTCCTTCACAAGACAATCATGCACAAGAGCCGTGTAAACGTTGAAAACGAGTAGCCTCGCACTACAATGCGATCCTAGAACCCTTTTCCCACACCCCTCTCTTTGAACGACTCTCAAGAGTGATGTGTGTGATTTTTGACCTAGGTGATCAATCTAGCCCAAATCCGTTATAACGAGTTCTAAGACGTGAAATACGCAAGGAACAACAATAAAAAGCACTACCCACTCCCAATTTCATCACCCAAAGGGTGATTTCACTAAATTTCACATGATTTGGCTATGAAGATGTTTAGCTACACATTATATTAATCAAAACATGCATAAAACAGTAAAAAAAAGAGCCATAACAAGTAAAAGAGAAGAGAGATATACCATAAAATTGCAGAAATTCGAGATTAGATCCAAAAAGTACAAAATAGAGAAGTAATTAAAAGGTGGTCTCTTAGTGTTTGGAATGAAAATCTAAGCTAAGAAATGGAAAGATTATGCTATGATATTGTTGATTTACACTAAAAGAGAGTATTCTAAGCTATTACAAAATTCGAGCAAAAGATGGGTAGAGTTTTGCTAAGAAAAGCTTGATCCCTAAGAAAATGTCTAAGGGGGGTATTTATAGGTGAAGGGAAAATCTGCTGCAAAAATGGTCCAAACGCGCGTTTAGAGGGTTGGAACGGGCGTTTGGCATCTTCAAACGCGCGTTTCGCTTGGCTGAAACGTGCGTTACACATAATTTCTGGGCAGGGCTTGACTGTTCTTCATCTGGAACGCGCGTTTAGGAAGGTTCAAACGCGCGTTTAGGATCTTGGAACGCGCCGGTTGGCCTGGTTTCCAAACGTGCGTTTAGAGGGCTTCAACTCGAACCAAATCGAACTTCCGGAACTCGCGTTTAGGGATTCAAACGCGCGTTTGGTGTGTGGAACGTGCGTTTGGAGGGTTCAAACGCGCGTTTGAACCCCCGTTTCCCCCGCCTTCACTTTTCTCCTTTTTGACCCTCGTCTTGCCTCGGTTATGCTTTTTCACCACAAATTGTCATCTTCCGGGTCCTCGAGACACCAATACCCTTCAATGTCATAAACAACCACAAACATCCAAACAATTCCGGAGGGTAAAAGTGCTCGGGAATGGGGTTAATAATAACAAAAAGGGGTATGAATTCATCAAAGTGACGGATTCGTTCCCCGTGCCATAAGCTCACGATATCACCCCGAAAATGGTCTAATTTACCCAAAATTGTGCTTGAAAGTGTGATAAGCGGGGGTAATTAATGCACCGGAGTCACGTAAAGTTGACTCCCATCAACCACCCCACACGTAGCCTTTGCTCGCCCTCGAGTAACCTAGGCGTTTTAAAACAAACCAAGGGATTCAACATTGTGACGTAGGTGCTACTATCCTTACCCTCGAGGTAACCACGAAGTAAGACGAACGAACATACACACACCGGTACAACGTTATCAAAAGAATAGAGTGTGTGTGGTGCCGAGCTACATTCAAGTGTTCAAAAAGATTGTCGGGCTTGAATCCCGGCCGAAAAGTCTACCAACCGTCTCATATCAACCATCCTCTCCACAAATCAAGGCTACTAAGTTTGGACACAATCGGGTAGGACTTGAAGGGTTATAACGTTAGGCTAGGGTAATTCCGGTTAATCGAAAAGGATATTTGGGAACTGGAGAAAAAGAAGTACGAGTGAACCTAATCAACAAGTGTACCACTTCATCTCTATCTGACAAACCATCCAAACCCCTTTTTGATTAGTTTAACACTTTGGGAACCATAGAATGCTAACATACCCGAACTCATTGCCTAATTCAACTATGTTTCAAGTCTCATAAGGTGAGGTCGAATACATTAGCACCTATCTCACTATCCCAACTCCGACATCATAAAAAAAAATCACTTTTGAGCTCATCACTTTGATTCCAACCCTTTATTTTATAAACTCCAAACTCTTATTCATTTGAGAACTTTCTAATTTATTTTGAACTTTGATTGATCGAGTTCTCTTCCTTTTTTTTTTTTTTTTTTTTTTTTTTCACAGATTTCTCTTTTCTTTTTGGGCCAAACCCAAACACTAAGCCCAATTGAGCTCCTCTTCTCCTTATAGCTCCATACAAGAAAACATCATTTCCCCCACCCCACACTTGCCTTAGCAAGTGTGGCCTAACAAAAGACTAGGTCCACTCGTAGGGTATGAATGAAGGGAATGTGACCAAAAATTAAGCTCAGGGTAGGTTTCTGACTACGTAACAAAACGTCTATAAAACGAATGGTGGTCAGACCATTCTATCAAGGCTGAGAGGGGATACGAAGGTCTAATGTTGGAGATTAGGCTTATTTGGCTATGGTAGGGTCAAAGAGACGCCATGACCGTCATCCCGTGTCCTACTTAGGTAACTCTTTTTATTTCGTCTCGAGACCAGTGACATGAGAGGTGGTAGTAATCAAATTGTGCACAAAGTGTAGCTTCACGTGAAATTAATAAACTCTATTCTCAAGATAAAATCAAACCGAAGTGCACACGTTCGGGGCCCTACTAAGGTGGCCACCACTCGAATAAAGACATAGCACAAACAACACAGTGTCGGGAACCCTTGAAAAATTTTAAAATCACCCAAGAATCGACTCAAGCCCGATCATAAGCTAAGTATACCACAAATAATGCACATTCAACAATAAAAACAATAAAACGGCTAAGTCCCCCACCCCACACTTAAACGAAACACTCCTCGGTGTGTGAGAGATAAGGGCGTAAAAGACTTAGGCTTGTTTGACCAAAAGACCCGGCGAAAAGGCGCAACCGTGACTCGAAACTCGTGATAGCCTCGTGTGAATCCATCCCGAAACCTAAAGCGAGATCAACGAAACAAAGACGGCGCATGCACGGGACATAATCCGCGTGCTAAAAAGCAAGCAATAGGGTAAGCGGGTGCATAAAATAACGAGTCTAAGCCACGGTGACGAGATCAAAGCATAACGAGGGGGATACGGGATATGCAATGGAAGGATACAATCGAATCAAAATAAAGTACGAACATCCATGCATTAAATATAAGCTAATAAAAACATCCTTGTCATCCCACGGTATCGGTCAATAAAAAGGAAAACATACACGGTCAAGCGAGGCCTCGGGGCTCAAAAAATAAGTGCACGTGCATGCCAAAGTGAAATGTGTCCAAAGTATGATGAAAGAACGTCAAAAGTAGGTAAAATGTCAAAGTATAAAAGAGACGGACTAGTAAGTAAATACGGTAAGAATTGCATGAAAAACATGCTAGTACGCTCCATGTCCCCGTACGTCGGTGGTGGGATCCGGTGTGCACGATGTTGGTGCAACCACAACGAGTACACTCTCGGTCTGTGTAGATCTGCAACACTTTTGTCCTCACCCCTCTCGTCCCCCGTTTGCAAGCTGCCGGCCCTACTAGCGTGCCCATCAGATCATCCAAATCAAGATCATCAAACCCCTCGTCCGGCTCCTCTACGAATGACTCCTCTGTAATCCGCTGCAAATCCTCCTCAATCTCTGCGGTATACTGAAACGGTGCAATATCTAGATCCAACTCAGGAAGCTCAACCTGCCTCTCCTGAGCCAATACCCGCTGATTTTCCACAATGCCGTTCAGTGTCACCCTCAGACTATCCATCCAGTCTCTCTGTTTGTGTGCAATCAGAAGCCCCTGCCTCTCACTAAGCCACGGCCCCCCGGTAGAGGATGTAGAAGGTAGAGGTGAAGGTGTGGTGGAAGGTCCAGTAGTAGAGGGAGGAGGTGAGGGTATAGTAGTGGTAGTAGTGGAGGAAATGATAGGAGGAGGTATGGGTAGGGTGGTGGAGGTAGTGGAGGTGGTAGGGCGGAGGACGGTGTGAATGGGTCGAGGGGTGGGCCTAGGAGGGTTAGAAGCAGTGCGGGCGTTAAACGGCCTCGGTACCACAGGCAGATTCTTCTTCCTCAGAATCTGATCATCAGGATACTCCTTTACCAACGCTCCCTTGCACAAACCAAAGATGAGGTAGGGGCACATAATCATCCGACGCTTAACCTTTTGATTTTCTCTAAATTCCTCAAAGATGGTTTTCCCAACGTCTACCTTCGTCATCATAGTGTAGAGCATACAACAGTTGCAAATCCTTAATGTGGAAGTGCGTGATGTTGTCCTTCGGTAGTAGACGGTTTTGAGAAAACTTAGTTCCAAAAATCTGGCCAAGTCGTCGTCACCAACTGACTTCTTGCATTGCTTCCCTTTGAAATCCACGGTAGGTCGGGGTTGATTGCTTTCCTCATCTCCTCTAATGGATCTGGATTCTCAGTATTATTCCAATGTGACCTCGCCGCAAACCAACCTAAATAATCCTGCCCCTCGAAAGCCGGTATCCGATAATAATCATTGATAGCCCTGACCGACCACGGAACATTAACCCCTCTAACTTTGATGAATCCGGTCTCAAGATTAGCCACACTAAAGTTTGCATACCATTCCCGGACTATTGACAGATTTAGATTCCCCTCCGGCTCAAAAATCAAATTGTTCCACCCTCTCTTCCTCAAGTCTTCGATGAACTCTTTAGGCACAGTTTTGAGGTCTAGCCCCTCTCATAACACATGTTCTTCCCAGCGATATAATCATGATAGTTAGAGTAGGCAACCGGTGAGTTGAAACGCAGCTCGAAAGGGATAATATCCTCAGGAGGGGGAGCTAGAGGAGGGCCTTGCTCGGGAGCACTCTGTGGAGGGGCACTCTGAGGAGGTGGTGGAGCACTAGTCCTAGCAGTTTTGGCTTGCAAATGTGCCAAGGGCACATCGCTCTCAAGGTCCGTGGCCTCCCCACTATCACTACTCGTATTCCTCCCCTCGGTATCCGGCTCAAAATCTTCGTCAGATGTTTCATCCCTCAACTGTCCCGCTGGCCTAATTGCTCGAGGGTTTCTACTCTCAACTGCACCACCAATCCGAATACCACTCGTAGGTACCCTAGGATAAACTAGGGTTTTCTTTTTTTTTGGGGGCTTGCCTAGTCATTGGTTGCTTGCCCTTACCTTTACCCTCGGTTTCCTTTCGTTTAGTTTCCCTCATTCTATGAACACCAACCGAACAACACCAAACAATCAAGTTACAATCAAAACCGACCCGGTTATCGTCCAACCGGGATTTCAAACAAACCAACCATTCACAACAAAACACCCCACACAAGCCACACCATTCACCATCGATCAACACAAAGAAACAAAACAAACAAAAACAGGATATTGAATCAATAAACAATAAATAACGAGAAAGGGCGTTAAACCAAAAATAGGCCAAAAACTAACCCTAACCGAAATTTAAACGTAAAGCCGAAATATACCGTTCTATGCTTAAGAGAGATGATAGGAATGATTTGGAGCGAAGAATGATCCTCGAAACGTCGAAATAAACCAAATTCGACTAAGGAGAAAAACTGCCACAAGTGCCGATCGAATCGAGGATTTTGTGGATTTGTTGTTGGAAAGGCTTGTTGAAATCAAAAGAAGGGGTTGAGAGGTGTTGAATGGGCTTTAAATCGCCAAAAACGAGTGAGAAATGAAGAATTTCGAGTGAAAGGGCAAGAACGGCCGCCAAACGCTGCTAGGGTCGAAATGAAACGCCGGTTTGAAGAAGTAGGGTATTTAAAGGAGACGAGTTCAAACGCGCGTTAGAAAGATGTGGAACGCGCGTTTCGCATGTCCAAACGCGCGTTTGACAGGTGAAACATGCGTTTGGGAAGGGAATTCACGATCAGAGAGTTGAGGCTCCAAACGCGCGTTTGAAATGATTCTAAACGCGCGTTTGGGAAGAAAAAGCTGCAAACGCGCGTTTGAAAGGGGTAAACGGGCGTTTGGACCAGAAACTAGGAAAACTCAAGATTTCTACCCCACACTTGATTCTAACCACCCCAAGACCTCTAGAAGCACCAAACTAACTCAACAAACTACGAAATGGTGGGTTGCCTCCCCCAAGCGCCTTTGTTTTACGTCGTTGGCTCGACAAGATGGATTAAACGGTGCCAACTTTTTCAAAGTTATACCGTTGGCACAAGGCGAGAAAGGGTAGAAAGATAGAAAGATGGATTTAGAATTATACGAGTCAAGGTTTAAAGTCCATGACAAGACTTACAAGATTCATCACAAGGTACGGGATCTTCAAGATGCACTATTTCTAGTGCTTCATCGTAGGGCAACCGTTCATACCTTTTCAACCGCAAGCCATTAGTGGTAAACGTGCCAAACTTAGGATGGGTGATTTCGATAGCACCGAACGGATAGACTTTTGACACAACATAGGGACCGGACCACCTAGACTTCAACTTCCCTTGGAAGAGATGCAAACGAGTATTGTAGAATAAGACTTCGTCACCCTCATTGAAAACACGAGGTTTAATCAACTTATCATGGAGTAACTTAGTCTTTTCTTTATACTTCGTGGAAAGGTCATATGCACAAAGGCGGAACTCATCTAGTTCATTCAATTGGGCCATACGCTTCTCACCAATCAAGGTATCATCGAGGTTTAGCATTTTGATGGCCCAATAAGCCTTATGCTCGATCTCTACGGGAAGATGACAAGACTTACCATAGACTATCATGTAAGGTGACATGCCTAGAGGTGTCTTAAAGGCTGTCCTATGGGCCCACAAGGCATCATCTAACTTCAAAGACCAACTCTTGACATTCGTGTCTACCGTCCTCTCTAAGATACGCTTAATACCCCTATTCGTGACTTCGACTTGACCACTCGTTTGGGGATGGTAAGCGGTACCTAACTTGTGTTTCACTCCATACTTCTCTAAAAGTTTATCAAACGGCTTGTTGGCAAAATGGCTTCCATTATCACTGATTATAGCGCGTGGCACCCCAAACCGACAAAAGATGTTCTTTCTAAGAAAACGGATAACAACATTCCTATCGTTGGTGGGTGAAGCTAAGGCTTCGACCCATTTGGACACATAATCACACGCGACTAGAATGTACTTGTTACCACACGAAGAGGGATAGGGGCCCATGAAATCAATGCCCCACACGTCAAAAATCTCACACACTATGATCGGCTTCTGAGGCATCTCACTCCTTCTAGATATACGACCGGATCTTTGACAAGCATCGCAAGATTTCACATAAGCATGTGCGTCTCGAAATAGAGTGGGCCAATATAGCCCACTTTGCAATACTTTCAAAGCGGTTCTTTGCCCCGAGAAGTGGCCTCCGGCCTCTTTGTCGTGACAAAACGAAAGAGCACTCAAAATCTCACTTTCTGGGATGCACCTCCTCAGAATACCATCCGAACACAACCTATATAGACAAGGATCTTCCCACACATACTTACCCACCTCACTAAGGAATTTACGCCTTTGGTTCGAGTCAAGGTCGGGGTCTACGAAACCGCACTCGTGGTAGTTGACAAAAGGAGCAAACCAAGGACTACCTTCCTTACCGACTTTTAGAAAGTTGCCTCTCTTAGCCGGAAGAAGGGTGTCAAGTGCATACAGTTGCTCGTGAGGGAAAGAGTCATTTATCTCGGTTTGTGCTTTAACCAACTCCTCACTAAGCTCCATACGACTTAAGTGGTCGGCTACGACATTCTCACAACCTTTTCTATCACGGATCTCTAAATCAAACTCTTGCAAGAGCAAGATCCACCTCAAGAGGCGGGGCTTGGTATCTTGCTTGGCAAAGAGATAACGCAAAGCGGCATGATCCGTGTGGACAACTACCCGAGAACCTACGAGATGAGACCGAAACTTATCAAACGCAAAGACGACCGCTAAAAGCTCTTTTTCGGTGGTGGTGTAGTTCTCGTTGGGCCGGATTCAAGGTGTGACTTGCATAAGCAATAGGCTTGAAGATTTTGTCGATTTTTTGACCGAGGACCGCACCAACCGCGGTGTC
Source organism: Gentiana straminea (assembly GCA_036785695.1). Lineage (NCBI taxonomy): Eukaryota > Viridiplantae > Streptophyta > Magnoliopsida > Gentianales > Gentianaceae > Gentiana > Gentiana straminea. The sequence continues at coordinate 4,352,578 of JAVUPR010000090.1, read as the reverse complement.
ACTCGCATCACACATGAGCTCAAATTCTTGATCCCATTTCGGGGCAACTAAGATGGGAGCGGATACTAGCGATTGCTTGAGCATCGAAAATGCTTCAACACAAGCTTTGTCAAAATCAAACGGGACGTCTTTTCCAAGGAGAAGAGTAAGAGGACGGGCTATTTTCGAGAAATCCTTGATGAACCTACGATAAAACCCCACGTGGCCTAGAAAACCCCTAAGAGTCTTTAGGTTGGTGGGCATAGGAAGCTTAGCTATCGCTTCAACCTTAGCCTTATCTACCTCTATACCCTTACTAGATATCTTATGCCCTAAGACTATCCCCTCCGTAACCATCAAATGACACTTCTCCCAATTAAGCACCAAGTTTGTCTCCTCACATCTACCCAACACCTTTTCAAGATTATCTAGACATTGTTCAAAGGAATCACCAAACACGCTAAAATCATCCATAAAGACTTCTAAAAACTTTTCTATCATATCCGCAAATATGGCGACCATGCACCGTTGGAATGTCGCGGGTGCATTACACAACCCAAAAGGCATCCTACGGAAGGCAAAGGTACCATAGGGACAAGTGTAGGTAGTCTTTTCTTGGTCCTCTAAAGCCACATGTATTTGGTAATACCCACTAAACCCATCAAGGAAACAATAAAAGGCATGACCACTCAATCTCTCCAACATTTGATCAATAAAAGGGAGGGGGAAATGATCTTTACGGGTTTGGTCATTTAGCTTACGATAATCAATGCAAATTCTATGACCACTTACCAAACGCTTAGGCACCTCCTCTCCTTTGTCATTGATCTCCACGGTCATACCTCCCTTCTTCGGCACCACTTGGGTGGGACTCACCCACTTGCTATCCGAGATGGCATAGATAATCCCTAGCTTCAACATCGTGACCACATCCTTCCTCACAACCTCTTGGAGGTGTGGATTGAGCCTTCTTTGGGGTTGCCTTACCGGCTTTGCTCCATCCTCCAGAATAATCTTGTGTTGGCAAATGGTGGGACTAATACCCTTAAGATCGCACATCTTCCACCCGAAAGCACGCTTATGCTTCTTAAGCATCCTCACTAACTCATCTTCCTGCAAAGCCGTTAGTGTAGAAGAAATAATCAAAGGAAGTAAATCATTATTTTCAAGAAAAACATACTTCAAATGAGGTGGAAGCGGCTTCATTTTCAAATCTTTCGGAGGATCCTCAATTGATGGCTTTTCTAGCTCTCCTTCAAGCCCAAGATCAATCTTCTCAGTCCACCTCTCACCCACAAAAGCCGTCTCTTCGAGCTCTTTTGCTTCCTCTTCCAACTCTTCTTTTTCATCATGTTCTGTACTCACCCTTTCCATGCATTCATCGGATTCGTCTTTATATACCTGCATGTCAACATGTTCCGAAACGCAAGGATATATAGCATCAATAGAAAAACAGTCCTCGGTGCTCTCCTTAGGATGTTTCCTGGCTTTATAGACATTGACCGCGACTTTTTCATCTCCAACTCTCAATATTATCTCACCGCTCGCAACATCTATCAAAGTCCTCCCGGTATTTAAAAAGGGACGTCCTAACAACAAAGGTGTTTTGGAATCCATCTCCATGTCTAGTACAACAAAATCTACCGGGAAGGCAAACTTGTCCACTTTCACTATAACATCCTCTATCACTCCCATAGGCTCCCGAATAGACCTATCCGCCATTTGAAGGGTCATCCCGCTTGGCTCCAACTCTCCTAGGTCAAGACTCTCATATATAGCACGGGGCATTAGGCTTACACTAGCCCCCAAATCACATAGAACACTAGGAAAATGAGTTGAACCAATAGTAACCGGAATAGTGAAACTACCCTTGTCTCTAACTTTCGGGGGAATCTTAGATTTTCCATTAAAAATAGCGGAACACTCTTCATTCAAACACACAACTTCTTGCATCTTACCCTTTTTAGTTAGCAACTCTTTTAAAAACTTACAATACGAGGGCATGTTTGCAAGTGCCTCAAGAAAAGGAATGTTCAAGTCAATTTTTCGCAAAATCTCAATGAATCGAGTTTGTGCCTTATTCAAGCAACTTTGTCTATGATTCCTAGGGGGATAAGGGAGAGTACTCAAATCAAAATCTTTAGAAGGAGGAGGGATCATACCTTTCTTACCTTTGGTGCGTGGGGAAGACGGCTCTTTCATTGGCTCTTTCCCTTCTCTTCTAGTTGGTTCCTCCTCTTTCACGTCGATAACCACAAAATCTCCCCTAGCTTGAGCTTCTTTCCTTTCCACTTCCTTCTTCTTGATATACTCCCCATGATCTTCATCATCTTCAATCCCATCTATATCACCATCCATGGCCCCCGCTTCCGTCTCAATAGAGCTTTTCTAGCCTTGTCCTCCCACAGGACCTTCTTTTCTCCATTAGTTCTCAACACTTTACCACTTCGAGTTAAGATGGCGTTTACACTTCTCGGATTTTTTTCGGTGTTACTCGGTAAACCGCCCTTCAACTGAACATGTTCCACCACTTGACCAAATTGTGTCTCAAGATTTTTGATGGTGGACCCATGTTTGTAGTTCATCTCAACCATGTCTTTCTTGATCTCCGCAAAGTTTTTGTTCATTTGTTCCAAGATGACATCGGTTGAACTCTTTTGAGGTATAGGAGCCAAAGGAGGAGGGTTTTGATGATTGGTAGAACCCTGTTGATTATACCCTCCTTGTTGCCTTTGGTGTGGAGGTTGATAGACATGCCCTTGTGAAGATTGGCTTTGATTTTGGCCTTGTCTATAACCTTGGTTTTGGCCTTGGTTTTGATTACGGTTCCAACCTTGATTGTTGTTATTCCTCCAAGAACCATCACCTTGATTTCCATAGTTCCCTCCTTGACCTTGTCCCACATAGTTCACATCTTGGGATTCTTCGTACGGTTGCCCACCTTGTTGTTCCCCCATACATTGGCCTTGATAGAGGCTTTGTGACTGATTTTGATATTGGGACCCCGTATTCCATTGCTCCATCGAGCAAATACTCATCATCCGCTTGGCCAACTCATTCATGTTATCTTGAGATAGAGTACTAGGTTGCCCATAAGTCGAGGATTGAGGATAAGCCATATTTTGAGCTTTGGTCGTCATCCTACAATCCTTTGCCGAATGTGATCCACTACAAATTTGGCAAAGCTTAGCACTCTCATTCTCTTTTTGCAATCTCCCTAACTGTTGCTCCATCGCTTGTACTTGAGCATGATATTGATCATTAGCTTCAACTTCTTTAACTTCAACCAAACCGGGCTTCTTACTTCTTGTCCCCTTTCTACTCGAAGATATATATTGCCTCGAAGTCTCGGAAATCTTCTCAATTTGGTTCATAGCCACTTCGGGTACCATACTCATAATATCTCCATTACACGAAGCATGTAACGTACTTTGATGAACTTGATCCAAACCCCGGAAGAAAGCATGAACTACCTCGTACGATCTCAATCCGTGCCCCGGGCACTCCCTCAACAAAGCCTTAAACCGATCCTATGACTCATGAAGCTCTTCTCCTTCATATGCATTGAATGACATGATAGCTTCTTTCATATCCATGGTCTTCGACGGGGGGTAATATTTGAGCAGAAAAGTCTTTACCACTTCTTCCCATGTGTGTAAAGAGTCATTAGGCAACGAATCATACCACCTCTTAGCTTGCTCTTTCAAGGCGAACGGGAAAAGCATAAGTTTGAGCGCCTCATCACTCACTCCATTGATCTTTGTCGAGTTCACTATTTGGAGAAAATGATCAATGAATAAGTGAGGATTTTCTAAAGCGGTTCCCTTGAATATAGCATTGTCTCCCAACAAATGTATGATGTTCCTATTCAATTCCAAGTTGTTGGCGGCTACCGGTGGCATTCGGATTGGACTATGCCCCATGTTTGCCGTAGGAGCTAGCACAAAATCTCTACAAGTCAAACCACCTTGGTTTTGCTCTTGTTGACCGTTAAACCAATTTGGCATCGCGTTTGCACCTTGATTGTGAGCTTGGTTCGATTTTGTTGAAACCGATTCAACATCCATGCATTGAACTGTTTCATAAGAGCGGGATCCATTTGATTCCCTTGGGCCTCATGTTGAACATTCGAGGAATAGGCCCATTCGCATTCACAACGTTGTGTCCTTGTCCATTCCCATCTCCTTGTGCATTGTTGTTGACAAGAGGCGGGTTTGGAACCGGGATTCCATTATTATTCACCAAATTTCCTTCCAAACCTTGTCCACCTTGTTGTGCCATGTCGGATCCTTCTCCCAACTCACCCAAACTATCCTCTTCTAAGACCGGAATCAACTCCTCTACTTGACGACCTCTTCTTCGTTGGCTTGTTTCTACGCCTTGCGTAAGCTTCAATCCCGTCTATGTAAGGTTCGAGTGGTGTTTCGTACCTCCGGGTCATGCACTACAAAAAGCAAACAACAAGAAAACAAGTAAAATAAAACCTAGGCCCAAGCCTTCGGTTCACTTACAAGATATCACAAATAGCACACAACTCCCCGGCAACGGCGCCATTTTGATGAGCGTTATTTTCACCAAACAAATTCATAAAATACTCAAGACAACGGTGATTAAACAAGCTCTCTAACCGGCGGTGGACCGGGTCGATTGCGAGTAAAGCTACGGGAGTCCGAGGTCGAACCCAAAGGAATCGTGCTTGCAAGTACCAAAGTGAACGTAATGCTTAGTCTAAGTGATCAAAGTTCTTAAGGTTTTGTTTACTACAACGGCACTAAGTGAATCTAACTAACGAGTCTAAAGATAAAAAGAGAGAAAGAAGATTAAACTACTCGGTTTTAAAGATAATTAAAGAGACATAGCCGAACCATGATCAAAATAGCTAATATCACCCAAAGGAAAGACAAAACCGGGAGTGTGCAATAACGACGAACTCTTGCATTCAATTTCACGGGTACGTGCTCCTAATCCCGGTGCTAAGGTCTGAACAACTCTTCCCCAACACCTTATGTCAAGTTGATGACGGGGTCAATCAGGTTATAATATACTTGACCACCATAAACCAATACTAGCAAGAGGACTAGGCCCATCGTAGTATAGCTATAGTGAATCAAGGTCGATCCCACAGGGAACCAATTGTGGATCATCTTATATACAAACAATTAATCAAACATGTCAAGGACATAGAGGCGGTCTACGACCAACATAAGACAAGAAATGTAAAGACACGACTCGACACAACGTAATTAACCTCCCCAATTATAGTCTTTATCGTTTGGACCTAGATAATTTATATAATAAACTAAACTTATTAACTCGTCAATCCGTTTGTATCTATCTTAGATTGGCTACGGGAGTCATCCTCTTTAACTTGACTTAGCACCGGTAGGTCACTAGATCACCGTGTGTATTGTTACGTGACTTCGCCTTTTGGTGCCTCCATCTCATATAACTCACACGCTTACGACTCTAAGGATGCCGATATTAACCGTACACCTCGTCCGGGCAACATTCCTATGGTTAGGCGTACTTCCTAAACGATTACTCAAGCTCTCGTCCAACTAGCAATTACCAAGTTATAGTCTCATGCTAATCTACGACGTATGTATAATCGGAGTGCTAGCAATCCCCAAATATAAACCTACCTAGATAACGCCGAACGTCCGAAGATCAATTCATAAGCCTACCTAAGAGTTTTATATTGGTATTTCCTTTTTACACATTTTAATTAAACTAAGCGAGTAACGTAGCCATAGCCATACCTACGAGATAATAAATTCTATTAAGTTAACCTAACCATAAAGACGTGGCTATTTAACGGATGAAAACGGGGCTCGGTCGACCGAATAGGCGGGCTCGGTCGACCGAATGGTCTTTTTCCCCCGGATTACATCCCCGAACGTATCTCTCGGCGTTTCATCATACACAACGGATTAAACGAATTCGTAAAGCATTCATATAAACTAACATAGATACGCATTAATTAAAGCAAGTAGATTCATGAATAAATACTAAGTGTATGACGTAGGTTATGGGATCCTTATAGACAAGGTATCTCCACCTCCCTAACGTCATAGCCTAGATCTACATCATCTAGCTATGAATAATCAACTCAACGATAAAACATAATTGGGAGGGATTAATTACTTAAAAGAAACAAAAATAAAGGCTTACATAATTTGCGCCCTTAAACTCGGAAACCTTCAATCTAATTATGCTACATTGTATCAAAATATCAAAGTAGAATTGTATGGTATTATTGAATGAATATGAATGAATATACAATTTCTCGAAGCCGCCGCTTATATAGGAGTTTACGCCGACTTAGGGAGGTTCTAGAAGATAGACTCGATAAAACCCTAAAAGTGACCGAAACCCGAGCCTCGGTCGACCGAGTGTGATGGCTCGGTCGACCGAACCTAAAATTTGCCCATTCTACACGTTTTTTCATCCGTCTTGCTCCCCACCGCACGCTTGCATGTTGATCCGATTAATCTCTCATTTAATGCTCCGATTTTCTTCCTTCCTTATCTTGAGATAATTGATTGAATGACATTAATCCTCTCGATTTGTTGTGATCTACAAAATCGCATTTATCGCACAATAAATCGGCTTTTAATAATGAAAACGGCTAAATACCAAATATCATATTAATAATCACTTAACATTAAATAATAAATATAAACATGTGATTTAATATGAAATATATATTATTAATCTCGATTTAAGGTCAACGTTGATGACTTTTACGGGTATAATTTGACCGTCATCAACTACCCCCCACTTAGACTTTGATCGTCCCGAACAAAGCATCAATAAGTCATTCCCCAAGACAACATTTTCTATGGTCAAATCATACTTACACAAGAAACTCAAGTCAACTCATACTAGTCATGCTCATAAGATATCCATTATTCACTACTGACTATGAATCGAAGTGATGTGTGCATATTTAGTTTTATATATCCGTGGCAAGATTAGAGTTTATGCTAACTTCGCAATCTCAACCTACCAACCTCAGCATTCATACTTCTTATGCCTCGCAATGGTTAAAGCACTAGAACAATAAGCAAGAGCGTATCTATAGGGTTTTTGGACTTGGAGACCGAGTACTACTCAAAGCCTCTTAAAGAGTTGAATATTCTTTTCATATCTTCATATTTTTCAAATACTATCAATCTCAAGGAAGAAAACTTTTTAGAGTATCCCCCTATCTTAGATCATGTATAGCATCGAATAATACCACAAGCGCGGGGCTACTTTGGTAATGTTACTACAAGCCCGGTGTTTTAACGCATTGTCAAACACGAGTACGTCTCAAGCTTATTACTCGCTTTTGTTGGCAAGAATATCGAATACATCGACGGATAGATATTGACACTAAGTTTACATAACCAATCATCTATACAATGTACACATAATTTCTTCGATTATTATGATTTGCGCGGTATACTCGATTCACGGGTTGAATAATAAATAACTACTCGCAAAAACGGGCATGAATATCCTTAAATTTACTTAACACAAGTATAAAATGATCACGTACTCATGCAACTTGGTTCCTTTCCTATCAATTCTTAGCTAGGAACTCACAATTCTAAGGGTACGAGATACATAATATGGTATTTATTCAAAATTTTCAATCATGTGCCGTTTCATTCAATTTTTAATTATAACATAACATGACATAACATGGCTAAGTCTCCTACCCCCCACTTAAACATGGCATTGCCCTCAATGACAAAAATAAATGAGAATTTAAGAAAAAGACTTAGCTCTGGAAACGGCTCTCAAGTAAATGCAGAACATCGGAGTAGATTTTGAGCACTTCGTGGAGAAGCAAGTGAAAACCTGTATAAGCAGACAAACTCCACGAAACCGTAAAATACCATGTCTATGGAAGTTATAAAATAATGTGGCAGTAATGAGGTATACATACCTAAAAACAGTTTAAGCCACTTTATTTTATACAACCAATGACAAGAAAAATACTAAAATAGAAAGAAAAATAAACAAGCAACTAAAGATGGTGGTCTTCATCTACAACCTCCACCGCCTAAATATTCTTAAAACCGGGTGGAGAAGACAAAGATCAAAAAGCATTACCCGACGTGTGAAAACACGAGGGTGACTGGCTCGAAAAGGCATTCAATCCAAGAAAAGAGAAACTTGGTAAGGTATAACAGATTGAATGCGACCTATTGGCTAAAGATAAAATCAAATACTTAGCGCAGAAACTTCTCGCTTGCATTGGATATCAACAACTTAGGGAGATGTAGCTACTCCTCGAAATTACTAATAACCCAATGTATCACGTAAAAGTCATAACCGTCATCAACAAGGTCGGATCGGTGTGATAGTTCAGAACAAAACTTATCATCTAGAAATGCCGGAATAGACGGAAAAAAATGTGAAATTTAAAACTTCCGGTAGAAAGATAGGTTGAATTTTGATCGAACCAAAAACCTTTAAAATCTAGCTAGGGTCAGAGCTACACTTACCCCAACTAGGATCATGAAAATCAAAATGATAAAAAATAATCATTAAAGCTTAGCAATATTTCAAATTCCGCAACACAAAGGTATTTTGTAAACAAAATGGAGGTTGAGAGTATGATGGGTTTAGAAAAAGATACACATAAGGATGGGAAGAAAAGATAAAGGACGGGTAAGAAATTGTGTTTACGGGTGGGTTGAAAATGGTTAAGGCATTGAGATTGGGTGGGAGAGTGAAACGGATGGAAAGAAAGAGAGGCGATGAAAGAATGGTTAGAAATGTGAACTTTCGGGGCGATTGGTGAGAGGATCGAAAAGTTTGAAGGTGAAAAATTGTAAAGGGAAAGATAAGGATAATTGCGTAATGAATTGCACATCACTTTGGATTTTCACTTGGATCACCTAAAAAGTTTTAGAATTTGACCAAGATTGTTCTTGTTCGCACCAATCATTCTCTCGTTACATTTTCAATAATTCTCAAGCTCTCTTAATGCTTCCATCTTAAGATTGATTGCTAAATTTCCTTTTCTTTAGCAATTTCTCGACTCTCCTACGGAACTCTATTTCACGTGGCCTATATTGAGTAAAAAAGTTTTGCACATCCTTAGCCCAATGGCCATCGGAACACGGCAAAATAAAAAACCTCAACATACGTCACGTTACTCTTATTGGACTCAAAGAAAACAAAACCTAAAATCCTAAAAAGAAATCCTAAGGGTTTTAAAGAAATAGTTCTGAGTTTAAAGTCCTCAGCTCGACTTTCCAAAGATTATCCTTGTCAGTTATCATTCTTGGATCGCTAGACTTTGACCCTCTGAGCACTATTAGAGGTGGCTTTTCGCTTTTGCGGATTAATACCCTTCCCTTGGTTGTGAGACCTAGGAAACGACATTTATCCATACCATTTATACAAAGCTCTTACCTCGGCTCTCGTTTTAGGAATTAGTGAATTTTAAGAAACTCGGTTAAAATTACTGTTTTGGCCTTGACAATAAGAAACAATGAATCAAAGTACTCCGAATAAGGTCGGTTATGTAGGCAAGCCTACGCCGTCTTAATCGTTGGAACATATGTGACGGTTCAGGCCAATCCGTCAAGATAAGCCCCGTTTAGCCCGAAGGCTTATCGGCTATGCTAAATCTTGTCGAACTGCTGTAACGTACATCACACGTGGAGGGGAGTCGATTGAGCCGAGGCTCAGTTAAACTCGCCCAACCATGGTTAGACCATTTCCGAACCAATGTACTAAGAGTCTCCGATTTCTAAATTGTCACCCAAAGCGTAATCTCGTTTCTGTTTAAGGTGGGTTCACCGAGAAGCCATCACCATAAAACTCAACGAAAACAGAAGATTGTGTTCTCTCAAAACTCAACGTCTTCTTTAGATTGTGAATGCTTAAACTACACAATTTGTTGCTCCCCGGCCAGTAGAAGCAATCTCATGCATAGGACAGAACTACGAGGAACTCTTTATTCACTGCTTCCTTTCAACGACTACATGTTTCCCTACACCCTCTAGATGAGATAGATTTGGGGCAGAACCTTCCACACTAATAAAATTAATCTTACAAACCAACTCCGGGCTAAGATTCATACTAAGGTTCATGTATAGGCTAACTTATGCTCAAAAAACCAAAAGGTAGTAAAACATAAAAAAAAAAGGGTAGTACATTGCCTTCAACATTGTACCACAAAGAATTTAAGCCTTTAAGATTTTTTCGGAGCCATCTTTGTGCTTTAATGGTATTGCTTCCATCGCCTTTCCCATCTTAGATTCGTAGCTCCACATGTTTGCTGGGTTATTTTCTCAGCGCCCGCGAAAAATTACTGACTCAGAATATTGCTTCCCTGGTTTCTGCAAACAAAAGAAAAACAAAACAGACCGTAGACTGATTTTAACATGGTTTCCCATGCTGCAATCAGACCTACGGATTAAACATACGGGGATAAACAGACACGCGAAATTCCAGACTCGAAAAACACAAATCAGAAACCGTGTAAACAGAACAGGACAAAACAAAAATATTATAAGTGCTCGGTCGACCGAATGAGGTCTCTCGGTCGACCGAATATTTTATTTTTTTATTTTTTTTTTATTTTTTTTATTTTTTAAGCTGGAATTTTTAGACAGAGCAGACAACCAGAGGGACTCAAAACGTAAAAACAGACTCTAAAACAGAAAACTCGACATGAATAAAAAATTATTTATATATAGAATTAACCGTTGGTTCCCCGGCAACGGCGCCAAAAACTTGATGACGGGGTCAATCAGGTTATAATATACTTGACCACCATAAACCAATACTAGCAAGAGGACTAGGCCCATCGTAGTATAGCTATAGTGAATCAAGGTCGATCCCACAGGGAACCAATTGTGGATCATCTTATATACAAACAATTAATCAAACATGTCAAGGACATAGAGGCGGTCTACGACCAACATAAGACAAGAAAAGTAAAGACACGACTCGACACAACGTAATTAACCTCCCCAATTATAGTCTTTATCGTTTGGACCTAGATAATTTATATAATAAACTAAACTTATTAACTGTCAATCGTCATCCTCTTTAACTTGACTTAGCACCGGTAGGTCACTAGATCACTGTGGTATTGTTACGTGACTTCGCCTTTTGGTGCCTCCATCTCATATAACTCACACGCTTACGACTCTAAGGATGCCGATATTAACCGTACACCTCGTCCAGGGCAACATTCCTATGGTTAGGCGTACTTCCTAAACGATTACTCAAGCTCTCGTCCAACTAGCAATTACCAAGTTATAGTCTCATGCTAATCTACGACGTATGTATAATCGAGTGCTAGCAATCCCCAAATATAAACCTACCTAGATAACGCCGAACGTCCGAAGATCAATTCATAAGCCTACCTAAGAGTTTTATATTGGTATTTCCTTTTTACACATTTTAATTAAACTAAGCGAGTAACGTAGCCATAGCCATACCTACCGAGATAATAAATTCTATTAAGTTAACCTAACCATAAAGACGTGGCTATTTAACGGATGAAAACAGGGCTCGGTCGACCGAATAGGCGGGCTCGGTCGACCGAATGGTCTTTTTCCCCCAGATTACATCCCTGAACGTATCTCTCAGCGTTTCATCATACACAACGGATTAAACAAGTAATTCGTAAAGCATTCATATAAACTAACATAGATACGCATTAATTAAAGCAAGTAGATTCATGAATAAATACTAAGTGTATGACGTAGGTTATGGGATCCTTATAGACAAGGTATCTCCACCTCCACTAACGTCATAGCCTAGATCTACATCATCTAGCTATGAATAATCAACTCAACGATAAAACATAATTGGGAGGGATTAATTACTTAAAAGAAACGAGAAAATAAAGGCTTACATAATTTGCAGCCCTTAAACTCGGAAACCTTCAATCTAATTATGCTACATTGTATCAAAATATCAAAGTAGAATTGTATGGTATTATTGAATGAATATGAATGAATATACAATTTCTCGAAGCTGCTGCTTATATAGGAGTTTCTGCCGACTTAGGGAGGTTCTAGAAGATAGACTCGATAAAACCCTAAAAGTGACCGAAACCTGAGCCTCGGTCGACCGAGTGTGATGGCTCGGTCGACCGAACCTAAAATTTGCCCATTCTACACGTTTTTTCATCCGTCTTGCTCCCCACTCGCACGCTTGCATGTTGATCCGATTAATCTCTCATTTAATGCTCCGATTTTCTTCCTTCCTTATCTTGAGATAATTGATTGAATGACATTAATCCTCTCGATTTGTTGTGATCTACAAAATCAGCATTTATCGCACAATAAATCGGCTTTTAATAATGAAAACGGCTAAATACCAAATATCATATTAATAATCACTTAACATTAAATAATAAATATAAACATGTGATTTAATATGAAATATATATTATTAATCTCGATTTAAGGTCAACGTTGATGACTTTTACGGGTATAATTTGACCGTCATCACAAGTCAACTAACCTATCCTAAGAGAGATTCCTTCACAAGACAATCATGCACAAGAGCCGTGTAAACGTTGAAAACGAGTAGCCTCGCACTACAATGCGATCCTAGAACCCTTTTCCCACACCCCTCTCTCTCGAACGACTCTCGAGAGTGATGTGTGTGATTTTTGACCTAGGTGATCAATCTAGCCCAAATCCGTTATAACGAGTTCTAAGACGTGAAATACGCAAGGAACAACAATAAAAAGCACTACCCACTCCCAATTTCATCACCCAAAGGGTGATTTCACTAAATTTCACATGATTTGGCTATGAAGATGTTTAGCTACACATTATATTAATCAAAACATGCATAAAACAAGTAAAAAAGAGCCATAACAAGTAAAAGAGAAGAGAGATATACCATAAAATTGCGAAATTCGAGATTAGATCCAAAAAGTACAAAATAGAGAAGTAATTAAAAGGTGGTCTCTTAGTGTTTGGAATGAAAATCTAAGCTAAGAAATGGAAAGATTATGCTAAGATATTGTTGATTTACACTAAAAGAGAGTATTCTAAGCTATTACAAAATTCGAGCAAAAGATGGGTAGAGTTTTGCTAAGAAAAGCTTGATCCCTAAGAAAATGTCTAAGGGGGGTATTTATAGGTGAAGGGAAAATCTCGCTTGCAAAAATGGTCCAAACGCGCGTTTAGAGGGTTGGAACGGGCGTTTGGCATCTTCAAACGCGCGTTTCGCTTGGCCGAAACGTGCGTTACACATAATTTCGGGCGGGGCTTGACTTGTTCTTCATCCGGAACGCGCGTTTAGGAAGGTTCAAACGCGCGTTTAGGATCTTGGAACGCGCGGTTGGCTCGGTTTCCAAACGTGCGTTTAGAGGGCTTCAACTCGAACCAAATCTCGAACTTCGGAACGCGCGTTTAGGGATTCAAACGCGCGTTTGGTGTGTGGAACGTGCGTTTGGAGGGTTCAAACGCGCGTTTGAACCCCCGTTTCCCCCGCCTCTTCACTTTTCTCCTTTTTGACCCTCGTCTTGCCTCGGTTATGCTTTTTCACCACAAATTGTCATCTTCCGGGTCCTCGAGACACCAATACCCTTCAATATCATAAACAACCACAAACATCCAAACAATTCCGGAGGGTAAAAGTGCTCGGGAATGGGGTTAATAATAACAAAAAAGGGTATGAATTCATCAAAGTGACGGATTCGTTCCCCGTGCCATAAGCTCACGATATCACCCCGAAAATGGTCTAATTTACCCAAATTGTGCTTTGAAAGTGTGATAAGCGGGGGTAATTAATGCACCGGAGTCACGTAAAGTTGACTCCCATCAGTGATTCCTTTCTCCCAGTCTGGTTATATTGTCTCAAAGGTTCAATGACTAAGTTTCCTTTCAATCAGGAAAGGATAATGGTTATAAATAAGTAACATAGCTTGTTCATGACGACCTTCGGGGTCTGATGAAAGATACAAGCTAGTAGGAGCTTCCGAGTAGTGACTTCTTGTCGATAACTATTCAAACAAATCCGGTAAGTTTATCCAAAATATTTTGAGGTTTCTCTCGTTTTCAACGAGAGATAGAGTATTCTATACTCGTAAATGGGCCATCACATAGTCCTAGGGACTGATGCTCGGCCTGCCTCATAGTGAAATGTTTTCACTAAGTGAGAAACCGTTAAATTGCCTTATATATTTTTTAGATGTGCTACAATACACTGCTTAACTCAATAAAGATATTAGAAGCGAAATATCGGTTTACATTGAAATGTAAGACCGAGAAGTCTACCTAGAATTTGCTTTGGAATTTACGGATAAGGTGTGGATTCGGTTCACCCCACTTCCATAAATATAAGCATTTAGCACACGGTGCTTGAAGGTAGATCTGGGAATTTCGCGAACACGTTCGGTCAGTGACCAATCGTTATATATCTTGTAGCATTGAGAAAAAGGTTTGTTATAAGATTCTTGAAATCGGGAAGGGAAAATTATACTGTTGCATCCTTTCTGATAGAGTCCATAAACAGCAAAACCTTAAACTGTGAAGTACATTTACTAAAGGTAGTTACTAACTGATTAAAATCAGACCACATCCAACATCGGTTGTTGGTGATAACACTAAATACTACTAAACTAGATCAGAATTTCGATCCACCCAGTAAGTATTGGGAGTATGGTTTATCCATTACCCATTACGGTTTCTGCAGACTTTGTAGTCTGAGGATCGTTTGATGACCTATGGCTCTTTTGTGAGCAGTATAGGATTCTGATAATAGAGGTTGGTCTAATAGCCATAACCCCGTGAATGGAGTTCGGTACTCCGCTTCGTTCATGCTCTTGTAGAACCACCTGAGCGTCTCAGGCCCAGTGGGAGTAATTGGACCTACACGGAAAAGAGTAGAATGCATAGGAAAGTTTATCTTTCAGAGAAAAGCTTGAGTGGTCTAGGGGTAATTCCCTAAGAAGTAGAGTTAATCGGACCTTGAACTCTCTTACCACTTAGTATTGCATGATTTCGTTCAGAAGCAGAAAATAGGGGTGATTCCCTGAGACTTTCTTGCCAAACAAACGAAGTCTAGTTTCATTCGAAACAGAAGGGTATAGACTTATGAACTTATGACGGGATGAGCATCAAGGCTTATATCCTTTGTGGATAAAAAGCAAACCTCTCGGTCACTGGAAGTCATATATTTCTACAATATGTGGATTTGACCAAAATATTGATAAGTCTTTTGTAGACTGGATATCAATTTTAGTACAGTAGTGAATATATACATTAGTGTTTGTGAAGGATAACACTTTTGCACCGGTTGGATTCAACATGGGTGTTTTATCTGAAGTCAGAATCTGACAATACCACAATTCTCTGCAACAGAGATTTGGACAACATTCTTAAGAGTTTGACTCAGTCGAATTCATTAGAATCAGTTACTGGTTTCCCATCCATCTTATTGGTTAAGATGATGCATCCGTGTATGCAACATTCAACGAGGAAGTTCTACCCTATGCTTCAGGAATGACTCTCTAAATCTTTGGATCAAGAGAAATGGGATAGATTCTCTTTCTAGTAAGAGATGGTCAGGTTATTGAACGTCAACTTTGATCGAATCTTAGATTCGGCGGTTAACAAAGCAAGTTTAGTATGTCCTTTAGTATCTTGAGAGAACGAGGAACAATATGCGGACATATTCATGTGTGCGCTTGGATATGTGTGATACACTGATTTTGACTTTAAGTCAGATTGAGGATGATCGTTAAGTCGGTCTCGGGCTCAGTGTTTACTCAGTACCACATGATTAGATGGACCGGTAACGTTTCGATTCTACGGATCGTCTCGAGCCGACAACTCGACTAATCATTAAGACCCATGACATTTAGATGTAGGTACTTCCCGAGTCACCGACCTATCCTACGACGGCATACTCGGAGTGTACTTTGGAATCCGAAATGGTTATGATATGCTTAATGGGTACTAGAATACGGGATGGGTCTCCATTGCTTTAGAGCAAGTGGGAGATGTAGTTTGTTGTATTTTAAATAATAGGGTGTGCTCTAAAACAATTAATCACATGCTTTCGTGCAAGTGGGAGATTGTTAGGTGTGATGCCCGAAAGACAATTTTGTAATTGTTTTTTAATAAATGAATTGACATTATTATTCATATTTATTATTCTCATATTCACCGATGTGACAATAGTATTTACACTACAGAAAACCCTAAAGTATATCGTTTATGTAATCACTTAACTCAGTGTATGGTATATACACGGGAGGATTGAGTTAGTGAAGATGTACTTAAAATACAATTAGCCCATAGTGAAGTTAATCGAGAGTATCGGGTCTCTCCTTTAACGTGCTATTAATGTGCCCACAACACAATAGGTGTGATTGTCTTATCCGGACTTTCGGTTAAGAGAACCTAATGGGGCATTTATATATGATAGATATATCATATAGATCGGACCGATTTGATTAGAGTTCACGATATAATTCCGTAATCGAGAAGTCTTATCGAATCAATGGATGATCATATTTATGGATATATCTTAATCCCGAGGTGATCACGATCAACCGCTTGAATCGGTATGAAGTTTGACTTGACGGTTAAGGATTACACCGAGTCGTGGTCCGAATTACCCCATCTTGGTATTGTACTTGGATTGAGTGAGTAGTCCGTGTTTATCACGGATACGGAATCCATTCCTTCCATTTATGGAAGTAGATAGACGATTCCTTGTTTGTTAATCCTAGAAACTGATCGATCCATGGAGTTCATATTACACTGATTAGCTACCAGTGAGTTGTATGAATTAATTGATCACTAGAGGGTTAATGGTAAATAAGGATAAGAGGTTCTAAAAAGGGTTAACGGTAACTTCCCGATTTAGAATGAACAGTCTATGGAGGATTAATCCATATGTAATGATTATATCAATGGACGCTTATTATTATTCTCGTGAGGAGATAAATATAATCTTATAATCGGAGGAGTGCGATCACGGGATTATGGTGGCATATTCCCGTGATTGATTTATCGAATATAATTATTCTATAATTATTTATTTGATTTATCGGAGCCGCGATTATTAGTCCATGGTCCCCGACGTGCCTCCTAATATAGCATAGCTATTCTCGGACGTCGAATCCTAATAATGTTAATTTAGTTCTTGTTGGACTTTATTAAAACGATATGTGAATTAATTGTTTAGTGGACTATTAAATTAGTTGGGCTAAATAATTAAATACACGGAAAAGACATTTTTTGTGGACTCGGCCCAAATTAGTGTGTTGACCCTTTTTTGACCTAATTGGTCAAATATGGTTTTGTGCGTGTGAACCTTTTGATAAAAAGGTGGCGCCACTTTTGTGGTTAATAATTATTAGGAAATTAGTTTTCTTGGATAATTATTTAATGTGTGATTTATCTTTTATTTGTTAAATGATAATTCATGAAATATTAGATAATAATATGATTTATCCTAATTTGTTTGGGATAATTATTTTATTTATCTTTTATTTGGAAAAAGGATTAATGTAATAATTATCTCTTAATTATTTAATCCTTGGAGGCTAAGTTTTACTCTCCTATATAAAGAGAGTTCTCCCAAGCCTTGCAACACACAATGAAATTTGACTTCTCCTCTTAGAGAGAAGAAGGAATAAAATTCGGCCAAGGGGTTTAAGGGGAAAAATCTTGGAGATTTTTCCGGGTAGCATATCGGAAGGGTTCGAGACGAGAATTTCCTTCCACCGGGAGTTTTGGATCACACGTACGGAAGATCGTGGTGCTCTTCACACCTTGTTCGTTTTTCTATTGCGGTTCTCCAACTTGGATTTTGAGATCCAAGAGGTATGTTCTACAACCCCCTTGTAGATGTAGATCTAGTTATTTTATTACGTGTATTTTATCGATCTAGATCCTTAAATCGTTTCCGCCGCGGATGATATTACTAACATAAGGATCACTGAGGAACCGAACCAAGGAGTTCCAAGTTTCACTACTCAAAGGAAACAGTGCAACGTTAGGAAATAAGACCTCAAAGTTATCCTTTGTGTAAAGCTTGAAGGAAAGGGTAGAACAACACATACATTTCAACATGTGTAATAGACTTGTTATAGAAGGTACAATAGCACAATGAGGAATATCAAGAGGTGTATCTAGCGATTCATGGGGCTAAATGGCCCGAATGATCTTTACAAAGGAATATACACGTAGTGCATTGGTCTATATTGAAATTGGTAGAAGTTTTGGAGTTCAAATCTTGGTTGGCTATGGCTAGAAAGACTCGGAAGGCATCTTGGCAAACAACTACCTTCTGATTGAAATGGAGTTTGCATGATATTCCAAAAGGATATAGATAAGTAATTGTAAAGAGAGGTTATAATAGGCTTAAATATCCGACGAGTTAAAAGATGAGATACATACTTAGAAAGGATAAAACAACATTGAATGAAAGGTTTACAACTTCAACACAACCCTTGGGAGGGAAGCTGAGAATGAACACAAGTAGGAAGAATGTGCTGACATGAGAGGGTTCATTCAAATTAGGTTTGAAAGAAAGGTTGGGATTGCAAGCGTTACAAAAAAGAAGAGACACATTTTCTTTGGGTTCGTACAATGATGTGAACTTCTTCAAAAGCTAGTCTTAAGGAGAATGCTTTTGAGATGATATCATGGAAAAAAGGTGGAGAGAAATTATCGAGCTTAAAGACCTCAAGTGAGGAATTAACTGAGGAATAAATTACTAGAGAATGCATGGTTAAACGAAAATCATGAGAAGGTATGGACATCAATAGTGGCATGTTGAAAGATATAGGCTTTGTGTTTGTTTATAACTAGAAATGTCGTAACATTATCCTCACAATATTCCTAACAAAATCATTAACCCGGGAAAAGTTCAACTTAGGGAATCAACTACTTGAACTTATTGATCAAACCCTATTATTTTCTTAGCCTTAACCCTCAAGTCAAAGTGTGGGGATTTTCTTTAAGCGGTTGGGTTTGATATTTACACCAGACCTGAAATTATTGGCTTGTGCAACCCACACGAAAAGGACTTTGTGCGGAAACAAACAAATTTCAAGTCTTGGAGTTTTCTAGGTGATAACAAAGTATTATAATATTTTTTAAGGAGAAGGAGTCGGTCAAGAACAATAATTCCATAACAAGTCTGTTAGATGGTCCCAGTTAAGTTGAACAGTGGGTTACTAGGGATAATAAGTGGGAAGGAAGAATGTTTGACCTAGTGAGAGGATATCCCGGACTTTAAGAGGCCAGAAAAGAGTAATGGCTTCATACTTGCGATAATTTCGGGTATGCTTGAGTAGAACTTAAGACTGGATACATAGAAGCATTAGAGTTGAATAGTGGGAAGTCTGGATGTCAAGGGTTATGGGGGTTGAATCTCTAGAAGGTATCAGACACTGAGTAAAGGGTAAGTAAAGATGGTTGGAAATTGTGTAAGAGTTGGCAAGTTTCGAGGACGAAACTTCCTTGAATGAGGGAAGAATGTAATAACCCTGATTTCTAAGTAAGGGTAAAAGGGATATCTTGTGGATTCATATACCCTAATTATTATTTCATTTTATTTTAAAGGTTTGGGAATTATTTAATAAAAATAGAATTATTTTAATAAGGATTTAGGGTAAGTAACTATTATATAAGAAACCCCTTCCTTAATTCCCTCACACTCACACGCCACTATTAATAAAGAGGAAAACATACGCTCTGGAGAAAAGATTGGGAAGAAAATGATTCATCAAAATCTTCCATCGTGGGACTAATCCGTTCATTTTTTCTGTAGAACGTAGTAGAGAAAAGCGATCACCGCGACACAAGGATCTTCTGACATCAACATCTCTCTATTTTGTAAGTATTTGTTTATTGCTCTAGCTAGAGTCTTGATCGTTCTTGTTGAAATCTTGAATTAGGTTGCTTATATTGTTATAGTAATCTTAGAAACGTGCTTTTGGTTCGTAGAATTCGTGTAGAAGTCGAGGAATCGCAGGAATTTTCATTATTTGGCTTTTGGATCAATTTCTGCTACGCAATTAGGTAATGAGGTATTTTTAATCGGTGTTTAGGTGTTTAATTTGTATATAGTATTTTGTATAAACATGAATTGTAGGTTTTGGTGATGTTTTAATACCATAAGGGTGACAAAATGTGTTAGGAATTGGTTCAGAATTCATATAGGTGATGAACATGTTGAAAAGGGGTGCAAAATCATCACGGGTGTGCACCTGAGTGAGCCAGGCGTGCGCCCGAGTGAGCCAGACGTGTGCCTAACATGCCAATGGAACGAGCAGGATGAATCTTGGAAGTTTGGCGTGCGCCCGGTCTCCTTCAGGCATGTGCCCACTGCTGCAGCACACGAACGAGACTTGACTGAGATATCACGCGTGTGCTCTTGCCTCCAGGCGTGCGCCTGGTCCTCCGGAATGCCATTTTATGCTTTTTTAAGTGTATCATACGACATGTTTTGGCTTCTATGTTTGTTTGGACATTTTTTTGGAACGTGGAATAGCCTGACAATTGACATCTGGTAGGTAGCCTCGGCTCAGAACCACAATTGAAACTCTCTGCGGGAAGAAGGTGGGAGCACCAGAATACTTTCGTTTAGACCTTGTAGAACATTGACTTAGTAGCCAATGATTCCTTTGCTATGTCTTAGGTAAGTAATATAGAATGGTCTAGGACTAGAGGTTCCTAGGAAGCCCTTGTTATGTGTTCTCGGTGAAATTTATGGTTTTTATCGCATTATTAGAGAACAATATCTTTCGTATTTTAGTAATTTTTAGAGAAAATTATATGTTTAAGGCGTGAATTTGAATAATGGGTTTAGAAGTGTCAAAAGTGTAATTTGGGCGCTTTTATGTGTTAAATTTATTGAATTATTATTATTTGGGGATGACTACATGTTTTCCATGTTTTATCTATGATGTAGATGCTTAATTTCGAGTGCATAAAGAGGATAAATGAGGCTCAATTCGAATTATAAGAGATAAATATGGAATTGGCTTGAAGAAGAATGGATAACTATGAAGAAATCCGATCCTCAGCATATTAGACGGGCGTCCACTGATCCAGACGAGCGTCCAGGAGTGGACTGGCGTCCATGAAGCGTCCAGAGTCATATTTTACATACGAGTCTCCGGACGCAAGCCGAACGAGCGTCCGAATCTCCGTCCAAAGAAATAGACGAGCGTCCACCAAAGAAGACGGGCGTCCGGTGCCGACTTAACCCTAGCCGACCTAAAATCCTATAAATAGCGGCGTGTATTAAACCCTGGGGACATCTCATATACATTATTCCCTCATAACAAACCCTAGCGGCCGCGTCGCCATTCAAGGAGGAGAGTCAAAGATGAATCCTTCCATTCCAATGATTATGTCTAACAACATGATTGTTGGCTAAACGCATAGCAAATGGAACAACCGAGAGGATATCACATCAACGTCATCACAACCATGATTTGTTAGTTTATCTTTAGTTATGATTTTGAATACTTTGTTTTATTTATCGTTTGAATCCTGATTTATTGGTTAAGAGTTTCATTAGATAGGAATGTCAATGAACCTCTATGTTGTTTGAATTTTTATGGAATTATAATTCGGAATAGTTTTCTATTTCAATCGATACAATTGATGACGTTTTGAGGAATCATATATCGTTAGTTGGGTATTGCAATTTGGGAACGAATTGTTGATCTTGTTATGAATGTTATTTGTTTTTCTTGGAAAAGTAAACAAACCTTAGAAATTGATCTAAAGGAATTTAGTCGGTTTCGTGATTGATCATACCAATAAAACTCGTATTCGAATCATAAACTCGGTTGTCGATCGTTGAGTGATAGATTCTAGGTGTTCTACTCGTTTCCCTTTTATAATTCGAAAACAAAATCGTTTATTTCAACGCTAGTCTTAAGTTTAGTTCATTACAACCTCAATTTTTGCTGTTCGTTTTACGCATATTTCCGGTTAAATCGTATCTGGACGCCCGTCCGTCTTAGAGGACGCTCGTCCACTCTTGAATATCTCTTGTTTGCTTTGTTTGTTTTAGTTGTTTTTTATTTTCTTTCCTTTAGTTTTTAGTTTATTTCTTAGGTTTAGTTTATAGTTAGATTAATCTTAGTTTTAAGTAATTAGTGACATAACCAACTTAGGAGTTATACCTCAATCGATCACTATACGATTCCCTTAGGACGACTCGGCAACACCTTATACTACGTACCTTATACTTGGGGTGTTCCGATAATATAAATTTAAAACACGTTTTTAACGAACAAGTTTTTGGCGCCGTTGCCGGGGAATCGGTAACGGTTGTCGATTCTTCGTAGGTATAGCTTCTCTAGTTAGTAACTTTCTTAGGTTTTAGATTAGTTTTGTTTTCCTTAGTCTCGGTTGTTTATCTTCTGTTTCCCCGTTGTTTTTCTCGCTCGATCCTCGTTTTTCGGCTTTTGAACGAACGTCCAATCATACGTACGCCCGTTCATTCGAGAAAAATTCCCTTTTATCTCGTTTAATCGATCGAACGAGCGTCGGCCTTTCCAAACGCCCGTTTGTTTAGTAAATACGCCTCGAACGCTTTTAGTACACCGGACGAGCGTCTATTGAACCGACGCCCGTCCGGGAACTTCCCTAGACAAACGCTCGTTCACGATTCTGAACGCCCGTCCGTCTATCTTTCTTGTTCTTCTCCTTTCTTCTCTTAGCTTGTATTCCAAGGTTAACTCTTCTGTCAACCTGACTTTTAGTCAGTGTTGACTTCTCTCAGTTGTCCTCCTGGTTTATGCAAACCGAAGCAAGAAGGACCTCTCCTTTTTGATCCGAACACCGAACGATCCATCCTAAGAAGAAGGCTTTTTCCCGATCTAGACATCATGGCCGACCAAGTTCAAAATCCGAACCTAGTTCCTCCTAATCCACCCTTCCAAATCAAAATCCGGACCCTCAAGCTCAATTTGAATCGACTCCTTCAACAAATACGGTTGTTACAACAACAACGAAATCGCAAGCCGGGCTACAAATCCAATTGCAACAACTCCATCAAGCCCAAGAAGCCCGGCTAAATCAAGACCCCTATGCCCCTTATCTTAACCAAGACTTCCCGGAGGGGCATAGACCTATTCGACCTCCAGATATGGGGCAAGTACATTTCGATCTGAAGAATGGAGTGGTTGGACTGGTCCAAAATAGCTCTTTTCATGGCACTGCTCAAGAAGATCCTCATGACTTCTTGTCCACTTTTGTTCAAATTTGCGAAGCGAGCCATTATCCGGGTGTTGATTCCGAGATTGTTAAGTCAAAACTTTTCCCGTTTGCTTTAAAAGGAGAAGCAAACGAGATGGTTCAAATCTTTACCCCATCACTCTCTCCATACCCGGGCCGATGTTAAAAGAGCCTTCGCTGCGAAATTCGTTTCACCTGGAACGATAATGGGCCTTAAACGTGATATAGCTAATTTTGAGCAAGTAGAAGGAGAAAGCGTAGGAAAGGCACAGGGAAAGGTTGAATTTGTTAATGAGGAAATGCCCTAACCATGGATACACTCGACATGAGCTCCTAGAATTATTCTATCAGGGTGTTACTCAACCCAATAGAGACTATCTAGATTCCACAGCTCATGGATCTTTTCTGGGCGGAGGAGATGATGCTGCCTATAGGGTAGCTGAAACAATTGCCAAGAACAACATGTGGTCAACCTCAGGAAGACCCATGTTGAGGATGATAAGAGTAAATCGTTGCAAGCGATCCGGTGACACGGATGTTGGTTGCTCAAGTGGAGATGATAAACCAACAAATGGCAAATTTACAAATGCAACGGCGAAGGGATCGGCGGATATGAGTCTTCCGGGAACGCGGCGAGCAATGAGAACGGAGATGAAGTAAATGCGATAGGCAACCGAGAATCAAACTTTTCGTAATTTCAATCAAAATTACGGTCAATCAAGCTATAATCCAAACCGTAACTTTTCCGGAAATCCGCGAAACGCTTATTATACGCCACCCGGCGCATCCAATTCCAACCGGTCCTTCAACTCCAACAATCAAAGGCCCCAAGGCGGTTGGGCTCAAACACAAAATCCACAAACCCACCTCTATCTCTCAAAAGAAATTCGATGAGCTAGTAGATATGGTGCAAGCACTAGCCACCGGTCAAAAGACGATAGAGAGACAGATTGGCCGATGGCCGATCAACAAGCAAGCGGGCCCCAAGGAAGACCGCCGAGTTACACGGATAAAAATCCTAAGGCGAAGTAAGTGCTCGTAATGCCATCACACCGCGGTGGAATTATGGACAAGAGGAGGAGTTGAATGCGGTTACACTTAGAAGCGGAAAGAGAGTTGGACCCGAGAAGCCGTCGGGAAACGAGTAGCCCCTCCCCGACGCCACGAGTTCGGGAGGGGATAAGCGAGCAGACAAATACCGAAGAAAGCGACAAAGTGAGCGAGAGCCGCATGATAATGATTCCTCGGGGGAAAGTGATGAGGATGTTGAAAAGAGTAGTCGACGGCCGAACCCCCGACTAAAAAGAAAGCCGAAAAGTTTGTCGGATGGAAGGATAAGGAGGATGAAGCCATTAAAAATCAAATTCCAATCAATCATCCGAAAACCCTTCCTTATCCAAAGAAAGAAAAATGAGAATACTTTGAACTCGATAAAACTTACGATGGAGTGAGGAAGGCGCTTAGAGAAACCATGGTGACTATGCCTCTTGCCGAAGTGTTAACGAGATGCCTAAATGCTCCAAGTTTCTTAAGGACGCCTTTGTGGAAGTAAGAAGAAGGCCGAAAGGAATGGCGGATGAAGTGCTAAACGAAGAATGCTCGGCAATTTCTCGAGCATTGCAATAAAACGTGGTGACCCCGGACGACCTTCAATCTCTTGCATGATCGAAGGCCGCACGTTCCACAATGTCTTATGCGACTCGGTGCCTCTCGTTAATGTGATGCCTTTGAACATCCGCAAAAGTCTCGGATTGGACAAAAGGCTAAGGGAGCGCCCCGTCTCTCTTCGCTTGGTGGACAAATCTAGCCGTTTAGCAGCCGGTTGCGTTAACAATGTCCTTACCCATGTTAAACAATTGGTGTTTCCAACCGACCGGGTTATATTGGACTACCAATCGACAAGGAAATGCCCCGATCCTAGGCCGGCCTTTCTTGGACACCTCTGCTTGCCACCATTGACTTCCACACCGGCCAAATTACCTTGAGAATAGGAGACACTTCCATTTCCATCGAGCAAGGTAAAAGTTCGAAGAATCCCCAATTCGGGAATTTCATTCATTGAAGCAATTTATGGGGATGAATCCGACCCCGATGAAGAGCTCGCGAGAGACAGGAGCCCCGGATGTCATAAATCACGAAGAAGAAGAAAACAACTCGTTCAAGAGCCGTAGTCACCGTAGCCGTCTCAACAACTTGCGCATACCGAGCCTATAAGTGAACGTGAAAATTTGGGACATTCCGGGGATGAGCAGGTGGTGATCTGAAGGAGCTCAATCGGGCGGACTTTAACCTTGCCGAAGAGGAAATTTTAATGGGAAGCTGGGATGAAATCGAATTCGGGAGAGAAGCGCCCATTGGGAGTTGGATGATTGGGAGCAACTTGCAGATGAACTTGAAGAAGAAGAGCTTAAGAAGATGATTGCACATCGCAAAGAAAAAACGGAAGCTGACAGGGAGATCCCTTTTGATGACGTTATTCAATACCTTTCTGGGATAACACCCCAGGAAGATGAAGTGTTCTTCACCAACCGGTCCTCACTCAAAAAGAAAGAGGTGGTCCGTTAAAATCGAGTATCGACCAACCACCCGTCGACTTAGAGCCGAAACCACTTCCGCAAAGATCTAAAATACATCTTTCTTAAAGACGGCGATAAGTTGCCTCTAATCATCTCATCTAAACTCGAGCCCGAGCAAGAGGCGGAATTAATCAAAGTGCTTGAAAAGCATATCCTCGCGTTCGGATGGCAAGTGGGCGATATCGGAGGAATCACCCGGATGTATGCATGCATAAGATCCGAACGGAGGAAGGAGCGAAAAAGGTTAGACAACCTCAAAGGAGGCTAAACCCGCACATGCACGGAGGTTGTCAAAAAGGAGATCATCAAATGGCTTGATATGGGGATTATTTATGCCATCGCCGACAAGTGAGTGGGTCGGCCCTACTCAAGTTGTGCCAAAGAAGGGGGTATTACCGTAGAGAAAAATGAAAAAGGGGAAGAAATTGCTTTACGCCTTGTGATCCGGTTATAGGGTCCGCATTGATTATCGCAGATTGAACGAAGTCACCGCAAAAGATCATTTCCCCTTACCCTTCATTGACCAACTAATTGAAAGACCGAGTGGTCACAAATATTATTGTTTTCTCGATGGATATTCGGGTACTTCCGTATAGCCATCGATCCGAATGACCAGGAAAAGACCACGTTTACGTGTCCATCCGTACTTTTGCTTTTCGCGAGAATGCCATTCGGCCTCTCGCAATGCACCCGCGACTTTTCAACGGTGCATGTTAGCCATTTTTGACGGACTTGTAGAGCAATGCATGGAGGTCTTTATGGATGACTTCTCGCCTCATGGCGACGCCTTTGATGAGATCTTAAGGAATCTAGATATGGTACTCCAAATGATGTGTTGAGAAAAATTTGGTGCTTAACCGGGAGAAATGCCATTTTCTAGTTGACGAAGGGATTGTTTTGGGACACAAGCCGTCCAAAGGTGAAGGTATTCGGTGGATAGGGCTAAAGTAGAGCCATTGAAAAAATGTCATATCCAAAGACAAGCTTAAGGAGGTACGAGGATTCCCGGGACATGTAGGCTTCTATCGGCGTTTTATTAAAGATTTTTCGACTATAGCAAAGCCGCTATCCAACCCGCCGAAAGAGGAAGTAGAGTTCGTGTTTGATGATGCGTGTAAGGAAGCTTTCAAATGCTTAAAGGATAAGTTAACCAAAGTGCCCCCATTCGATCGCGCCCGACCGGACTAAACCTTTCGAACTCATGTGCGATGCCTCTAACTACGCTATAGGCGCGGTTCTAGGGCAAAGAATTGACAAAAAGTTCGAGACCAATCTACTATGCGAGCCGAACTTTGAACCCAAATTCGGTGTAACTATACTACTACGGAGAAAGAATTCCTAGCGAAATCGTTTTTGCTATGGATAAGTTTCGAAGTTACCTTCTTGGGTCTCGAGTTGTGGTTTGGACAGATCATGCGGCATTACGCTACCTCATGGAAAAAGCGTACGCCAAACCAAGGTTACCGAGATGGATTCGATCCTACGGGAATTTGACCTTGAAATTAAGGATAAGAAGGGTAGCGAAAATGTTGTAGCGATCACCTATCTCGCCTAGTGAACGAGGGTGACGAAAATCCGAAGGAAATAGGCATTGACTTTCCGACCGAGCGCTTAATGAGACCGGAGAATGTGAGGCCTTGGTATGCGTCGATTACGTCAATTACTTAGCGACCGGACATCTGAAGAGATGACGTATCGTGAAAAGAAGAAGTTTTTCGGTGACTTGAAGTATCTCGTATGGGAGGATCCACATTTGTTCAAAGTCCGCAAAGACGGGTTGCTTAGAAGGTGTGTTCCGGAACATGAACAACCGGATATCTTAGAGCAATGTCACGGTGGCCCCGCCGGTGGACACTACGGAGCACCAAAGACCGCATTGCGAAGATCCTTCAAACCGGATTTTACCGGCCTACTCGTTCAAAGACGCCGAAACCTTTTGCAAAGGTTGTGATAGATGCCAAAGAGTAGGGAGGCTCGAATAGGATGGAGATGCCTTTGAGGCCTATTTTGGAATGTGAAGTCTTCGACGTGTGGGGCATCGATTTCATGGGACCTTTCCCATCATCGTGCGGTAATAAATATATCCTAGTCTCGCGTTGACTATGTTTCCAAGTGGGTAGAGGCTATAGCCACCCAAACCAATGATCACAAAGTTGTAAAGAAATTCTTGCAAAAGAATATCTTTACTAGATTTGGTCGTCCTGTAGAGCCCTTATCGGTGATGAAGGTTCGCACTTCGTAATGCACCGCTAGATAAAATTCTTGAACGATATGGTGTCAAGCATAAGATTGGTACACCATACCACCCCCAAACCAAAGTGGCCAAGTCGAAGTAAGCAACGAAGTCTAAAGCGGATTTTGGAGAAAACGGTGAATTCGAATAGATCCAACTCGGAGTCCGAAATTGGACGACGCACTCGGGCTTATCGTACTCGCGTTCAAGACCCCATGGGTACGTCGCCCTTTCAAATGGTTTACGGCAAGGCATGCCATCTACCAGTCGAGCTGGAGCACAAAGCTTACTGGGCTATTAAATACTTGAACTTCGATAGCCAGCTCTGTGGCGAGAAAAGATTACCGCAAATCGCACGAGCTCGATGAATTCGGACTCGGGGCCTACGAGAACGCAAAACGAGCAAGGAAAGAACGAAAGCGCTCCATGATGCTAAAATAAAGGACGAGAGATTTCAAGGTAGGAGAGATGGCTTTACTTTACAACACCGGATTACATCCGTTTGCTCGGCAAGCTTAAGTCCGGATGGTCCGGACCCTTTGAAATTTTCGAAGTTCATCCGGGAGGAGCGATTTCCTTGAAGGGGTACAATGGTCAACCTTTTAAAGTAAACGGTCACGGATTAAAAAAGTATTTTGGCCAACCTTATGAAGTACACGAGGTCATCTACTTTCAAAAGTTGGTTGACGTGCTCGATGTGCTTTGAATTGTGATGAGATTCCATCCGATTTCTTTGCTTCGAATGATGACATTCTTACCCTTACGAAGCTTCCACCACGATCCCCGAACCTATCATTCCGCTAGTGCCACATGTACGAGAAGTTGAGACAAAGACGAAAGTCGATCTTTGTCTGGAGAACCAAGTTAAAAAACTTGGTAGGGCATTTCACTTGTGGAGGTTGTGGTCAAACCTCGGTCCTTCACTCGATTCGATGATGAGGTGGCCGCATTTAAGCCAAAGTGGCCCGACCCGGGTTGACTTTGAAGAGTATGTCAAGCTAATGACATAAAAAGAGCGCTTCTGGAGGCAACCTAGCTTTGTTTCTTTTCTCTTTAAGTAAGCTATTTCTCGTTTCGGTTGTAGGAGTAGTACCTTGGTTGTTTGAGTGAGATGTTGTGTTCCTACGAGTTGTTGAATGTTTCGTTTATGTTTATTCACATACCCCTTGTACCCCGAGATTATATGTATGTCGAGTGTTGCAGATACCTTAGAGCAGGTTCGAGCTATTCTATCCAATGTTGTCAATTCGAGTTGCAGTGGTACATTCATGCTACGGCCTGACTTCTGCTAACTTTCATCCGACAACCACTGTTGAAACCAGCTAAGTTTTCTTTTCTTTTATTTGCACATTCTGAGGACATAATGTGATTTACGTGTGGGGGGGTGTCTGGGTATGTTTTTATGCTATATCTTTGAAATTTAAATTTTTTGTGAGTCTCGAGCATATGATTGAAACTGCAATGCTTGCTAGTTGTAGTTTTCTAACGATGATAGTATGTGACTTAGTGAGATAATTATAGCGTGTCTTTACTTTTATGGAGGTAGTATTCGTTTTTCACGTTCACGAGGGCCATTGATTTTGAAGCACCGCTTTTTGAAGTATATCCTTTCATTATTTTAATGGTTTATCTTGGGAAGGTCAGTATAGTAACACCTTAGTTAGACCATGTACTGTGAATATCATAAAGTTTGAATGTGATAAGTGAGATGTAACTTATGTCTTTTAAAGAAAAAAGTGAATAAATAAATAAATAAGTAGTGAATTATTAGTAAATACGTTTGTCGAAAGCTGGTTAATGATTTGAGTGAGGTAGGGTATACCACGTATGTCCTATACCACTATGATGACCAAAAGCTCACGATAGTCGGTTTATAGCTACCGATGATTTGAGTAGGTAGGGGATTATCACGAAATGTCCTACTCTACTATGACGGGTAAGAGCTTATTCGATATGCGTTGAATTTGAAAATTTTGAAAAATGATGAATAAGAATAAAAATAGAGTGAAGTCTTTGTTATCATGGATCTTATACCCGGTAGAACCGCATGATATGTCAGTAGGGATTATCCTACCGAGTGCGTGGGAAGGCTTAGTGTGAAGCTATTACGTCTCGTACCTAGGATAGTCATTGAAATTTTTGAGAGGATATTCCTTTGAAAGGCTTGTTAAATTTGAGAAGGGCTTGTCACACATACACTGAATCTATCTCTGTGATGGTATTGTTTGCTATAGTTGTTATATCTTTTGTTACGTGAGTTGGAGATCTATGTGGAGTGCATGAAAGTTGAGCTATAGTTTTGATTGTTTTGTCCGGGACGAACAAAAGTTCAAGTGTGGGGGAGTTGTTCTCGGTGAAATTTATGGTTTTTATCGCATTATTAGAGAACAATATCTTTCGTATTTTAGTAATTTTTAGAGAAAATTATATGTTTAAGGCGTGAATTTGAATAATGGGTTTAGAAGTGTCAAAAGTGTAATTTGGGCGCTTTTATGTGTTAAATTTATTGAATTATTATTATTTGGGGATGACTACATGTTTTCCATGTTTTATCTATGATGTAGATGCTTAATTTCGAGTGCATAAAGAGGATAAATGAGGCTCAATTCGAATTATAAGAGATAAATATGGAATTGGCTTGAAGAAGAATGGATAACTATGAAGAAATCCGATCCTCGCATATTAGACGGGCGTCCACCGATCCGTACGCGTCGTCCGAGTGGATCCGGCGTCCATGAAGCGTCCGAGTCATATTTTACATACGAGTCTCCGACGCAAGCCGAACGAGCGTCCGAATCTCCGTCCAAAGAAATAGACGAGCGTCCACCAAAGAAGACGGGCGTCCGGTGCCGACTTAACCCTAGCCGACCTAAAATCCTATAAATAGCAACGTGTATTAAACCCTGGGGACATCTCATATACATTATTCCCTCATAACAAACCCTAGCAGCCGCGTCATTCAAGGAGGAGAGTCAAAGATGAATCCTTCCATCCCAATGATTATGTCTAACAACATGATTGTTGGCTAAACGCATAGCAAGAAACAACCGAGAGGATATCACATCAACGTCATCACAACCATGATTTGTTAGTTTATCTTTAGTTATGATTTTGAATACTTTGTTTTATTTATCGTTTGAATCCCGATTTATTGGTTAAGAGTTTCATTAGATAGGAATGTCAATGAACCTCTATGTTGTTTGAATTTTTATGGAATTATAATTCAGCAATAGTTTTCTATTTCAATCGATACAATTGATGACGTTTTGAGGAATCATATATCGTTAGTTGGGTATTGCAATTTGGGAACGAATTGTTGATCTTGTTATGAATGTTATTTGTTTTTCTTGGAAAAGTAAACAAACCTTAGAAATTGATCTAAAGGAATTTAGTCGGTTTCGTGATTGATCATACCAATAAACCGTATTCGAATCATAAACTGGTCATCGATCGTTGAGTGATAGATTCTAGGTGTTCTCTCGTTTCCTTTTATAATTCGAAAACAAAATCGTTTATTTCAACGCTAGTCTTAAGTTTAGTTCATTACAACCTCAATTTTTGCTGTTCGTTTTCTCGCATATTTCCGGTTAAATCGTATCCGGACGCCCGTCCGTCTTAGAGGACGCTCGTCCACTCTTGAATATCTCTTGTTTGCTTGTTTGTTTTAGTTGTTTTTTATTTTTTTTCCTTTAGTTTTTAGTTTATTTCTTAGGTTTAGTTTATAGTTAGATTAATCTTAGTTTTAAGTAATTAGTGACATAACCAACTTAGGAGTTATACCTCAATCGATCACTATACGATTCCTTAGGACGACTCGGCAACACCTTATACTACGTACCTTATACTTGGGGTGTTCCGATAATATAAATTTAAAACACGTTTTTAACGAACATTATGTGAATGAATTTAGGTGGTTAGATTAACTACGTAACAAACTTAAGTTTTGTGTAAGCTGAAACGCTATGATCTTTGGTAAGGCACATCTTAGTTTCGCAGTATGGGCAAGCTCACACGGACCAATTTGTGCCATATGAGTAATTGTAGGATATGTCATGGTGCATACCATCACCATGAAAGCTATCCTTAGATCATTGTGTAACAAATCTCTATTTGGTTGAAGGTGTTGCTAACAGAGCTAGCAGAAGGGGAGTGAACACTTTATAACATATGTGGTAGCTTTTGTAATTTATTATATGGTATATATTTGTTAGTACCGATTCTTCTACCAATTAATAAGTACGTTTGTACTTACTCATTTCTTTATTGTTCCCCATTCCGAAAAGGTGGCGTGTTGTAGGTTGGATTCAAGGTCACTGAGGAATGACTCTGTGGATGTTGCAACTGGAGTACTTTACTGATCTCTTTTACCGTTGTAATTTGGGTATAGTCTTTCCTTATCTTTGTAATGCTAGAAACTAGTGGTTCCACTTACGGTTATCAAGATAATGGATGATTACTTAACACTTGTATAGAAGTCATTAAATGATGTTTCAGATGAATTAAGCATGTGCTGCTTTTCGATCGTTTGTATTAGCCGTTTTAGTTTTCTGAGTCTAGCATTTTTTTCCGCTTTGAACTATGATAACGATATTGTAAGACTTACATATATAATTAGATTAAATTTTAATCATATTCGTGCCGAGCGTTATTTTTCGGCTCGATATCCGGGACAGAGGCCGTCAGGATTGTCGGTAAAGTGACTTAAACTCTACATCTGGTGGAACCAATCTGAAGACTCAGCTGTGTGATGGACAGCTAAGAAGTGTATTCAATTCTGTGCTTCAGTAGGGTGGAGTCTACTGAGCTTGTGTCAGCAGGGTGACTATCAGCAGGGTGATAGTCGGTGAGTACCGGAATACGGCAGGTCCCACATCCGTTAATTCTCGTTATGTGACGGCTATACGGTGTCATTAAAAGGAGGACACGTGTAAGGGTATTTATGGCGCATCGTACAAAGATTCCCGGCGGCTAGGGTTTAGGGATTTGTGCCTATAAATACGCTTGTTGTCTCATTATCCGTGTGTGTTGAAATCGTAAAATTCGGTGCGTAATAAAATATCTCTTTTACGCCCGTGGTTTTTTACCTCTCCCACCGAGAGGTTTTCCACGTTAAATCTGTGTTCTTCTTGTTTCGTTATCTCCTTTGATTGTTTATGTTTGATTGCTTCGTTTCGCTTTCTTGCATCCGAAGTTATCTCCATCCGTTTTATAACAAGTGGTATCGGAGCGAAGGTTACGGAGAAAACCAATATGTACGATCAACTTCGTCTTCACCAAGGCCTTCGAAGAGTGCTAGGATCTGTGATAAAGTTGTGATCTTTAGCAAGAAAAGATGTCGGCGGAAACGTAAAAATCGATAAATTTACGGGAAGGAACGCTTTTGGTCCGTGGCAAATCAAGATGCGTGCACCGTTGAAACAACGGGGTTTGTGGAATCCTTTATCCGACAAACCAAATACAAAAGCAGATTATGCCGGTCTGGAAGAGAAAGCACATTCAACCATCATGTTGTGCTTATCGATGATGTTATCACGAGGTTGCCGAGGAAGACACCGCAGCCAAGTTGTGGAAAAAGCTTGAAAGCTTGTATATGACCAAGTCACCGACCAACAAGTTGTTATTGAAACGAGAGGTTGTTCGGTTTGAAGATGCATGAAGGGAGTCCACCGAGGGAACATCTTGGACACCGAACACAATATTACTTGACTTAAGGAATATTGATGTTAAAATTGAAGATGAAGATGCAGCCCTAATCCCGTTGGTGTCATTACCGGCATCATATGAAAACTTTGTGCGCTCTTTCATAGTTGGAAGGATACGGTAGCTTTGAGGATGTGAGGTCCGCCTTACATGCCGGGGAGCTTAGACACAAGGTCAGCCGGGACAGACACGATCGAACTTGGGCTAGTAGCTAGCGAGAAATAGTGGAAAAGGATATGGGCGAGAAGAAGAAAAAGAAGTCAGGGTCCAAAGGTCCTAAGTCTACTGATGTCTGTAATTATTGTAAGGAGCAGGGACATTGGAAGTCCAATTGTCCAAGGAAGAAGAAACAGCAGGAAGGCAATTCTGGCACAGCAGCTTTGGCTACTGAGCAATCTGATGAGGATCTGGTTCTAGTTGCAGGGGATTCTACACACCACAATGATGTGTGGATACTTGATTCTGGAGCATCCTACCATATTTGTCCAAACAGAGAGTGGTTCTCTACTTGATGAGCGGATAGATGGAGGTCAAATCTATATGGCCAACAAGCAAGGTTTGCAAAGTTGTGGGAATTGGCTCGGTGAAGTTAAGGACGAGAAGATGGTAAATTTTGTACACCGAAGGATGTAAGACATGTTCCACGAGATGACCAAGAATTTGGTATCTCTTAGTCTACTTGGACGAAGGGGTTCAATTTCAAGGGTGAAGGTGGACACCGAATGTCTTCAAAGATTCGGTTGTAGTCCTCAAAGGCATCAAGAGGGGAACCTTGTATATATTACAAGGATCTATCGTATCCGCACCTTTTCTTTGTTGCATCCTCGGCGGTTCACCGGGCCTCAAGCGGGACTCACCGTGGCACATGAGACTTGGTCACATGGGTGAAAGGGGTATGCAGGTTCTTTCTTCAGCAAGTTTTCTTGGAGGATATAAGGTTAAGAATCTGGAATTTTGTGAACATTGTGTGTTTGGGAAGTTGCACAGAAGTAAGTTCTCAGCAGGGTTGCACAACACAAAGGCATCACTTGATTATATCCATTCGATCGCTGCGGGGTCCATCAATAGTTGAGTCATTGGGTGGTCAAAGATATTTTGTGTCGTTCATAGATGACTATTCAAGGATGACTTGGGTGGTGATGATGAAGAACAAAAGTGATGCATTCAATAACTTCAAGCAGTGGAAGGCCCTAGTGGAGAATCGGTTAGGCAAGAAAATCAAGAAGCTTCGTACGGATAATGGTCCGGAATTCTCACCGGACGGATTTTGATTCATTTTGTGCGGTGAGGGTATTTCCGTACATCATACGTAAGGAATACACCTCGGCGAAATGGTGTAGGCCGAAAGGATGAATCAAACTCTACCGGGAGAGGGCAAGATGTATGCTTTCTCAAGCCGGTTTATCAAGGAGATTTTGGGCGAGGGCCGTAAAACGACTTGCTACTTAATCAACAGGAGCCCTCACACGAGAATCAATCTCAAGACACCATTTGAGATGTGGTCGTGCAAGCCGCTCGACTACTCGGTTCTAAGGGTTTTTGGAAGTACGGCTTACTATCATGTTAGTGAAGGGAAGTTGGAGCCAAGAGCCAAGAAGGGAGTGTTTGTGGGGTATGGTGATGGAGTGAAAGGATATAGGATTTGGTCATCGGCGAGTCCGCAGTAATCCTCGGCGGGGATGTTGTGTTTGATGAAAATTCTATGTTAAACTCATCGGTGGGGAGGTCTACCGAGTCCGAAACCGAAAGTCTTTGAATCCGATAGTGTTGAGAAACGGGTGGAGCTTCAGGGTGGAGTCTACGATATGCAACAATCGGTGGATCCAAATCAACACTATGCTGATCTGGATAATGAACCAGAATCTGATCCAAGCCAGCCTGCTGAGACCTCAGCAGGGCGTCATACAAACATTGATCAGCAGAGTCTAGCTGCCAGCAGGCCTAGAAGATCTAATGTTGGGATACCTCCAAGGAGATATGAATATGATGATTTGGCCGGATATGCACTCCAAGTTGCGTAAGAAGTAGAGTTCTTTGAACCAACTACTTACGGGGAAGCGATGACATGTATAGAAGCATCTCGGTGGCATGTTGCCATGGGAGATGAAATGGAGTCACTATTGAAGAATCGGACTTGGGAATTAGTCAAACAAATTTACCGACAAGGGAGTTGTGACTTGTAAATGGATTTTCAAGAAAAATGAAGGAATAACAAAGGCGAAGGGGTCGGGTATAAGGCACGTTTGGTTGCAAGAGGATCCGGTCAAAAGGAAGGGGTTGACTTTGATGAAATATTTTCACCAAAGGGTCGACACACTTCAATCGGGTGTTACTAGCAATGGTGGCACGGCGGATCCGGAACTTGAGCAATTAGATGTGAAAACTGCTTTTCTACATGGTGAGGTGGATAAGGAGATATACATGACACGGCTTTCGAGGGTTTTCAAGTTCCCGGAAAGGAAAATTATGTTTGCAAGTTGAAGAAATCATTGTATGGTTTGAAGCAAGCTCCAAGGCAAGTGGTATAAAAGGTTTGACGAGCTTTCATGCTTCGAGGGGTTACAACGAAGTCCATATGATCGTTGTGTTTACTTCGATCTATTTGAAAGATGGATCATATATCTATCTTGTTCGTATGTGGATGACATGCGATAGGCTAGCAAGGAAGTCTGATGTTCAAAATCTGAAAAACCTTCTTAGTGCTGAATTTGAAATGAAGGATTTGGGTGCAGACAAGAAAATCTTGGGGATGGAGATCTGGAGAGATAGAAGTCAGAAGAAATTATTCTTGTCTCAGCAGGGTTATGTGCGTAAGATATTGGCCAAGTTTGGGATGTCCGTCGCAAAACCAATAGATACTCCTATGGCATCAAATGTTCATTTGTCCGTTTATGCTTCACGATCGAAGAAGAGAAGGAGTATATGTCAAAAGTTCCCTATGCTAGTGCGGTTGGCGATCGATGTATGCCATGGTGTGCACTAGGCCGATCCGGCTCGGGCGGTCGGTGTTGTCGGCGGGTTTATGGCTCAACCCGGTAAGGAACACCGGAAAGTCGTTAAAAGGATATTCGGATACCCGAGAGGTACAAATGATGTTGGTCTCATTTATGGAGGTGATATCGGTCCGGTCACGTGTTACCGTGATGCGATTATGCAGTGATGTTGAGAGTAGAAAATCAATGACCGGGTATGTGTTTACATTGGGAAACGCGGTGGTCGTCACCGGAAAGCTACTCTTCGGGCTACGTAGCCTTATCAACTACGAAGCGTAATATATGGCTCTTCCGGAAGCGGTAAGGAGGGTATCCGGTTGAAGGGGCTAGTCGGTGATTTTGGGTTGCATCGGGATCGGCCGATATATATTGTGACGATCTTAGTGCAATATGTTTAGCCAAGGATCGTGTTCATCATGAGAGAACCAAGCATATTGATGTCGTGTATCATTTCTTGAGGAATGAGAAGAGGGTTGTGGTGAAGAAGATTGGCACAAAGGAGAATCCTGTTGATATGTTCACTAAACCAGTTCAACAGAGTAAGTTCCAGCTTTGCCTGGACTTACTGAATATTCAAAGCTTATAATCTGTTTCTGGAAACTTTACTGAGGGCAGATCAGTGGAGTGGATTCTGTGGAGATAGTCTGGTACAAGTACATCCGGCATTGACGAATGCATCCGGTACAAGTACATCCGGTTATGCAATCTGTTTGACTCTAGTGAGAGTTGAAGTCAAGGTGGAGATTTGTCGGTAAAAAGTGACTTAAACTCTACATCCGGTGGAACCAATCGAAGACTCGCCGTGTGATGGTCGGTGAGAAGTGTATTCAATTACGTGCATCGGTAGGGTGGAGTCTACCGAGCTTGTGTCGGCAGGGGGTGACTATCGGCAGGTGATAGTCCGTCGAGTACCGGAATACGACAGGGTCCCACATCCGTTAATTCCGTTATGTGACGCCTATACGGTGTCATTAAAAGGAGGACACGTGTAAGGGTATTTATGGTGCATCGTACAAAGATTCCCGGCGGCTGGGTTTAGGGATTTGTGCCTATAAATACGCTTGTTGTCTCATTATCCGTGTGTGTTGAAATCGTAAAATTCCGTGCGTAATAAAATATCTCTTTCCCGCCCGTGGTTTTTTACCTCTCCCACTGAGAGGTTTTCCACGTTAAATCTGTGTTCTTCTTGTTTCTGTTATCTCCTTTGATTGTTTATGTTTGATTGCTTCTGTTTCTGTTTCTTGCATCTGAAGTTATCTCCATCCGTTTTATAACAAGGATTATGGTTGCTCATAGATTTTCATCGCCTGTAAACTTACAGAAAGCCATGGTTTGTGGTTTGAATATCCAGTAGCACTATGAACAAGAGAAACAATCACTGTGCTTAAGTAATATCCCATTGCCAAAGATGCCCAAGAAAGAGAAGTAGCCAATGATCTCATGCTAATAGGTGCTTCTGTGAAGAAAAATTCCAATAGCCCAGCTAATGTAAAGAGATCAGCAGAGCCAAGAAACAAGAATTGGAATGCAATCCAAAAGAAACTGATAGGCAATGTTTGATCATCATGAGTTGAGTCATCAAGCAATAATCCATGACCGATTGCTACGTTTTTACGTTTGATCTCTACCAAAGCTGCCACAGCCATTGCTACAATCCGATCCCGATACGTTGTAAATGA
This sequence comes from Gentiana straminea, assembly GCA_036785695.1. Lineage (NCBI taxonomy): Eukaryota > Viridiplantae > Streptophyta > Magnoliopsida > Gentianales > Gentianaceae > Gentiana > Gentiana straminea. Next base: position 4,314,217 of record JAVUPR010000090.1, on the reverse strand, counting down.
GTGATGCCCATCTCGGTTTTGGTGACTCGACGTAAAAACCAAAAAAAAAAAAGGATATATTTTTTAATATTGTATTAATATTAGCGTTAATATTAGTATCAAGCGGTCTTCATTTTAGTAAATGACTACTCTAAGAATGCACCTTCCCTAGTGTCAATAAGCATTGGTTGTAGGTTCAAATCCTGCGAGTCCGACCACAACGACCGAATTGATTATTTTCATGCATAAGGATACTAGATTACCTAGTAGAAAATATTCAAAAATCTTCACAAAGGAGGCGAGACTAGACTAACGCCCCCTCCGGGTATCTCGCCTGAAATCCCCCTAAATTGTATTTATGTATAATCCGAACAAGTGATTGTTGAGATTCGCATAGGAACGACTACTTTTAATTTTAAAAAGAGGGTTTGAAAACATAGTTATTCAGATTCAGACGGAGAAATGTATTGGAGTACCGATGTGTATCATGCAACTGAATTTACATATGTGAATGTGCATCTATTACCAAAAACATCATCATTTTTGTTACTTGTTTTACACTTTTTATTCTGTTATTTTAGTTTGAATTTCTTTTTTATCACTAATACATGTTCGTGACTAGATGAACATTATCTCTGATAAATGGAATTATTCAGTTTCTTTTTTGTTATTTTAGTTTGATTATACATTTTTGTTTGATTTTACATTTTTTTTTTTACCTGTTTTACACTTTTTATTCTGTTATTTTAGTTTGATTTTACAGTTTTTGTTTGATTTTTTTTCTTATCACTAATACATGTTCGTGACTAGATTAACATTATCTTTGATAAATGGAATTATTCAGGTTTTTTTTGTTATTTTAGTTTGATTTTACAGTTTTTGTTTGATTTTTTTTCTTATCACTAATACATGTTCGTGACTAGATTAACATTATCTTTGATAAATGGAATTATTCAGGTTTTTTTGTAATTTTAGTTTGATTTTCCATTTTTTGTTTGATTTTACTTTTTTTTGTTATTTTAGTTTGATTTTACAATTTTTGTTTGATGTTTTTCTTATTACGAATACATGTTCGTGACTAGATGAACATTATCTTTGATAAATGAAATTATCCTTTTTTTTTGTTATTTTGATTTTACATTTTTTGTTTGATTTTTTTTCTTATGACTTATACATGTTCATGAGTAGATGAACATTATCTTTGATAAATGGAATTATTTTGTGAATGTATATATGTATTATTACATTAGCTTTTATAGGTGCAAGACTTAATACATGTTCATGACTAGATAGATATACATTATCTTTTGAAAAATGATACTATTTTACATCGGTTTTTTTAGAACTCGCTAATATATATATATATATATATATATATATATATATATATATATATATATAAAAGACCGCACCACCCCAAAATAATTTTTCCTGGTTCCGCTACTGGATTCAACCAGTGACGGATCCTGAATCTTGGATAATCGGTGCAATAACTTGTTAATGAAAATTTTCTTTCAAATTAACTGGACAGTTACTTTCTTGTTCGTACGTAAGTCCGCCTATGATTTTGAATACGGTATATTAGAAAAAGGAGGTAGCACCAGAAGTTTTAATGGGGGAAATTGAAAATTCAGGTGTTGTCGGACCCTCCACTTGTGAAAAAAGTTGCCATTTTTTAAAAATACGTTTTTAGGTAACACGACAATAATATTGACGTAAAAAATATTGGAGTTAAACAGATTTTACGACAATAATAATAGAGTTAAATAGAAATTTACTATAATAATAATGGAGTTAGTGATTTTAAGGCATTTATTATCGACAATATTATTGTCGTGTTACCTTAAAACGTATTTTTAAAAATGATAAAAAAATTTACAAGTGGAGAATCCAACAACACGTGATTTTCCAATTTCCCGTTTTAATGTCCCTCCTTTTTTTGTCAACGTTCTCACTGTGCCTCAGGTTTTAACCCTGAAAAAAAAAAAAAAAGGAAGTAAAGACCCATGAATACCTATCAAAGTCACCACCGACACTCCTTGTTTTTCTATGACCGCTCTATCCGGCAATTATTGGGAACTTTTTTGCTTATGTTTTTGTTTTTGTTTGTTTTTTTTGTTTTATTTTTTAGGGTGGAACTTTTTTGTTGGTAACTCAACACAAATCGTGACGCTGTGGTGCAGTGGTAGAGACGCAACATCAACATGTTGTAGACCCAAGTTCGACTTCCCAGCCAACTCAACACAAATCAAATTTGCGGAGAGCGATCTGCGAAAACCACTTTTTTTTTTTTTTTTTATGGGAGTGGGATGAAGATTTTTTTATTTATAAAAAATTAGGTACAAGAACAGTTTTTGAAATATTTTTAAATAAAAAATTTGGTACAACATTTTTTTATAGATAGAAAAACAACTTCCATAATTTTTATGAGAGTAATAGAGTCACAATGAAAATACACAACAATCATCTAGGTCCTACAATAATCAATGTGTAGATCATTGTTGTGGAATATTGTTGTGTCTTTTCGTTGTAACTCTATCATTTCTCATTTTTTATAGCCAAAACCCTAAACCCTAAACCGACTAATAAAGTAATAGAGTAATAGATAGAAAAACAACTTCCATAATTTTTATGAGAGTAATAGAGTTACACAACAATGATGGAATAATCAATGTGTAGATCATTGTTGTGGAATATTGTTTGTAACTCTATCATTTCTCATTTTTTATAGCCAAAAGCACAAAAAGAAAAAAAAAAAATCGACGCCTGGGACGCTAAAACGTTGTTGCTGAATTTTTTTTTTCTTTTCAAACACCCATATCTTTTGATATAAAAATCCAAACGCAATAAAAATTTCACTGAATTTTTTATTTTTTTTATGCTCTTCGTTTTGAGACTTGGTTCGATATAATTACATCGTTTTTTATGAGATTCATTGTTGAAATTCACTCAGTGAATATCCTCACTGAATCCCGAAAATCAATGAATTTCGAATAATAGTGAATTTCGACAGTTGATTTTCCGAGATCACGTCGGAATATGTTGAATGTGGTATCAAAATAAAGAGAAAGAAAAAATAAAAATTTGGTGAAAGAATTTTGAAATTTGAAAGATATAATTGTTTAAAAAAGATGGATGAGAGATAAAGTGAATTGTTTTTTTTTCAAAACGAAAAAGAGGCGTCTTAATTTTTTTAAAAAAATCGTTTTGTCATTTATGCAAAAGTTTGAAAAACTGTTATCCTCTTTAATTAAATTATTGACTTTGATTTTTTACATAAATTTGCAATCAATTAAAGAATAGTCGTACTAAAGATTTCCTAAAATTTAGGGTTTAACAATGGAGGACATGCGAGTCGATCAGACAACTGAGGAGGAAGATCTACTCCGCACTAGTGTGGAACGACCAAAAGAGGCAGCACCATGGGGAAATCGGAGCGGCGTCGATGTTGTAAGGGGCCTGAATTTCAAGGACCAGCTCTATTTCGGTGATGGAGAAGATGAATCGGATATCTCAGAATTTATGCGGATTGCAGAAAACTGGCATGGTTCAGAGGTAGATGATGATCCAGTTGAGTTGGAAGTGGTGGACCGTATAGACCTTTGGCGGCAATGGCGGAGAGCGGTTATAATCAAGGTACTTGGCCGAAATGTGTCTTTCAAAATTTTACAGAACGATTACATAATCTGTGGTGCACAAAAGGCAGACTTGACATTGTGGATCTTGAATTGGGCTTCTATGTGGTGAGATTCTGCTGTAGAGAAGATTACGTAACTGCTTTGGAGAAGGGTTTTGAACTTACGCTTTGGAGAAGGGTCCTTGGGTCATTCAGGGACACTACCTGACTGTCAGAAAATGGAGGCCATTTTTTGTACCATCTCAGGAGAAGATAGACTCAACAATGGTCTGGATTCGTTTCCCACAAATCCCTTTGGAGCTGTTCGATGACCATGAATTTATCTTGAGATTAGCTAAAAGAGTGGGTAAACCTATAAGGGTGGATGTTGTTACCACCGATTCAACAAGAGGAAGGTTTGCACGAGTGTGTGTAGAAATGAATCTGCATAAGGTACTTAGAACCAGGGTGGTACTCAAAGGATTCCAATTCCAGGTGGAATATGAAGGCTTACAGCTCTCTTGCTTTGAATGTGGGAGGTATGGCCACAAAACTGAGAATTGTCCTTCGGTTCAACGTGATAATGAAGATGCATCTCGAAGACCAGTACAAGATTTCTTGAATCCACAAGCACCTCAAGGCCCTACCCCTGAAAAACCTTTTGGGCCCTGGATGTTAGCTCCAACAAGAAGACGTAAACCCAATCAACCACAGAAGGGAAATAGTGATCGAAGGCCAAACCATGCTGCAACTAATAAAGGACAGCAAAATGAGGTGATAAATCAGGGATTTAGGGCCGAGAGCCAATCCCCTCAAATTTGATCAAGGAAGGGCAGGGTCCAGATTCAATGTGTTGGTAGATGAGACTGAGGACACAACAATGGCAGAAGAGGAGCTAGAGGCGATTTTAGACCCAGTGGAAGCTTTTAAACGTAAAGTGGCACAACAACATACGAAGCTCGTATGCCTCCGAACATATCATTACTTAGCAAGGAAGGGCCATCGGGGCAAAGTAACAACACCGGGAAAAGAGAGACTAGAAACCAAAAAACAAATCAAAAGAAAAGGACAATCCTTCAAAGTGGAAAAGAAACAAAGAATGGCTTCAAAAAGAACACCTACTTCTGTAGGGCTGACAAGGACCCACAGCAATCAGCCAAATCCCCTACATGACATTTCAAATAATCAAGAACATCAAATGATACCTGGCACCCAAGCAAACTCCATGCCGACAGAGAATCCAGATACTCTGATAATGAGAAGAATGCCTGACTCGATGCATCATAAATTAAAACCACCAGATGGACAGCAAGTACAAAGCACACATATTGGTAGGAGCAATGATAATGTTTTAGGTACTGCAAACTGGACTCTAAAAGACCAGCCCCCTGATATAATGGATTTGGGAGAAGGAGGTGGAAGCCTCAAACACAACAGTATTGGTTAATTATGCAGATCCTTATTTGGAACTCGTAGAGGAGTAGGATCCAAAGTGCTTTCAAATTGCATTTGAAAGAACTTCTCGCGTACACACAAACCAGATATCTTGGGTCCGGTGGAAACAAGAGCGAGGGAGTGACAGAGCTGCGCATTCTTGAACAAATCAAATTATAATAAAGCTTTGTGTGTTGAAGCTAGGGGGTATTCAGGTGGCATCTGGTGTTTCTGGAACGATAAGGAGGTGCAGCTTCATTATATCTCTAGCACAAACCAATGCCTGAATATGGCAGTTTGCCAAAACAGAGAGATCCTTTGGATTCTTTCTATAATTTATGCTTCTCCTACACCTAGTATCAGAAATGATTTGTGGCAGTATTTGATGAAGCTGTCGAATGTGATGACTTATCCATGGTGTATGATAGGGGACTACAATCAAGTGATTGAGCAAGAGGACAAGTATGGTGGAAGATATATAGGAGGCATCAATGTGGAAAAGATGAGAGTAATGACCGACACGCAAGCTTCTGAATATGCATTTCCATGGTCCAAGATTTACGTGGACAGGGCCTCTCCATAAAGGCATTCGAATACTAGAAAGGTTAGATCAAGTCTGGACTACTGCTGAATGGACTATGTTATTCCCAGAAGCTAATCTTCTGCATCTACCGAAACTTCACTCTGACCATTGTCCTCTATTACTTAGTGTTAATCAAAAAAGAAAATTTTCTCAAGGAGGAGGTGGGGTCAGATTCTTAAATGCTTGGCTGGAACATGAAGATTTTATGAAATTTGTGGAGCAAAATTGGGATAACTCTAATCCAAATATGGGTGATATTATACGGAATTTCATGACAGAGGTTCAAAAGTGGAATAGAAATGTCTTTGGAAATATCTTTCATAGAAAAACAAACTGCTTGAACAGATTAAATGGGATCCAGCATGCGTTGAGTAGCCACTACTCGGATTTCTTAAATAATTTGGAGAGACAACTTCAACAGGAATACAATGATATACTTAATCAAGAAGAGCTCCTATGGCATCAACGATCAAAACTGCAATGGCTGATAGAGGGAGAAAGAAATACACACTACTATCATCTAATGGCCATCAAACGAAAACAAAAGAGCTCAATTAAAATGTTGAAGAAGGTGATGGAGTCTGGACCAATGAAGAACAAGAGGTAAAAAATATGGTAAGGGACTTTTTTGTCGAGTTATACTCAAACGAGGTGCGTACGCACCAATGCAATTGTGTGTTCGGCCTTCCCACAACTCCCTCGTGCATCTTTACGATTATTAATAGAAATGTGAGTGAAAAGGAGATGAGGAAGCATGCTTCGACATGGGGACCTATAAAGTGGCAGGTCCAGATGGGCTACCTCCTATCTTTTATAAAAAAGGCTGGGGTATTATAGGGGACTCTGTGATAAGTTTTGTGAAGAAAGCCTTTGATGATCAATGCCTTCCATCAAATATCAATGAGGTCCTTATAACACTCATTCCCAAGGTAAATGTTCCGGAAAAACCTTCCCAATTCAGACCTATTGCTTTGGCTAACGTCATTGTAAAAATTGTGACCAAAGTGTTGGGAAACAGATTGAGATTGATTGTGGGGGAGTTAATACATAGTAGCCAATGTGCTTTCATACCAGGTAGAAGCAGTGCTGAAAACATCATACTGGCCCAGGAAGTAGTACACCATTTACATAACAAGAAGGGAAAGAAAGGGTATATGATTGTGAAAGTTGATTTGGAAAAAGCTTATGACAGAGTTGATTGGAATTTTTTGAGGAACATTCTGAAGACTATTGGCATTAAGGAGTCCATTCTGAATCTGATTATGAACACTATCACCTCAGTTAGATTGGCAGTTCTCTGGAATGGTATGAAGTTGGATGCTTTTTCACCTAGCAGAGGAATAAGACAAGGGGATCCGATTGCCCCTTATCTCTTTGTGCTATGCATGGAAGTACTAAGCATGATGATCAACAAAGCAGTTTCTGATGGTAGATGGAAACCGCTGCAAATATCTAAAGGGGGACCTCCTATATCACACATTTTCTTTGCTGACGATTTACTCCTTTTTGGGGAAGCAACCGAAGACCAAGCTAGTTGCATGGAGAAAACCCTTCAAGATTTCTGTAAATGCTCGGGGCAAAAGGTAAGTTTGACAAAATCAAGTTTCTATACTTCAAGCAATGTCAGTGCTGTAAATAGAAATAATATTGCAAGAAAACTGTCAATGGAGTATGCACCGTCTATAGGCACTTATCTTGGAGTACCTCTAATCCAAGGCGTACTTAAGATTGCGCATTTCACACCATTGCTTGATAAAATGAAGGCTAAACTCTCATCTTGGTCATCCAAGGCCCCGTCTAAGGTCGGGTAGGACAATTTTGATTAAAAGTTCGCTTGCATCGCAATCTTACTATCATATGCAAACCTTTCAAATTCCTCTCACCTGTGTGGCTGCGTTGGATAAAGTGTGTCGAGATTTTTTATGGGGAGATACTGAAGATGATCGGAAATTGCATACAGTGGCTTGGGATAATATTTGCAAACCAAGGGAAGAAGGGGGTTTGGGCATTAGAAAAGTTTTCGAAATGAATATTGCTTTCTTAGGCAAATTGGTGTGGCAGTTGATCAATCAGCAGAACAAACTCTGGATTAAAGTCCTATCTCATAAATACACTGAGTTATGCTCTAAACCCAAACCGGGTTGCTCCCCTGTATGGAGAGGCATTTGCACAGCCTATTCTAGGCTGTGGAAAGGTATGATACGCACAGACGATGGTTTTAGCTGGAAATATGATCCTACAGGTAAGTATTCGGTTTCCTCTGGTTATTTTTTACAAATTGACGAGTGGAGAGACGAACCAGAAAATTCGAATAATATTAAGCAATGGAAACAAATCTGGAAGCTAAAAGGCCCGACTCGAACCAACTTCTTTCTCTGGATGCTAAAACATAAAGCTTTACCTACCTTTGATTTCTTGGCTAAGAGGTACATCATCCCCTCTCCCATCTGCCCAATCTGTGGTGTAGAAGCTGAAACACCCCTTCATGCGCTTCGAGATTGTTCTTGGGCTACCCAAGCGTGGACGTCATTGCTACCTAGAAGTCAGTGGAGTCGCTTTTTGGAGTAAGAAGCATAGATACTTGGATGGATGAAAATCTATCCACCAAATGGATCTAAAGACCGGAACTATATTTGGAGGGAAGTGGTTAATGGAATATGGTTCTCGAGAAATAAAGATGTTCATGACTCGACAAAGGGAAAGACCCCACCTCTCGTGTTTGTGTCTCAAGCTGTGGTACGAGCGAAAAACTTACGTCTAGCATGGCAAGAGTAATTCTTGTATGTCTTGTTTTTGTTTTTTGAATTTTGCTTTTGAACCTTGTATTTTTTTCTGGTGCAAAGCTTTTAGCACCCGTTTTATTTTCTATAAATAAAGGCTCGTTTCCCAAAAAAAAAATTTTATTGACTTTGTCCTTCTCCCCAACTCCTCCATTTTTTTATAGGTACGCCGATGAGATTCGAACATTGATCAACACCAAAAAATACGGGGTGAGACGAGGATGGGACCGTGAACACTTCAAATATTATTATCTTGTTCCTTTTTCTTTCAATCCACATTTAACAAAAGTAAAAAATAATGTCTTATCAACCCGGCTAACAACAATTTAACAAAAGTGATAATTAGAAAATTTGGACATTTTTTTTATTACAATCTAATGTAAGATTTTCCTTTTACAACATTATTTATCAAGAAATTTTTACGGATCATACCTAAAAACTATTCTGATTGATTATGAGTCATAAAATAATTCTTATTATAACATAATATGAGTTACATGTTGAAAGTTTTTTTAGACCCAATAAACATAACAAATATTTGATTCTTTCTAATTGAATTGAAGTCTGTTAAATTATCTTTCAAAAAAAAAAAAAAGGAATCTGTTAAATTATTAGTGTCAACACAATAATGTTAGATTTTACACTATTTGATGGGCAAAAGAATTTATCAATCAACGGACTAACGGTTTCTTTTGTCGGGTTTTTTTAATTTCTTTATGTCTTTTCATGTAATACCCCTAATTTTGGAGTATGGATAAAAGAGAAAGGGTTTTATTTATTAAATATATATATATCCTTATATTGGTCGTTTGGCGAGCTAAGACGGTTTGATTCGCTTAAGTATTAAGATATGATTGTTATAGAACACATGATTGTAAGGTATGAAGTTGGGCACCAGAGCGATAAGGCAACCAGGCAAGACAAAGGAAAATGTATAAATCATATGAAACAAGGAAGCTTGCTTGAGTTACAACAAAGATAAGTTGATTCCAGGTTGATGAAAGCTTTGAATTTTGGTTCAAGATTGAAAGGTGGTGCGTTGTATTAAAATATTTAAGATAACCACCAAAAGGGGAAAAAAGAAATAAAGGAAAACATCATGTAGATAAAGTCTTTTAAGAGAGTGTCATTCCGCAACATACGGCGGTCTACAAAGAAACTCATGTCGTTTGTAAGGAAGATAATGCACTTTTACATGAGCCTTAGGGAAGTAGGACCATTGAGGAAAACATTACCTGCTGAACTTGGGAACATTCAATGCAAGACGAAAAGAATATTGAACTTGAGAACGTTTGGCAAGCGACCTTAACCACTACCGGTTTGATCAATGGAATCGCTATTGGCAAACTAATAAAGTTCTCAATTCGCATGAATACTGTAAGGCGATCATTTCACAACACAAAATTTAAAAGTGCAAGGCCGAACACCTGAGAGGCTAACACAACTTGAGAAATCAAGAAGATGATAAGTGTCTCACCATGAAGAGTTATGGGGCCAAACTGAGTACACCAAAGGTCTCAGAATGAAATGAAAACTTGTCAGAAAGTGTTCACGTTTGAGTAAGTCAAGAGAGTCCGAAAGGTTATTTCCCCAAGTCCGAAAGGTAAAGTGTAAGCATTGGAAAATGTTTTTGAGTGAAGGAGAAAAGACACTTAAGAAATGCATGATAAAGTTTAATTTTATAAGATTAACAAACCTTCAAAATAAGTTTAGTTCAAATCTTGGTTGGCTTTCAACCGGTGTAACGGGTTATAGAAGGTAAAAAAAGCTATCAATAGGAAGGCATCTTGGTAAACAACTACCTTGGCTAGAAGGGCTCGGAAGGCATCTTGGTAAACAACTACCTTCTGCTTGAAATGGAGATAGCATGATATTACCAAAAGGATATAGATAAGTAATTGAAAAGAGAGGTTATAATGGGCTTAAATATCTACATACTTAGAAAGGAGAAAGCAACATGAATGAAAGGTTTACAACATCAATACAACCCTTAAGAGGGAAGTCGAGAATGAACACAAGTAGGCAGAATGTGCTGACATGAGAGGGTTCAATCAAATTGAGTTTAGAAGAAAGGCTGGGACTGCAAACGTCACAAAAAAAAGAGGGGACTCATTTTCTTTAGGTTTGACAGGTACAATGATGTGAACTTCTTCAAAAGCTAGGCTTATGGCGAATGCTTTTGAGATGATTCATGGAAAAAGGTGGAGAGAAGTTATACGTCAAGTGAGGAATTAACCGAGGAATAAATTACTAGAGAATGTATGGTTAAAAGAAAAGCATGAAAATGTATGGACATCAATAGTGGCATGTTGGAAGATATAGGCTTAGTGTTTGTTTATAACTATAATGTGTCATAACATTATCCTCACAATATTCCTACCAAAATCGCTAACCCATGAAAAGTTCAATTTCGGGAATCAACTACATGAAATTATTGATCAAAACTTATTATTTTCTTAGCCTTAACCCTCAAGTCAAAAGGCGGGGATTTCCTTTAAGCGGTTGGGTTTGATATTTACACCAGACCTAAAACTATTGGCTTGTGCAGCCCACACGGAAAGGATTTTGCGCACGAACAAAAGAGAAAGTTTCAAGTCTTGGAGTTTTCTAGGTGATAACAAAATATTATAATATTTTTTAAGGAGAAGGAGTCGGTCAAGAACACTTATTCCATAACAAGTCTGTTAGATGGTGCTAATTAAGTTGAACAATGGGTTAATGGGGATGATAACTGGGAAGGGGAATATTTGACCTAGTGAGAGGATAGCCCGGACTTTAAGGTCTTAGAGGCCAGAAAGGAGTAATGTCTTCATATTTGCGATAATATCAGGTATGCTTGAGTATAACTTAAGACTGGATACACAAAAGTATTAGAGTTGAATAGCGGGAAGTCTGGATGTCAAGGGTTATGGGGGATGAATCGCTAGAAGACATCAGACACTGAGTAAAGAGTAAGTAAAGATGTTAGACACATAGGTTGGAAAGTGTGTAAGAGTTGGCAAGTTTCACGGATGAAACTTCCTTGAGTGAGGGAAGAATGTAATACCCCTGATTTCTGAGTAAGGGTAAAAGGGTAATCATGTGGATTTATTTACCCTAATTATTATTTCCTTTTATTTTAAAGGTTTGGGAATTATTTAATAAGAATAGAATTATTTTAATAAGGATTTATGGTAAGTAACTATTATATAAGAAACCCTCCATTAATTCCCTTACACTCACACACCGCTATTAATAAAGAGGGAAACGTACGCTCTGGAAGAAAATGGTTCATCAAAATCTTCAATCGTGGAACGAATCCGTTCATCTTTTCAACAGAACGCAATAAAGAAAAGTGATCAACACGACACAAGGATCTTTTGACATCAACATCTCCCTATTTTGTAAGTATTGTTTTTGCCCTAGCTAGAATCTTGACCGTTCTTGTTGAAATCTTGAATTAGGTTGCTTATATTGTTATAGTAATCTTAGAAACGTGCTTTTGGTTTGTAGAATTAGCGTAGAAGTCGAGGAATCGCAGGAATTTTCGTTATTTGGATATTGGATCATTTCTTCTAAGCAATTAGATAATGGGTGTCCTTAATCGGTGTTTAGGTGTTTAATTCGTATATAGTATTTTGTATAAACATGAATTGTAGGTTTTGGTGATGCTTTGGGACCATAAGGGTGCCACAATGTGTTGGGAATTGGTTCAGAATTCGTATAGGTGATGAACATGTTGAAAAGGAGTGCAAAATCAGCATCGGGCGTGCGACCGAGTGAGCCATGCGTGCGCCTGGCATGCCAATGGAACATGCATGATCGATACTTGGAAGTTGGACGTGCGTCCGGTCTCCTTCAAGCATGTGCCAAGCTGCAGCGGCATGCGAACTGAGACTTGACTGAGACATCACGCATGTTTTGGCTCGTATGTTTTATTATGGACATTTTTTGGGAACGTGGAAATAGCCTAACAATTGTCATCTGGTAGCCTCGGCTCAGCACCACAATTGAGACCCTCTGATGGGGAGAAGGTGGGAGCACCGGAAGACTTTCGTGTAGACTTTGTAGAACATTGACTTAGTAGCCAATGATTCCTTTGCTATGCCTTAGGTAAGTAAAATAGAATGCTCTAGGACTAGAGGTCCCTAGGAAGTCCTTGTTATGTGAATGAACTTAGGTGGCTACATTAACTACGTAACAAACATAAAAGTGTTGTGTTTGAAAGCTGAAACGCTACGATCTTTGGTAAGACACATTTTAGTTTCGCAGTATGGCAAGCTCACACGGACCAATCCGTGCCATATGAGTTATTGTAGGATATGTCATGGTGCATACCACCACCATGAAAACTGTCCTTAGATCATTGTGTAACAAATCTCTATTTGGTTGAAGGTCTTGCTAACAGGCTAGCAGAAGGGGAGTGAGCACTTTATAACATATGTGGTAGCATTTGTAATTTATTTTATGGTATATATTTGTTAGTATCGATTCTTCAACCAATTACTAAGTACGTTTGTACTTACTCATTTCTTTATTGTTCCCCACTCCGAAAAGGTGGCGTGTTGTAGGTTGGATTCAAGGCCACTGATGAATGACTATGAGGATGTTGCAACTGGAGTACTTTTTAGATCTCTTTTACCGTTGTAATTTGGGTATAGTCTTTCCTTATCTTTGTAATGCTAGAAACTAGTGGTTCCACTTACGGTTATCAAGATAATGGAAGATTCGTACTTGACAGTTGTATAGAAGTCATTAAATAATGTTTCAGATGAATTAAGCATGTGCTGCTTTTCGATCGTTTGTATTAGTCGTTTTAGTTTCCTGAGTCTAGCATTTTTTTCCGCTTTGAACTGTGATAATGATATTGTAAGGCTTATATATATAGTTAGTTTAAATTTTAATCATATCCGTGCTGAGTGTTATTTTCCGGCTCGATATCCGGGACAGAGGCCCGTCAGAATTATGGTTGCTCATAGATTTTCATCGCCTGTAAACTTACAGAATATATACAAAAGAAAAACATGATATTTCACTGTTTGGAGAGCTCAACTTGTAGAGAAACATAAACCCTGTACCCAAAAAAAAAAAAAAAAAAAAACGAAATTGCCAAACTCAGTTTATAAACTGATGATCTGTGTATGTATTCTCAAAATTGCTATCTGATCTGAACATCAACAGCAGCAGTTTTTTGTCAGCCATAATTACATTCTCTCGAGCAAGTAATAACAAAAGTCGTTTGCATTGTAAGAAAATACAATGTTTTGTCTTCGTTATACACATTGTGTGAGAAAGATGTTACTGGTCTGATGCAATTAATATGGAGTTTTCGCGATCCATTTTTTTTTCCTGCTAGCAATCGATACTAGTTACGATTACCAGATCTGTATTTATACGGGATAGCCCAGAACAAGTAGTGCAAGAAATTCACCCCACTTAGTACACACATTAGCCAGTAGAATCTGTCCAAGTGATAATGATTCAAATTGCTGCCAGAAAGCCATGGTTTGTGGTTTGAATATCCAGTAGCACTATGAACAAGAGAAACAATCACTGTGCTTAAGTAATATCCCATTGCCAAAGATGCCCAAGAAAGAGAAGTAGCCAATGATCTCATGCTAATAGGTGCTTCTGTGAAGAAAAATTCCAATAGCCCAGCTAATGTAAAGAGATCAGCAGAGCCAAGAAACAAGAATTGGAATGCAATCCAAAAGAAACTGATAGGCAATGTTTGATCATTAGTTGAGTCATTTGCTACGTGTTTACGCTTGATCTCGACCAAAGCAGCTACAGCCATTGCTACGATTGAAAGGACTAATCCGATCCCAATACGTTGTAAATGAGTGATGCCCATCTCGGTTTTGGTGACTCGACGTAAGAATGGAATGATGAAATGATCATAAGTTGGTGCAAGGATCATGATGAATACTACTGGGAAAATCGGAAGGGATGCAGGGGGGACTTTTAACGAGCCGAGCTTCGTGTTCATTGTTGCAGCTTGTTGGACTGAAAATGTGGAGAGCTGAGCAAGGCAGCAATTGAGCATTATGGTGCATGCAAAAATAGGAAGCATTTTGATCACAATCTTGACATCTTCAACTTGCTGTACTGTGCAACTTAAAACCCTAAACTTTGGCTTGTTTGTCACTGCTTTGTTAAGAAATCTAAGACAATCTTTTTCCAATATTGTTGGGCTGATCTTAACATTATCTTCTACTGTTTTCTTCATCAATATTCTCCCATTGTTTCCATCATTCAAAGGGCATGGAGAAGGGCTAGCACTCGCCATATTCGTGACCGCATTGTCTGAATCGGAAGAATTGAACAATGCGGCAAGCACGACTTTAGCGATTGTAGTGAGTGGACTTCCATATGGGATCTTGTTTCTATAATAAGGTGAACCCAAGAGAAAGATTGGAATTGATAGTAAAATTGTGATTGTTGAAATCAAAAAACCCCATTGCCAACCTTTGTTGTCTTCGACCCAGACGACGAATGTGACTGCGATTAGGGCTCCACAAGAGAGGCAAAAGACAAAGTAATTGAAGAATGTTGATCTTTGCTTTCTACCTTGTAAGGTGTTCTCATCAAACTGCTCCGCCCCGTGCGTTGGAAGGGATCCCTTAATGCCCCCAACACCTAATGCAACTAGATACAGGCCAATGAATAGCATTGCTGCCTTTACACCATGGACTTCTTGGCATGGAATGTTTGGCTCACATATTAAGGGCTTTAGAGAGCTTGAATGAGCTTGCACAGCTAATATTACCAGTCCCTGTTGGCCATATATAAACATCAATAATTCGTACAAATAAATTTAATTTAATTTTTTTTTTTTTAGAGGAACAAATAACTTGTTTTAAATAGAGGATCGATTAAAACAGAATTCATAGACTATTTTATAACAATGGCAATAGAACGTGTAAGAGACAATTCAAAGTATAGTTATAAATTCCGGGGAAAACATTGAGCCACCTGATCATTAGTTCAACCGTTGGGTAATCGGTTCAATCAGCGATTTATGTATATTAGTTGTTGGAATATAGGGATTAATGCTAGCCATACATCTATGTGTGTTTAGTATGTTGAATTATTGGCGCTTGGAGTTATCTTATTGGCTGTACTTTTTTTGAGTGGCTAGATTAAGTTTGTTAGTCGGTTAGATTTATGGTGTATTAACATCTACCTTGTCACCTGGCCTACATTATCTTGAATATCAAATGAACACAAAATATTCCCAGAAATGCATAACTCTTCTGCAAGTTATCTTCCTGGTATCAGAGCTATGGCTGCTTAAGAAGGAGACACCGGACCAAATGGCAGTTCATCTGTCAGCTCAACTGCTCAAGAGCTTCGATTGCACCAGGATCGAGCTCGGCAACTCAGAGTGGAATTCCGCCTCTCACCACCACCCAAATTTGGACATCCATTCCACAAATGGAAGCTCATTGCCTCAAATTCCTACTCTGGCCGCTCAGACAAGTGTTCCTTTGCCCCAGTTCACACATCTAGGGTCATCTCATTCGTTTGCTCCGATCAGGTCTGATAGTTATTTTCTTTGTTTTTTCCGGTCACCTGGGTATAATCTTCTCTCACCACCAACACCCACACCATTCCATGGTCATCTAAATCAGACATGCATCGTTGAATTAACACAAGAGAACTATAACTGTGGAAATTGGTTGTTCTGCCAATTGTTAGAGCACACAGATTGGATGGTTACATTCTAGGCGTAAATCCCATGCCATCTGCCTTATTAGGAACTGTGAGTAACTAGACTTTAGAGTGGTCTGTGATGGAACAGTTATTGTTGGGGTGCCTGTTGAGCTCAAATAACTGAGCAAAATCTTGTTGAGGTCATTGGTTGTACCACCTCTCATGAAGTCTGGACCACCCATGACACCCTGTTTAACAGCCAGGATGTTGGAGCAGAAGAATGCCCTGACTAAGGATGAAAAGGGGTCCAAATCCATGGTGGATTACTTGGATCTTATGAAATTCAATAGAGATCACTTGGCTGCTGCAGGGTATCTTGTGTCTAAATCTAAACTCATTCTTGCTGTGTTGGGAGGTCTTGACTGAGAGTATGATGCAGTGATTGTGAACATCACTGCTAGAGTTGGTTTACTTAGTTGACAGGAAGTGCAATCCCAGCTAATGATCCATGAAAAGCTGCTAGCCAGGTTCCAACCTAGTGCCTCTAATGTTATATGCAATCTAGCAGGACGGCTTGTATGCTGCGTGGTAAAATTGGGCAAAGTGAACCTGTGTCTTGGAGACATATTTTAATGAAAATGGCGACAACAATCCTAAGCAGGTCTCTACCTTTGCTGCAAGCTCACAAACTGCTGGTGATCAATCATGGTATCTTGACCATGGAGCCACCAACCATGTGACATCAGACTTGAACAATCTGCATCTCAATGTTTGATATAGTGGTTCTGACACATTGGCTGTTGGAAATGGAAAGGCTATGAGTATTAAACATACTCAAATTGGTCTTGTTACTACAACTTCCAAACCTCAAAAACTTTACACCATTCTATATGTTCCATAAATTACCAAAAATCTAATTAGCATTTCTTAACTTATTTCTGATAATGTAGTATCTACTGAATTCATTGATTCTGTTTTTTCTTGTGAAGGACAAGAACACACGCCAACTTCTTCTCAATGGTCTAATCAAGGATAGGTTGTACCAGATGGATCTTCCTACTACTTATCTCGGGAACTCTCTTCACTCCAAGTCCTAGTCTAGGTCATGTTTCTAGTCTAAGTGTATACAATCATGTGTCGATTAATAATAAGATTTGTTCTAGTTATCTCAGTCAGAGAGTTGGTCCGGACTTTGTTGAAATAGTGTCTTAAACCCAATCGGGTTGGACCGGATCCGTCCGGGTCGGATCATTTCTACTATTTCTTTTATGTTTATACATATAATAAATGGTTTTTTGTTATTATATATTTGTTCGTTTAACGAATTAATTTTGATATTGTATATATATGATAACGTCATTAGTATTAAACTGTGATAGAGAAACCATGATAGTGATTATGGTTGATGAGATTTCGAATCACATTAATAAATTTAATACTTAAATTTCTCTAGTCGTATGTACTGTTAAACAAGACATTAATAGTACAGTTAGACTAGCACGTATTGGATGTCTTCTATCTTGTGAAGACAGTGATAGATCTCGTCTATCAAAATATGGAGACACTTGGACGGTACGTGGACGTGTATTAGGATATGCATACATTAGACTGACCCACTTACTTTATTAAGTGTCGCACTATGTGGCGGTTGTGTAATTATCCTGGGTCCGGAGTCTTCATGGCATCATGGTGTGGATTGTCATACTTTGACACTATTGAGATTTCCCCTAGCCATGAGGCGATCATGCGGTAGTGATTGGGTGTGATACTGAAGCGTGCGTAGGATTCATGTTGCTCATCCGGAAATCACGTATATTATGAATATGAGTAAATATCCGAAAGGGCCTTCTCATAAGGAATGTCTAGCTCTCGAGAATCTTTGCAAAATGGGAGTAAATGAGTTACTTTGAGAGAGCATGATATCCAGATTATAAGATACGGTCGTTAATGTATTGACACTCGAAATACGATCGTATGAATATTATTACAGTGATAGTATTCTATTTACACGGTAACCGTTTCACATGAAAGGTAGTAGTAATTGCATTTGACTCTTCCAATGATTGGGGGTCATGGCGTGTTGCTAGATGCTATCCATGATCGTTAGGTATGAAAGACATTTTAGTAAATGCACTTCGTGCCTACGGCCAACACATTCGGAAACCTATCGGGTCACACAAGCCGGAATAAAATGCGGTTATAGTGATAACCAAATAAGGAAACATTTTTATCTCGACTATAAAGTATTATAGTGATAAATAAATACCGTGGTATTTATTTATTATGAATAAATATAATACAAGATATTAATTATGTTGATTAATTAAATATACATATTTGATGTATGGGTCGAAATTATATGTGTATAAGATACACACGGATTTTGCAAATTAATAATCATAGTATTATATTATTATGTATTAACATTGGATATATATATATATATATATATATATATATATATATATATATATATATATATATATATATATATATATATATATATATATATTCAATATTATTCATATTAGATAATATATATATCTTGGAAATATTTAATATAAAATATTGAATATTAATGAGATAAACCAATAAAAGATATTTTCCTAGTAAAATGTTTTCTTTTTCCCCACTCCACACATAAAGCTTTTCCCATTAGGAATGAGAGTACAAGGGGGTGCAGATCACTCTATATAAGGGGTGGGTGTCTAGCACTTTTACATCATCACAATTAGAAGAATTCTTATTTACAAGGAAAAAAATAAGAGAGCTTCCTAGAGAGAGTTTGAGAGAGAGAGAGAAAAAATGTCGGTCTAGCAACCGAGTTTTTCTGGTAGCAATCCAAGGCGGGATTCCGGCGGGTTGCTCGTGTGGACTAGAGGTAGAGGCCGAAAGCTTCGGTGGCTCCGTGCACCACTACTCCTTCATAGACGATAAAGTTTCGATCTTTTAGATCATCCAAGGTAACTTTCTCGTTTACTTCTTTTATGCTTGTTTCTTAAACGAAGTCGATCTTGGTAAAAGGAAATCAAATTTTAAATTTTGCTTTGTTTCCGCGTTGATTTCCTAACAGACTTATGGTATATGATGTTGGGACACTGTTCCAAGAATTTCTTGATCAAATTCTATCTCAGTGTAAAGTTTCTTTTAATGGAACTTTAAACTTTTGTGAAGCTTTCCAATTTGGCGAATCCCATTTATTACCTGATTATGCGTATGATTCTTGTGTAGCTTCTGTTTTTTAGCTTGTCCACACTGACATCTAGAGCCCTACCCTCACTAAATCAACTGAAGGATACTCTTATTACATTCACTTCGTTGATGATCACACAAGATATACCTGAATCTATCCCCTTAAAGTTAAATCTGCAGCCTTTGATGTTTTCAAACAGTTTTAAACCCTTGTGTTTACCCAGTTTTCCACCTCAATCAAATGTGTTCCGTTTGACTAGGGTGGTGAATACAGAACCCTAGAACCTTATCTAAAAAATGAGGGAATTGTCTTCAGGTACCCCTGTCCTCATGACCATTCTCAAAATGAAAGAGCAGAAAGAAAACATAGACATATCATTGATAGCTTCAAATCAGCTGTCCA
Organism: Gentiana straminea; assembly: GCA_036785695.1. Taxonomy (NCBI): domain Eukaryota; kingdom Viridiplantae; phylum Streptophyta; class Magnoliopsida; order Gentianales; family Gentianaceae; genus Gentiana; species Gentiana straminea. The sequence goes on along the minus strand of JAVUPR010000090.1, from coordinate 4,294,595 downwards.
ACTCATTAATTTCTTACCACATCTGTTCTTGGCCATCTCTCACCACTTGAAAACCTATTCAAAACCAAACCTAAATATTCATTGTAAAGTATTTGGATGTGTTGCCTACCCAAATCTAAGATCGTTTCAGACGAAAAAGTTTTGGTTCACAGTAAAAGATGTGTGAATCTTGGCCTTAGCATGAGTCACAAAGGGTACAAGTGCTTAAATGAGACAGGTAGGTTATATTTTTCTTAACATATTCGTTTTTTGTACATGATCCACCGGTTCAATGAAAACTTGCCGGATCACCGAGTAACTGGTTGGATCGTCGGATGTACGGGGTTTGAATGGATCACTTCCTCAATGAGTTGATACTTCAACCGGCCATGTTTCATGACTGGGTCATTGGGTTTGACGGTTGGGCTGTTGAACCAGGTCAGGATTGATAAATATGATTCAAAGTTCCAACAATACATACACTATAAGATCATTTGCATTAGTTCCACCGTATTTTACATTTTCAAACACGACTTTGTTGTATATAAAGAATCTCTCTCAATGATGAAATTGATTAAATCTCCCACAATGTATTATTTGAAAAACAAATGTAGGTACATGTAGTGTTTTGATTTTTTTTTTTTTATATAATTTTTTAATTAAAGAATCTCTCTCAAAATTACGTTGTGTTGCATTTAGATAATCTATATTTCACAAATTTAAAGGACATGCGCTGACCTAGTATGGGGTAAGGGGGTATATGCCCCCCTCAGATTTTATTTTGAAATACCTATATTATCCCTGATTATTGAGAAACATGTAATATTAAGTAATAAATTATATGATAAAGGATTACTTGGCGCACGGCTCATTTGGTAGAAGGGCGTATTTCAAAATTAATAGTTACATCTGAGCCGAGCTCGAGCACGAGCTGAGCCGAGATCGAGCGCGAGTCGAGCCGAGCCGGACGGACGGCGCCAGCACGCGCGTGTGGAATTATCTAAGTCATTCGTTTTGCACAAAAGTGCTTTGCCCCTTAAGGTACGAAGAAGGACGTATTTACCCTGCAGTTTGAAGGTTCGTCACTCGTCAATTGCAATTTTTAACATACTTTTTTCCTCTCTTTTTCATATTCTTGTTCTTTATTTTTTTCCCCAAAGTAACTCTCAACTCTTTCTAACATTTTGATCATCTTTTTAATATATATTTCTCTTCTCCAATTCTCAAAAAAATATAAATATTTCACTTCTATTATATTCTCTCTTTTTAAAATTATTTTCCTAATTTTATTTATTTCAATATTTTTGGGATTTTAGCAAGCTGAAGACATTAATTTAACATTCATTTTCTCTCTTTTTTTGTGTATAAAAAGAAAACGTAGATAAGAGACAAAATTGACACATGAAAAGTTGACAATAGAAATACACAAGTTGTCGTACAATATACGATCTAATATGTAATTATTTCATTTCAAATGTTAAAAATATTGACGAGTTCCTATTTTTCCATTGTATTAAAAGACGACAATTTTTCTTAATTGTTTCTTTTTGTACGATTCCTGCCTCCACCCCTATAAAGATGGTTTTTACGTATAAGAATAATTTATATATCTATCATAGTGATTTACTTTCTTATAGTACATTACTTGCAAGGCCCATCAAAAGGAGTGCATTAAAAGAGGAAATAATTGTATGAAGAGTGTATTTAGAAAAGATGTGACATGTGAAACGATCATAAACACGCAGTTTTAATATAGTATTAAACTGTGTGGTTTATAGTGCTTCACACAGTAATACCACACAAGTAAAGAAATTTGGAAATCAGGTCAAAGTATCACTCCGTATTTATTTTCAAGTGTGACAAATCTGACACTTTTTTAGATTCCACGTGTAAAATTTGCACGGGCCCGTGCAAATTTACACGAGACTAGACATAAGCCACGTGCAAGTTTCCGCGTTGTGCTTTCTTTCCTTCTTTTTTTTTACTTCAACATGCGTCCCGTGTATTTTCCCACATGGCTTATGTCTAGCCCTTATGAATTACACGGGCCCGTTTCAAATTTTGCATGTGAAAATTAAAAAAATATCAAATCTGACATAATCTAAGATTAAATACAGGCATCTATTTTAACCTGATTCTATAATTTCGCACACGAGTATTTCCCTCAAAAGTACACTGCGCCTCTTCGGTCAAAAGTTTTTCTTTTTTTAGAAGCATTCGGTCAAAAGTTAAGTCACGAGGTTTCGGTCAGAACTATAATTCAAAGCCTCAAAGATGCGTAGAGTTAACAAGAAAAAAATTTAAAAAAATAAGAGAAATAATCGCGGCTCAACGAAATATGTATAATATATTTTTACATTTTTTATATGTATAATATATCTGATACAACATAATTTTATTGTTGATTTTTATGGGACCTTATAAATTAATAAGTCTCACATTATAATCAATGATCGAAAAATATTTTGTGATAAATGTTGTAGTCATTTTGTTGTGGCATTATTACTATTCAAAAAAGAAAAAAAAATATATCTTAGTGGCATTTTTATTATTACAAAACGTGTAAAATGAAAAGATATTTCTTTTTGACGATAAGAGTTATTTATTTAGAGAAGCAAAATAATTTCAGTATTTAGAAGGGAAAAAAAGAATCTTTCAAAAAAAAAAAGAAGAAAAAGAATTAATCCACTTTCTCATCAGAAAAAAGAAGTAAAGATGTTATCTGGTTATAAAAATACCCTTAATATATATTCTCTCATTACTAAAATGAAAACAAAGAAAAATGAATTTATTATCGCACTAAAATGAAAACATAGAAAAATGAATTTAATACCACATATTTCATACTCACCCATTAATCACTGACACTTTAATACGACGGTCCTAAGCATCGTGTGTGTTAGTAATGTGGGCCAAAGCCCACAATAATTAGATGTTGCAATTTTGTTCCCACATCGGCAATTTGAAGAGGGTAGCCGCCATGGCTTTGGTATATACTATTGGCTATTTATTTAGAGTGTGCCTGTTTATACCAATTAGGATAATCTCTCAATTGATTTAGTTATTTTGTTTAGATTTTTGTCCAGAAGGATAAAATTATCAAAAAATCAGGATAGAAGTAAACTGTAATTTAATAAGGACAAAAGTAACAATTATGACGTAACAAATAAGGACAAACGTAACAATTATGACGTAACAAATATGAAGTAACAAATGTGGAGTTGAGTAAATATGAAGTAACACGTGAAGTAACAATTTTAAAGTAACAATTGTGATTTTTGTCCTTTATAATCATTAAAATGTTATTTTTGTCTTTCCAGACCAATTTATTAATTTTTTTGTCCTTGTGGCTCATTTCCCCTATTTTGTTTTAGGCGTCAGAAGAGTCGTATCTTTTGTATTTTTTCTCTATAGTAATATTTTCTCTTTCGCTCGTGGACTAATCGGTATATTGCCGGAAATTACGTAAATTTGGTGTTTTGTCTTTTTCCTTCCGTTTGTTTTTTTGCGTTACCGTCGTTAAGGGCTATCGCTCGGTTTGTTTTTTCGTAATAAACTGGTATCAGAGCCGAGGTTATTTTTAGGTGTTTTTCGAGAGCCGAGGTTTTACGAGCAGAGGTTTTTGTTGAGATTTTTAGAGGTTTTGAAAATTAGCCATCATGACGGCAACTAAGTGTTATTTTGAGAGGTTCGACAGAAACGTCAACTTCGGGATGTGGCAGTTGAAGATAGAGGCCATGTTGATTCAGGAGAGCTTCGATATTGCGCTACTTGGGAAGGAGAAAAAGCTAGAGAAAATATCAGATGCGGAGTTTATTGGCTCGACAAGAAGGCCATTTCATGTATCATCTTGTGTCTTTCTGATGAGGTTTTAAGAGAGGTAGCCACTAAGGTTACTACTAAGGATTTGTGGGAAAAAACTAAAAAATCCTTATATATGAAAAAAAAAAACCGTTGAGAATAGGTTTTATTTAAAGTAGTTTGTATATGCTTCGTATGTCTGAAGGCTTATCTATATTGTCGCACTTAGATAAATTTGATTCCCTGCTTATGGATTTGAGTAATATAGATGTCAAGATTGATAATGAGGATCAGGCCCTGTGCTTATTGTGTTCGCTTCCACAATCGTTTAAGCATTTTAGGGAAACGATGTTTTATGGTAAGGATACTATTTCTTACAATGAAATTAAGTCGATTTTGAAATCAAAAGAGCAGATTGATAAAGATATAACTAGGGGAAGTAGTAGTAGTCACGCAGACGTCCTGGTAGTTCGAGGCAGATCAAATAAGAAGGATGCAGATAGTGGAAATTATGTTTTGAATCCCAGACATAAATATTTGACGTGGAATTGTTGTAAAAATGTTGGGCATATCAAATTTGATTGCTTTCGCCTTAAGAACAAAGAAAAGCGTGAACAGAAGAAAGAGCGTGGTAAAGAGTTTGGTCAGGCCGGTATCGTATAAGATGAGAGAGATGGAGATATTTTCTTTGCTGATGATAAATTAAGGTCTACTAATGAATGGATCATGGATTCCGGTTGCACGTATCATATATGTCCCAATAGGGATTTGTTTTCCATGTATGATTCAGTTCAAGGTGGAGTTGTTTCATTGGACAACGGCGTAGTTTGCAAGGTTGTTGGTATTGGTACGATTAGAATCAAGACTCATGTTGGTGTTGTCAGGACACTTAAGAAAGTCAGACATGTTCCAGATTTGAAGAAAAATCTCATCTCGTTGGGCGCACTTGAGACTCTTGGATTTAGGTACACCGCTGAAGGTGGAAATCTGAAGATAAGTAAAGGTGATCTTAATGTTATGAAAGCTTGCAGGTCTGGTGGTTTGTATGTTTTGGAAGGATCCACACTTATTGACAATTCTGCAATCCTTATGTCATCCTGTTCAGAGTTAGACATTACGAAGCGTCGTCCATTTATTAAGTTCAAGCAGTGCTTGGACTTATTTGAGACTGTTTGAAGATTTTGAAGTTTGTGGAGAAAGAGTAGTATTACTATTTCTGGATTTGAGCATTTGTATCAATGTGCAGATTTGTTAGTAATGTGGGCCAAAGCCCACATTATTTAGATGTTGCAATTTTGTTCCCACGTCGGCACTTTGAAGAGGGTAGCCGCCTTGGCTTTGGTATATAATAGCCTATTGGCTATTTATTTTGGGTGTGCCTATTTATACCAATTAAGATAAATTCTCAATTGTCTTAGCTATTTTGGCTATTATTTTAGGCGTCAGGAGATTTGTATCTTTTGTATTTATTCTCTATTGTAATATTTTCTTTTTCGTCCGTGGACTAGTCGGTATATTTCCGAAAACCACATAAATTTAGTGTTTCTAATCTTTCCGTTTGTTATTATTTGTTACCATCGTTAATGGTTATCGCTTGGTTTGTTTTTTCAAACACATCTCTCGTCCCCGGTTAGTTGGCTATGCTTCTTCTCCATGGTGGCGCTGCATCATTGGGGGCTAAGCTTCCCGGTGCCATATCCCCCTCTTCTTTGGACTTCTCGGTCCTGTTTCGGTGGAGGTGTCGGACCTCTAGTCGTCAATGGTGGTTCTCCGGCGTCATCTGTGGTTTGCTGTCCATTCATTCGGGAGGATCAACTTTTCTTTCGGATTTTTCTGCACTGTACGGTGGCGGTGTTGGGCGGTGCCAGGCTTCCGGGGCTGTTGTTTTCTTCTAATTTGTTGTTTGCCGGCCGGTGCTGGCCGGAGTATGTAATATATGTCTGTTTGTACTTGTTTGCTTTTGTGTGTCATGTATTAGATTGCTATTAGAGGATTTATGTGTCTGGACGCCCTCTTCCTTTGGAGAATATTTTCTCTTTTGTTCAGCACCCTCTGTCCGTCAATCTACTACTTGGCGTCATTGTGTTGTTTTTGCTAGTTGTGCGGCTAATGGCCGCGTTGTAGTGCGTCTTTTGGTCGTGTTATAGTGCGGCATTCGGCTGCATTCTAGTCTAGCTTCGGCTAGTTTTGCTGTAAATCTGTTTCGTTAATAATAGCTTTCGTTTCTTGGGGGGAAAAAAGGGAAGAAAAATCTATTACTCTATTCTCCTTACCATCCCCTGGATATGGCCTAGTGGTGAGCGGGTGAGGTGGTGTAGTGTCTTGCTATATCTAAAGCCGGAGGGTGGGGGTTCGAGTCCCGTAAAGGGCCGGCCCGTTTTGGTAAGAGATATCTAATGCAAATCCCTGAGCTACTAGGTCTCATGATTAACATCTCCTCGCATTTCTGTGGGATCGGGGGCGAGGGGCCCCACACGGTTAGGGTTTAACCGTTTTTTTTTCTCTTCTCCCTACCACTTTACTGCCCTCATACCCCACTTATGGCCCACCCTTCGATCTTGGACAAAAAACTTAAACCTCCCTTTTGAGAAAAAAAGAATTGGGTGAATAAATAATAATTGAAGTATAGAAAGAAGAAAAATGTAATAAATTTTTTAATGGTATTATGAATGAAATTATATTATGAGATAAAGATAAAACGTTAAATGAAATTAATAATTTGGAACGGAGGAGGGAGTACTAAATGTGTGGTTAAAAAGAATATTGCATTAGTTATATCCGAACATTTTTTTTTGTCACTTTCTCATATAGTATTCCCTCCGTTCTATAATAATTGATGCAGTTTCTAAAAACACATATATTAAGAAAGTGAGTTAATGCTTCAATTTGAATGACAAAATAACTAAAAACAACATAATATTGTACTATTGTTTTTATTCTCTCATTGCTTAGTGTATAATTAATGCAATATTGTTTTTATTCTCTCATTGCTTAATAAATAAGGGTAATGGAAGAAAAAACACAATAAATACTTCATTAGAAATCTAACTACCTCACATAAAATAGACAAATTACTTTAACAATTGTCTCGGTTATTTTGGAACGGAGGGAGTATTAATTAAGCACTAAAAACAAAGAAAATAATATAGTACCAAAAAAAAGGGCAAAAGAGGGAAGTACCAGAAATTGAATGAGGGCACTAAAGAGGTAGATATAATAAGTGCTGAAAAAGGCATCTGACAAGAAACCTCCAAGTAGAGCAAGAAGGAAAGCTGTTCCCATGAAATTTGTGACTGTATTTGCTGATTTTGATGGCGAAAAATGCATGTACTCCGACATGTATCTCACTAAGTTGCTTGCATTTGCCAAATACGCCAAATTCTCCAACACCTCCACAACTACACATACATTTACAATCTCATATCAAAAAATTATAAAAAAAATTATTTCTAGTATTTTTTTGTTTTGTTTTTCTAGTGTAAGTTATTTATAATATTAAGAGACCATTTATCTATACTTTTCTTCATCTTATACTAATTTATATTCATCTAGTCATTTTTTTTACTTATGTATATAAATCACAAACTTATGACATTTAACCATTGTCTTACAGTACCAAAGTACATACTTTAGTGGTCGTCACTAGGGTCTATCCGGACTCTCGAATAGGGAGACCCGGGTTCGATCCCCCACCCCGTAGTTTAGGTCTTTCGTTTCAGTATAAAAAAATAAAAAACACCATTGTCTTACACTTTATGACATTGAATGACTTATATTTAAGAATGGAAAGAGTATTTAGAAGGTGTGTTAATACTTTGATTTTAAAAACAAAATGACTAAAATATGAAAGAAAATAACTAATCCATTTTTTTTAGTATTGTGGGGTAAAACAACAATAAATTTAGCTTTGAAAATGCAACTAAATCAAATACAATAGGACCACATCTTTTTATAACATGATTCATCCATAGAGTATTTATCAATATATTACATGCATAATTAATAGAGCTCTCACTATTCTGTATCATCCCATGATCATATAATCCGTAAAATATATGACCTTTTATTGAAATTTCGTTATTATTTTTCTTCTATATTATGCTAATTAATAAGGTCGAATAGGGGAAAAAGAGGATCTGATTCCGCCGGTGCAACTTGAGACAACAAGTGAATCAACTTTTAATTTCTATTTTTTTATAGGATAAAACTGAATAAATTATTGGAAGGTTGACATTTTTTCATAAATTTGGCTAAATTTTGGATAATTAATCCTCCTGATGATGTAATAATTAATAGTACCATATTTTAAATCTACTTTTAATAGTTTAGAACTTGTACTAAATACTATAATTTGTTTTCGTGTATATATATAAATAAAATGAGGGGAAAAAATCAATCACGAAAATCTTTGAATATATGAAATGAATAAATTTGGTTAGCCAGGTTTTACTATATCTAAGTGAGAGGTCCGGGTTCGATCCCCCTATTTATAAAAAAAAATAAAAAAATAAAATCTTTCAATATATGAAATGAATAAATATATATATATATATATATATATATATATATATATAACAAGAAATAAGAAATGCTGTGACATTGTTATATATTAATGTTTGTTTGACTTTTACCTAAGACAAAGGAGGCTGCCCGTAATCCACCATGGCGACCTCTCAAAGCAGGCTTGTTTTTCCAGTTCACATAGCCTTCCCATGTGCTCAACTGCTCTTCTACTTCCTGGGATTTTTTTTTTTTTTTTTGAAAAGAAAAAGAAAAAAGAACACACATAAGTAACATCAGACATGGATTTTGATCTGGGTTTTTTTTTTTTGGAGTTCTTAATATTTTGTAAAGAAAAAGAAGAAACTGAAGAACAAACCATTTTTCACTTTTTTTTTTTCCTTTGTTTGATAAAATCGAGTGGATCTGTGGAGTTCCACAAGAAAAAAGAAAAGTAGAAAGAGATGTGGTGAGGAAGGAGAGTAATTTAAAGCTTTGAGGGGAGAGGAGAGTTGCGTAGACCTTTGAAAAGGACTCCAATAATTTAATTTTAAATACAAAATGTTGTATTCAACTGAAAATACAATAAGCTAGGTAACATAGCATCGGTCAAGCGGTAAATGTCGTGATCATTAACCTGAGAGTTTCAGGTTCTAGTCCTAGTAGTAAAAATAAAGTGTGCATACGTGTGTTTTTTTCGTATCCGTAAAAAAAACATACAATAAGCCAACGATAAGTTAGCCAAGTAGTTGATGCATGGATCTGTCGGGGACATTAATGATATTTTTATTTTTATTTTTTGTATAACTATATTGTTCCAATAAAAGAATATTTTTCGGATTTTAGTAAAGCATTGGCTCCACCTCTATTGCATTGGGTCCGTCCCTATTTACATTATCTGAAGTTAGTTTTATTGTTCACTCTATTCCTATTTAACTGTCGTACTTGAATGTGGTTGCGTCGCCGCTTAAGCCCATGGTGGATATGGTCATGGTTGGCGTAGAGTTGATGGAGACGTCGGTGTTGACGGGGCATTTGGCCAGCGATGTTGGAGGGAATGGTGGAGTATTGCCGGTGGAGGCCGGTGATGCACTCATCGGGGTGGCCCAATCAGGAGATTCGGTTATTCGACCCAAGCATTACCGGGAATTTCGCAGGGTTTCTAGGGATCGCGTGGAAGATAGGGAAATCCTTGAGTTTGTTGCACTGGGGAGCAAGTGTAAGGCGGGGGGGGGGGGGGGGCATGAGGAGTCGGTTAACACGAAAAGGAAAAATTCTGAATTGCCATTGGTGGAGCCTGTCGGGGAGTAGGCCGGCCGGGCACAATGAGTATTCTATGTTGATACTGCCGGGGGCTCAGCCACCCCCGAGCAGTGAAAGCTTTAAAAGGCCTTGTAATTAATTTTTTGCCTTCGATTTTATTTTTGTCTGAAACTAAGTTAAGTGAAAACATATTTGAATATGTCCGTTGTTCGCTTGGATTTTCTAGTGCTCTTGTGGTTGGTAGTGTGGGTGCTAGAGGGGATCTTGCTTTGTTATGGAATGTGATACGGATGTCCTTATTTCTACCTTTAATATTGGCCACAACGATGCAGTTATCTGTAGTGCTAATGTTCTATGGTAACTCGGTGGTTAGAGAGCATGAACATTCTTGGGCTTTATTGCGATGGCTACATGACCGGATGTTGCTTCCATGGCTTGTTGCAGGAGATTATAATGAGGTTCTATTACGTACAGAGCAGGACGGGCCGAATCTTCATCCGTATTCACAGATTGCAGCATTTCAACAGGCCCTTACTGATTGTGACTTAGCAGATTTGGGGTATGTCGGGGTACATTTTACTTGGTATAAAGAGCCGATAGTTTGGCGACTCGGGTCCGGTTGGATAGAGAGGTGGAAAATCTAGGATGACGCACCCTCTTCCCGCATCACTTTTTTTATCATTTATCATGTTCCTATCTTAATCTCGTCGGTTTACCCTTTTGTTAGGGGCTTGGTTAGGTGGACACCGGTGCCACGATATGATCCTTGTGGATTAGGGATCAAGAGCTTGAGGACCGTTTCGGAGCTTATTGGCAGTGCGGTATTGTTCGAGGACCCTCATCTCTTGTCGGGAGGGTGACACAGGTTCGTAAGAACTGCAGAATTGGAGTTCCCAATGGCATGGGAATCTTGGGAAACGTATTACGGAGAAGGAGGATACACTGCGAAAGTTGCAAGAATCACCCAGCTATTTGGTTCAGCAGGAATGTCGTCTTATACAACAAATAGACCAGTGGCTGAATATGGAGGAGGAGTATTGGCGCCAGCGAGGTAGAAGTAAGTGGCTGGTAATGACGGATAGGAATACGCGTTATTTTCATCATAAGACGGCGGCTCGGATGAAGTGGAATTCTATTCATTTGTTGCATGATGCCCAATGGGCGGTGTGTGAGGAGCCTGCAGACATGGAACGTATGTATGCGGATTATTTTTAGGCCATTTACTCGTCTAATGGGATTGCTATTGATTTAGATGGATTGCAATTTGTAGAGCTTGATGTTGGTCAGCATCAGCGTATGGCGGCATGTCTTACAAGGTATGAGGTATGTGTTGCTTTGAAGCACCTGCCCGGAAGGAAGTCGTCTGGGCCTGACGGTATGCACATGGTATTTCTGCAGAAATTTTGGGGTATAGTGGGGGAAAATGTTCTGCATGTGGTGCTTGATGTTTTGAATAATGGTGCTTCCTTAGGTAAGTTAAATGACACTTATATCTCGTTGATTCCTAACGTTTCTACTCCCACGGTCATGACATAGTTTTAGCCGATTGCTTTATGCAATTCAATTTATAAGATTATTTCTCAGGTGATAATTAATCGGCTTAAGGGGGTGATTGGTGATGTGATCTCGGAGAATAAGAGTGTGTTTGTGTCAGGCCGCCTTATAATGGATAATCCGATTATTGCCTTTGAAGCTTTTCACTCTCTGCAGGCATGGGTTCCGGGACGTGATAGCCATGCAGCTTTGAAGTTGGACATGGCTAAGGCCTTTGATAAAGTTGAGTGGCAATATGTATGTAGGGTCATGGTGCGTATGGGTTTTCTCTTGGCCTTCATCGATTTAGTGCAGGGATGTATGACATCAGTTTCTTATCGTGCTTTGATTAATGGGAAACCTAGTAGTAGAATAGTGCCGACCCAATGTATTCGGCAAGGAGATCCATTGTCACCCTTTCTTTTCATCATCTGTGCAGAGAGTTTTACAGCCTTGCTCAATGATTATGTTCTTAGGGGCACTTTGCGAGGTATTCGGTTTGGTAAAGAGCCAGAGGTTTCTATTTCGCACTTATTGTTTGCTGATGACTGTATGGTGTTCTTTGAGCTTTTGTATAAGGAGGTAGAGACACTAGCGGAGTTTTTTGACAGGTATGGTGCCCTTTCTGGTCAAGCTATCAATTTTCATAAGTCCAGCTTGTATTTTTTGGAGGGAATCTCAGTGGAGGTGCTTGAGGCGATGTCTGATATGTTATAGATTCCCTTGGGAGATGTCTCTAGTAAGTATTTGGGGTTTCCATATATGATAGGGAGGAATAAACGCCAAGTGTTCGGTTTTTGAGGGATAAAATTCGTAAAAAGTGGCAGGTTGGAAAGACAAATTGATCTTGCCGGCAGGGAAGGTGGTATTCATAAATTCGTTCCTTCAGGCTATCCCTACGTACATTATGCAGTGCTTCAAGATTCCCATTACCCTTATTAGGAAATTTGAGAAGGCGATTCAGGGTTTATTTTGGGGAGATACAGAGAATAAGCGTTGGGTCCATTGGAAGAATTGGGAGGCTTGTTGTTTGCCGAAAAATCTTGAGGGACTGGGTTTCAGGATCTTAAGTGTTTCAATCTGGCCTTATTGTCAAAGTAGTCCTGGAGAATTCTGAGCAGTCCAGGCTCGTTGGCAGCACAGGTCTTGCACGCAAAATATTTTTAGGATAGTACTATTCTTGCCGCTAGGTTAAGGACTAGACCGTATTTTCTCTGGCGCAGTATTTTGGAGGGGCGGGACATTCTGCTCATTGGGAAGAGATGGAGGGTGGGGGAAGGAGATTCAGTGTTTGTTTTTCATGATACTTGGACTAGTCGGCAACCTTTGTTTCGCATTCCTTTTGCAGGAGATGAGCTTCCAATATATTCCAAGGTTTCAGATTTATTTATTCCCAATACCAGAATGTGGGATGTGCAGAGGGTTCAGGAGTTATTTAGGCCATGGGAGTCTGATGCTATTTTGGAGACCATCATATCCCTAGGGGGCATCCGGATAGGCGAATCTGGCACTATGATCGCAAGGGGGTCTATTATGTTCGGTCAGGGTACTTTATGACATTATCGCTGTATGGCGGAGTTGCTGGCAGCTTCCAGTGCAGCCACATATTCAACATTTCTTGTGGAAGTGTCTTCATGATTGTCTCGTTATTGGTAGGGGTTGATGAGGCGGCATATAGGGGATGGTATTTGTCTGGCATGTGAGGAGACAATAAGAACTATGCGGCATGTGATCTTTGAGTGTGAGATGGCGGATATAATTTGGAGGGCGTTATCATTTTATGGGGTCTTAGGACGCCTCTGTTCTTCTTCCTTCGCAGATTTTTTTACGATGCTACTAGAGGATTAGGGTGTTCCGGAAACTGAGAGATTTGTGTGGCTCATGTGGGGGATTTGGAAGGCGCGTTGCTCTGCGGTGTTTTAAGATCACGCGTTAGGAATCAACTAGTTTTACGTAGCAGAATTTAAAAATTGATTTCCGATCCCAAGATTGACTCCATTTAAAACAATAAACACATTAAGTAGTATACGGTGATTACCTTGACTGATCTATAATATCGAAGCTTTGACCGTCTAAGGAGAGTAGTAGTGTGCGCAAGCCGTCTACGTGTCCGGCCTCTATCAATATCCACACGAGCACCTTGCCAAAATCCTTCTTGGATAGCTACTAGAAAAATCCAGTTGCTAGACTGGCCTTTTCTCTCTCTAAATACTCTCTCTAAGAAGCTCTCAGTTTATTTCGTAGATTAGAACTCTTCTAATTGTGATTTATAAAATAGCTAGCCAACCTCTCTCTTATATAGAGAGTGCGCCCCATATGTCCCCATTCCCAATGGGAAAAGCTTCTTGTGTAGGGTAAGGAGAAAGAAAACTTTTAACTAGTAAAATAAGGAAAATAGATATTCTAAATTTATCTCATTTAATTTAATATCTCATATTAAATAAATTCAAGATATTATCAATATCTAATATTGACTATCTTTATCATATTACCATAAATCAATATATACACATGTATATAAGTCTATTAATATCTAATATTAACATATGATAATATCATTAATTAAATTGCACAATCCATGTGTATCTTGTACACTAGAAAGTAGCGCCCCATATAGCCATTAAATGGCTTCCGGAATATTCTTTAATTAATCAACACAATTAATATCGTGTATTTAATTTATTCATAATAAATAAATTCCATCATATTAATTGAATCACTATAACACTTTATAATTGAGATAAACTTTCCTTATTTGGTAATCACTATAACCGTATTTTAATATGGCTAGATGTTCTTATGTGTGTTACCCGATAGGCTTCCGAATATGTTGGCCATAGACATAAATTGCATTTACTAAAATACCCTTCATACCTAACGATCACGAAATAGCGTCTAGCAACACATCGTGACCCTCAATCTTCGGAAGAGTCAAAAGCAGTGACTACTACCTTTCATGTGAAACAGTTACCGTGTAAATATAATCTTATTGCTGTAATAATATCCATACAATCGTATCTTGAATGTCAATACATCAACAATCGTATCTTATAATATGGATATCATGCTTTCTCGGAATAACTCATTTACTCCCACTTTGCAAAGATTCACGAGACCTAGACTTATATCTACTCCTACTCTTAGGATACGTGATTTTTCCGGATGAACAAACATGCTTCAATATCATACCCAAGCACTACCGCATGATCGCCTCATGGCTAGGGGAAACCTCAATAGTGTCAAAGCATGACAATCCACACCGCGATGCCATGAAGACTCCGGTCTCAGGATAATCACACAACTGCCACATACTGTGATACTTAATATAAGTGGGTCAGTCTAACATACGCATTCTCTAATACACGTCCACGTACAGTCCAAGTGTCTCTACACTTCGATAGACAAGATCTATCGCTATCTTCAAAAGATAGAAGACATCTAATACGTGCTAGTCCAATCGTACTATCAATGTCCTGTTTGAAAGTACATAAGACTAGAGACATTTAAGTATCAAACTTATTAAAGTTATTAAAAATCTCATCAACCATAATCACTATCATGGTTTCTCTATCATATTATAATACTAAGGACGTTACTATATATACAATAACATAATTGGTTCATAAAGATAAACTAAATATATAATAACAAAAGTGCCTTTTATTAATCATAATAAACTTATTACATGAACTAAATAGACTGTAAATGACCCGACCCGGTCGGATCCGGTCCAACCTGATTGGGTTTAGGACACCATTTCAACAGCAGTTTATGTGTATGCGGTATACACGCATTCCTTAGAAGCGTCGGCTGAGCTAGTATGTGGAGGCTATGGAGCTCTATCAGTTGCAGGTTATGGCCCAACATTTGGCAGACAGATGGGTGAAGCCGCTGGAGGGGGAGATAAAGGGTAACGTGGATGCGTCAGTCATTGAGGCAGGCGCGGATGTTGGAATCATTTTCCGTGACACTCACATGGTAGTTCTTCACTCTTTTGCGTATCATTTTGATCCAGAGGACCCGGTGGAGTTCATGGAGCTTAAAGCTATTTTCTTGGCTCTGGAAGAGGCGAGGCGTTTTGAAATTCAGAGACTAGTGGTGGAGAGAGTTTGGCGTGTGTTTCGCGTCTTCGAAGACCCGTGGAAGATTTTACAGCCCATGGTTGTTTAGTGTAGGACTGCTTGGCGATTTAACCTAGGTTTTCGTCTGTTTCCTTTACTTTTGTTCAGTGTGTGGGCAATGTCCCAGCGCATCTTTTAGCTAGACATGCTTTGTTAGTTGCTACTCGGGCATCTTGGGGCACCTCGCCCTATGATGACGTTTTGACTGCTTGTTTGGCGGACGTTGATTAATAAAATATCTTGGTTTCTCAACAAAAAAAGAACTGTTGTATTTGAAATAAACACACATATGAAGGAGAGAAATCAATGGTTTGACAATAACACTTTTGAATATATTTAATGCAATGTTGTTTTCACCCTCACCTCCTTAATAAATAAGGGTATATTCAAAAAAGCACATTAAGTAAAATTTTGGAAATGTAAGTACCACAAGTAAAAATGAATTTATAATCTTATCAACTACGATAGTTAAATAATAACAGAGAGAATAGATAAATCAGACCGCTATAAATATACATAAGTCGGGTGATGTTAATTTTATTAGATAAATCATACCACTATAAATACACATAAGTCGCGTTAGGTATTGTGTTATTTCATACAATTCCAATACTCATTTATAATGTTATATATGTTTTTGTGATAAGCAGAGATTTTAGTGCAATCATTGTTTCTTTTTTTTAAGAAAGATTCAACTTTATTTATCAGAGTGGGAAGTCCACAAAAAGTACAAATTTGTTCATGAAGCAAAAATGCCAGCAAAGAAAAACAGCAAATACACGGATTCTAAATTATCTATTCTCATCCCAAGATAGTCGGGGGTTACGAGCTCTCTTCTCAGATTTGGACGCTAGAATATGTGTTGGTGGACAATCAAGGTCGAGATCATGGTGCAGGTGATTCCGCCGAAACCAATTTGTGTAAACCGCTTCTCGAAAAAGGAAAGGCCAATGCTTCCCATAAGACTGATTTTGAATGTTCTCTTGTATCCAGTTTGTAGTCGGACTTGTATTGAAAAAATCACGCCATCTGTTGCGGGTGAGGAGGTGCTTTCATAGGGATTTCGCTCCCCAACAATCTCGGAGTGCATGGAGGGTGGTCTCCAAATGTTGATCACGTAGTGTGCATGTAGGAGTAGAGCTGACTTGCCTGTGATGGAGAAGAGATAAAGTTGGCAAAGCATTGTGGTTGGCTTGCCAAAGGAGAAAATTGAGTCTGGCCGGACCCGGAGTATGCCAAATTGCAGTCCAGTTTTGATCTCCATGGTCATTAGTAGTGCAATTGAGGAATCTATAGCCATATGCAACTGTATACTTATGTGTGTTGTTGTCCCTCCATATAATGTCATTATCACAAGTGTCAAGACCACCTTTGAAGGTCTAGGCAGTATGGCATATGTGCTTCCAAGTTGGGGAATCAGTAGGGTTCGGGGGCTCAAATGGGCTACCATATTTCATAATTAGAATCTTGACCCATAAAGCATGATCGTCTAAGAGGAGTTGCCAAACCAGCTTTCCCAAAAGGGCATAATTCATGTGTTGCATATTTTTGAAGCCTAACCCTCCAGCTTCCTTAGATTGACATAGAGTTTGCCATGAGAGAGAGTGCATCTTTTGTGAGCCTTCTTCTTCCCCCCAGAAGAATCTTTTATTGATTTTCTCAATATCCTAGAGGATCCCAATTGGTAGTTTTGTGGTTTGCATGGTGTAGTAAGGGTGGGTTGCAAAGGAGCTCTCGATAAGAATCATGTGGCCAGCTCGAGAGAGACTCTTCATTTTCCAGGTTGAAAGTTTCTTGTTCGTTTTATCAAGAATGTGGCGGTATTTATTCTTAGTCATCCTAGAATGGATCATAGGAACTCCCAAGTAAATGCCAAAGTTAGTTGTGCATTGCATCCCAAGGAGTTGGCTAATACGTTATTTAACATGTGTAGAGGTGTTCCTGGAGGCATGGAACTGGGACTTTTGAACACTGATTTTCTGCCCGGAGATAGCACAAAATTTATCTAGCACCTTTTTTTATAATGTCAGCCTGCTGTGTGGTAGCCTCTCCGAAGAGGATAAGATCGTCTCCAAAAAATAAATGGGATAACGGGGGACAATTGTTGCCAAGTTTGATGGGTTTCCACCTCCCAGCTTGTACTTCTGCGTGAATGAGGATACTCAGAACTTCCATGCAAAGATCAAACAAATACGGTGCTAGGGGATCCCCTTGTGAATGAGGATACTCGGAACTTCCATAAATTGCCAACTTTGATCAAACAAATACGGTGCTCAAATTGTAGGGTCGGTGAGTCCGTATCTTCGGGAAATGAAGGCATAATTCAAAGTGTGTTTAAACACCAAGAAGATTAACTCGATCTAAGTCGCGGGGGGTTAGAGTGATTAGTTAGATTGTTAGTAAAGCGGGATAATATATATATTTTTGGATCTAGCCAAGAATACTTTCTTGAATCAATATCTTTTTGTAGTTTGTCATTCCATAAGATTGCCAACTTTGAGGATCGATCATCCATTTTACCAAAAAGATTAACTAATTCGATTCATATCTTGGCTAGATATATTTTTAGCTTAACATCATTATTATAAGTAATATATAAATAAAAATAGAAATAATAAACATAATAACATTAGAATATATTACCGATTACAATTTGTTGAAGCGGGGTCGTTTCCACCGGATATAACATAACAAAGCTTCGAAATCAACAATCTTCGATAATTATTCCGCCATTACAACGATACTATAACTACTTTATTTATATATATAAAAACATATATATATATATATATATATATATATATATATATATATATATATATATATATATATATATATATATATATATATATTGACATATATATATATATATATGGGCCCAAGACAAAAAAAAGAAGAAGAAAGGAGATGAAAGAAGAGAGGAGAAGAAGATGGAAGGAGATGTTTATGAGATAGATATATATATATATATAAGGATATATATACATATATCTATCTAGTAAAACAAAATAAAATTAAGAAAGAGGAGAATAAAGCAACGCATGAAGAAGAAAGAAAATGGGATGGAGAAGAGAAGGGCAAAGAAAACTGATGAGAATGGCCATATTTATAGGCAACTTTGGATAGGCCGGATCGATCCGGGAAAGGGCCGGATCGATCCGGGAATAATAAAAATATTATCCCAGGCTTATCCTCTGCAAAATCATCATTATTTCGATTTTCTGTTACGCCAGATCGATCCGGGAAAAGGCCGGATCGATCCGGGACTGCCAGTTTTGAGCTGAAACTTGAAAAATTCATATCTTGAGTTGTAGACCTCCGATTGACGTGATTCAAAATGCGTTGGAAAGATCTTTCAAAGATCTACAATTTTCATGAAGGACTCTTCTTCAGAAAATGCCTTTTTGATGGGCCATTTGTTCGTCGAAGATATAATTCGATAATAGCATTACGAAACGTTGATCCACTTGAACTTTTAAGCTTGTGGCACATTCTTACACCCTTCAAAAGATATGTTTTAACTTCAAAAAGTGTCGTCACTCGGGGTTTTGGTTTATCATAAATCTGCAATAAAAATACTACAAATACCCGTGTAAATCTGATACGACACTCCGGTTACTAAACCGGTACAAAACTTATAAAAACTTATAAAAATACGATAATTTATATAATAACCACTATTTATATATTTGGATAAAATTAAGTAATTATTGACTTAAATTGGTACAATAATGCTCAAAGTGGTATCAATATTGGGGTAAAATGTCGTAATAATGATCATTAATTTGTCTCTCATCACAACTCCCCACTTAGCTTTTGGTCGTCCTCGAGCAAAACAAGCGATAAAACAAAATGAATGAGAGATAAATTCATGAAGATATAAGATATAAGGGACAACCGAGATGCCGCAACCATTGGAATTACAACCGGGCGTTAACCTCAATATAAATGTATAACGAGTGTGTGTGTGTGACAAGCCTTTTCAATTTCCACTATCCTCTCTTGAATAATTCAAGCAAACGCACAAATATCCATTCGACGATCCTAATGACTTTCCTAGGTATAGGCGATAACGAGTTCCACACAACGTCCTCCCGTGTACTTATTAGGATAATCCCTAAAGCATATCATTCAGTTTATACTGGGGATAGTCAGAAGATAACTAAATTTTCAACCATATTCTAATTTTTTTTTTCATATGTGTAGCATATGCCCTCATTCCCAGCAATAGGACGTTTCGTGATAACACCCTAGCTGGACTACTATCATCAGACAGTCAGGAGCTTTTAAACCTCATAGTGATATAGGACGTTTCGTGATAACGCCCTACTGCACTCAAATCATTGGTAGCTACAACCAACATATAGATAGTTCATCTTAATTTGGTATTCTTCTTTAACTTATATCCTTCCTATCACATTCAAACCTTCAGATATTCACAGTACACATTCAAAAGTTAGGTACTAAGTTACTGCAATTATCTATAGAATAACCACTAAGATACTGAATGGATACAGTTTAAAAATTTCCGCTTCAATATCAAAGGCTTTACGTGAAGGAATTCATGTTACACAAATATATTTCGAATTACAATGCACTTACGGTTCACGTTGGTTATACACATCCAAATTGATCATTATATCTTTGAATCCATGAAATATATACCTTATACAATTTATTTTAATCAACTAAATAATGCTCGAAAAAAATCAAAAACTAAGGGATTTATTGATACAAAATAAACATTAATTCCATTGCTAGACCAACGACTCCACTCCCCACTTACGAACTTACATTGTCCTCAATGTAAAGTGAGTGTAAATAAGTTGTTGGGAAAGCAATGATGCACTAAAACAAGTCAAAACAAATACTCGGATGATATTAAAGGCTGGGTGGGTGGGTTAAAGTTATGACCTCCTCAATTCCATAGTATTTGAACTAATACATGTCACACGTTATTTGAAATTTAAAACGACTAGATCATGAAATGTAACGTATGGCAAAGTATTAACTACGAGTCTTTTATACCCGGATCCTCAAGGGTTATTTCAAATCGTTCGAACAACCTAAGTCCAAGAAATGACGCATTTGAATTTTTCTCTTTTTTCTCCATCGGGATTTTCGGATAACCACCTAATCATTCCCTTTTTTAATGACATTCAAACATTCATCCTGAGACTTGGTGAAACAAAATGAAAATCAATCCGAAGTATTCGCAAAGTATCATCCAAAGTATGAGTAATTATTATATTTAACATTTTTGTGGGCTGCCTCCCGGTAGCGCTTTTGGTTAACGTCGTTTGCTCGACAAACTTAAGCAACTAATATAATATACTAAACTAAATGGGACACTTCTAACAATTACTCACCAAAGCATGTAACAATTAAACACATGAATCAACTAGAAATAAATGCTTAATGAGTAAATAGGAAGGATAGTACCCGTGATTTCACTATATTTATAGTCTATAGCTAGACTTTTCCTTGCTTCAGTTTTTAATGCACAGGTGGTGGGTCATCCTCACGCACCGCATCCGTCTTTAATACCGGTCTCCAACATAGAGCAGACAATTTCCACCAATCCAAGCGATTCTTGACCTTTTCCTTTGATTTTCGAGCCTTCGGTTTGTGAGCTTTTACATTATTGCTGAAGTCATCTTCTTCAATTACCTGCGTGTTAGTACGATCCACAGCAAAAGGACACAAAGGGTCCACACAAGAACAAGATTCTAGTGTAGTGCATGGATATTTCAATGAATTGTAAATGTTAAAGACAACGCGCTCATCATTAATTCCCAAACTAAGCTCTCCCTTATAAACATCAATGAAAGGGCTATTTAAGTGCCGAAAAGTGTCAAGAAAACGTGCATACTTCTTATCCAACTTCATCTTTTTCATTTCCTCTTTCGGGGAATGGGGGAGTAATTCAAAATCAATTAAAGTAGAGTTAGAATGTATACCTCCCTTACCCTTATCGTTAGACGAAGATGGTAAAGCTTCCTGGAATGATTGTGCCTTTTGAGGACACTGTGTGTCATCATTCTGTACCTTTTTCTTCAAAATATGCACTTGGATATGGTGCTTTGCCTATCGAGATTGAACCGAGGTGAATTTGGGTTGAGCCGGATAAGGTTCGGTTTGAATTGGCCCTTTCAAACTTGATTCCTTTTTAACTTTGCTCATTGGACAAGGTCCTTAGATCATTCAGTCTTGGATTTTTCAATATTCTAGGAACCTTGACCCATTCCTCATCCTCACTTTCAGGTTTAATATATCTGTTTTGTCTTAGGAAATCTTCAATAATGTCCTCTTCCTCTTTGGTGAATTCAGGTTCATCTTTAGATTCCACATTCTTTTCAAATTTACCATCTAAATCATCCTCTACTTCATTATTTCCGAAGTTTTATAATCCATTACTTCCACAGATTCTTCCACTTCTGGTAATAACAGTATTTACCTCTCCCGGGTTTCTTTCGGTATTACTTTGTAATCCTCCTGGGGGTCTACTGTTTTTACGTTTTCCTTCTATACTCAAGTGATATTCCATATTCCATATTGAAGCTTCTATAATTCTCATTCTGGTATCATGTCTACTCATGGAGGTTTTCAACGTACACATATCCTTAGTGACTATACCTATAGAAGTCATCATGGTTTCCATATTTTGAGCTTGAGTTGACATCATACCCATCAGATTTTCGATTAATTTCTCCCATTTATCAACTCCTTCAGGTTGAGTTGAACTTTGGGTGACTGGTATGCTTTGAGTGGTATGTTGTGGATATGGTCTAGGTAATGATTGTAGGTTCTGATTCGAGGTATCTCCTTGATAAACTTGATTATTATATGGATTTTCGTATTGAACTGGATACGGTGGTTGTCCTTGCTTACTAGGGGTTTCAGACCAACAAAAAGTAGGGTGATCTCTTCTAATAGCATTAAACGAGTTTGAATACGCGTTGTTCAAATTCCTATGCTGTTGTAAAAAACTCACCTTTTCCCTTGAATATCCTTCTGGTTCTTCCATCCCTAATGACATATTATCATGACTTGTGTATTCATTTGGTAAGATATTTTCTGAGTTTACAGTTTTACTGGCTAAGTAAGCCGTCAAATTTCCTACTCAAATTCTCCAAGTGTGCTAGGACTTCTGTATTCGATGTACTTTCTCTTGCAAATGCTACTTTTCTTGTGCTAGAACCGGTTTCCCACATTCGATTGTTTTTGGAAATATTTTCTATAGCATCGTGAACTATTTGGGCTTCACTCATCATTAACGAACCACCACATGCATGATCTACATCTGCACGCGAGTATTTTCTTAATTTACGACAGAAAAGTTGAATTTGCATATCTAAGGAATAACCATGATCGGGACAAGCTCTTAGTAGCTTTTTAAATCTTTCCCAAGCATTTCCAAACGTTTCTTCAGATCCTTGTCTAAAGTTAGCAATCTCGACTATTAATTCCAATTTTCTACCAGGAGTAAAATACTGCTTTAAGAAGTCGGTTTGAATATCCTCCCAACTAGTCAATGAATGATGTGGAAGTGACAGAAACCAATCTCGTGCTCTTCCTTTTAAAGAAAAAGGAAACATAGACATCCTCGTTAATTCCCGATGAGCACCATGACTTTTGGTCGTATTACACAATTCTTCGAAAAGATAGAGATGATGATGTGGATCCTCATCATCCTCTCCTAGAAATTGGGCTCTTGTGTCAATTAAACCAAAAAGATGAGATTTTATTTCGAAATTATTTGCTCCTTTATTGGGTAAACGAATTGGATTATTAATCGGTACCTTCTTACGGTCGATCACATATAGGTCTCGGGTTAGGGTCCGGTTTCGACGAGTATGCTTATTCCGATTCTGATTATTTCTATTATTCTGATTCTGGTTATTAGGTTGAGGTAAATTCTGATTAAGGTTTTGGCCATGCCCTTGAGCATGAGCAATCCCTTGTTCAGGTGTTTCACCAACGGTTTCGACCATTTTCGTAACTCGATTTGACAATTCTTGTGGAATAGAAAATATCGAATAGAAAATAACACGAAATCGATAAAAAAAACCACATTTTTTTTTCTCGGTAATTACCGACTCCACTTAGTATTTACCGAGTGTAAATTTTTTTTTTCTCGGTAATTACCGACTCCACTCGGTATTTACCGAGTGTAAATTTTTTTATTTTTTATTTTTATTTTTCGAAATTGGTATCTTACCAATAGGTAGGTACCAACAAAAATAAACGAACCGCGTTTACTTTCTACTATCGAAAATAGAAAATAACTCGAAATTAGTAGAAGAAGAAAATTGGTAACTAAAATAAGGTAGATACCAACGGAAAACAAAAATAGAAATGTGATAAGAAGAGTGTTGACTTATCCTCGAGAATTTTGAGCTAATACAAGTAGTAACCATAGACACAATGAATTAGCGTCGTGTCCCCGGCAACGGCGCCAGAAAGCTGACGGACTGTTTCTAGGCTATCAATCCTTACCGGCAGTGTACCGGGTCAAATTGTAGTGCTAGTCTGGTGAGTCAGGTCGTATCCTCAGGGAAATGAAGGCATAATTCAAAGTGTGTTTAAACACCAAGAAGCTATTATTAACTCGATCTAAGTCGCAGTTTTTACCATTTTCCTCGGGTTAGATAGTTAGATTAGTTAGATTGTTAGTAAAGTAGTAAATAAATATATAAATATAAAAATAGATAATATATATATTTTTGGATCTAGCCAAGAATACTTTACTGAATCAATATCTTTTTGTAGTGAAATTGAATGAGACAGATCTTTTCCTTGATGCAAGGAGGTCAATTATGTATGAACCGGTGTACTCCTAAGCTAGACAACTCCTCCTTACACGAGCGTATGAAACTGTCATATGTCTCATTTAACTATCCTACGTCATCCAAAAGATCGGGTCACTACCGTTTTGTCATGCGGTCAATATTTTAAAATCTTCATAAAAATAGATAAATTGACGTAATTAGATCTCGAGCACAAATTTTAATAAGATTTGTTTTTCTAGGACAAATCTGCCCCCGGGTAGGAAATCGGATTCCGTTGTCACGTTTTCACTCGGCTAATTTTACCCTCCGGTCTTTCTATCCGTACATTTAAGTGTAAATAGAAAGAGATTCATTATAATTGGTTTTAATCATTATTATCAGAGTCGATCATCCATTTTACCAAAAAGATTAACTAATTCAGATTCATATCTTGGCTAGATATATTTTTAGCTTAACATCATTATTATAAGTAATATATAAATAAAAATAGAAATAATAAACATAATAACATTAGAATATATTACCGATTACAACTGTTGAAGCGGGGTCGTTTCCACCGGATATAACATAACAAAGCTTCGAAATCAACAATCTTCGATAATTATTCCGCCATTACAATGATACTATAACTACTTTATTTATATATATAAAAACATATACATATATATATATACATTGACATATATATATATATGGGTCCAAGACAAAAAAAAGAAGAAGAAAGGAGATGAAAGAAGAGAGGAGAAGAAGATGGAAGGAGATGTTTATGAGATAGATATATATATATATATATATATATATATATAAGGATATATATACATATATCTATCTAGTAAAACAAAATAAAATTAAGAAAGAGGAGAAGAAAGCAACGCTTGAAGAAGAAAGAAAATGGGATGGAGAAGAGAAGGGCAAAGAAAACTGATGAGAATGGCCATATTTATAGGCGACTTTGGATAGGCCGGATCGATCCGGGAAAGGGCCGGATCGATCCGGGAATAATAAAAAATATTATCCCAGGCTTTTCCTCTGAAAAATCATCATTATGTCGATTTTCTGTTACGCCGGATCGATCCGGGAAAAGGCCGGATCGATCCGGGACTGCCAGTTTTGAGCTGAAACTTGAAAAATTCATATCTTGAGTTGTAGACCTCCGATTGACGTGATTCAAAATGAGTTGGAAAGCTCTTTCAAAGATCTACAACTTTCATGAATCAAGATCGAAGGCCAAACATGATTAATTGAGTGAACTTCTCAAACAATCCCACCGTATACAGAATCTTCTCTAGAAACTCCCAATTGACTTTTTCATAGGCTTTCTCAAGGTCAATTTTCACCATCATTTTTCCTTTTTTGCCTTTCAGGTTCTTGAGGTGATGGAGGACTTCCTGGGCAATGATGGTGTTCCCAGTGGTTCCCCTACCCGGGATAAAGACGGATTGTGTTCTGCTTATCAACTTACCAATAATAGATTGGAATCGGATGGCAATGACTTTGGTGATGATTTTGGTACGTACATTTGACAAGGCAATGGGTCTAAACTAAGACACTCTCTCAGGGGGATTGACTTTGGAGAGAAGGGAAATCCAAGTCTCATTAAGCTTAGTATCAAAAGCGCCAGTATTGAAAGCATCAAGGACAAATTTAAGAATAAATGGACTTACAATTGGCCAATATTTCTTCAAGAAGCTTTCAGGAATACCATCAGGGCCAGGTGATTTGTAGTTTCCCATTTGGAAGAGAGCATCTTCAACCTCCTTTTCAGAGACTTGTCTATTCATCCATTGTGCATCAGATCTTGATAGGGTAGGTAGTTGGAGGTTTGTGTCCCAGTTCATCTCGGTTGGTTCTGCACTGAAAAGGTTCTGATAATAGGTAGTGATTAGCTTTTCAATCTGCCCCACATCATAGGTCCACTGGTTTTGGTCATTTTTAAGGCAAGTGGTTTTTTTTTTTTTTTTTTTCGCTGACGTTTAAGAGTAGCCATATGATATAAATGGGTATTACGATCCCCTTCCGCCATCCACTTCAATTGAGACCTTTGGTGCCAATAAATATCTTCTTGTTCTAGGATTTCATCCAGTTCTTGCCGCAAATTATCGTGGATTTGAGAGAAACGTAGAAGGTGTTGTTTCCATGGCCTTTTTCTATACCATCCAATCTGATTTGGCATTTCAGTTTTCTGTGGAATATGTTCCCAAAGACTTGCTTATTCCAAGCTTTTGCTGCATTAGTAAAGTGGAATATTGTTTCTGAGAGGGTATCTTTGTCAGTCCAGGTGTGTGAGACGAAGTCCTCGAAGTCCTTGTGTTCCATCCATGCTCTCTGAAAGTAAAAAGAGTTCTGAGATTTCTGTTTTGAGAAGACCAACTCAGTGTCCAGGTAGATAGGGTTGTGGTCAGAGTCAGTTCCCGGGAGGTGTCTCACAATTGCCTTATCACATCTCTCCATCCATTTTGTATTGCACCAGACTTGATCAAGGCGTTGTAAGATTTTTCTGTTGTAATGAGTTGTGCCAAGCCATGTAAATCTAGAGCCTTGAAATGGAACTTCCATCAGATTACAATTTTGGGTCATAAGTCAAAGTTTCGTTGTTTCTACTCAAGCGAGACTCGAGTTTTTTTAACGCTTATCATAAAAGTATGTATACACATTACTCCCCAGTGTCTATTTAACCGTCGTAGTTACAAAAAATATAAATTTATTTTTATCTGTCGTAGTTTTATTTTCAAAATATTATTTATTGTATTTTTTTTAAATTTATCATTATTTATTAAAGGACGGGAGATTGAGAACAATATACCTTAATTATATTTAATGCCTGTTTTTTTTACGTTATGAAAGTTAAATAGGACACATCCCATTGGCCATAACAATCGAACTCAACTTTTTTTTTTTTTATTATTATTAAAGTTAGTTGAGTAATGCTAGTACTTTTATTTTATTTTAAAAGTGATTCATTCTTATTACCATATCCACTTGCATAAACCAAGATGCTCTCTGCTTGTGTGATGATACAAACCACCAAATTTTCATAATGCATGCTAGTCAAAAGTCCGTGTATAATGTAGTGTGATGTATTTCAAAAAAAATTACAAATGTTCAAAAAAGGGTTAAACGTGATATATATATATATATAGGTGTGTGTTTTTTTTTTAAATGTTGAAAAGGACAAGTTTGAGAGTTATATGAGCATTCATTCATGACATATAGTTAAAAGACCTTGTTTAATAAATAAAAAATTATTGTGTAGTGTCTAAAATACTCATGTTTTTAAAATGCACATCTTTTACTCTACAAATACTTCACCCGTTCTATATACAGTAAAACCTCTATAAATTAATAATGTTGGGACCGGGATATTTTATTAATTTAGCGAGATATTATTATATCGATAAATTAATAATTTATTAATTTAAAGAGGTTTTACGTATAACCTTTAAATTTCCAAGTCCAATGTACTAGTTTCAATGTATATTAGTTAGAGATGAAAAATAAATTACAAAAACAAGTTCCAAGGCACATTCTATGAATGCACATTCACAAATTATTTGAATTGCAAGCGGCTACAACTCTTCACAACTTTTTGTTGCAATACGAGAAGACAATTCCCCAACTCTTAAGTGCAATGAGGAGATTTAAAGATGAACTCAATATAGATTTGAAGTTCAATAAAAAACAAGTATTATAGATTCATTTTTTACTAGATAATCTTAGAATTTGGAATCTTTTAGTACATACATAATTATTAATTTATAGTTTCGTTGGGACCAATATATATACACTGTTGGGATTTCAAAAAAGTTATTATCTTATTATTTTATCGATTGGGGTCCAATTTTGTACTTAGTCCCAAGTTGACCGGACAAATTATTAATTTTATCGAGGTTATTAATTTATCGAGTATTAATTTATAGAGGTTTTATTGTATCGTTAAATTGAACACGTAGCCAACAATGAAATTATCGTCTCTTAGGCCACAAACACCATGACCAAATCCATAACAATGTCGTCCGTCGTTGGGGACGACAGGATTTCCGGTGCCATTGGTGCAAAGGTGAAGGGAAATCAGCGATGCGGGCATTTGGGTTCCCAGATTTCCGATGAAGGGTTGCTTCCAAATGGGCTAGGCTAAACCTTTCGATCGTTTTTATTTCACTTAGGTGGAGTGACATTGTATATGCAGTAACAATTGATTTGGTATTCATAAATTGTCGATGAAGATGTAGTGTAAGGTGCATGTTATTTTAGATATCACTGCGCAATGTTACTGCTTGTGTATTGACAACATGCAGTAACTGTTAGGAGTATCCGGGAAAGACAATTTTTGTAAATGTTTTAATTTTTATATATATATATATATATATATATATATATCTTATTATTTGATTTATATATATTATAAATAATACATCTTATTATTTGAAAACCTTATAAATAATATCAAAACTCTTTGTATCCATTTAACTTAGTGTGTGTCACACGTGATAATTAATTTTATAGTGATACACTTTAATTGTTAGACCCTGGTGAATTTAATCAAAGTATGAGGTCTATTAATTAAACCACCATTAATGCACACAGAACTCTTTATGGTGTGATCGTTTTATCTGGACCGTCAATATTGATTTTTAAATGGGGTATTTATATATGATGTAGTCATATATGACCAAACCGATTTAATCTGCATTTCTTATACGATTCCGTGATTGAGAAATCTTATTAAGTCACAAGATGTCATATATATATTAAACTTAATTCTGAAGTGATTGCAGACTCCTACTTGTTTCAAGGTAGGGTTTGATGTGTTCGTTAAGAATTGATAAATGACACGGTCCGAATCACTTTCACATTGGCACTATTCGAGAATGAGTAGCTGAATGTGTGTTTCATAGATACATAATACATTCCTTCCCGTGGGAAGTAGAAAGACAATCATCTTATTTGTTAATCTAAGACCTTGATCGATCGACGGAGTTCGTATTGGTTATGAACTAATTGATCACTAGTGAGTTAATTGTAAATAAGGATAAGATGATGAAAAGGTTTACAGAAACTTTCATATTTCATTATGGATACTCTATGGAGGGTTAGATTTATATAATGATTATATAAATTGACACTTATTGACTCGACATATTGAGAATAAGTTATATCTATAATCGATAGAGTTTAGTTTTGGATTTATGGTGACGTAATTCCGGAATTAATAAGTTGAGTAGAAATATTTTGTTTGATAAATATTTTATTCAAGTTATTGGATGTGTTATAGGTTCATGATCCCCGGATTGACTCCTAACATGCGAGTGAATTCTCGTATTTCGATAATAAAATTAAACAGTTGGTCTATTTAATAAATAAGTGAAATATTTTTTATTGTCGAATAATATGTAATATATAAAAGTCATTTTCTATTATCCAATCGAACAATAATGTTGGCGCCACATGTGAATAAGTGTAGGAAAATAAATTTTCTCTTAATTATTTCATATAGGTAAATCATCTCTTGTTTTTTTTTTTGGTGACAAATCATCTATTGGTTGAATGATTGCATAAATAAGAAATTAAATCTTTAATTGGTTGGATGATTCCAATAATAAGGAAGTAATTTTCTTATTGGTTGGATGACAAAATAAAAAGAAAGAAATTTTCTTATTGGTTGGATGACATAAGAATTAAGTTTTGTGATTGGTTAAGGATTTCTATTTTGTAAAGGAAAAGAAATCTTGTGTATATGGTAAACTCTCAAACTCTTGGTTATTACTCTATATAAAGGGAGTTTCTCTCAATACATAATAAGAAATCATATGCACCACTTTTGTGAGAAAAGAGAGAAATTAGGTTTTCTTGTCTTAGCCATTGGGAGAAGAAAACTAAAGTTTTTCTTGGAGGCATACTCGAGGAGGTTCAAATGAGAGATCGACGTCCATCAGTCTTTGCTTGGAGATAAAACCCGGAAGATCAAGGCATCTCATTGGTTGGCTAACATCTCTAGACCTTCTTATAGATAGTTTGAACTAATTAACCGTGTGTTTCAAGTCGTGGTAAAATCGAAAATGAATTAGTAATTCAGAATTTCCGCAGCATATGATCTAGCGTCTCGATCGGTGTTGTAAACCTTGTTGGTCCTAGAGAAAGGCAAGCACAAAGGTCAGAGGGGGGGGGGGATGACCTTGTTCACTATTTTTCAAAATTACTTTGAAAAGGTGTTATGCAACAGAGTGCCTTTCTATACTTAAATATGTTTTTCAAAGAATGAAGATCACACACACAAGACAAGTAAAATGCAGAAAGTAAATTGCAGAAGATAAATGCATAAAGTAAAGAACACAAAACATATAGAGGTTCAAGGTGATGTAATCCCTTAATCGCCTCTTATCCTATGATGATTGGAGAAATTCACTATCGTTGTTGTTACACCAATACAATAGTGTTGATTGTCCTTGGCAACGCCCAGTTGCTTCACAATTTGAGTAATCACTCCCTGACAGTCTCCAACTGCTTCAGTTACTCTACACATGTATAACACAACTTGCAGTTCTTTGATAGAGGATTTTTGTGTCAACTGCCTCAGTCCTTCAAAGCCCTCAGTTCTTCAATGATTAAGAATCCCCTTCGAGATTAGTGGGTTTGAATCAAAGTGATTCAAGGATTTCAAGCTCAGACTTGATGTATATCTATTTAGCTCCTTATGATTTCGGATACTTGAATATTCTGGATATTTCTTTGAAGTTCAAGAACTAAGATTTTGCTAGATCAGAGTTTTTACGTTTTTGCCTTGTGTGTTCTTGTTGTCGATTTTCTGATCAAGTCCTCTATTTATAACCTTGAACTCCCGATTCAAAATTATCCGTCCATCGGTGCTAAATCAATGTCCTTGATTCTTCCTGATTTGATTCTCATGATTTCTGTCTCTGATTTAATTTTCCTAAGGTTCTCCATGATTTGCATCCTTGATTTCTTCTGAATTAATTGGAATGTCGTTCCATAATTCTCCATGCGATTTTCTGAAATTCTTCATCAGTGAAATGAACTTGACTGATAATTTCTCTTCTGGTTTAACATCGTTGAACTTTAGTCCGCTGATTTGATTTTTCTTTCTCTGATCCTTGATTTTGGGTGAGATCATAGTACACCATATTTAAGAAACATATTTCATCACATTTCTAATTACACTTAGGTTTATTCAAGGTCATCAAAGACTTCCACAATTAAGCCTAGCCCAACTTCGGACATTCATTTACCCAGCCTGGCATTAGAAAACCTCATTTGCCCGAGCCTTTAAAAACCTCCATAACCCTGAAGACCCGAATAACCTTCTCATTTGTCATCCGTTCCCAAACCCTAACATCTTTCTCTCTGTCGTTTTCCTTCGAACTCAATACTGATTCTGAAATTCCCTCTATTGAATGCTATATCCCACAAAATCTGCAATCTTGCTTAATCTTCTTCCAATTATGATACCTTTCGAGGATTGTTTGTTGATTCGCAACACATTTCTGAACAAAAATGTGAGGGCTCAGCTTTGAATTCGAAACGGTGACATCTTTTCATTTACTGCTGTGATTCATTCCTTTTATGTGATTTATTCGTTTGTCTACACTATTTGTGTTGATTACTTGCAGATACACTGATTTGAATTGTTCATCTGCCTTGTTCGAAGTCAACATGCCAAATAAGGGATGCAGATTTCTCGGAGGTCTGTTCGAAGATGTAAAGGATCGAACTTTCAGCTCAGATGCATTTCAGCACGTGGAAATTGTGAAAGATTCAACCTTTGGGTCAAATCCTTGACCTATGTGCAAAAATTAAAGTTGCAGCGTTCAGAATCCTATTGTTCACACTATGGCCTTCTAAGGGCATTTGTAGTTGAAGCCCTATACGGTTCTCTAACCCTAAAGTAAAGATAAAAAGTGGAATTTTCCCTCAAATACCTCCATAGCAGAAGCCTCATCCTATCCGTATTTTAGAGTCAATGAACAGTGTATACTCATTTGTGCAGCTCTGTCCGTATTTTAAAGCACTATCTCTATTTTAATGGTATACATGGTATAAAGATAGGGATATGGATGCTGTTGTGGAGTTTTTGAATTGAGATGTTGTAAAATAGGGATATGTATTATTTTATATTATTTTAGGAATAAAAAATAGGGATTCTGGTGTGAATGCCCTAACCCGAGTTCCAAGGCGGGTTAGCTCTGGTAAATCGGCTAAACCTTTCTTTGGTCCATCGAGTCAGACTGAGAGCATTGTGCTCTATAAAGTCTCGGTTTGAGTCTCGGCCTGAGAACCATTTTTGGTTCAATGATGGTCAATTTTCGCCCATGACCCCTTAATTACCCGGTGGGTTTGTTTAAACCATCTAGGCACAAATTGACAGCCAATTCAGAGATGACCTTTTGCTTTTTGTTCATCTTATGAGCCTTAAATTTTAGGTCAATGATTAGCCCATGTATGTTTATGCAACCATTTTGGGTTAATTATGTTAGGTGTAGTGTCCGAAAGTCGATTTTTATAATTGTTTTTATGTTTAACAAATGACAGAATTATTATCATCTTATTATTTGTTTTGTGTTTATATATTATACACCGCTGAAAACCCTAAGTTGTATCATATTAGTGTGTGTCACACGTGAGGATTAAGTTTATGGTGATACACTTGAACTGTTAGTCCGTGGTGAACTTAATCAATGTATGGGGTCTATTGATTAAACCACCATTAATGCGCCCAGAACGCTTTAAGGTGTGACCGTTGATATTGGTTATCTAGGTGGGGCATTTATATATGATGTAGTCATATAGGACTAGACCGATTTAATCTGCATTTCTCATATAATTCCGTGATTAACCTTAATCCTGAAGTGATTGCAGACTCTTTCTTGTTTCAAGATAGGGTTAGATGTTTTTGTTAAGGATTGTTAAGAGGCACGGTCTGAATCACTTTCACGTCAGCACTTTTCGGTAATGAGTAGCGAGTGTGTGTCTCACAGATATGGAATCCAAACTGCGGGAAGTAGAAAGACAATCCCCTTATTTGTTAATCCTAAAACCTGATCGATCGGCCGAGTTCATATTGGTCATGAGCTAATTGATTACTAGTAGGTTAATGGTAAATAAGGATAAGATGTAATGAAGAAGGTTTACGGAAACATTTCCGCTTCATTACGGATAGTCTATGGATGGTTAATTTGTATGTAATGATTATATCAGTGGACACTTATTGACTCGACTTTATTAGAATAAGTTATATATCTATAATGATAGAGTTCAGTTTCGGATTTCTGGTGGCGTAATTCTGGAATTAATAAGTTGAATAGAAATATTATGTTCGAAGAACGTTTTATTCAGTTTATTGTAGCTGCTGGTTATAGAGTCATGATCCCCGGGTTGGATCCTAACACGTGAGTGAATTCCCGTATTGTGGAACCTCGAGAATAAATTAAATAGTTGGTCTATTTAATGAATATATGAAATATTATTTATCTAGTAAATAATATGTAAAATTGAAAAAACTTTTTCTATTATTCCCATGGCATAAATGGCGCCACGTGTGGGAAAATTGGGAGAAGAAATTTTTCTGGATTATATCAAAAGTGTAATTAATTATTTATTTGTTAAATAATTAATGGATCAAATAAGATATTGATTTTATAATTATTATCTCATTTATGGTGATTATCTTTTATTTATGGTAAATATCTTTTTCTTTGGGAAAAAGATAATTGTCTCGTGAAAGGGACAAGCTCTCTCTTGTCTATTTATTTCCTATATAAAGAGAGTTTCTCCCAACACAATATACAGACAAATCCGCGTCACTTACATAGAAAAAGGAGAGAAAAATCAATTTCTTGTCTTAGTCATTGGGAGAAGAAAAATTCAAGGAGGCTCCACTACGAGGATCGACGTCCACCAGTCGTCACTTGGAGATACAATCCGGAAGACTGCGGCTTCTCTTCGGTTGGGTAAATCTTCAACCTTATTGTAGTTTAGATTAATTAATTATGTGTTTCATATCATGGTAAAACCGTAAGCGATTTGATTCGTTGCTTCTGATGTGCATGATCGAGTGTCTCGATTGGTGCTGTGAATCAGATATTACGATTCGAAAAAAGGGGAAAAATTACTCCCACATTTGCGAGCACCACTCTTGCAGTTGCGGCGCCGGAAATTTTTTCCGGATCCGGTTTTTCCTACGTTTCGGATCCTGATTCGGGTTTCTACATATCTAGCAAATTATTGATTAGTCCAGGTCAAATCTAGTTCTAGGGGATGTCTAATTGAGTGAGTGCTCCCCACAGTGTTAGTCCCTGATTCGGTTTGGCCTAAATTAATCCGGTTCAAGTGTTTTCACAGCCTAAAATCTCCTATTATGGACTGCTTAGTGGCTAACCGGAGTGGCAATGTGAACAACTTAACCAAAAGCAAAACTTGCCAAACTGAATTGTAACATGTAAGTCAATCACTGCCTCAGATTTTTGAATTCAAAATGATCCCCCCAATTTTAGAGTCATGTGTCTTGAAGGTTCCTCATACCTTCTGGCTATAAATAGGCCAGTAAAGTGATAAGGATTGCAACAACTCGAGGCATTTTCTTCTTGAGCAATCCCACATCCATAAAACACTTTCACTTTCTTTTTCTGGTTCAGTTCGGTTTTGCTTTAGCACTGCCCAGAAGTTGAAGCTCTGGGCTTTGTAATCTGGTTGGTTGTCCAAGCATTCAGTTTGGGTATTATTTATTGACTGGATCATCTGGTCGATAGCTTCAACAGAACTCTTGAACTGAGGTTTTTGTTGTTCCTTGAGTGAGGTAATACATTAACTCGGTTTAGCTTTAATATTATGTGTTTTTAGGAGTGTTTAGTTGCTTGTTGAAGTACACTTACAATAGTCTCATAGATACTGGTTTGTGTTTTTGCTTCTGAGTGTGTTCCTTTGTTTGTGAAAATCTTGATTTCTATATTTTTCTGAGTTACCCTTGTAAGGAGTCAATTCAAGGATCATTTGGTCTGAAGTTCCAAGGTGATTCTCCTAGTGAGGTTAGTGAATTGATTCTTGACTGTCAGTGGCATTTCAGAAAAGGACATTAAGTCTTGATTTTCCCTTTGACAGAAGTCCTTGCTGATTTTATTGTCTGTGTGCTTGTATGAATCAGTAGTGTTTTGTTAAGTCTTCAAGTTGATTCCCTTCAAGGTGGTGGTTACAATACACTTTGGTCTGAAGGACCGACAATGTATGCCTAGTGGTTTTGGCAAGTAGACCTGCACCCTACATAAGAGTCTTTAATCAGTTGATTATCAAGAACATCACTGTTTGTGTTGTTTCCCCCGTTAAAATGCTGGTTCGTTGATCATCAGCATACCTTTTAGAGTTGTTGTTAATCAACATTGGAACACCCATTGTGTGTTCATCAGTCTGCAGTCATGTCCTATATTGTTGAGTCTGTGCCTGCATCTGCTGATCCTGTTTGCTGAGCTTGCTGATTTGAACACCTTGTAATAGAGTAGATTTTATCCTCTTCGTGAACCGAACATTGTACTCAATGTGTACAAGATCCGGCCTGATAATCTTGGTGATTCACCTAGAATATCATCCTTGACTCTTGACTGAGAGTTCAGCTCTGAACTTGTTCACATTTACTGAATATGTACTTATATTGAATCTACTAAGGTTGTATATATTGTGTAAATTTTAGTAGCTTGCTGTTGTCTTTTGTACCTGCTTAGTTGAATAAGTGAACCACTGTTTTGTATTGAAACTATCTATTTTATTCACTCATCAGTACAACGCCTTCTTTGTTTATTGTTTCCAGTTTTAGTCCCATTCTAAATCTCCCATATACAATGAACTGTACCTGCACTTGATCTCTCACTAAATTAATGTGTTGTTGTGCAATCTGTAAATCAAACTTAAGTGATAAACTTGACTTAGGTTTTATAAGTTAATCTTATTATAATTTAGTGTAATTTCAGCTTCCAAATTACATCTAAGTGTGATTATCTTTTTGGTATACTCTGATTTGTGAAGCTTCTTTGCCTGCATAATTGATTTAATTGTATAATTTTAGAAAAAAGTTTTAAAAGGCTAAAAAAATCCCCACACTCTATTCACCTCCTTTTAGAGTGTGTCTGCGCATAGAACCAACATGGTCCCTCCACCTTCTGCTCGGCCGATTCTAGATCTGGTCGATACTCCACTGAGCTAACCTATCAGGCTACTATTACAGTGCTTAGTCTAATAAACCTATACATGACCATACTTCTAGTAAGCCTATACAAATAATCATTTCTAGACTCAGTCAGACTTTTATAATAGTTGGTCAGGCCATCATCAAAACTGAAATAATCCTAACAATTTCCCTTTTTCATGATGTCAAAACCCTCATAAGCTTGAAAAAGTGAAACAAGAAATAGATAACCAGACTTCACTGTATTGATGACGGTCAAATTATATCCGTAAAAGTCATCAATGTTGATCTTAAATCGAGATTAATAATGTATATTTCATATTAAATCACTAGTTTATATTTATTATTTAATGCTAAGTGATTATTAATATGATATTTGGTATTTAGCTGTTTTTATTATTAAAAGACCGATTTATTGTGCGATAAATGCTGATTTCGTAGATCGTGATAAATCGGGAGGATAAATGTCATTCAATCAATGGATCTCAAGATAATAAGGAAGAAAATCGGAGAATTAATCAAGAGATAAATTAGAGAAATCAGATCAACACGAAAGCGTGCAGTGGGGAACAAGATAGACCAGAAAAAGGCTCGGTCGACCGAGCCCTATCATTCGGTCGACCGAGTATGTCGGTTCGGTCACTCATGGGATTTTTGCGTGTATATCTTCTAGATCCTCCCTAGGTCGGTTACAGCCTCTATATAAGCAGCAGCTACGAAATTTATAATATATATCATTGAACTATTACATTACACAACCAAATACATAATTTTGATTGAAGGTTTTTCAGCAATTTAGGGGCTTCAATATGTAAGCCTTTATTTTCTGTCTTCTTTATTTTAAGTAATTAGTCCCCCCAATTATGCTTTATCGTTTGAGTTAGTTAATCATAGCTAGATGATGTAGATCTAGGCTAAGATGTTAGGAAGGTGGCGATACCTTGTCTATGAGGATCCCATAACCTACGTCATACACTTAGTATTTATTCATGAATCTACTTGATTTAATTAATGCGTATCTATGTTAGTTTATATGAATACTGTGCGAATTACTGTTTAATCTGTTCTGTATGATGAAACGTTGAGAGATATATTCTAAGATGTATTCTGGGTTGAAATCGTTCGGGTGACCGAAAGGTGTCATTCGGTCGACCGAGGCCTTACACTCGGTCGACCGAGCCCTGTTTCATCAGTTATTTCTGCCACGTCTTTATGGTAGGTTTAGCCTAGTTGAATTTATTATCTCAGTAGGTATGGCTATGGCTACGTTACTCGCTTAGTTTAATTAAAATGTGTAAAAAGGAAATACCAATATAAAACTCTTAGGTAGGCTTATGAATTGCTCTTCACGGACGTTCAACGTTATCTAGGTAGGTTTATAGTTGGGGATTGCTAGCACCTGATTATACATGCGTCGTAGATTAGCATGAGACTATAACTTGGTAATTGCTAGTTGGACGAGAGCTTGAGTAATCGTTTAGGAAGTACGCCTAACCATAGGAATGTTGCCTAGACGAGGTGTACGATTAATATCGGCATCCTTAGTGTCGTAAGCGTGCAAGTTATATGAGATGGATACCCAAAAGGTGAAGTCACGTAATGTAGCACAGTGATCTAGCAACCTAACCGGTGCTAAGTCAAGTTAAAGAGGATGACTCCCGTAGCCAATCTAAGATAGATACAAACGGATTGACGAGTTAATAAGTTCGGTTTATTATATAAATTATCTAGGTCCAAACGATAAAGACTATAATTGGGGAGGTTAATTACGTTGTGTCGAGTCGTGTCTTTACCTTTCTTGTCTTATGTTGGTCGTAGACCGCCTCTATGTCCTCGACATGTTTAATTAATTGTTTGTATATAAGATGATCCACAATTGGTTCCCTGTGGGATCGACCTTGATTCACTATAGCTATACTACGATGGGCCTAGTCCTCTTGCTAGTATTGGTTTATGGTGGTCAAGTATATTATAACCTGATTGACCCCGATCAAGTTTTTGGCGCCGTTGCCGGGGAACCAACGGTCAATTTTATATATAAATAAATTTTTATTCATGTCGAGTTTTCTGTTTTAGAGTCTGTTTTTACGTTTTTGAGTCCCTTCGCGGTTTGTCTCGCTCTTCGTGTAAAAATTGTAAAAATTCCGAATCTGGAACAATTGGTTTCGCTCCCGAAAGAAGATCGCCTCTCGTTGCCGGCGAGCCCGGTTCTATTTTCTCGGGACTTCGCGTGTCCGTTTATCCCCGTATGTTTAATCCGTAGGTCCGATAGCGACATGGGAAACCGTTAAAATCGTTAAAATCGAGTCTACGGTCTACGTCTAAGACGGGAAAAGCGATTGTTTTTCTTTCATTCGTTTGCGAAACCGTGGGAAGCAATAATCGAGTCAATAATTTTTTGCGGGCGTTGAGAAAATAACCCACATTCTCAAACAAACATGTGGAGCTACGAATCTAAGATGGGAAAAGCGATGGAAGCAATACCTTTTGTACCGGAACAAAACCACACCTTTCTTTGAGCCCGGCCCCGGTTTTGAAGCATGGGACACAACAAATAATCAACTCATGACCATCCTCACGAGGTCAATGACAAAAGAGATAAGTGAAAACTTTATGATGTATGATCTTACGGGATAATGCCGGAGATCTTTACTCGAGAAGGATAATACATACGAGGTATATGAACTAGAAGCTCGATTCAAACTTGCGAGGCAAGGGGATATGTACGTAACTCAATATTTCAATCAACTATCTAAGGCTTGGCAACACTTAGATATGTTAGAAACTCACTCTTGGAATGATGTCAAGGATCTTGCTCTTTATAAAGACATCATAGAAAAGAAGAGAGTATTCGGGTTCCTCAATGTTGGGATGAATCCTACTCTTGATGATGTTAGAGGAAGAATTCTTGCCACCAAACCTCTTCCAAATCTCAAATCCATGTTTGCTTGAGGTCAAACATGAAGAAAATAGGAGAAAAGTCATGCTTCGAAATCCCCCATTGACAACCCTCTTTGAAGGTGCGCCTGTATTTGCATCGGGAAAGGCTGGCGAGGTTCTTTGAGACATACAAGAAGCCTGCGAGCGAAAGCTGAAAAGCGTTACGTGATCACGCAAACGCACAAATCACACCAAGGACAACTTAAAGCCTAACTCCTCAAAAACCTATCGAAGGCGGACACATCGGTGAGGAGGAGAATGACAACCGGATGAATGCTCGGTTGCGCATTCAAAGCCTTCTGAATCAACAAAAGGAAGGTAGTCACTCTACCGATGTTGCTACTCATACTCATACAGGTAAATTCTACTCTTCCCTTAGCAATGAAACATGGATTGTTGATTACGGGGCATCCTCCCATATATTTGGTAATAAAAACCTTATAACCAACTATATGCCTTGTCACCAAATTCATAACATTAAAGCTGCCGATGGATCTATCTCTCGTGCAAAAGGTGTTGGAAATGTTAAACTCACTAATAAGATATGCCTACGGGATGTCCTATTTGTTCCAAACTTAGGCGCAATCTTATATCTGTCGGTAGACTCACTTTTTGAATTGAATTTTGTTTTTAAGGAAAATCGGTGCACATTCCAGGGATCCTACTTCACGGGAAGTGATTGGGAAGGTTAAACCTTGCGGCTTGGATTGTTTACGGTCAACCCGGTGACCGAAGGCGAATGCCTCGGCCACTGCTCCCGGACACTTTAGACAATATCATGTTATGGCATTATAGATTAGGACATCCAAGTTTTGGTTACTTAAAATCTTTAACTCTTTGAATTGTTTAAAGGATGTAATGCGAATGACCTTCAATGTGATATTTGTCAATTTGCTAAACTTACAAAATCGAGTGTATGCTAAGTTACCTCATTTGCATTCCTCACCCTTCACCTTAATACACGGTGATGTGTGGGGACCCTACGGGGTGAAAAGTTTTTTCACGTTATTTTTGCGTAAACCGGGGAAGCAATAATCGAGTCAATAATTTTTCGCGGGCGTTGAGAAAATAACCCAACTTCACCAAAAACATGTGGAGCTACGAATCTAAGATGGGAAAAGCGATGGAAGCAATACCTTTAAAGCACGAAGATGGCTCCGAAAAAAATTTAAAGGCTTAAATTCTTCGTGGTACAATGTTGAAGGCAAGGTACTACCTTTTTTTTTTGCTTATGTTTTACTACCTTTTGGTTTTTTGAGCATAAGTTAGCCTATACATGAACCTTAGTATGAATCTTAGCCCGGAGTTGGTTTGTAAGATTAATTTTATTAGTGTGGAAGGTTCTGCCCCAAATCTGTCTCATCTAGAGGGTGTAAGGAAACATGTAGTCGTTGAAAGGAAGCGAAATAAAGAGTTCCTCGTAGTTCGTTAAAATCTCTTTGTCCTATGCATGGGATTGCTTCTACTGCCATGGGAGCAACAAATTGTGTAGTTTAAGCATTCACAAT
The DNA here is from genome assembly GCA_036785695.1 of Gentiana straminea. Classification (NCBI taxonomy): domain Eukaryota; kingdom Viridiplantae; phylum Streptophyta; class Magnoliopsida; order Gentianales; family Gentianaceae; genus Gentiana; species Gentiana straminea. The sequence goes on along the minus strand of JAVUPR010000090.1, from coordinate 4,253,974 downwards.
CTAAAGAAGACGTTGAGTTTTGAGAGAACACCATCTTCTGCTTTCGTTGAGTTTTATGGTGATGGCTTCTCGGTGAACCCACCTTAAACATAACGAGATTACGCTTTGGGTGACAATTTAGAAATCGGAGACTCGTAGTACATGGGTTCGGAAATGGTCTAACCATGGCTGGGCGAGTTCAACCGAGCTTTGGCTCAATCGACTCCCCTCCACGTGTGATGTACGTTACGGCGGTTCAACAAGACTTAGCATAGCCGATAAGCCTTCGGGCTAAACGGGGCTTAATCTTGACGGATTGGCCTGAACTGTCACATATGTTCCAACGAATAAGACGGCGTAGGCTTGCCTACATAACCGACCTTATTTAGAGTACTTTGATTCATTTTTTCTTATTGTCAAGGCCAAAACCGTAATTTTAACCGAGTTTCTTAGAATTCACTAATTCCTAAAACGAGAGCCGAGGTAAGAGCTTTGGATAAATAGTATGGATAAATGTCGTTTCCTAGGTCTCACAACCAAGGGAAGGGTATTAATCCGCAATATCTCGTGATCGATGGGCCCACCTCTTATAGTGCTCGAGGGGTCAATATCTCGTGATCCAAGAATAATGAATGATTATAAGGTTGACAAGGATAATTTTTTTTGATGAAGGAACGTCGAGCCGAGGACTTTAAACTCGATGTTGAACTACTACTTTTGGTTTGGGAAAACCCTTAGGATTTCTTTTTAGGATTTTAGGTTTTTCCTTCTTTGAGTCCAATAAGAGTAACGTGACATATGTTGAGGTTTTTTATTTTGCCGTGTTCCGATGGCCATTGGGCTAAGGATGTGCAAAACTTTTTTACTCAATATAGGCCACGTGAAATAGAGTTCCGTAGGAGAGTCAATAAATTGCTAAAGAAAAGGAAATTTAGAAATCCACCTTAAGATGGAAGCATTAAGAGAGCTTGAGAATTACTGAAAATGTAACCAGAGAATGATTGGTGTGAACAAGAACAATTTTGGTCAACTTCTAAAACCTTTTAGAAAGGTGATCCAAGTGAAAATCCAAAGTAGTGTGCAATTCATTCTGCAATTATCCTTATCTTTCCCTTTACACTTTTTCACCTTCAAACTTTTCGATCCTCTCACCAATCTGCCCCGAAAGTTCACATTTCTAACCATTCTTTCATCGCCTCTCTTTCTTTCCATCCGTTTCGCTCTCCCACCCAATCTCAATGCCTTAACCATTTTCAACCCACCCATAAACACAATTTCTTACCCGTCCTTTATCTTTTCTTCCCATCCTTATGTGTATCTTTTTCTAAACCCATCATACTCTCAACCTCCATTTTGTTTACAAAATCCCTTTGCGTTGCGGAATTTGAAATATTGCTAAGCTTTAATGCTTATTTTTTATCATTTTGATTTTCATGATCCTAGTGGGGGTAAGTATAGCTCTGACCCTAGCTAGATTTTAAAGGTTTTTTGTTCGATCAAAATACAACCTATCTTTCTAACGGAAGTTTTAAATTTCACACTTTTCCGACTATTCCGGCATTTCTAGATGATAAGTTTTGTTCTGAACTATCACACCGATCCGACCTTGTTGATGACGGTTATGACTTTTACGTGATACATTGGGTTATTAGTAATTTCGAGGAGTAGCTACATCTCCCTAAGTTGTTGATATCCAATGCAAGCGAGAAGTTTCTGCGCTAAGTATTTGATTTTATCTTTAGCCAATAGGTCGCATTCAATATGTTATACCTTACCAAGTTTCTCTTTTCCTGGATTGAATACCTTTTCGATCGAGTCACCCTCGTGTTTTCCCACGTCGGGTAATGCTTTTTGATCTTTGTCTTCTCCACCCGGTTTTAAGAATATTTAGGCGGTGGAGGTTGTAGATGAAGACCACCATCTTTAGTTGCTTGTTTATTTTTCTTTCTATTTAGTATTTTTCTTTTTGGTTTCCCTTGTCATTGGTTGTATAAAATAAAGTGGCTTAAACTGTTTTTAGGTATTTATACCTCCTTACTGCCACATTATTTTATAACTTCCATAGACATGGTATTTGACGATTTCGTGGAGTTTGTTTGCCTATGCAGGATGTGTCTATCTCTCCACGACGTGCTGAAATTTACTCCGATCTTTTTCCTTTACTTGGACCCGTTCCAGAGCTAAGTCTTTTTCTTAAATTCTCATTTATTTTTTTCATTGAGGACAATGCCATGTTTAAGTGGGGGGTAGGAGACTTAGCCATGTTATGTTATAATTGAAAATTGAATGAAACGGCACATGATTGAAAAAATTGAATAAATACCATATTATGTATCTCGTACCCTTAGAATTGTGAGTTCCTAGCTAAGAATTGATAGGAAAGGAACCAAGTTTCATGAGTACGTGATCATTTTATACTTATGTTAAGTAAATTTAAGGATATTCATGCCCGTTTTTGCAAGTAGTTATTTATTATTCAATTACTCAATCTGTGAATCGAGTATACCGCGCAAATCATAATAACGAAGAAATTATGTGTACATTGCATAGATGATTGGTTATGTGAACTTAGTATCAATATCTATCTGCTGCATTCTTATCTTTTAGCCATTAAAGCAGAGTAATAAGCTTGAGACGTACCTGTGTTTTAGCAAAATGTTAGACACTGGGCTTGTAGTGACATTACCAAAGTAGCCCCGCGCTTGTGGTAATATTCGATGCTATACATGATCTAAGATAGGGGGATACTCTAAAAAGTTTTCTTCCTTGAGATTGATAGTATTTGAAAAATATGAAGAATTGAAGAAATTCAACTTTTAAGAGGCTTTGAGTAGTACTCGGTCTCCAAGTCCAAAATCCCTATAGATACGCTCTTGCTTATTGCTCTAGTGCTCTAACCATTGCGACGCATAAGAAGTATGAATGCTGAGGTTGGTAGGTTGAGATTGCGAAGTTAGCATAAACTCTAATCTTGCCACGAATATATAAAACTAAATGCACATGCACACATCACTTCGATTCATAGTAAGTAGTGAATAATGGATATCTTATGAGCATGACGAGTATGAGTTGACTTGAGTTTCTTGTGTAAGTATGATTTGACCATAGAAAATGTTGTCTTGGGGAATGACTTATTGATGCTTTGTTCGGGACGATCAAAGTCTAAGTGGGGGTAGTTGATGACGGTCAAATTATATCCGTAAAAGTCATCAATGTTGACCTTAAATCGAGATTAATAATGTATATTTCATATTAAATCACTCGTTTATATTTATTATTTAATGTTAAGTGATTATTAATATGATATTTGGTATTTAGCTGTTTTTATTATTAAAAGACCGATTTATTGTGCGATAAATGCTGATTTCGTAGATCGTGATAAATCGGGAGGATAAATGTCATTCAATCAATGGATCTCAAGATAATAAGGAAGAAAATCGGAGCATTAATCAAGAGATAAATTAGAGAAATCAGATCAACACGAAAGCGTGCAGTGGGGAACAAGATAGACGAGAGAAACGTTTAACACGTGCAGAAAAAGGCTCGGTCGACCGAGCCCATCATCATCATTCGGTTGACCGAGTATGTCGGTTCGGTCACTCATGGGATTTTTGCGTGTATATCTTCTAGATCCTCCCTAGGTCGGTTACAGCCTCTATATAAGCAGCAGCTACGAAATTTATAATATATATCATTGAACTATTACATTACACAACCAAATACATAATTTTGATTGAAGGTTTTTCAGCAATTTAGGGGCTTCAATATGTAAGCCTTTATTTTCTGTCTTCTTTATTTTAAGTAATTAGTCCCCCCCAATTATGCTTTATCGTTTGAGTTAGTTAATCATAGCTAGATGATGTAGATCTAGGCTAAGATGTTAGGAAGGTGGCGATACCTTGTCTATGAGGATCCCATAACCTACGTCGTACACTTAGTATTTATTCATGAATCTACTTGATTTAATTAATGCGTATCTATGTTAGTTTATATGAATACTGTGCGAATTAATGTTTAATCTGTTCTGTATGATGAAACGCCGAGAGATATATTCTAAGATGTATTCTGGGTTGAAATCGTTCGGGTGACCGAAAGGTGTCATTCGGTCGACCGAGGCCTTACACTCGGTCGACCGAGGCCTGTTTCATCAGTTATTTTTGCCACGTCTTTATGGTAGGTTTAGCCTAGTTGAATTTATTATCTCAGTAGGTATGGCTATGGCTACGTTACTCGCTTAGTTTAATTAAAATGTGTAAAAAGGAAATACCAATATAAAACTCTTAGGTAGGCTTATGAATTGCTCTTCACGGACGTTCAGCGTTATCTAGGTAGGTTTATAGTTGGGGATTGCTAGCACCTGATTATACATGCGTCGTAGATTAGCATGAGACTATAACTTGGTAATTGCTAGTTGGACGAGAGCTTGAGTAATCGTTTAGGAAGTATGCCTAACCATAGGAATGTTGCCTAGACGAGGTGTACGATTAATATCGGCATCCTTAGTGTCGTAAGCATGCAAGTTATATGAGATGGATACCCAAAAGGTGAAGTCACGTAATGTAGCACAGTGATCTAGCAACCTAACCGGTGCTAAGTCAAGTTAAAGAGGATGACTCCCGTAGCCAATCTAAGATAGATACAAACGGATTGACAGTTAATAAGTTCAGTTTATTATATAAATTATCTAGGTCCAAACGATAAAGACTATAATTGGGGAGGTTAATTACGTTGTGTCGAGTCGTGTCTTTACCTTTCTTGTCTTATGTTGGTCGTAGACCGCCTCTAGGTCCTCGACATGTTTAATTAATTGTTTGTATATAAGATGATCCACAATTGGTTCCCTGTGGGATCGACCTTGATTCACTATAGCTATACTACGATGGGCCTAGTCCTCTTGCTAGTATTGGTTTATGGTGGTCAAGTATATTATAACCTGATTGACCCCGATCATGTATATATATGATAAGACTTTTCAAAAACTATTACATCTAGTTTATATCTCATAATTAGCTAGGAGTTGTTTGTATCTTCTAAACTTTTGACTAGGAACTCCTACTACATCTATCTCTGGAAACTTCCATTTCCAGTATTCAAAAGCTACTAGCTCAGTTATGCCTATAAATACTCTCTCATATTTCAGCTTGTTGAAATCTTCAGAAGTCTCCAGAGCTGTAGGCTCGCCAAAATATCCCATCAGCCTTTCTCGAGCAAATCTGATGTGAGGATCTGTTTTCCTCAGATCCTTGAACTTTGGCCATTGCAATTCAATGCTCATCTTAGCAAAGGGTCTAAATCCCTTTTTCATCCTTACAAACTCAATCATTTCCTCATCAGTGATCTGAGACCTTTCAGTTGGTCATGATGGTTCAGAACTCTCAGCAGGTGTAGATGATATAAACCTCTTAGCTGGTCTCGATGATTCCCCCTGAGCTGATGCTTCTCTCTATTGTCGAATCCTTCTCTGTATTTTCAGTTCTTCTCAAAGATGGGCTAGCTCAGGAAGTTACTACTCATCATGCTTGGAGACCTTGTATTTCCATGCATCTTCTTGAGTATATTCTGGGTAGATTACAGACCAGTTTTACAAAAACTCTTTCACTATTCTGGTTGGTTCTTCTTTGGGATCAACTTTGAGTGATTATCTCATCTGCTAAGATCTGTGCTTCGGCATGTTTCTGCACTTAGATCTCTGATTTGGTTGTCCAGTGGTTTCTGTTATATGTTGCTGGCTACCAGACCATCTATTATGCTAACTCTCAGGATTTCTATCCTTATCACTGTCATAAGTCCTTCTTATCTGAGAGTCTAGTGGAGCTCCACATCTCTCATCTGGTTTCCTCTGTCTGATGGCTTCTGCAGCGGCTCTATTCTTTATATCTCTTTCTCTGAGCCTCACTCTTTCCTTTTTAGTCAGTGAAGGGACAAAGCTGCTTTCTGGTGCTTTCCCTTTTATCATTCTCTTCCCCCATTTGGCATCATCAGGGTTGCAGCTTAAGGTAATATTATTGGTGTTCTCAGTTGCCTAATGACACTTGGCAGCTTGGATTCCAGCGATGTCAACTTCTCATCATATGCTCTCAGCTTCTGATCCACATCAGCAAACTTTCTAGTCATCTCAGCCTTGACTGTGTTCACTTGATCAATGATGTGCAGCTTAAGGTGCTTCAGTCGTTCATTGTCATTCTTGCTCATCTGAACTAGTAGGTCACCTCAGTGAAATCTTTTGTGATTCTCTTCTCCACATTCTTGTTCATTTGAACTAGTAGGTCACCTCAGTGAACTCCTTTGTGATTCTCTTCTCCACATTCTTGATTACATCATTCTACATTATGAGGTACTCAGCAATAGCCTCAAACTTGTTTTGAAGAGCTTTGCCATCATCTTTCAAGGTCTTGGTTACCTTAAGGAGAGCTTCGGATTGTTTCTCCAACTCACTCACCACTTGATCCACTGCACCTTGAAAAGAGGTCGTTGTCACCATACTAGTGAGATCTACTGGTGCAGGGGGTGCATGTACTGAAGTGTTGGTTGGTGGAACTGTAGCTGCTGTTGGAGGATGTACCTCAGTTGTTGTAGTATGAGGCACCTCAGCTAGTGTATGGCTTGGGGAAGTGATTGCCTGGGCTGATTGTTGGATATTGGTTATCTCAACGGTGTCTCCAACTTCCTCATCTAGAACCACAGTAACAGATAACTATGTTGTCTCTTCTTCCCTCATTCCCTTTGCTCTGTGCCAGGTTGTTCTTTGGTTGGGGCAGGAGTTTGCTCTGTTGATGTTCTACTATTCACTGCATCATGCAAAGTCAGGTGGTTATTTGTTGATTCTGCTGGTGGGTTCCCTTTATCTTGATCATTGTTGTCACCACCATCATCTTTGTTATCATCATCATCTCCATCATCTCTCGCAGCTTCTACTGCCTGAGCCATTGCTTGCTTGCCCTTCTCTACCACCACCCATAGTGGTGTTTCATCAACCAGGCCTAGAAGATAGTCAACGTTAAGGAAGGACAATAGTTATTCCTCCTCATCAAACATGCTCTCAGCATTCTGTAGCTGTTGTCTGGAGTTTCCAAACCTCCAGTTAACGTAGTCAGCAACTCTGTCATCAATGTCCCTAGGCTGTCCAGCCTTATCTTCTCCAGATGATTTTTCATCTTCTCCATCCATGTCCTCCTCCACTAGGATTGGATCCTCTGGATTTGAGGCAGGGACATAGTGTCTCTCATCTTCCTCTTTCACTCCCGGATTTGTTAGAAAGGCAGTTTCTCTTCTTGATCTTTTCTGTATAGGCCTCCTAGGTGTGGTGGCTTTCCTCTTTCTACTTCTCTTGGCCTTATCGGATTTAGAGCCCTTCACCACTTTGGACATAATCTTTGATGGGTGAAGGGTGGCCTCTTTCAGTGATCTAACTCCCATCTATGTGAGCATATAATGCAAGGGAATGCCAAAAGACTTCCTGATATAGAAGATACATGTTTTCTCCTTAGGCTCCTTTACTTTCTTAGGATTAGAGCCTCATCTTCGGCCTTCTGCTCATCTTTTACTTGCTCTATCAACTTGGTGAAGATGTAGTTTACCCAATTGAAAGCTTCACCATTGTAGATGGTAGCCATTAATCTGGCTCTATTTCCTGTCGCAACATTCATCGATCCCAGCTTGCCTTCGATGCATTTTCTGACTACCGAATGCATCGAATGGCCTCCTCAGAACATTTCTTGGGCAAGAGAAGTTTGGTGGCGTTCCCACACTAATGGATATCTCCTCCCATAATGCTTGTTCATCTAATTTTCCTTTGGAATCGTCTGCTCCAGTCATCGGTAGATCCAGAAACTGGTTGAGAACTACCGGAGTAATCACTATGTCCACTCCATTGACCTTTGTCACTAAAGAATAGTCTGTAACTGTTATGGTATATGATGTGGCTGAAGGAAGTGTTGGGTGCAGTCAGCAGAGTAGTTTGTTGTAACTTGTAGTCGAACGGTTATCATGTTGTATTCTGTTATAACTGCTTTGTAACTTCCCTCGACTAATTCATGAGGTGTATAATACTATAAATACCCATGATTAGTATCATTGTAATTCAACTCTTTTGATGATTCTCTGAATAATAATACTTCTGCATTTTTTATTTAGTTTTCGTTGTGTATACAACATCAACATGGTATCAGAGACTGAAACTTGAGAGTTTCGGTTGCTTTCTGTGCTTTTCACTCTGATTTCTAGAGAAACTTGAGAGTTTTCTTCATCTTTTTTGTGTTCTTCACAGTTTCTTGAGATAAATATGTGATTATTTTGTGTTCTTGATCATTTTTTGATTGTTTTCTGGTATAATCTGGTGTGAAATGTAAGTTCTTGATAGCCATGGCAGCCAAGAGGCAAGAGCTGAGCCCTTCTAGTACATTCTATGTTTATCCGAATGAGAATCCATCCTTGGTGCTTGTACATCAATTGATGAATGACAACAACTACAACCCATGGAAAAAATTTATGGAGATGGTGTTGATCATCAAGAATAAGTTTAGCTTCGTAGACGGCACAATAAAGAGGCCTGAAGCAGATTCAATAAACTTCCATGCATTGAGGCAATGTGATACTATAGTGAGATCTTGGATTGTAAATTCTGTTGAAAACACCATTGCACAAAGTTTAATTTACTTTAAAGAGTGCCCATACAGTCTGGAAAAACCTTGCAGGTAGATTTTTTAATGTGGATGCACTAAGACTTTATGATCTTCTTTTGAAGAAATGCTTCAGTTAAAGCAGGGTGTTGATTCTGTCAATTAGTATTTTACATAGTTGATGGTTCTTTGGGAAGAAATCAAGACAATTAGGCCAATGCCAGTCTATTCGTGTGATCCACAGTGCCACTGCAATGCAATAAACACTCTGGTGAATCATATGGAAATAGAGCATGTCATGAAATTTCTCAAAAGTTTAAGAGATGAGTTTGAGCCTATGGTTTCCTAGACAATGTTGATGGTGCCATTTCCAGAAATTCATGATGTTTTTTGCAATGGCCATCAAATTTGAAAGACGGAAATTGTATGTGGCAAATAAAGCCAAGAATCATATTCCATGATTCTGTTATCTCAAAAGAGAACCCACATGTGTATTTGACCATCACTCTTACTATGGTTGCCCTTTCGGAATTGCATCACTTGTTTTATGTGCCCTCAGTCAAAGAGAGTAAATGCTGAGAATCAAAGAGGTGAAGGGTTCCACATACCCTTTAACTCTATAAATAGCCGTATTGCAAACCTTGGATTGCATCACATGTACAACTCAAAACATAACAGCAATCCAATACTTCTCATTTTCAAAAATGACGTTCTCAGTTTTTGTGAAAAGTTTGGAGTCCTAATTTCAGGGAGCATTGATCACTGCAAGTTGCTTAACATGGCAGTAGCAATCTCAGGATTCTCCTTTGATACTGTGCTGGTGCAAGGTGTGAGTGTGATCATTATATCTAAAGTTCAACTGAAGGATCAACTGTGAGTGTGATCAGCTGAATAGTCTGCAGCTTCCTTTGCTGGTTTCTAAAAATTCGTTGTATCTTTACTTGTTGTTGTAAACTGAACTGAGACATTGCATTGTAATAAGATCAGCCTATCAGCTTAGTCCTTTTGATTTATTAGTTTGACAATTCTTTTTGCAAGCTATCTGTTTATGTTCCTGCTTTGTAATCATTATTGTTAGCCTCTGCAACAAACCTATTCTAATAATGAAGCTCTATCTGTGTTTGTGCTATCATATCAAATAGTTCATTAATCGTGCCTGACATTGTATATCACATAATTTGATCAACTAGATTATATCTCACTAGTGAATAACAAATTAAGTTAGCTTCCACTTAATTGTAAGTACTTGCTGTGATTGTTTGATAAATTAGAAAAGAACTCTAAAATTTCCCGTATATTCTATTCACCCCCATCTAGAATATATTCAATGAATATATCGATCCAACATTTGGCACCAAGTTGGACATGAGCACGGCCTTTCACCCACAACCAGATGGTCAGTCTGAAAGGACCATTTAGACCCTTGATGATATGTTAAGGGCTTGTGTTTTAGAGGTAGGTGGTGTTAGGTATAGTGCCCGAACGACAATTTTGGTAAATGTTTTTATTATTAATAAATGACAAATTTATTTATCATCTTATTATTTGCTTTGTGCTTATAAGTAATACACTGCTGAAAACCCTAAGTTGTATCATATGTAACCATATAACTTAGTGTGTGTCACACGTGAGGATTAAAGTTATAGTGATACACTTGAATTGTTAGTCCGTGGTGAATATAATCAAAGTATGGGGTCTATTGATTAAGCAACCATTAATGCGCTAGAACACTTTGTGGTGTGACCTTCTTATCCAGACCGTCTATATTGGTTATCTAAGTGGAATATTTATATATGATGTAGTTATATATGACTGAACCGATTTAATATGAATTTCTCATATAATTCCGTGATTGAGAAATCTTATTAAATCGCAAAATGATCATATATGGATTAACCTTAATCCTGAAGTGATTGCAGACACTTTCTTGTTTCAATATAGAGTTTGATGTGTTTGTTAAGGGTTGCTAAGTGTTGCGGTCTGAATCACTTTCACGTTGGCACTATTGGGAATGTGTTTCACATATACAAAATGCATTCATTCCTATGGGAGGTAGAAAGACAATCTCCTTATTTGTGATTCCAGGAAATTGCTCTATCGGCGGAATTCGTATTGGTTATGAACTAATTGGTCAATAGCTGGTTAATGGTAAATAAGGATGAAATGTAATGAAGAAGGTTTACGGAAACTTTCCCGTTTCATTACAGATAGTCTATGAAGGGTTAGTCTGTATGTAATGATTATATCAATGGACACTTATGACTCGAAATATTGAGAATAAGAAATATCTATAATCGATAAAGTTCAGTTTCGGATTTATGGTGGCGTAATTCCAGAGTTAATATGTTGAATAGAAACGTTTTGTTTGATTTATGTTTTATTCAAATTATTAGAGCTATTGGTTATAGGTCCATGGTCCCCGGGTTGGCTCCTAACACGTGAGTGAATTTTCGTATTTTGGAACCTCCATGATATATTAATTAGTTCATCTATTTAATGAATATTCGAAATATTATTTATTCGTAAATAATATGTAGAATAGAAAATACATTTTCTGTTATTCCATGGCAATATTAGCGCCACATGTGAGGAAAATTGGGAAAAGAAATTTTCGTGAATTATGTCACATGTGTAATTAATTATTTATTTGTTAAATATGTAACGTATAAAAAAGAAATTAGTTTTCTTATCGGATAAATAAGAAATTTGTTTTCTTATTAGATGAATATTATCTTTTCCTTAAAAAAAGATAAGGGCCATATGAAAGGGATGAATACTCAAACCTTGGTTAGTTTCTCCCAACACATTGACACACAATTTTGAGGTGCCATTTTTGAGAAAAATTGGTTTCTTGTTGTAGCCATTGGGAGAAGAAAAACCTAGTGTTTTTCCTTTGCATATTCACGGAGGCTCCGGTACGGGATCGACATCACCAATCGTCGCTTGGAGATACAACTTGAAAGACTATGGCTTCTCTTTAATTGGGTAAATCTCCAAACCTTCTTGTAGATTAGATTAATTAATTATGTGTTTCAAATCTTGGTAAAATCGAAGACGAATTTAATTCATAGTTTTCAATGTGCACGATAGTGTCGCATTCGGTGCTATGAATCAGATCTGATCTCGATGATTCGTAAAACCAAAAAACCCCGAGCCTCAACGAAAACAATCTCGCCACGGCCTGACCCGGAAAATTCTTGGCTCTGGTCTTTCCCACGTTCGGAACCTGATTCGGGTAGTGTATATCTAGACCCTTGATGATGTGAAATGGCTTGTGTTTTAGAGGTAGGTGATTCATAGGAGGACTACATACAATTGCTAAATTCGACTCCAACAACAGTTATCATGCAAGTATTGGAATGACTCCTTTTGTAGCCTTATATGGAAGGAGATGCAGGACTCTATATATTGGGATGAGATTGGAGGGAAGCATTTTACTGTGCCAGAGTTAGTACAACATGCAAAGGAAAAATTTGTTAGGAAATCTACGCGGGAACGCAGCGGAATTCAAAAATTTTATTTCTTTTAACCAGGATCGACTTCGTTTAAGCAACAAACATAATAAGATAGTAGATTGTGGTTACCTTGCTTGATCTATAAGATCGACGCTTTGATCGTCTTAGGAGAGTAGTGGCGCATGGAGCCGCCCAAGCGTTCGGCCTCTACCGCTAGTCCACACGAACAACCCACCGGAATCCCACATTGGATTGCTTTCAGAAAAACTCGGTTGCTAGACCGACATTTTCTCTCTCTCAAATCTCTCTTTATTTTCACAAGAAACTATTAATCTCTTGGAATTATGATGTACAAAAGAGCTAGCCAAGCCTCCCTTTTATAGGATGACATGCGCCCCGTAATCCCAATCTGATTGGTAGAAGCTTCCTAGTAGATTGAGCACAAAGAAAACATTTTCCTAATAAAATATGGAAAGTATCTTTGATTGAATTATCTAATTTAATTTAATTTCTCATATTAAATATTTTCAAGATATTGTCAATATCTAATATTGACTATCTTTATTTTATTACCATAAATCAATTTACACATATGTATATATCACATGTATATTACAAATATAAATCTATACATTTATCACAACTGTGCACGTGCATATCCTATATGCATGTCACGTATGTGACCACAAATATATATATATATATATATATATATATATATATATATATATATATATATATATATATATATATATATATATATATATATATATATATATATATATATATATATATTGCACAATCCAAGGGTATCTTACACACTCCAAAATTGCGCCCTATATTGCCAACTAATTGGCATCCGGAATATTCTTTAATTAATATGATACTATAATTAATTAATTTGCAAAATCCATGTGTATCAATATACACAATATATTTCGACATACATATCTAATATATGTATATTTATATAATCAACATAATTAATATCTTGTATTATATTTATTCATAATAAATAAATACCACCATATTAATTTATCACTATAACACTTTATAGTCGAGATAAAACTTTCCTTATTTGGTTATCACTATAACCGCATTTTAATCCGGCTAGATGTTCTTATGTGTGTGACCCGATAGGCTTCCGAATATGTTGGCCGTAGACACAAAGAGCAAATTACGAAAATGCCCTTCACACCTAACGATCACGGAATAGCGTCTAGCAACACACCGTGATCCCCAATCATCGGAAGAGTCAAATGCAATGACTACTACCTTTCATGTGAAACACTTACCGTGTAAATAGAATCCTATCGCTGTAATAATATCCATACGGTCGTACATCGAGTGTCAAACATTAACGACCGTATCTTATAATTTGGATATCCTACTCTCTCGAATTAACAAATTACTCCCGCTTTGCAAAGACTTTCGAGAATAAGACATTCCTTACAAGAAGACCCTTTCGGATATTCACCCGTACTAATAGGGTACGCGATTTCCGGACGAACAACATGAATCCTACGCATGCTTCAGTATCACACCCAATCACTACCGCCTGATCGCCCCATGGCTAGGGGAAACCTCAATGGTGTCAAAGCATGACAATCCACACCGTGATGCCATTAAGACTCCGGTCTTAGGATAATTACACAACCGCCACATACTGCGACACTTAATAAAGTAAGTGGGTCAGTCTAACGAACGCATTCTCTAATACACGTCCACGTACAGTCCAAGTGTATTTACACTTCGATAGACAAGATCTATCCCCATCTTGAATAAGATGGAAGACATCTAATACGTACTAGTCTAATCGTACTTTAATGTCCCGTTTAATAGCACATACGACTAAAGACTTTTAAGTTTCAAACATTTTAAAGTGAGTCGAAATCTCATCAACCATAATCACTATCATGGTTTCTCTTTCACAGTTTGACACTAAGGACGTTATCATATATACAATCAAAAATTGGTTCATATAGATGAACAGGATACATAATAACAGAAAAGCCGATAAATATATGTATAAACATAAAGAAATAGTAGAAATTATCTGACGCAGTCGGATCCGGTCCAACCAATTGAGTTTAGGACACTATTTCAACAAAATTTACCTGGTTCAACGGAATATGAAGGCAGCTCAAGACAGTTGGAAACGCAAGGTAAATGTGAGAAGAATACCCTTGAAGTTCATAGTTGGTGATAGAGTTTACATGAAAGCTTCGCTAATGAAAGGAGTAAGACACTTTGGTCAGAAAGGGAAGTCGAGCCCTCGATACATAGGACCATTTATTTTGGAGAATGTTGGACAGTATACAGACTACAGTTACCAAAATCCATGTCAAGTGTTCACAATGTCTTTCACATTTTAATGCTGAAGAGGTGTTTGATCGAGTTAGATGTGGAGGCTGACGTGTATCCGGATTTGACCAAGGAGAACCTATCATATGAAGAGAGACCCATCCGGATTCTCGAGGAAGAAAGTGAAGACGGTAAATAACAAAAAGATTTCTTTGCTTTTGATTCAGTGGAGCAACCATACAGCTTTAGAGGCAACATGGGAAGTTGAAAACGACATGAGATTTGAGTTTTCGTAATTCCTTGAACTTCCAGGTATGTCAAGTTTCGAGGACGAAACTTTTTGTAAAGGGGAGGAATGTAATGTCCATGACATTTACTAAGAGTAAAATGATAATAAAAAATTAAACCTAAAATTTCTTTTATCTTTGATTATTATGGATAATTAGTATTAATGGGACACTAATCACAATTAAAACTTCTCTAATCCCCACCCTTACTAGTTAATCGCTAGTTATCAGAAAATTAGGGAGTTTAGTCAAACATTGCTTGGGAAACAAAGAAGATAAAACACAAGGGAACCCTCATAATTCTGAGCAATCCAACCGGTGTTTTTGCAGATAATTCATTTCAAAATGATCACGATGAGAGAATCGGTTCAACCTAAGTGTTGCTACAATCGGTTTGGTATGTCGTAAAACCCTCTTTTAGAATCTAGAGCTTTTTGTTGGAATTCTGAGTAATTAGACAGAAATAGGATTGTAGATTTATTCTATAGTGTTAATTGTTGAAGGAATCGAAGTATGGGCGTTGGACTTTCTTGGATCAGAATATGGCTTTAGGTACGACTCTTCCCTCAATGTACTTCTTGTTGTCATAGATGATTAGAAATAAAATGTTGTGTTGGTTCCTCAAAAAAATTCAACGCTTTCTGCAATATCATAAGTTAAAGGGGAGTTTTACCGTGTTTTGTTGTGTTAATCAATGCTTTAGATTGTGTATTTTTTGTTTACTAATATGCAGGTGGATGGTATAATGTGTGTAGTGTTTTGGTTATGTTTTGGGGTGTTTTTGGTGATGAAATCATAGGAAAAAGGATATGGTTTTGAAGTAGGAAAATTGCAGGAAACTGCTACAGGCGTGCGATTGTGCCAAGAGGCGTGCGCCTGTGTGGAGGAAAATTTAGGTAGAACAAAATAGATCCATGCGCCTGATGCTTGTAGGCGTACGCTTGGAATGTGAAGGCGTGCGCCTCTAGTAGTCAGAGTCAACAGAATGTTTCCAGAACAATCCAGGCGTGCACCTAGCCCTGTTTTTGGGCAAATTGTGTATTTGATCATTGTTTGAGCCTTGTTATGTGATAAGCCTTATATTTTATGTTGCAATGTTAAGTGTATTTGTTCTGGTGACCTTGGCTCCGCACCGTGCTGACGTGCTCTGCGGGATAAGCACGGGAGCACCGGAACACGTCATTGTGCTTTGTAGGACATCGTGTTTAGTAACTTACGTCTCTAAGCAATAATATAGAACAGTCTAGGACTAGAATTCCCTAGGAAGCCTTTTGTGTGCAATGAACTTAGATGGTCAGCTTAACTACGCTAAAACATAATTGAGAGTCTAAAAGATTAAGCATGCTTGTCCTTGGTGAGGCACGTTTTATTTTCATTGCCGGAAGATCTAACGCCTCAGGGTCATGCAGACTCAGAGCTTTGAAATTCACTTGGGTTGGACCCATGCCATATGAAGGGCTGAATGTGTTGTGGTGCAGTCTTCACCTCGCAAAGTGTCCTCGGACTTGTGTGGAACTCATCCCTTGCTTGATTGAGTTTGCTAGTTGGACTAGTAAGTGTGTTGTTATACATACTTGGTAGTAAGTATCTTGGTGCTATTCTTGATTGTTAATCTTTCTAATATTTTTAAACACGATGCTTCTATCCATTACTGAGTGCTTATGTACTTACCTCTATTATTGTACGTTGTTCCCACCTTGAGAAAATGATGCATGTTATTATGAGGATGACATTTATGATGAGGAGTGAGCATGTGGTGATGCTTGGAAGCTTTCATTTATATGCTTTTATTGTTTTTGGGAGATGAGAGATTATTCATTGCTTTTCATTTGGACCTTTGGACTAGACTATGGACTTTTCGTTTGGTTGTAATAAAGATTAGACACTCGTACTTAATCTTCTGTTTATTTTTGTTGGGAACATCATTTACTATTTCTTTAGTTGGTTCGACATTTGTCACTTAAGTTTTCTTTCGTTTCATTTCCACTTTAACTCTAATGTAATTACGTAAGGCTCGCGTATATAATTGTTTTAAATATTAAATTATATACGTGCCGGGCGTTAATTTCCAGATAAGGACACGGTGTCCGGAACGGGACGTCACAGTTGTAATTTTCTTTTTAACACTATAACTATCATTAATGAGAGAATCTCAATTTTATGGAGGTTTGAAAATCCCGATCTTACAGTCTGATACAAGATTGACTTCAACAGTGAGGGTGTTTTGTACTTGGTTGTAGGAACATGCCTAAATCCTCTGTCATCTACATCATGTGTATTGATTATGTCTTGCTTGTATGGTTTGAATGCATTTATCTGATTGATCCAATTACACCCGAAGCATTGCAGTATCTCAAAGTTCATCAGAACTTAAGCTTTCTTAGTTGCATATCTTCATCAGAAGATCAAATTGTAGGAAATTTTATAGTAACACTGCATGCACAAAAATTGTAAACCTCAAGTCATGTAACAACACTTTCCTAAAAGACTATTTTGGGGAAATTGAAATGTCTTATTAGGATAAAACGAGTCTTTCTTTTTCTCTATGAAAATGACAACAAATAGAATGACTATTTTTACACAACCCAGCAAAGTGTATGAATATTGTAGATAAAATATATTTTTCTCAAGAAGAAAACAGCTCTTCAAAAAACTATCTATCTCCAAAACCATAGCTATGTGTATATATATATCCCTCAATCGCAAAAGAAACGGCTGAGTCAAAATATTTTAATAAATTGTCCCAATTTATTGCACAATATATTCCACATTTCTTTCTCATAAATTGACTCAATTACTGCCAAAAAAAATGTTTCCACAGCTAGCCATCAATCATGCATAACCCATTACTATACTATGCACAATTTAAGCTTTGGTCAAAGCTTTTTGTAACTGCTAGCAATAAGAAATCATAAATGATTTATATAGGGAAAATTATTATTACATAAAATATGAATTTATTTTAGCACATTAAATAAATAATATTGAAATCATTCATTACTAAAACCAAAAAGTTCAAAAGTATATTAGTTATGAAAATATCAATATAATATATAATAATATTAAAAATTAAACTTTTGAAATAATTACAATATTTCAACACAAATAAGCAGCACTGACGATGGCCAGAGTAGACCTTGCCACATGTCACTCTGAGAGTGGCATTGTAATAAATAAAGGAAGAAGCAATTAAGGCCAGAGGTCCCGTGTTAATCAGACCTAACCCCAGGTGAGAGGTCTGTCCGGGTCCTTCCCGGCTGGACCACCGCAGGACGGGTCGGTCTTAACGGAGGGCAGGACGGACAACCCAGGTCGAGACGACCTGAGGAGCCCAGCGCAAGACGGCTGGGTCTTTCCTTATGTTGATAATTCACACACGTGCCTATATAATAGGATAACGATGGGAAGAATCCCGTGATTATAGGACATTGATCTTATAGTTCAAATACAGTCATTATTATTCCTTATCAAAGGGATTTACTCGAATTAATCCTTAGGGACCAAGAAATAAATCCAATACTTGTAGAGCAAGGAATGTGAGGCGAGACGCCCCTATATAAATAAACCCTAAGGAAATACGAAGACTTGATTCCAATTACACATATTGGATACGTAGGCAACTTGAGAGAAACTAACTCTTAGACTCAGTCTAAAACAAATCTAAATCACCATCCCCATTGTTTAAAGTTCTTGATAAATCGTTCTAAGAGTAGGACGGCTGGGTCTTTCCTTATGTTGATAATTCACACACATGCCTATATAATAGGATAACGATGGGAAGAATCCCGTGATTATAGGACATTGATCTTATAGTTCAAATACAGTCATTATTATTCCTTATCAAAGGGATTTACTCGAATTAATCCTTAGGGACCAAGAAATAAATCCAATACTTGCAGAGCAAGGAATGTGAGGCGAGATGCCCCTATATAAATAAACCCTAAGGAACTATGAAGACTTGATTCCAATTACACACATTGGATACGTAGGCAACTTGAGAGAAACTAACTCTCAGGCTCAGTCTAAAACAAATCAAAATCACCATCCCCATTGTTTAAAGCTCTTGATAAATCAAAATCACCCGAACCCTCCCCGAGTTGTTTCGAACCTAAAGTTCGGCTCGGCTTGATAAATCGTTTAGCAAGAGACATTTGTTCGACATGTTCGAACATGCCCGAACATGTTCGAACCTTATATATATAGTTTTTTTTTTTTTTTAAATATACAATAGTTCGAGCCGAACGTGTTCGATACGGTTCGGCTCGATAGACGAATATCAAATACCTAACGTTCGGCTCGACGTTCGAAGGTTCGAATCGAACTCGAATCGAGCTTTTTTCGAGCCGAATACAGCGAATCGAATCGAATACTGACGTTCATTTACAGCCCTAGTTCTAAGAGACATTTAGGCCCGGATCATACATTAGACGATGTCCAACATCTTCAATTGTTGCTAGAATGAGGGTCTCTTCCAGCGATTTCATCAAGAAAAAATGATGGAACCACCAAAAAATACAGGAAAAAGACCCAGGTTCAAGATCCTTTGGTCCAGGAAACCGATCCCACTACAACGGCTGCTGGACAAACGGAAGCGGGAGAGAAAGATCCTAATGCCACCACAAGCCAGCCTCAAACTCAGCCAAAAGAGGTGCTAGTTGATCCCGCTCAACAAGCCCCGTTGGAGGCTTTACGAAATCTTGACATGCCGGCGTTTAAAAGCGTGCAAGGCTTAGCCCTAAAGGGACGAGAGGAAGAAGCTCCGGAAGATAACTCACCTAAGAACAACCCACTGCGCAAAGATGATAGAGGGGATACCCTGTCCTCCACATCCAACGCGTGCAAAAAGCAGGTCAACACCCAAGCCCAGGAGGCTGCCCGAGCAGAGCTCAATGGACTTCTAGGTCGGAAGTCAGACGATCTGTCCTTCGATTTGCCATTTTCAGAGCAGATCTTGAGTACCCGCATCCAGAGAGGTTTAAAGTGCCTAAGTTGGAACCTTATGACGGCACTAAGGATCCTTAAGATCTCCTTTTTCAGTATTTGACATGTATGAACCTGGATTGTGTAGCAGAAGAGATGAAGTGCAAAGCCTTTCCGGCCTTACTTACGGGTAGGGCTTGTGAGTGGTTCAGAAAATTGCCACCTTAGTCGATCCCTAACTTTGAAACGTTGGCAAGAAGGTTTCTGCAAGCTTTTGTCACAGCCAAGCCGTTCCAGAGAAACACCGCCTACCTCCTCACCATCAGGCAGAGAAAGGAGGAGACTGTGCTGTAATACCTGAAGAGGTTCAATGAAGAGTCCATGCAGGTCAGGAATGCAGAGGAGCATCTCCTAATCACCTCTTTCATAGCAGGCCAACGAGAAGGTCGATTATACGTTAAATTAAACAGCCGACTTCCGAGATCTATGGAAGAATGTATGGATCTGGCATACAAGCACTACCAGAGTGAGGAATCCAACCGTTTAAAGAGAGAGGCGGAAAGCTTCAAGAAAGGTAAGTCTGACGACAAACCTGATAGAAAATGCAAGACAGTATGGGACCGAGATGTTGCACCCGTATCCGACCGACTAAGAAAGAAAGGTTCTCTTCAAGAAAGGTATTTTATCCCTTTAAAAGGGTCATGCGAGTAGGTCCTCGCTATAATGCAAAGAAAAGGTATAGCACGAGTCTTGCCTTCTATGAGGGGTCCTCGGGAGAAAAGAGATCAGACCAAGTACCATGAAGATATTGGTCATGATGCAGAGCACTGTAGAGACTTGCGGAGTGATATTAATGCTGCTGTTATGGAAGGGAAGTTAGTTGAGGTCATAGACCGGTCACACAATACGGAACCCTGAGGAAGAAGGGAATTTAAGAGAAGGAACTTCGGTCAAGATCGAGATCGGCACGATGAACATCGCCGCGGGAGGGATCAGTCCCCAGGACCTGATAGGCAAGTCGATAACCATCCCATCAACACAATTAACACGATCTAGGCGGACCGACTACCGCTCCCCAATCTGAAGAAGGAAACAGTAGCAGGTCAGCTGCCTCCACTGACTCAAACAATAGACAAAGGCTTTCCGGAGAGGTAGTTTATGGTCCTCACGACCCCTTGCCCTTAGTCACTAATAACGAAGGGTTAGTTATTGAAGTTGCAAACAATAAACATATGGTGAAGCGTATCTGTGTCGATACGGGTAGTGCGGTCAACGTACTGCACTACAATGTTTTTCAATCAATGAAGTTAAAGGATACCGAGCTGACACCCGTCTCAGCTCCGCCATTTGGGTTCGCAGGAACCCAGTCCATCCCATGGGCATGATTAGGTTGCCGACCACCTTTGGAAAAGAACCAAGAGGCAGGACCCTTATGGTGGATTATGTTGTAGTCAAAGCACCATCGGCCTACAATGTTATCATGGGACGACCTGCACTGATAGACGTCTGAGATGTGATGTCCCCAGCTCATAAAATTTTTCCACACCACAGAGGTCAGTGGAGATTAAGGGTGACGTTGAAATGGCCAGGAGCTGTTACATGGCCACTGTCAGTAGGAAAGTGATGGTTCAGCAAGTTTTGGTGGAAGAGTTACTTCCGGAAAATGAAGAAGGCTGGTCTTCGGAAGACAAGATCGAGGCGGTGAGTCTATGGAAAGATCGAGAGGATTTGACTGTAAATGTGGGGTCATGGATACCCGAGCAGTACTAACTAGAATTCATCAAAGTACTGAGAGAGTTTAGAGATGTGTTTCCATGGAAACCAGAAGACATGCCAGGCCTATCACCCGAGCCGGCCATGCACAGACTTAATGTTGATCCAAATAGAAATCCAGTTCGGCAAAAGAAAAGACAGTTCGCAAAGGAAAGAATGGAGGCCATTCAGAAGGAGGTAGATAAGTTGATGCAGATAGACATCATCGAGAAGTGGTCTATCCAAGCTGGCTAGACAACCCGGTACTAGTAAAGAAGCTTGATGGAAGTTGGCGGACGTGCATGGACTTCACCGACTTGGACAAGGCCTATCCTAAGGACTGCTATCCGCTTCCTAAGATTGACAGGTTAGTTGACTCAACTGTGGGTTTCGAGATATTTGCATTTCTAGACGCATACAAGGGGTACCATCAGATAGCCATGGACCTTGAAGATACAGAAAAAAACTGCATTAGTAACAGAGTTGGGCACCTTCTGCTATATCACTATGCCTTTCGGGCTCAAGAATGCTGGAGCCACATATCAAAGAGCGGTAAACAATATTTTTGAAAAGCAAATTGGAAGATGTATGGAGGTTTACGTAAATGATCTCCTGATCAAGATCAGGTCTCTTGATCAGTATATGCTAGATGTCAGAGAAGTATTCGGTGTGCTCAGACAAACTCAGATGAATCTCAACCCCAAAAAGTGTACGTTTGGGGTCAGGTCGGGTAAGTTCCTGGGGTACATGATCTCCAAGGAAGGCATCAAAGAAAATCCTAACAAAATCGAGGCATTAAAGTCAATGCCACCCCTAAGGAACATCAAAGAGGTGCAAAGGCTGACAGGGCGTATGGCTGCTCTGAACAGGTTCTTGTCCAGATCGGCATAGCGTGCCTTACCATTCTTCAAGGTCCTAAGAAATACAAGTCCTTTCCAGTGGAATGAGGACAGCCAGAAATCATTCGAGGACCTCAAGAGTTACTTAGCTGAGTTGCCGACCTTAACCTCTCATCGGGATGGAGAAACTCTACTAATATACTTAGCAGTTGTTGAAGAAGCAACCAGTGCGGTCCTAATCAGAGATGAGGACAACATACAGAGACCAATCTTCTATGTGAACAGGGCTCTACATGGACCATAGGTCAGGTACACTAATGCAGAGAAACTAGCTTTGGCTTTGGTGCATGCTTCAAGAAAGTTGAGGCCCTATTTTCAAGCGCATCCGATAACTGTGGTAATAGGTCAGCCTCTACGACAAATACTAGCTCGACCAGACACATCTGGACGATTAGCAAAATGGGTTATAGAGCTTGCAGAGTATGACCTGGACTTCCAACCATGAACTGCTGTAAAAGCTCAGGCTCTAGCTGAATTCTTGGCTGAAGGAATCTCAGTGGACATCGAAAAAGATCAACCGATCGATCAAATTAAGTTATGGACCCTGTACTTGGACGGGCAGCAGGAAAAGAGGGAGCAGGGTTAGGCCTCCTGCTCATAAGCCCAAAAGGAGAGGAATTTCCTTATGCCTTGCGTTTCCAGTTCAAGGCTACAAATAATGAAGATGAGTATGAAGCTCTGATCACCGGGCTCCGACTAGCCAGTAAGCTCGATGCTACCAATCTACAAGTATTCAGCGACTCTCAACTGGTAGTTAATCACGTGAAAGGGGAGTATGAAGCGAAGGAGGAACCAATGAAAAAATATGTGTCTGTGGCCCAAGCCTTACTCAAAAACTTCCAGTCAGTCTAGATCGAGCAGGTCTCTCGGTATCAGAACAAGCGAGCTGACGCCTTTCAAAGATGGCCTCATAGTTCTTCTCAAACAAAAGAGTCTTGGTAGAACAACTCGCTGAGCGAAGCTATGTCCAGAATGAAGTCCAACCAGTCACTCAACAAGCTACATGGATGGACCCTATTGTGTCCTATCTCAAACATGACATCCTACCAGCTAATAAGTCTCAAGCCCGTAGGATGAAGCTACTGGCAGGCAGGTACTCTCTTTTTAATGAAGTTCTCTACAGATGATCTTTCATATCCCCTTGGATCAGGTGTGCTTCAAAGGAATAAGGGAATTATCTCCTTAGAGAAATTCACCTTGATATTTGCGGAAATCATACGGGTGCATGAGCCCTAGCAAGAAAATGTCATTTATTCGGGTACTACTGGCCTACTATGCAGAGTGATGTAAATGAACTAGTCATGAAATGCAAGTCATGCTAAGTGCATGATAACTTATCTCATCAACCGTCACAGGAAATGATCCCTATAGTCTCTCATTGGCCTTTTAACAATGGGGGTGGACCTAGTCGGCTCACTTTCTCAAGCTCCGGGAAATCTTAGGTTCCTTGTTGTAGCTGTGGACTATTTTATCAAGTGGATAGAAGCTGAAGCTTTAACGGCCATCATAGCAAAGGCCATACAAAAGTTCCTTTGGAAAAGCGTTGTCTGTAGATACGGTATACCCAAGACCCTGATCTCAGACAATGGGACACAATTTGAAGACAGGACAGTCAGGTCATGGTGTGCCGAGCTGGGTATAACCCAGCACTTTACCTCTGTTGGCCACCCACAAGCTAATGGCCAAGTTGAACAGACGAACAGACAGATCAAGGTTGGTTTGAAGAAGAGACTGAAAGAAGAGGGAGAGAATTGGGTTGAGCATCTACCCAATATACTTTGGGTGTACAGGACCACGCCAAACTCGGCTATAGGTGAAACACCTTTTTCCTTAGCTTATGGGTGTGAAGCAGTCATTCCAGCAGAGATCGGGCTCCCCTCCCCGAGAACCGAGCTCCACGCCCAGTCAGGTCAAGATGTTGAACTCAGGCAAGCCAAAGATAACTTGGAAGAAGCCAGAGAAGTGGCCTACATCAGAATGGCCAAGTATAAGAAAAGAATATCTCAATACTATAACTCCAGAGTCAGGCACTCATACTTTAAAGAATGAGATCTGGTGTTGAGAAGAAACAAGGTTAGAAGGCAGGGCCCTCAAGGCAAGCTTGACCTGAACTGGGAAGGCCCCTACAAGGTGGTCAAAGTCCATGGAAAATGCGCATATCAGCTAGCCGATGCAAGCGGCAGGACTATACCTCGAAGTTGGAACACCAACAACTAGAGGAAATTTTATGTCTAGGACAGGTGCCAGACTTGCTTCATTTTCTTATTAATCTTGTTTATCTCAATAAGATGTAATCAAACATCAATGCATTTCAATAAAATATTTCTTCTTATCACTATGATATTGTCAATTTACAGCCCTAAAGGGGCTAAATTTTTAACTGAGTACTGCAGGTCAGACTCAAAAAGTTTGCAAAGGACAAACTTTCCGAGTCTGCAGGTCTGGCTAAATTTTTAACTGAGTACTGCAGGTTAGACTCAGAAAGTTTTCAAAGGACAAACTTCCCGAGTCTACAGGTCAGGCTAAAATTTTAACTGAGTACTGCAGGTCAGACTCAGAAAGTTTGCAAATGACAAACTCCCCGAGTCTGCAAGTCAGGCTAAAATTTTAACTGAGTACTGCAGGTCAGACTTAGAAAGTTTGCAAAGGACAAACTTCCCAAGTCTACAGGTCAGGCTAAATTTTTAACTGAGTACTGCAGGTCGGACTCGAAAGTTTGCAAAAGACAAACTTCCCGAGTCTGCAGGTCAGGCTATCTTTAAAACACCAAAAATACTAAAATAAGATAACATCAAACATCAAGCATGCCATCCCATATGAGATAAAAAAAATGCCATGCTTGAGGGGGGAAAGAGGTGCCAGGTATGTATTGTGCAAACTCAAAACAAACTTGCAAACTTAGCATAAATAAATGTTAGGGTTTACAGAAGTTGTCTCATTAAAAGACAAAGTAAGTCTTAGCAAAATACAAAGCTTAAGATGAGGCTGCAGGATTCTGCTGCTCAGTGGAAGTAGACTGGCCGGTGGTTGGGGGAACAGATCTAGACCCCTGAGCAGTAGGGCATTTCTTGGCATATATAGCCCCAACATCCACTCCATCATTAAATTCTAGCAGGCGTTCATCATAAACTTTGCCTGCATCCGGGTTATACATGTAGCGATGAGGAAGGGTTTCAACATCTAAGCCAAGAAACTTCTTTTTAGCTTCATTAACCCCCACCGTGAAACCATGCCACATCACAGGGCCTAGAAAAGCTTTCAGACACTCAGCGAAATGTCTTGAAGACTTGTAGTCATGGACAGCCTGAGCAGCCCGATCGGGGAGAGAAGCCTCTAGCTCGTTCTTTTCAGCCCGGACCTTGGTCAAATGATGACCCAGCTCGGACGTCTCTGCGGTATACTTGTCATAGGCTGCCTGGAGCTCAGCAGCACACTCGCCACAAACTTTCTTCAACTCTGCTTCGTGAGTCTGAACCTGCCCCTTCAGGGCCTTGACCTCCTCATCCTTTGTCTTGGAAGACTCTCTATGCCTCTCCCGGCTGGCTCTTAACTCCTCAATGGTTTTCTTTTGAGCCTATTTACTAGCCGAAGACTCAGCGAGTCTTTTCAGAAACTCTTGCCCGATTTGGTCTCCCTGAAAAGGTTAAAAGTCAGAGCAAAGTAAAGCATATTGCATGCAAGGTCAGGGCACCAGTGAGAGCTTACCACGGCGGCCAGATCTTGGTCAGACAGTTAGGCTAGACGCCCTTGGCCCACTGGCGCGTCATCCTCTGGATCAACATCTTCAACCTTCTCAGTAGGACGAGGAACAGTCTTTTTTCTTTTGGATTTACCCCTTCGGGGGGTGTCGACAATCACTACTTGCTTTCTTTTCTGGAGTCGAAACTCATCCCCCTCTTCTTCTTCCTCGACATCATCCACGTCTATTCGGATGGAAAGAAAAGAAGAGGCAGGGGCGTCCTCAGGGAGCTCGGACAGGATCCTAGCTGCATCAGGATCCAGCACGTTCCTGACAGACTGAGCAGCGGCCAAGTTGGTACTCACTGTCCTTTCGGAGTCCTGTTCAGGCTGAGCATCAACGGGTACCTCCTCTTCCCCTCAGCACAATTTGACACGCAAGTAACAAGACAGAAGGGTCATGATGTGAATCGGGATCCATCATATATCTCACTTTTAAGTATTCTTATATATATATATATATATATATATATATATATATATATATATATATATATATATATATATATATAGTATATATATATAATATACTAAGTAATAATATAATATACGGTCTGATTTTGAGGATATTATTGGTGCCACATTTTGGAGGAATTTTAAGGAACTAAATTACATAATATTGTATCTTATTATTAATTAAATTATAAAAAATATTGGCTGAATGCTCATGATAAATGGCGCCCCTTTTGGAAGGAAAATGAAGACTTGGAACAAATGAAATACATTGAACATGGAAAATTCATTCAAGCCTTGGATTATGAAGATACATTGAACTTGGAAGTAGCTTCTTGGATGCGCCAATATGCATTTAATTTAGGATAAACTTTTCATCTTATTATTATGAATTCATGTACTTATTTTCCTATAAATAGTCCTTGTATTTGTACTTTGAAAATCAGATTATTATGATATAAAATTTATATTTTCTCACTTGGAAAAGCGTGTGTTGAAATTCTCTGGAAAGAGGTTTCTAAATCCAGATTATCAAGGGGCCTAAGCAACCCTTGTGGGTATCCATATACCAAGGTGCTTAGAAACGGGTTTTCTAAGTGTCAAGGTGATTCCAAGGTGCTTCCACACAGGTTGTGACTGTGTCGACGAGCTTATTAATTCCAAGATGCTTCCACACAGGTTGTGGTTGTGTCAAGGACCTATCCCAAATACCTTCAAACCCATGATCCAAAATATAAAGCAAGTCAACATTTCCCGGTTCACTTCAGTTGGTATCGGAGCTTAGGCGGATTGTTGGTATATATCCCTCTTTTCCTATCTTATTCTTCTTATCTTATCTTCTTATCTTATAAAAAAAAGACGAGTTCAAAAAAAAAATTATAAAAAAAATTAATTAAAAAAAAATCCTGATAATCTGCAGCGTCAGTTCTTTTTCCGAGTCTGTTTTAGTTACGTTATTTATATCCAATTTTCCTCAAATTTGGTGATCTTATAGGACATTTCCTGTTCTACAACTTTCGTTCTTTCAGTTTTTCCAGATTCATAATCATTTGACCATAATCTGCGTCCGTAAGTCACTGCTGTACATCTGGAAATTTTCTCATCCAATTGTTTATATACTTGATCAAACTGCCCACTTAGCCGAGTTCGCATTTTTTATGAATGTCCAAAGTTATATATATTCCTTGGGAATATACGGATTCGGAGGCTGAGGAATATTCAGGATGGATAAGGACGAAGTTCAGAAGGAAATATGCACATATTTAGTTTCAAAAAGAAACGGAGAAAATATTCTACAAGAGAACTTACAATGCTGTCCGTTGTTATGTTTGTACTGGATTTGGGCATTACGGGTATGAATGTCCTAATTTAAAATTGGAGTCTACTCACCATGTTGATCTTTTTATTGCGAATAAAACTGTTGCTCCAATTTTTGAAGAGAACAGTAATTCTGAAGAGTTAAATTGTGAATTACATTATGTTGAGGAGGATGCATGTGAAATCATTTGTGCTCCGGCACCCATGGAAGTTTTCTTCGAGGATGTCATTGAGGAAAACTTAGTGGAGATTTTTGAGGGGCCAATTGTAGAAATTTTTGAAGAGCCATTTGTGGAGGAAGAAATTGATTTAGAAGGCATCCAAGAGTTTTTTTTTTTTTTTTTTTTGAGCATGCATCCAAGAGTTATTTGAGGAGTCAATTGAAGACAAAGAGTCATCTATTGAAATTGATGCAATCAAGCTTTTTGAAAACGTGGAAGTTATCGAATCAACCGGATTAATTGATCAATACTTCAAGGAATTACAATCACCACACACTTATGTTGATCCTTTCTCGGTGAATTATAGTCCTTTGGATTCTGTTGTTGCTGATTTCTTAAAATTGAAGATTACAATGTTTGCAAGGATGATGGCGGCA
Source organism: Gentiana straminea (assembly GCA_036785695.1). NCBI lineage: Eukaryota > Viridiplantae > Streptophyta > Magnoliopsida > Gentianales > Gentianaceae > Gentiana > Gentiana straminea. The sequence continues at coordinate 4,225,654 of JAVUPR010000090.1, read as the reverse complement.
TTGTTCATCCATTTCTTAGTGTTGTATGACGGTTTCTATGTTGGAATTATTCGGTGTGTATGGCCAACATTCATATTCGACCCTGGTGGATTCGAGGACGAATCCTTTCGAAGAGGGAGAGAATGATGTGAATCAGGATCCATCATATATCTCACTTTTAAGTATTCTTATATATATTATTATCTAAGTAATAATATAATATACGGGCTGATTTTGAGGATATTATTGGTGCCACATTTTGAAGGAATTTTAAGGAATTAAATACATAATATTTATATCTTATTATTAATTAAATTTATTAAAAATATTGGTTTAATGCTCATGATAAATGGCGTCACTTTTGGAAGGAAAATGAAGACTTGGAACAAATGAAATACATTGAACATGGAAGATTCATTCAAGCCTTGGATTATGAAGATACATTTAACTTGAAAGTAGCTTCTTGAATGCGCCAATATGCATTTAATATAGGATAAAATTTTCATCTTATTATTATGAATTCATGTACTTATTTTCCTATAAATAGTCCTTGTATTTGTACTTTGAAAATTAGATTGTTATGATATAAATTTTATATTTTCTCACTTGGAAATGTGTGTGTTGAAATTCTCTGGAAAAATGTTTCTAAATCCGGATTATCAAGGGCCTAAGCAACCCTTGTGGGTATCCATATACCAAGATGCTTAGAAACGGGTTTTCTAAGTGTCAATGTGATTCCAATGTGCTTTCACACAGGTTGTGACTGTGTCGAGGAGCTTATTGATTCCAATGTGCTTCCACACAGATTGTGGTTGTGTCAATGACCTATCCCAAATACCTTCAAACCCACGATCCAAAATATAAAGCAAGTCAACCTTTCCCGGATCATATAACCTCAGTCTAAAACAAATCAAAATCACCATCCCCATTGTTTAAAGTTCTTGATAAATCGTTCTAAGAGTCACTTAGACCCGGATCATACATTAGACGGTATCCAACATCATCAAGCACCATCTAAAAGAAGTTTAGAAAGGAAAGTGTTTGACAAAAACCGTCATCTGATTTGTTAGAACCTTTACATTGATCCTATGAAATGCCCCACCATGCAGGAGAAGCCCCGTAATACTTAGATTTATCACCAAAAACATCAACATACTTGCTCAGGAGAGTCCGAGCCAAAAGCGAATTATGGTCGGTGAGAAGTCTCCAACCAAGCTTAGCAAGGATACCTAAGTTCATATCTTTGAACGACCGCCTCTTTCAATTCGCGTATTAACTCCCGGGACAGATGCAGGATCCCGGGCAACGGGACGAAAATTCTTAAGATTTTTTGTAATAAAAAAAGTATATAGTAGTGTTTTTTTTCTGTCCCCTACGATTCGAAAAAAAACTACTATAAATCGCAAAAAGAAAATACGTTTATACATTTCGCTTTATATATTAAAAAAAAACTACTACATATCGCATTATCTGAACACATCAACCCTTCTATTTCTATCAATAAATATTTAAAACACTACAAACAATGTTCTTAAAAGAAACCAATGTTCCGAAACCGATTAATATTTTTTTAAATGTATCACTTTGATAATTACTACGTATTTTTATTAAATACGATAAAAGTATTATATCAAATTATCGGTTTATTACAGATGATAAGGACGAATATAAATTTTATGAAGACGAAAATGATACATAACATATATATATATATATATATATATATATATATATATATATATATATATATATATATATATATATATATATATATAGTGTATTTTCCGGATCGGGGGCGAGTGCCCCCCTAGCTATGGGATGGATCCGCCACTGTTAACTCCTAGCTAATGGAATGTAGTTTCGTCCTCTCCGCATCAAGCTCCTTAAGAATTTTGGAAGGGAAACACACCACTTGCATCACATATAATGAAAGTGAATGAAACTGATTGTATTAAGATCATTTTGGAGGCCTTAATTTGCAAGGCATTTTGACCTCCAACCTGTAAGCTTTGTAATGCGTATTTATCATGAAGTGCATATTAGCCATTAAAAATTCGAGCTTTATCCTGAATCCACCACTCTGTAAAATACAGAAATTTGGGCATGGGAGAAGCTTCAAAGAACGAAAAATGTAAAAGCACAAGCAATATGAGATGAAAATGTTCACATTTTTATGAGCAAAAGTAGAAGGGGGGCAACAAGAGTAGTACTGCAAGTAACAAATGACTTTTAACTAGTTTACTCCCTTCAGATTTTTTTTACAGCGAAATCCAGAAACAACTTAAACAATCCCTGCTGCCGAAGGATAATTCAATAAGGCCAGAGCCAATTGGTTTGATCTTCTTCAGTTGGAAATCCCAACAACATACAAGAATTCCCCGGAATCTCGTTACAGCACACATCTTCAAGTTTTGGAAAATACGGAGGAGGCTGCAGAAGACTTCTGCTTAGAGTATCATCTTCATCTTGATTACCATCAGGTTCTTGAAATGAAGAATGGTTTCCACCGCTACTGTCCGAATCAAACACCTCACTTTCGGTTGAACTCGCAACCTCATGCTTAACCATTGGAATTTCAGATGATTCATTAAGGCCAACAACAATACAAGGAATTTGTTTCTCTGAATCAAAAGTTTCTGTCTTTGTCCCGTCTTTCTCTGTTGCAAGCAATTGCTCAGTCAGCAAATGAACCTATTGGAGAAACTTTGTATCAAGAATCTGCAATCCATCACTTAATTATTATATTAAAATGCATTACTTTAAAACATACCTCATTCTTCAGTTTGTCATTCTCATTAAAAAGGGTATCATAATCACTCATGAGCTTATCATAGCTCGATTTCAAACAACCATAATCCTTCTCTAGCTGTTTAGTCTTGTAACGGGCTCGACGATTTTGAAACCATATGGCCACTTGTCTAGGCTGTAAACCAATTTCTTTTGCAAGTTGAAGCTTCCTATCAGGTTCCAGCTTGTCTTCAACCTCAAAACTTCTCTCAAGAAAACGAACTTGATTCGCGGTCAATCGCCTTTTCTTTCTTGGCTGTTGTTGGCAACTGTCATTGTCGTTTTCATCGTCTTCTTTATCAATCTGTGAGAAGAATGACTTCTCCACTGTGTCATCTCCTTGTGATTCAGTGAAATTAACAAGCCCAGTAGAGCCTAAAAACAGGGCAACCAAAACCATTAAAGATCTGCCAAGCATTGTTATTCCATTAGAAGATATGCAAGTGACTGTACAATTCTTGAACTGGGGAGGGGGGGTTTACAAATGAATGTCAACAGTAAGCTAGGTTAAGCAAATTCTTGAGTCCAACTCTACTTTAAGGGTGAGATTCTCAGAACATGGAATCTCAAGGACAGGACTAAAGAATTATCTTTCATGATTCATAGATTATAAGAGAAATATAAGCTTACAGTTTCACTTAAAAAGATAAGAAACATGACTGGATGGTCCAAAAGTTTATTCAAAGTACTAAATTTCAAAGATCTAAGACACATTTACTCCTATGTTTCATCATTATAACAAACTGAAACATGTACAAACAACACATTACTCCCATATATACAAAGCAGAGAATAAATCTAACAAAAAAGCAGCAACCTTTGCATAAACAAAACACATGGAAGAAGAGCCCCTCTTGGGGGGTGGGGGGGGGGGGGGGGGGGGGGGGTTTGTTACACAAGAAGTAAAATGTCTGCAGGAAAAAAGAAGAAAAGAGGGACTTGTTCTTTTTTTACCATGAAAAGGAGGAGAAGGGTTGGGGATCCAGACAGAGTCAAGAACTTGACGAGAAGAATTAGGGAGACTATCAACTTGAAGCAAAAGACTTGTCAAGTTAGAGCCCTCCATTACCATAGAATCGGAAAAAAGTTTAGGACTTTAAGAGAATCAAAGGAAATAGCATCATTCTGGGGAGGGAAGCAAGAACTTGGAATGATGATGTTGCTTTTCTTATGAGTATTAAAATAGTAAGGTGAAAGATGGGAGTAAAGTAAAGAGTGTTCAGACACACGACCTCAATTTTGGCCTATTAAGACAGAAGAAAGCTGCAATCAGATGAGGAGAGAGAGGGAGGAGAGATTCCGTGATAGGGTCGTTTTGATGCAGGGAGGCTTCATTGGACTCAGCCGTTAGATCTGTGACACATGTGTATAAAACAAAAGTTGAATTCAGCCGTCAGATCAGTGACACATTTGTATAAGACAAAAGCAATTTTTGTCTTATACACACGTGTCACCGATCCGACGCGCCGAGCCCAAATGTTTCCCCGCATCGAATCACCCTCTGTGATAAGTTATTATGTGGTGAGAGGTTTGAGATGAAATGACGGATGAAACGATCAGAACCACACAATTTAAATAATGAATAAAATTGTGTGGTCTAAAAAGTGTCACACGTTGTCTTCACACCGTGTGAATACACCACACAATAACTTATCAGATTCTGCTTGTGGGAGGAGAACTTGACTGGGATTTTATCAACTCCACTGTAGCTGAGAGACGTTTTCCACTGTAGCTGAGAGACGTTTACAGGAATAACAACGTTGCACAATTATTATTTTTTTCACGGTTATTAAAAATCAAGATTGTTAAAACAAACGACAGTGACAAAGTTGTGTTGTATAAAAATAATAAAAATATTATTGTGCTATCAAAAGTAATTTTAAAGGTGTTAATAGTTGCATAAAAATAATAAAAATATTATTGTGTTGTCAAAAGTAATTTTAAAGGTGTTAGAGCATCTCCAAGGGATGACACCAAAAGAAACATCAAATCATCAATTTGGTGGTAGATTTACACCAAATTTTGCCGGTCAGCTCCAACGGTTCAACATCAAAAAGAAATATACTTGGAATATTTCATTTTAAAATTAAAAAAAAAAAAAGAATAACGCATCTGTACTCTCCCAAACAGTGTTTGCCGGTACAATTAATTTCACCAAGAAATTTGCCGGTGAAATTCCCTCTTCCACCTATTTGCTGTATGATTTGGTGTTCCATTGGAGCTGTGTTTTCCATCTAATTGGTGATTTGCTGCCCAAAACATCAACCTTTGGAGATGCTCTTAATAGTAAATGTGCCAATTGAAGCAAAATTGTGATGGCAGTATAAGCCGTCTTTTTTCACGGAAACGAATGTGGAAAACTAGGCCCAAACTCATATAAGAGAAGGGGCATCATCCTCAAGGGAAATTCTAACATAAGGACTCCAACATAGGGAGTGACCCATGTGGCATAATCTGGACCACACAGTTTCATTACACTCCCCATGTTGGAGTCTCCGTGTTAGAACCTCCACATCCTCAAAACCTAAGTTGTGAGGTGAGGGAAGTCCATCTCTTAATATGGTGGGTGAAACAACTACAAGTTCCCCCCGAATGGAACACTTTAACAAAGCCTACGATACCATGTTAAAGTGTCCCACATTGAAACTGTGGGCCGGTCTCTCGAATAGAGTCACACATTCTAACATCCAACAACATAGCGCGAACTCGAACACCGTACTACAACACAAAAAGGGTGGCATATTTACGAAACAAATACACATATAAATAATTTATTTTCTATTATTATAGTGATAAATATTACCTTGTATGGATATTCAAAATATGTATAGAAGATCTTATTAATGAAATATTTCTAAAAGCATTTTTTGTGACTCGAAATATATATATATATATATATATATATATATATATATATATATATATATATATATATATATATATTTGATGTTAGAAATAGCAAAAACTTGAATCGTAAAAAATTCGTATTGCGGTAGATATAGAGTATGATGTCCAATTTTATCCGTAATCATTGAATAGAGATCATGTATACGTATTCGATGCGACATTTTAGTTGGATCCACTTTTTACGTAATGCGAAGAGATGGACTTCCCTCACTCAAAACCTAGGTTGTGAGGTGAGGGAAGTTCATCTCTTAATATGGTGGATGAAACAACCACAAGTTCCCAATGTGTGACACTTTAACAACGAAAAGTTTTTTAACACGCGCACCTTTTTTTTTTTTTTTTTTGCCCAAAAACGGGGTTCTAACCATCTCTTGTCAGGTTATAAGCTAGTGTAATTACTAAACCGATACTTTGTTGGTTCTTATAGATGTTGAAATTTCTTTTTTAATGTTTTGTAAATCGATTTTGAAATGATAAAATTTTATTGTATTGTTTCAAAAGTAAAATGCTTATGATGTCGATAATCAAACTCAAAATTTTTTCTTATTATTTAACATATCAATTATTCCCTATGGCTTGACAGTCTCGTCTGTTAGTAATATCATCCGCAACGGAAGCGATTTAAGGATCTAGATCTATAAATTACACGTAATAAAATAACTAGATCTACATCTACAAGGGGGTTGTAGAACATACATCTTGGATCTCAAAATCCAAGTAGAAGAACCGCAATAGGAAAAAACAAACGAAGATGTGAAGAGCACCACGATCTTCCGTACGTGTGATCCAAGCAACTCCCGGTGGAAGGAAATTCTCGACTCGAACCCTTCCGATATGCTACCCGGAAAAACCTCCAAGATTTTTCCTCTTAACCCCTTGGCCGAATTTTCTATCTTCTCTCTAAGAGTTGATAGTCGAAATTATTGTGTGTGTAAGGCTTGGGAGAACTCTCTTTATATAGGAGAGTAAAACTTAGCCTCCAAGGATTTTATTTTGCAATTAAAATAAATCCATTAAATAAAAGATAATTCCATAATATTCTAGAACAATTCTAGAATAATATTTATCTTTATTTCTTACCATAAATATTTATCTAATAAATATTTTCTGCACATGTCTTATTAATACACAAGAAAACAATTTCTTATTCCATAAAAATAAACTATGGCCGAAATTTTAATGTTGACCTAGTCAATAATTAATTTCGACTATACACACTAATTTTGCCAAGATTATGAAAAATGCCTTTTTCACATATTTAATTATTTAGCCCAACTAATTTAATAGTTCACTAAACAATTAATTCACATATCGTTTTAATAAAGTCCAACAAGAACTAAATTAATATTATTATGATTCGACGTCCGAGAATAGCTATGCTATATTAGGAGGCACGTCGGGGACCATGGACTAATAATCAGCGGCTCCGATAAATCAAATAAATAATTATCTTACGAACAGAATAATTATATTCGATAAATCAATCACGGGAATATGCCACCATAATCCCGTGATCGCACTCCTCCGATTATGAGATTATATTTATCTCATCACGAGAATAATAATAAGCGTCCATTGATATAATCATTACATATGGATTAATCCTCCATAGATCGTTCATTCTAAATCGGGAAGTTACCGTTAACCCTTTTTAGAACCTCTTATCCTTATTTACCATTAACCCCCGATCAATTAATTCATACAACTCACCGGTAGCTAATCGGTGTAATATGAACTCGCGCGATCGATCGCCTTCTAGGATTAACAAATAAGGGAACTGTCTATCTACTTCCATAAATGGAAGGAATGGATTCCGTATCCGTGATAACTCGGACTACTCACTCAATTCGGTACAATGCCAAGATGGGGTAATTCGGACCACGGACTCGGTGTAATCCTTAACCGTCAAGTCAAACTTCATACCGATTCAAGCGGTTGATCGTGATCACCTCGGGATTAAGATATATCCATAAATATGATCATCCATTGATTCGATAAGACATCTCGATTACGGAATTATATCGTGAACTCTAATCAAATCGGTCCAGCCCTATATGATATATCTATCATATATAAATGCCCCACTAGGTTCTCTTAACCGAAAGTCCGGATAAGACAATCACACCTATTGTGTTCTGGGCGCATTAATAGCACGTTAAAGGAGAGACCCGATACTCTCGATTAACATCACTACGGGCTAATTGTATTTTAAGTACATCTTCACTAACTCAATCCTCCCGTGTATATCCCATACACTGAGTTAAGTGATTACATAAACGATATACTTTAGGGTTTTCTGTAGTGTAAATACTATTGTCACATCGGTGAATATGAGAATAATAAATATGAATAATAATATCATTTCATTTATTAAATAAAACAATTTCAAAATTGTCTTTCGGGCATCACACCTAAGAATCTCCCACTTGCACGAAAGCATGTGATTAATTGTTTTAGAGCACACCCTATTATTTAAAATACAGCAAACTACATATCCCACTTGCTCTAAAGCAATGGAGACTCATCCCGTATTCTAGTACCCATTAAGCATATCATAACCATTGCCAGATGACAAAGTACACTCCGAGTGTGCCGTCGTAGGATATGTCAGTGACTCGGGGAGCACCTACATCTAAATGTCATGGGTCTTAATGATTAGTCAGGTTGTCGGCTCGAGACGATCCGTAGAATCGAAATGTTACCGGTCCATCTAATCATGTAGTACTTTCCCAATATGCTTTGGACCTCTAGTGATTTCGAAAAACCTTATAAGATACCCTTCATCGCTTGCACAATGATGTGGTATCGGCTTCCAAATCTAGAATCTCTCCCAGATAAGAAAAAGGAAATCCTTAAGCTATATCGCCTCTCTAGCTACTACAAAAGCCGCTAATCACCCAACTAGTTAAAGTCGAGTTGGCGTTGCTAGATTCCTCCAGGCAATAGCTTCAACATAAGAGTAAACACTGAGCCCGAGATCGACTTAACGATCATCCTCAATCTGACTTAAAGTCAAAATCAGTGTATCACACATATCCAAGTTCACACATGAATATGTCCGCATATTATTCCTCATTCTTTTCAAGATACTAAAAGACATACTAAACTTGCTTTGTTAACCGCGGAATCTAAGATTCGATCAAAGTTGACGTTCAATAACCTGACCATCTCTTACTAGAAAGAGAATCTATCCCATTTCTCTTGATCCGAAGATTTAGAGAGTCATTCCCGAGGCATAGGGTAGAACTTCCTCGTTGAATGTTGCATACACGGATGCATCATCTTAACCAATAAGATGGATGGGAAACCGAAAGGATCGATTCTAATGAATTCGACCGAGTCAAACTCTTAAGAATGTTGTCCAAATCTCTGTTGCGAGAATTGTGGTATTGTCGTATTCGACTTCGGATAACACACCCATGTTGATTCCAACGGTGCGGTGTTATCCTTCACAAACACTAATGTATATATTCACTACCGTACTAAAATTGATATCCGATCTACAAAAGACTTATCAATATTCGGTCAAATCCACATATTGTCGTAAAATATATGACTTCCAATGGCCGAGAGGTTTGCTTTTTATCCACAAAGGACATAAGCCTTGACGAATCCCTGTCATAAGTTCATAAGGCAATACCCTTCTGTTTTGAATAATCCCGACTCCGTTTGTTTGGCAAGAAAGTCTCAGGGAATCACCCCTATTTTCTGGTTTTTGAACAAAATCATGCAATACTAAGTGGTAAGAGAGTCCAAGGTCGATTGACTCTCTACTTCTTAGGGAATTACCCCTAGACCACTCAATCTTTGCTTTGAAAGATAAAATTTCCTATTCATTCTACTCTTTTCCGTGTAGATCCAATTACTCCCACTGGGCCTAAGTCGCTCAGGTGGTTCTACAAGAGCATGAACAGAACTGGAGTACCGAACTCCATTCACAGGGTTATGGCTATTAAACCAACCTCTAGTATCAGAATTCTATACTGCTCACAAAAGAGCCATAGGTCATCAATCGATCCTCAGACTACAAAGTCCGTAGAACCCGTAATGGGTAATGGATAAACCATACTCCCGATACTTACTGGGTGGATCGAAATTCTGATCTAGTTTAGTAGCATTTAGTGTTATCACCAACAACCGATGTTGGGTGTGGTCTGATTTTAATCAGTTAGTAACTACCTTGAGTAAACGTATTTCAAGGTTCAAGGTTTTGCTGTTCATGGACTCTATCAGAAAGGATGCAACAGTATAACTGTCCCTTCCCGATTTCAAGAATCCTATATCTAACATTTATACTCAATAGCTTAAAAGATATACCACGAATGGTCATTGACCGAACGTATGCGCGAAATTCCCAGTCTTACCTTCAAACACCGTGTGCTAAATGCTTATATTTACGGGAGTGGGGTGAACCGAATCCACACCTTATCCGTAAATTCCAAAGCATATTCTAGGTAGACTTCTCGGTCTTACATGTCAATGTAAACCGTTATTTCGCTTCCAATATCTTTATTGAGTTAAGCAGTGTATTGTAGCACATCTAAAACTATATAAGCAATTTTAACGGTTTCTCACTTAGTGAGAACATGTCACAATGAGGCAGGCTGAGCATCAGTCTCAAGGACTATGAATGGCCTATTCCGAGTATAGAATACTCTATCTCTGTTGAAAACAGAGAAACCTCAAAATATTTTGGATAAACTTTCCGGAGTGTTTGAATAGTTATCAGACAAGAAGTCACTACTCGGAAGCTCCTACTAGCTGTATCTTTCATTAGACCCCGAAGGTCGTCATGAACAAGCTATGTTACTTCTTTATATCCATTATCCTTTCCCAATTGAAAGGAAATTAAACTTAGTCATTGAACCTTTGAGACAATCTAACCAGACTGGGAGAAAAGAATCACCCTGAGCCAGTCTTCAAGTCTTGTCTTTTAGGGACTATGCACTAACTATGGAATATGAAGAAGCGTTTATCTAAATATAGAAACCAATTGCTTTTAATAGTTATTAAGATGTGTTTTATATACATATTTCAGCAGTTTTAAGTGGTTTTGACTTTATCAAACAAAAGTCCGAGTCTTGGATTCGTACTACAAATGGTATATTCACTTTCTATACGACAAACAAATTATCGAATAGAAGGTAAATCCATTCGTTCCAACGAATCTTAAACCAAAAATAAATTTTTCGCGATATCCAAGGATTGAATCCGAGATTCATTTCCTTATATCGCTCCCACTATTCTAGCTAAAATTAACTGCCCGTTGTTTACTCCTTTAATCGTTAAATGCACTGCTACCTTGTTCTTCCAAAGAACTTAGCTCGAGAAAATTGCCAAGGATTCATAGGTTGGTGATCCAAAATCACTATCCTTATCCTATGATTTTCAGTTAATTAATTTTTCGGTTTAGCCTTAAAGTTTACTCAGTTTAGATGACTAACACTTTTAGACATATTCTCCCATTCTTGACTTTCCGTGAATGGAAACAGTCTTGAACCAGCGGTTCGTTTGAGTAGACACTACTCTTGACCGTGGGGTGTCTATTTCGAGTGTTACTCGTCGGGACTTCTCGGATTTTCTAATATACCAGAAAAAACAAAAAATCATAACATTAAAGCTCCCACTAATTTATCGGTTCCAAATACCGTCTAACGAGCAATGCATTATTTTTTATGATTTTCCGATTTTTTCGATTAGAAAAATCTATAGTTCCAATGTTTCCAGAAAAACAACAAATCATAGAACTCCCACTAGTTCATCGATTCCAAATATCGTCCAACTAGCGATATTTCATGACTTTCCGGTTTTTCAATTAGAACGGTTACGTGTGTAGTCAGTTACACTTTTCTAATGTTCTAGAAAAACAACAAATCATAAAGCTCCCACAAGTTCATCGATTCCAAATATCGTCTAACTAGTAACACTCCATGATTTTCCGATTTTTCAATTAGAAAATTACTCGTGTAATCACTATACACTCAAAATTCACTAGAAGAATTTCAAAGTCCGAAATCACCTTTGATCAAACTAAGTTTGTCTTCCGTTTGACACGAATGACACTAGTGACATACCTATATGTCACTCTGGTTTTTTAAAAGGCTTAAGAGAAAATATCTCTTTCGAAAAATAATTGCATTATCGATTAACTAGTTCAACGTCCTAGTTACTTTCCACTTTTTAACGAAGTCAATACTAGTCAATTAATTTTTTATGCAATTTAGTAAGGGATATAATGTTGTAAATAAAATGACATATATTAATTCAAGTTTAACACTACTATATTATTTTATTTTAGGAATTGTAAACTAAAAAATAAGTCTACTCTACCATTCGAAGGTTTTAACCTCGCATCTCAGTGCCGCCGTAGGGTAGGTCAAAGAGATGACAGTTAAATCGAGACAATCTCATCAATGAATAACTTGTGAGAATCAAACATCCCACGAGAATCGAACATCCCTTTATTCATTGACTACCTTCCTTTTTTAGCCTAGATATTATAAAAAATATCCTTTATGAGTGTGACCTACTATATTGGATCTAGTACGCCCCGAGTGTGCCGTCGTAGGATAGGTCGGTGACCCGACGAGTACCCAGAAATCCTATCCTTTCGGAGACCAAGCCATGAATGTTGATAGGGGTGAACACCATCCGTAAGGGGATAAAATCAAAGCGCCGCGAGGCGTCACCCTTCTCTCACTTACTTGTATCTATAGTAGAGGCCGTGGGGTTGGCTGTCGCCTCCCCCGCTCCCACTCAATATTTTGGATGTGGTGGTGGGTTAACTAACCACGTCTTTTTGATGTTAACATAAAAGTACATCAAATCAAGGACTCCGAATGGTGTCGGTAACGTAGGCAAGCCTACCCGTCCTATTCGTTGGAACATATGTGACAGTCGGACGAAGTCGGGTCAAGAGAGCCCCATTGAGATAAGAAGGAATCACCCATACGCTCGTTGGTGTAGCTTAGTCTTGCCGGACCCCCGTGCATACATCACACTAGGAGGGTTCAGTCGGTCGAGCAAAGCTCAGTTGACCACCCAACCTATAGGCGAACCGTTTTTATCCAAGATTTATTGTTCTTTTACCATCATTCAATCTCGTAGACACTACGAATCGAAAACGTGATCTCGTTTGGGCTTTAAGGCGGTTCACCGAGAACACACACCGAAATGCTTAACGATTTCATAACCCGTCCTCGGATCTTTAATTAGTTACTAAATTAATTAATTACCACGTATTAATTAAATTTCAACTAATTACGCGAGTTTGTATATATGCCTATTTTAATTATCAAAATTAAAATTCTACATGTATACGTGGAGTGATTTATGATATGATGCGTATGTCGTAGCAATTCCGATTTTATATCTATTTTATGATCAAACACATAAAAAATAAATTGCGGAAAATTTAAACACCGAGATGGATTGTTGGTACCCCCCGACTAACCTATTTTCTAAGGAAAAGTAAAAAATTAATCTAAGTCTTCAAATCTTGATCTTCGATCTTGATCTTGAAACTTCCGGATCTCAAACTTTCGATCTTGACACGAACCACGAACGACGAGGAGAGGAGGCCGTAATATACCAATATATTTAAAATATATCTATATTAGATTGTTTTTATTTATTGTTGACCTAATGGTCAAATAAGATCAAAGTTAAAAAAAAAATTGTTATTGCCGTGACCTAGCCGCATGCAACCAAATACACAATTTGACAAATATGATTAAAACAATGCTGCCGCCGCCAATTATATGGAAAAAAAAAAACAATTCGGCCTCCTCCCGTTTTTACCTTTTTGATGATCTGCAACACCATGATCTTCGTCGTCTCGAACTCGGATCAAAATTAAAAAAAAACTAAAGGTACTACCTTTTACAATTTTTCGCATGACATAAAATAAATTACACATCCTATGCTCAATTGATACTAATAAAAAGAGCTACAAAATAGATCTACGGGTAAACAATACCAACCTCAATCCATCTCTTCAACCAAGACATTCATAAGCATAAAAAAAAATAAAAAATGCATGCATCGGCCCCAAGAAAAAAAAATTGGGACAAAAAATCTACATGTTTTACCACTCCTAGATCTAATATTTTATACGTATAAATATAGATCATCAGGCGACTGATACCACTGTTAGTAATACCATCCGCAACGGAAGCGATTTAAGGATCTAGATCTATAAATTACACGTAATAAAATAACTAGATCTACATCTACAAGGGGGTTGTAGAACATACATCTTGGATCTCAAAATCCAAGTAGAAGAACCGCAATAGGAAAAAACAAACGAAGATGTGAAGAGCCACGATCTTCCGTACGTGTGATCCAAGCAACTCCCGGTGGAAGAAATTCTCGACTCGAACCCTTCCGATATGCTTCCCGGAAAAACCTCCAAGATTTTTCCTCTTAACCCCTTGGCCGAATTTTCTATCTTCTCTCTAAGAGTTGATAGTCGAAATTATTGTGTGTGTAAGACAGGCTTGAGAAACTCTCTTTATATAGGAGAGTAAAACTTAGCCTCCAAGGATTTTATTTTGCAATTAAATAAAAGATAATTCCATAATATTCTAGAACAATTCTAGGATAATATTTATCTTTATTTCTTTCCATAAATATTTATCTAATAAATATTTTGTGCACATATCTTATTAATACACTAGAAAACAATTTCTTGTTCCATAAAAATAAGCTATGGCCGAAATTTTAATGTTGACCTAGTCAATAATTAATTTCGACTATACACACTAATTTTGCCAAGATTATGAAAAATGCCTTTTTCATATATTTAATTATTTAGCCCAACTAATTTAATAGTTCACTAAACAATTAATTCACATATCGTTTTAATAAAGTCCAACAAAACTAAATTAATATTATTATGATTCGACGTCCGAGAATAGCTATGCTATATTATGAGACACGTCGGGGACCATGGACTAATAATCAGCGGCTCCGATAAATCAAATAAATAATTATCTTACGAACAGAATAATTATATTTGATAAATCAATCACAAGAATATGCTACCATAATCCCGTGACTGCACTCCTCCGATTATGAGATTATATTTATCTCCTCACGAGAATAATAATAAGCGTCCATTGATATAATCATTACATATGGATTAATCCTCCATAGACTGTTCATTCTAAATCGAGAAGTTACCGTTAACCCTTTTTAGAATCTCTTATCCTTATTTACCATTAACTTTCTAGTGATCAATTAATTCATACAACTCACTGGTAACTAATCAGTGTAATATGAACTCGCGCGATCGATCGGTTTAGGATTAACAAATAAGGGAACTGTCTATCTATCTACTTCCATAAATGGAAGGAATGGATTCCGTATCCGTGATAACACGGACTAATCACTCAATTCGGTACAATGCCAAGATGGGGTAATTCGGACCACGGACTCGGTGTAATCCTTAACCGTCAAGTCAAACTTCATACCGATTCAAACGACCGTGATCACCTCGGGATTAAGATATATCCATAAATATGATCATCCATTGATTCGATAAGACTTCTCGATTACGGAATTATATCGTGAACTCTAATCAAATCGGTCCAAATTTCCCTATATAATATATATCATATATAAATGCCCCACTAGGTTCTCTTAACCGAAAGTCCGGATAAGACAATCACACCTATTGTGTTCCGGGACGCATTAATAGCACGTTAAAGGAGAGACCCGATACTCTCGATTAACTTCACTACGGGCTAATTGTATTTTAAGTACATCTTCACTAACTCAATCCTCCCGTGTATATTCCATACACTGAGTTAAGTGATTACATAAACGATATACTTTAGGGTTTTCTATAGTGTAAATACTATTGTTACATCGGTGAATATGAGAATAATAAATATGAATAATAATATCATTTCATTTATTAAATAAAACAATTACAAAATTGTCTTTCGGGCATCTCACCTAACATCGTCCTTGCGACTGTCCTGAATATGCAGATCACATATAGGGATGGAAATGAGCACGAGTGGGTATGAGTTTGGCAGTATCCATACCCTACCCATTATAAATTTTTCGTACCCTACCCACTACCCGTGCGGGAAGACATTTTTAAATCTATACCCTACCCTTACGGATATCCACGGGTTTATGGAATCCATGGATATTTGATTTTATTCACAAAATGAAACGGACTTTATTGGTGCCACAAAAATGCTTCTTACGTCACTTTTTGATTAATTTTTTAACTGCTTACACTACGAAAAGACTTTCGGCACACTTAAACTGAAGTTTTTTTATGGTTCAGCGTATTTTTCATTATTAAAGTAGATTCATAAGTCATGCTAGTCACGAGCATAGAAAATATGTCAGATGATTGCTTGTAATACCAAGTACTTGTTTATTTTCTATAATTCAAGAAAAAAAATGAAGTTAAGAGAATTCAAAAATATATATATATATATATATATATATATATATATATATATATATATATATATATATATATATATATATATATATATATCACCATTTAAATTGTGGTTTAACTCAAGATAAAATAACGTTCACTTCATCTTTTGACAAGTAACAAAAGTGGTGAACTTCTCCATCCATCAATATCATTATCTTTATATGATATTGAACTATTGAAGTTTATATTCACATTCGCTTGATTTTTTTCATTGATGAGTTCAATCATCATCTAATGATCAAAAGAAAATTGTTTGTTTCTCTTTATGATTTTGAGATGGAAAGGTGAATTGTTATTTATATGTATGTATGTATAAATAAATGTATATAAAGTGTTAGAAAAATATATCATATGGTGGGTCGGGTGGGTAATACGCCGGGTAAAAATATATATACATACCCTACCCTACTGATGACGAGATCAAGTAATAATAAAATTCTTGACCACCATAAACCAATACAAGCAAGAGGACTAGGTCTATCGTAGTATAGCTATAGCGAATCAAGGTCAATACCACAGGGAACCAATTGTGAATCATTTTATATATAAACAACTAATTAATCATGCCAAGCACACAGAAGCGGTCTACGACCAACAAAAGACAAGAAAAGAGGAAAACTGACTCGACACAACACAGAAACATACAAGTAATTAACCTCCCGAATTATTAAGTTATCGTTTGGAATTAGTGAGCTATATAATTAAACAATATTTTACAACTATTAATCCAATTTGTATTTCTCTTATATTGGTTACGGGAGTCATCCCCTAAACTTGACTTAGTTTCGGGTAGGACGATCACTGTGCTACATTACGTGACTTCGCTTCGTAGGCCTCCATCTCATATAACTTGCACGCTTACAAAACTAGGGATGCCGATATTAACCGTATTCCTCACCTAGGCAACATTCATGTGGTTAGGCGTATTCCTAAGTGATCGCATCAGTCTCTGTCCCATTTGTTAGGAAATCTACGCGGGAACGCAGGAGAATTCAAATTTTTGATTTCCTTTTACCCAAGATCGACTTCATTTAAGCAATAAACAAATAAGCTAGTAGACGGTTGTTACCTTGGTTGATCTAAAAGATCGACGCTTTGACCGTCTAAGGAGAGTAGTTCTGCATAGAGCCGCCCAAGTGTTCGGCC
The DNA here is from genome assembly GCA_036785695.1 of Gentiana straminea. Taxonomy (NCBI): domain Eukaryota; kingdom Viridiplantae; phylum Streptophyta; class Magnoliopsida; order Gentianales; family Gentianaceae; genus Gentiana; species Gentiana straminea. The sequence continues at coordinate 4,208,367 of JAVUPR010000090.1, read as the reverse complement.
TCTACCGCTAGTCCACACGAACAGCCCGCCGGAATCCCATCATGGATTGCTATTGGAAAACTCTGGTTGCTAGACCGACCTTTTTCCCTTCTCTACAACTCTCTATAGGATGCTCTCTATTTTACACAAGAATTATTAGTTCTTGGAATTGTGATGTACAAAAGAGCTTGACATTCACCCACCTCTTATTTATAGTAGAAGGTGGCGCCCCATATGGTGTGGAGGAGAAGAAAACATTTTCCCAATAAAATAAGAAAAATATATTTGATTGATTTATCTCATTTAATTTAATATCATATATTAAATATTTCCAAGATATTGTCAATATCTTATATTGACTATCTTTATCTTATTACCATAAATCAATTTACACATGTGTATAAATCACATATATATTACACAAATAAATTTATGTATTATATATATCCACACACAGTTGGTGCCCATGCAAATCTCCAATTTGCATTGATGCGCCACATGCATGCATTATTTATATATATATATATATATATATATATACTAGTCTATAACCCGTGTATTGCACGGAGACGTATAATAATGTGATTATATTCAATTAATATGCATAATATGTACTACAAAACAAAGACCCTTTAAACTTATTGTAATGCTAGCTATTAAATTTCTTTTATTCAAGATTAGTATTCGTTTCTGGCGTCAGATAGAGTCAAAAACAGACAACACAAAATGTCCAAAAGTTATATTGATACCAATAATTGTCGTTATATTTCTGCTTTAAGCATTCAAAAGAAGAATTTTTTGAAGGATGAAAAGAAGATTTTATTGACATGTTTGTTACGCAGGAATGAAATTGAATGAAATAAAATAATAGGAACGAAATAGAATGTACTGGAATAAATTATTTCAATTACTGCGTTTGAAAAATGCAAGATTGGAATGAAATAAATCATATAAAAGATGACATATTGAGTGATGAGTAAAGCGAGGTAGCGAATTAAGGTTGACCGGAGTAGGGTATGGTATGATTCATAAGGTAAGATATAGCGAAGGGGTGGGGTAGCCTACGCCATACCCCATGCACCCTACCTCTCTTCTCAACCAGCCCTACCCACAGCTACCATACCCTACCCACCACCATATCCTACCCTACCCAATATCACTGTATCTTACCATCGACATCATACCTACCTTACCCATTACCTACTCTACTATCACCACCCCTACCCTACCTTACCCACCACCCCACCCTTCTCTACCCCACCCTACCCACCACCCCAACCTTACCCCTACCCTATCCACCAATCCACTATACCCTATCTTACCTACAACGCCACCCTACCTTACCTTACCTGCTACCCCAACCTATCCTACCATACTCTACCCTACCCTACCCTATCCTACAAACCATACCTTACTCACCACTTCACCTTATCTTACCATACCCTACCCACCCTACCGTACTCTACCCACCATTCCACTTTACCCTATCTTACCCACCACACCACCCTACTTACCTTACCCACTACCCCAACCTACCCTACTTACCTTACCCACTACCCCAACCTACCCGACCCTACCCTAGCAACACTATATTTCCCACCACTTCACCTTACCGACCCTACCAAACCTTACCCACCACCACCCCTTACCTACCCACGTAGCAAGTGCCCATTTTTATTAAGTATCTTTTCAACCTCATGCGAATTTGAATATAATTATTTTTAAAAACAAAATTTAATGTAAGAATATTTAGCATTAATGTGAGCCGAATTTATTCTCTATTTTTATTAGAAGAATCAAATTTTAAACAATTTTCTAAATAGGGCCGAATTTATTCCCTATTTTTATTAGGAGAATCAAATTTTAAATTATTTTTCTAATTAGTTTATGTGAATTTTGTAATTATGGTAGGTTTTTTTTTTGAAAAATTAGAAGAATCAAATTTTAATGATTTTTCTAATTTGGGCCGAATTTATTCAGTATTTTTATTAGGAGAATCAAATTTTAATGATTTTTCTAATTTGGGCCGAATTTATTTAGTATTTTTATTAGTAGAATGAAATTTTAAATGATTTTTCTAATTAAGGTATGTGAATTTTGTAATTATGGTAGGTTTTGTGTTAAAAAACATTAGAAGAATGTGAACCGAATTTAGTCCCTATTTTTATGAGGAGAATCAAATTTAAAATTATTTTTTTAGTAGGCTGAATTTGTTCCTTATATTTATTATGAGAATCAAATTTTAAATGATTTTTCTAATTAAGGTAGGCGAATTTTGTAACTATGGTAGGTTTTATTTCAAAAATAAATTAGAAGAATGTGAGCCGAATTTATTCCCTATAATTATGGCAGGTTTTTTCAATTTGGTTATTTGTTAATATGAAATGAGATAGGGTGGCTAATTAGTTATTTTTGAATTTAGTTATTTTTGAACATTTAATATGAAATAATATTTGGCAATAATTATGGCGGCTAATTTATAGGGATTATAAAATTGTGAGAATATTTCTCATTAAATGATATAAAAACGCAAAAAGAAAATGGGTCAAAAATAATAAAACTATTATAAATAAAAATATGTGCAATGTTTAAAAAAATAATTAAAACTTCGAATATTTGAATTAAATGAGGCGGCTAAATTTGCAGGACATGACATAAATATAATAATATAAGTATTAATTAGAGAATGTGAATATAATTATTTTTAAAATCACAATTATTTTTTTGAGAAATAAAAACACAATTTAATGGAGAAATATTTAGCTTTAATTGAAATGTCTAATTTGTAGGGGATTAATTTAATGTCTGAATATTTCGTGTTCGAATTTAATTTAATGTTCGGATATTTTGTATTAATTGGTAAAATTGATTTAATATTTTTTTGAATATTATAATTTAAATCAAAAATATTTCACATTTAATTCCACATTTGATGGAATATAATGCGAAATATTCCTTATTTTTATTAGGAAAATCAAATTTTTAATGATTTTTCTAATGAGGGCTGAATTTATTCCCTATTTTTGTTAGAAGAATCAAATTTTATGATTATTCTAATTATGATAGACTAATTATGTAATTATAGTAGGGTTTTTTTTTTATATTTTGAGGCGGCTAAATTTCCAGATATGACATAAATTTAAGAATATTTGTTTTAAATAGTGAATTTGAATATAATTATTTTTAAAAACAAAATTTAATGTAAGAATATTTAGCATTAATGTGAGCCAGATTTATTCCCTGTTTTTATTAGGAGAATCAAATTTTAAATGATTTTTCTAATTATGGTCGAATTTATTTTCTATTTTTATTAGGAGAATCAAATTTTAAATGATTTTTCTAATTATGGTATGAGGTTTTTGTAATTATGGTAGTTTTTTTTTTCAAAACAAATTAGAAGAATGTGAGCGGAATTTATTCCCTATAATTATGGTAGGTTTTTTGAATTTAGTTATTATTTAATGTGAAATGAGATGAATTTATTTTGTAAGAATATTTGGCATCAATTAGGGTGGCTAATTAGTTATTTTTGAACATTTAATATGTAAGAATATTTGGCAATAATTATGTGGCTAATTTATAGGGATGTATTTAATGTGAGAATTTCTCATTAAATTACATAAACACGCAAAAAGAAAACGGGTCAAAATTAATATATAAAAAATATTATAAATACAAATAGGTGCAATGTTAAAAACAATAATTAATAGTTCGAATATTTGGAATTAAATGAGGCGGCTAATTTAAAGGAGATGACATAAATGTAAGAATATTTGTATTAATTAGCAAATGTGAATATAATTGTTTTTAAAAACACAATTTGATGTAACAATATTTAGCATTAATTGAGATGTCTAATTTGTAGGGTTGAATTTAATTTCTGAATATTTCGTGTATGAATTTAATTTAATGTTAGGATATTTTGTATTAATTGATAAAATTGATTTAATAATTTTTTGAATATTATAATTCAATGCAAAAATATTTCGCAATAAATTTATTATTTGATGGAATTTAAAGCGAAACATTCCCAATTTTTATATGGAAAATCAAATTTTAAATGATTTATAATTAGGGCCGAATTTAGTTCTTTAATATATTGCATTTGATATGTGAAAAACAAATGTGATGTACATAAATATTAGGTGATTGTATGGTATTTTCATGTAGAACAAACACGTTCAAATCCCACCCACCTCCCCCTACCCAACCAAAAAAATGACACATTTTGACATGCAGAAAAGAGGAATATGCAACTCAGAAATTGAATGACATAGTATAATATAAGTACATCAAGCTATAATGATGTAAAAAGAATTACATGTCTATTACTCTTACAAAAAGACTCTGAAATCCTCAAACAAAGGAAAAAAAAAAAAAGAAAATAGCGAAAAGGAGATAAATGTGAACTAAACTTGATACATCAACTGACTTCCATTGTCAATTTGTAATCATCATCACGATCCATTAAATGTACTATTAAACAACCATTATGCACAGTCGCACACTACATTTTCAATATCATTACACCAACGAAAGAAGAAGAAAAAAATTCAATGTTTTTCATTAAAAGAAAATAAGAATATATAGCGAACCAAATTTAAGCTATACCCGGGAAGCATATGCATGCAGGTGTTGGTCTACTTTGTACTTAAGAAATTGAGAATCAACATTATACCATGTTGCTCTTCCACTGCAAAACCCGAAATGGACAACCAACATTTTATCATGTAGCTCATTCGAGAAGGATACAGAGTTCGATAAAGCATCAAACAATGGTGCCCCAGAGACAACTCTCGCCTTCCCAAGCCACTTAGTACCACCTGATCATACAATGGTTATACCATAAAATTTCAAGTAACAATCATTGTTCCAATCGATTTCTTTAAAAACAATAAAACATTGAATCCATTTCAGAACAATCATTTTCTCGAATCAAAACGAATCAGGTAAAATAATGGAATATTTCTCGTTAAAAAAAAGGGAAAACAAACAAATACAATTGAGAAAATTGTTTAAGGGAGAAAGGGGGAAGGGGGTACCTCTTCAAAATATCAAGTAACAATAGAAAAATCAATCCAAACAAAAATATAAAGGGAAAAAAAAGTACTCATTCGCACTCATTAATTTTGCAACATGTGAAAAACTCATAGATAAAATGGAGGGTGATTGCATTGAGGGATACGGAATTCGCTGCATTTCCGGATCCATGGTTTACATTAATCACATATGTCACAATCACGTTGCATAATCACAATCGTACTCATGGTTTTCCATAAAAATTGTTGCTGCCTCTGAGATTTAATTATATCATAGAAGCATAACACAGATCAATATCAAAAAGGACATTTCTTTCCTAGATCATCATCTTTCTCTTTCAAATTGCATAGCATAAATTGCAAAAAAAGTGGTGCACCACGTTGCAGACCACATAAGAGAAAATAATATAATTTTTGCATATCCAAACATCTTAAATACTATTTGTGCATCAAGTCTTTGTAATTATGTATAAGATCGTGTAGTATTGAGCTATACGTCCAGAAAATGAATAAAATAAAATAAAATAACTGTATGATCAAATTGACTCATGCCATAACCAAAAGAAACACATGACATAGCCCTCTATCATATGTTGGTACTACCACCATGTGATCCGGAAACCTGAAAAGTGAAACACACAAAAAAAATAAAAATCAAAAGCTCAGCGTTAGAAATGGTCACCGACAAAAAAAAGTCCATATTTTCTCAATATATTGAACTTGAAAAGGGTAGTGAAAAATTATTACCTTATTACCTGCCACATTCGTATCACTGGAAAAAAACAAAGATTATACACTCATGAAAGACAACCATTCCGAGAAATACAGAATAAACACGATCGAATAAAAAACAATCAATGTAAAAACACGAACAATAAAATGTTTTTCTTTTTTAACCTAGCTTACATGGATGTTGGCACCGAACTACAATCAACTTGGTATTTTGAATTCACTGAAATATTATTGGTAAAAAAACAGAATAGACATGAAAAGAAAAAAAAAACATTCAATGTCAAAATATGATTTCTGTTTTCTTACCTCTCTAACAAAATGATGTTAATTAACGTGTAATCTCCTTCAAAACGTGGTCTGACTGCGATTTTTATACACCCTAAATATTTTCAAGACAGGGGTGCGATAGGTTTTGGGGTGCAGAAAATTTAGGTTTTCTTTGGGAGGGCGTTTTATTTTTTTGAAGGAAGCCGAGCGTTTTTTTTTTTTTTTTTTTTTTTTTTCAATAGGTCGAGCATGTTTTTATGGAATGAGTAATTATTTATGCGTTTAAGATTTTGAAATTTAAAATAAATTAGAATTAATATTGATGCATGATTTGGGGAAAGGTGTCTAGGTCAAATTAGGCAAGATTTGGTAAGATTGTGTAATAAACGTGGTCAAATTAGGGTTGGTCTTTAAAAGTGCTAATGTCAAAGCGGGTCACAACTGGGTATGAGTCATATATAAATGTGGGTAATTTCTCGGGTTTGGAGCGGGTTTTACGGGTAATTGGGTTAAATTCACTCCCTCATATATTATATATAGATATATATATATATATATATATATATATATATATTAATATCTAATATTAATATTTGGTAATACTATTAATTAAATTACACAATCCAAGTGTATCTTATATACACACAAATTGCGCCACCTTAGCCAACAAATTGGCATCCAGAATATTCTTCAATTAATATAATATTATTAATATATTGTATTTAATTTATTCATAATAAATAAATACCACATTATTAATTTACCACTATAACCTTTATAGTCTCGAGATAAACTTTCCTTATTTGGTTATCATCTATAACCACATTTTAATCCGGCTAGATGTTCATATATGTGTGACCCGATAGGCTTCCGACTATATTGGCCGTAGATATAATGTGCAAATTACAAAATTGCCCTTCATGCCTAACGTTCACGGGATAGCGTCTAGCAACACACCGTGACCCCCAATCATCGGAAGAGTCAAATGCAATGACTACTACCTTCCATGTGAAACAGTTACGGTGTAACTTACAATCCTATCGCTGTAATAATATCCATATGATCGTATCTCGAGTGCCGATACATTAACGATCGTATCTTATAATCTGGATATCATGCTCTCTCGAAGTAACTCATTTACTCCCACTTTGCAAAGATTCATGAGAGCTAGACATTCCTTATAAGAAGGCCATTTCGGATATTCGATCCCAATCATAGGATACGCGATTCCCGGACGACCAATCATGTATACTCTGCATGCTTCAGTATCACACCCAATCACTACCGCATGATCGCCCCGTGGCTAGGGGAAACCTCAATAGTGTCAAAGCATGACAATCCACACCATGATGCCATGAAGACTCCGGTCTTAAGGATAATTACACAACCGCCACATTGTGTGACACTTAATGTAAGTGGGTCAGTCTAACGTACGCATTCTCTAATACACGTCCACGTACAGTCCAAGTGTCTCTACACTTCGATAGACGAGATCTATCCCTGCCCTTAAAGACAGAAGACATCTAATACGTGCTAGCCTGTTTATACTATCAATGCCATGTTTAATAGTACATCAGCCTAAAGACATTTAAGTATCAAACTTATTAAAGTGATTAGAAATCTCAACAACCATGATCGCCTATCATGGTTTCTCTATCACAGTTTAATACTAAGGACATTATCATATAACAATTCATAATTGGTTCTTTAAAAGAACAAATATATGACAACAGAAAAGCCATTTAATATATGTATAAATATAAAGAAATAGTAGAAATGATCCGATCCGGTCGGATCCGGTCCAACCCGATTGGGTTTAGGACACTATTCCAACACCATTAACACTAACTTTGTAGGTATCATGTTAATCTACGACTTACGTATAATTAGGTGCGCGCAATTCCCAAATACAACACAGATCTAGATCTCGCTGAAAGTCCCGGAAGATCAATTCATGAGCCGACCTAGGAGTACTATATTGGTATTTCCTAACTACACGTTTTAATTAAAACAGACGAGCAACGTAGCCGTAGCCATACCTACTAAGACAAGATATTCTAAGTGGACAATCACACCATAAAGACGTGGCTAGATGTAATACCCTACTCCCGACCCCTAGGTCCACTGGGGTCATTCTAGGAGGGGTTGCGAAGCTCTCGCCGCGACTTCAATAACAAAACTAACTCCTCAAAAAAAATTCAATAAATCCACATATGATTGATAATACCTCCAACTTTATTACAATATTACCACAAATCAATTGTACATAAAACACTAACTATTTCCATTAAAAGATTACAACAAATAAAATCACAAGATTCATGACTAACTAACTCAATATGCGCAGTCTAATCCACAACATCAATTTCTTTTCTTCCTCGGATCTCGATCAAAAACCTGTACATATATTTAAAAAAGAAAAAAAAACAAAAGAGACAAAGAAACAAAGAAAACGAGGCGTCGACAAAGAAAGGGCTGTATGAGCCACGTGTGCAAGTGTTATACTATATATATATATATATATATATATATATATATATATATATATATATAAAACAACTTTTATAAAATTTGCGGCGGAAACCTTTATTAATCTTGCAAAACGAGTTAGTAAATAATTCTTGAAAATAAAAAAATAAAAGACAGAGCAACAATAATAAGTCAATTTTAAAAGTTATATAGTGCACGAGCATTAAGGAAAAACATGTCGAGTTTATTTTACAAGCACCAGCTTTGGCCGAGCCGATGAGTCAAGTACCGCCCTAACACCATTTGTACCCAGGGATTTCAACCGCACTCCACGAGAACTAGCCATGCCTGACAACTCCGGCCGATTGTCAGGGAAAAGGAATCAACCTTTGCCGTGCAAACCTCCTACAAGGTTCCAGCCAACCCTATCCATGTCCTAGGACCCACGCACCAACCGTCAGCCCTTGCTTTCCCGGCTGTAGCATGAATCTTCGGGGAAAAGGTACCGTCCCCACTCTTACGAGTGAGCACTCTAGCTACTGTCGGTAAGATTTCGAGTCAAGAGGCCCCGAGACCGGTGACTAGCCGTTCTCCTAGAGCAGTAACTCTAATCCCCCTAGCCACCAGAGCTTTGACACTTTCGTGCCACGAGCGAGCGAGCGAGTGAGCAAGTATATATTCCGTCAATTCCAAGTATCATTTTATTTAATGTTATAAAAAGTATGCACTAGCTCAAATTAGTCATTTGTTTCAAATCACTTTACATTTTGTAATTTTAATAAATCATTTGAAAATGACTTCCGAGTTAAAAACATCAACTTGATATAGATAAAATATTGAAAATAATTATAAAACACACTTTGGCTTTATATCGAAAATAAAGAACTCACCTCCGGTCCGACAACTAAATGAATGTGATGTGCAGTTTACATATTCAAGTTTCCTTCTCGATTCAATGCTCTATTACTATTCAACCACATAAAATGCGAGATCATCATTCACATATTAGCCACCAAATATCTTATAATCAAATAGGGTTGAACTCCTATATGCCAACCACAACACTTCTGTCACCATAATGCAGAACCTTGAAGCACAAAGGAAAGATGGTTTTGGTCAGACTACGGAATCATTACTAACGATCTATCGAGAGAAATAATCGAGGCTGAATGGTGTTTGATCGTACCAGAAAAAGTGTAGCTAAAATGATGAAAAAGTATGGATGATGGCCAGCCTCGAAGCTATGTATCGGCAATATCAAATTCCCCATAGAAAACGTTGATCTCTTGCTTCCGGTGCGGCAAAAGATTGATGAAGTTAAATACATGGTGACGGCAGCAAGAATGAATATAGGATAGTCACTTTGATTGATAAAGTCTATTGTTTGAATGTATAAGCTGTATGGCTTCTGCCCTCTAAAATTCGTCTATCTATATATAGGAGTACACTTATGGTTCCTGAACTTAAAAAACAATACTTCCTCATTTATTAATAATATTAATATGTCTACAGTTATAAACCTTATGACAACTTCCATCCATTAATTGACTAACTCATCAACGCATAGCAACGGCTCATAAATATGGAAACGTTTTTAAACGGTAACTTACAATGTTTGGGGACTAATTATTTGCAAATTTAAGATGTAGGTATTTCTATTATTATTATTCATATTTATCTCAAGTAACTTATTTTTCTTAAAAAATCAAATATATAAGTCAATTTAACCATGCATGTATTAAAATATGGTCCGTAAAACTAATTTGTAAAAGTTTAAACATTAAATCACACGTATGTGTACCGAAGAAATAAGTGGATCAATTTTATAATGATGAAAATAGTCTAATAATTATGCATAAGGAAGATATATATTAATTTAGTACTAGTAATTTTGGTAAATAAAATAAAATTTAATAACCAAAACTTTTGAAGTACTAAGAAAAATCTCGGTATACCTAGTTCGAAAAATTGGGGCGTTACACTAGAGACTCGGCGAACAACTAAATCTTAGCGTTTCTATATACAAAACGGATAAAATAGCGATTCATAAAGTAATTATACAGATCTACTAAAAACACGATTATCTATCAAATCAAAGTCATACATAGGTCACACGATATAGGCGTGGGGCGTGTGGATCCTTATAGACGAGGAATCCCCACTGCCTCACGTCGTAATCTTAGATCTACATCGTTTAACTAAGAACAAAGAACAAACAATCTCAAACGATAAACAATAATTGGGGGGGGGGGACTTAATTACAACAAAGAAGAAGAAATAAACACAAGCAACTCACATAATGCTGCTGACTTGTATTGAAAATTGCTCTAAAACTGCGTCGTAATATCTGTATAATATTGTGTAAAGTTGTATATAAATTGAATAATGAAATAGAGTATTTATAGGTTGTAAAACCGACTTTAGATAGCCGTCAACCGACTTAATTCACGTTTCCTAAACCCTAATGGAGTCTAAAACGCGTCTGGAGAAGCAGGGACATTTTGGAGAACTCACTGGCAGCCAGAGCAGGGCTCGCTGCCAACGAGACCTATTGTCTGCCTGGGCTGGTTTTCTGCTTCTTCTGGTCCATTCCTGATCCGTTTTGGTGCTTTTATTCACTCCGAAGTCCAGCTAAATTGCTTCCGAATCAGTCCACTATAAATAAGACATAAAACGTGGCTTGTAACATCAAATAATATAAATAATTGGTAAAATACACGATAAAAATTCGCAACTCAGTTCGGTTGTAATTTAGGCACAATACGACTTATTATTAACCAATTAAAGCCCATTTAAGCTAGAATCGAGGATAATTAATAGATAAATAACAGCGTAAATTGACCGTCATCACTTACCCACGACGGGTTTTGAAAAATCAAATTCATATCATACCCTACCCTTAAGAATATCCAACGGGTTGGATCGAAATTGACATCCCTAATCACATATGACTTACTAGTTCAGTGTATAAGATTTTTTTTAGGGTGTCTGTATGTAGATTCTTTAAAGAACATTTTTTTCTTACTTCTACCTAAAATATAAATGTATCAACCCACATGGGTTTAATAATATTTTTAAATTAATCATGTATAGTCACTAATAATTTTGATTTATCGTCCTCTCTTGTCATAATATTCTTAATTGTGATACTCCGAGTCTAATTTGACGCACACATCATTTTCGAATCATGGTGGCATCATGAAGTATGTTATCACAGTAAATATAACTATTTTTACATCAAAAATATCATGGAAACTCCTAAACTATGTCAAGTGGACCCTAGAGGAAAAACTACTATAGAACCCTCGACGGGATTCCTGTAGAGGGGTCGGCGGCTTTGAATCATAAATCCGAGTCTCTTCAAGTTTAGCAACTCTATTTGCTTAATGGGTAATGGCACCATAATGGTGATCTTTGACCTTCCAGATTTACCAGAAACAACCTACGTATTTATGAAGCATTCATGTTAAGCCTTCAAGTTCCAGCCATTAAAAGCCCTCACATTCTAGCCTTATTTCTTACTCTTCTTTCAAGTTCTTGAGAAGAAACTATACTGCATTGAAGCCCTGGAAACATCCAATCTTTTGGCCCTTTTAATGCTTGTAAGTATTGGTTAGTTTGTCTTAAGTTTCAAGTATGGTTACATTTGTATGACTTGGGGTTTTTATGTGCTTTAAGGTTATGGTGTTAATCCTTATGACGGGGATCTAGTTTGGAGTGGATAATATGGCCGATATCTTTCTCTAAAGTATCAGGTAAGGACTCAAGTATCAAAGTATTTTATAGCACTGTTTTTGTAATATGTATTTTTGTGTTTTCTACGCTATACACTTCAGTTCTGCATTCTAAACATGTGAATACCGGGTATGTACTTTAATTTGTATGTTAAAAGGTTTTCAAAGTATGTTTCCTTAAGTTGATGGTTTTCAAGTTGCCGACCCCTCGGCAGCAATGTGTTTATGAAAAAACGAGTTTTAACCTTGTAATGGATAGATTTGTGATCATAGTAAGCATGTTTAAGGTGTTCTGCTCTATGATTATATGCTAAATGGTATGTACTTGCTATATGGTATAGAAAAGCATGTTCTTAGACCGACCTTGTGTGATTATGTGATTATGTTCTATGGGATAGAAATCATTTTCATAGGTTAGATCATATATGGTAATTATTTAAAGAAGAAACATGTATTTGTAAACCACTTAGAAACCTTAATAGGTTGGAAACGAACACGTTAAAATGAACTGATGGCATGTAATCTACAAATCATTATATTCTTGTTATGCCACGAATTAGAAAGCATGTTTTAGGAATTACACACTACATATATGCACATCTACCTTTATAAATCTTACAAATGAGAACTATGTAATGTGAGGTTGGAAAACATGTTTTAAGTGGATCTAAGCGATTATGTGTTGGTTGGTCTACACATGTGCGATCTATAGAAAGCATGTTCTAGGATTATGTGGTTACTTGATGTGATGGTTTAATGAATAATATAATGGAATGTAAATGAAGCATGATAAAGTCATGAAATTATTAAAGAAGGCATAAAACATAAACATGTTCTCTATGAAGGGATATACTAAACAAAGATCGATTTCTTTGAATAAAATAGAAAAAAGGCCACAAATAACACATGTTTTGGATGTTGTGTTGAAAAAGCTCATCCAATTTGTTACCATCATTTTGCTTTTGATATGAAAAGGCCATAAATTTGCTCTCAAGTTCGGGTGTGCGAGATTTTCTCTTTTTTTTTTCAAAATTTCATATATATATATATATATTTAGGAGAGGAAATAAAATTGATTTTGACTCAAACCCGGAAAATACCCGATTGACCCGCTCCAAACCCGGTATTAAATACACAAGTCAACTTAAAAAAGTGTTATAATAATTAAAAAAAATAGTAATAACTCCTAAAAATAACTCCCCATTCAATGTCTCGACAATAATTTTGGTCAAAATATTCTAATCAATGTAATAACTCCTAAAAATTTGATTAAAAAAATAAAAAAAATAAAAAAAAATACACAAGTCAACTTAAAAATTTGATAAAAAAGTAATAATTAAAACAATAGTAATAACTCCTAAAAAATAGCATTAACTCCCCACACGGTTACAAGATTTTGGAAAGATGAACCAAAAAATCTGTATGATAAATGTTAATGATTTTTTCACACATAGACCCGTGAGCTTATCATAGGTGAAATCTATCATGAAATTAATCTTTTATTTTATTTTATCAGAATTCATAATAATAATAATAATAATAATAATAACAATAATAATAATAATAACAAATAGATTGATTAACAAATCAGGAAAGATCACTCGGTTTTAAATTTCAAAAATTTGGGAATCTTCGCTCAATAAATATTGTATCAAATCAAAATGTCAAATCGGAAAAGATCATTCTCAGTTTTAATTTTCAAAAATTCGAGGATCTTTGCTCAATAAATATTGTATCAAATCAAATTCTAACCAGAGCTTTCCCTTCCTGCCACAAATTTTCCCCTGATCTCCCTTCCATATGAAGTGTCGCAACCATTTTAAAAATTCTCCATCGAAAAATAACGATCTTTAGTGCTACAAGAATTGATTTTTATTTTTTATTTATTATGTTTGGTTGTTGTTCATTCCTGATAAACATGTTTGAAATTCATCGGATGTTTCATGTGATCATACCGTATGCGCTATAAATTTTTTATCCATTCACATAAAGTCTTTCTTGCTGCATTCATGATTATGTAAGTTAGTTTATGGTTTTTGTTCCATATTTTTGCAGGGTGTTTGGATAGGTGCTGATAGTTAGTCCTACAAAATTTTGTCCAATATGTCAATTTTCAATGGAATGGGCAAAGGGAAAAATAGGTATGAGGATGTTTTGGTCTGTACTTTACACAATTTTCGGAAAGATTCCTATGATTTTTTCTCTCTATTGGTTATGTTTTTTAATGCTATTTTGTCATTAGTCCCCTTTTTGTTATTAGTCTCCCCCTTCTTTGATGGATGCCATGAAATATAGATAACAATTTTTTTTAGTTTTTTTTAGCAATTTTGTGTTATAGGGTACGATTGCTAAGTGTTTTAATTTTTTTTTTATTTTATTTTTTTTATTTTTTTTATTTATGCAATTTCGGGTTCTGAGTTTTTCTAATGAGTTTGGGTAAAATTTTGGTTTGAAAGTTTTATTCTTTGAATGCAGGGTAAAATTGTGGTTGGAAAGTTTGTTTGTTGTATTTTATTTCGGGTTAGTTTTTCTGTTTTGTATAGACCCTTTATTTTTTATTTAAACTTTCAAATATTCATGAAGTCACAATTTTCGAGTTGGAATTAATTATGAGTCATATGAAGCTTATATGTTGTGGTGATAATGAGGTTGTTGGTTGCGAAATAACAATTGGTGAGGAACGGTGAAGGGGTCTTTCTTTATGTTGATTGAATGAAAGGTATGCATCTAACAACTTTAATAAAGATTATTTTAATAACAGAGTTTGCTCAAAATGGTAGAGATCATGGTTGTATATTTTTTAGTGGGCAAATGTTGATGCTTTATGTTCACATGGCATCAGTTATGGTTAGCATATCAACTGTATCAAGAGTGTCGTCTAGAACTTAGTTTATGGTATACAATTGCCTATGCTACTAATCCTATTCATATTTAGTTTTATTAGTCATCTCTTTGTGCTTTTTCAGAATTATTCATCAAGAATAGATCATTTGTAGGTTCATATATGAGAGTGTATGCTTTAGATGTAGTGATGTTGCTATGCTGCTATGTGCCTAATATAGATGTTTTCAGAATTGCAACAAAATCATGTATGTCTTATTACTATTGTTGCGTTCAGCAATAAACAATATCTAAATTCGTTTGTTCATTCCAATTGGTTTAGTGAATATCTTGAAAAGTAGGCCATAAGGAAATAAAATAGACTATAAAATGTTGAGAATATTGTACTTTTCCCTCAGTTTTTAGTTATTAAAGGGTGGACTATTGGAGGAAAAATAGGTGGTGGTAACATGGGGCCGCAGGGGAGAGATCATGGTCGTTGAAGTTAGATAAGGCGTCGAAAGATTGGAACAACATTATTTGACAATCAAGGTCATATGAGGTTATATCCTGTTTGTCGATAAATTGATTTGCTTCAAAAAAAAAAATTATATTTTTATTTTTTTTATAGAAGATTTGCATCTATTTTGGCTATGCTTAGATTTGCGTTTGACACTCCGCCGCGCTCTTAGTATTCCGACGGGTCATTATCCACAAACTGGTGCGGGTGTTCGTGCAACGTGGCTTTGAAATATCTTTTATCAAGTGAAAATTTTCGGCCATACCCGTGCGAATAGTATTTTACACGTCTAAATAGCCGTATGATTGATTCAACAAAAAAAATCATGTATGAAATATATCTTTAATTCTTATATATGTTTATTGTGTATACTTAATCCTGTGTACAATATGATACATGACAATTTTGTTGTCGTTTTTTCTTGAAAAATAAACGTTAGGTGTGTTTATTCTCATGTTTAATATATGTTTAATAGTTTGTAATGGAAGATTGTTTACATTATTTACAGTATTATCATTTCTTATCTTCTATGAAAATTTATTTCATTATACGTCAATATTATACGAAGAGTGCGCGTTTCGGTACCTTGTTCGTTGCTCGATTTTATTCGTCAGTTATTTCATTCTTATTATTCAAACTTTCTCCAAGTGTTCGACGGAATGCCTATGTCTCCACTGTTTCAATTTTGGTTGGAGACAGAGCGGTTGTTGGGTTCCTTGAAACGGGTTTGGAGAAATTTCCGGGGAGTCCTTTGTGCTGTAGATGTGTGGGGAGGTGGGAAAGTGAAGGGGATATTGACTTAGAGGAGCAGATATTGGAATTTATGGAGAATTCATCCAAAAAAGGGAAGTTTCCTAGCAATAAAGATTTTGTGAAAGCTGGTAGGTTGGATATTGTGGAGGCTATTAAGAAGAGGGGTGGTTGGTTTTTACTGGGCTGGGATTCAGAGGATGAAGGAGACGTAATAACAGAGGATAAGACGCCCACACTACAGTCTGATGTTGAGGATTTCCAGATGAGGTTTCAGAGTTGCAAAGAGTCTTCTTCCACTCCATTTTCTTCCACGAGTTTTTCTCCATGGATTTCTTCAGTCTTGGCTTCCTCCTTGCCTACTAATCCTGCCTCATTGTGAGCAATTGTGTAGTGTAGTGTAGTGCTACTAACATTTTGCTTCTTCAGAACAAATTTCTTGAGTCTAAAAAAATTATCTACTGCCCATTTTACTTGTAAAATTAGTTCTTGAAACATCTTTACTTTCCGTAAAAAGACGGTTATTTCCATTGTTGGGACTTTGATTAGTTTCATTATTTAGGTATGTAAGTTGTCATTCTTTGCTTTCTTGATTTTGAGTTTTTACGTGGGATTAAAATCATCTACATATGTTATGCTTGCGCAGGGAAGATCAAATAGAGTGTGATAGTGGTATTGATGGCATTTTAAGCCGTTTAGAGAAAGAAAGGAATTTATCTTTTGGAGTCAATTTGCGTAAACCCGGATATGGAACACATGCATCAAGAACCAATGCAGCTGGTTTCCAGGAATCTGGATCCTTAAGATATCCTGGTATGCAAGTTTCTCTCCTTTGACTAATTATACTTGAAGTATAATGTGAAGGAGTTATTGTTTACTTTCATTCCTTCAACTGTGTGTGAGATTCAGAGTTAAGCAAGTCTTTCATAAGCTACAGGGCTGTAAATTTTCTATATTGAAATATAGTTTCATAAATTCTAAAGAAAAGGTTGCCATTAAGAAAAGTAGTTCCATCATTTGGCAGGGTTACTGGAATTAAATTTAATGTGAAGGTATGAGATTTGCACGCAATCTGAAGTTATGTGTGTGTAATCTAAACTATTTATATGTGGTTTATTTACACTACAAAAGACAGGTGACTCTGGGAGCCAAGGTACACTCACATCCAGCAGCTCTAAGGCAGGCCCAGTAAGTAGTTTAGATAACAATAATAGGCATTACACCCAGCCGGATCAATGGCAAACCTGGAGTCGTCAGCGAGCTGGTTTCAATGGCTTGGATTTCGAAGGTAAGTTGTTTCCTATTTAAGCATAGTCTATGGTTTCATAACACGAGATTTGCTGAAATTCCAGTGAACAAAATGCAGCGGCTGAAATTCCGTATAACGATTATCCAATGAAAAATGGATACCCACAATGCGAAATCAGTGGAACCGTAGCAGACACTTCTAAGGTTTTCCATGGACGGGAAGCGAGCTATCCAAGTAACATACAAACTCGTCTTGAGGACCTAGAAATGGAGCTTGAATCAGCGCTTCATACGTTGAGGCCTTCAACTGCAGAAAGTAACACCAAAGAGGTTTGTCTTTGTTCATATTCCTATTGAGCAATTTCTTTAAGTACTTTGTGCTTAACTTTACTTGCCCTCTTTGGTTGCTATGCTATAAATGTCTTTACTGATTCAATCTTATTAAAGATAATGATAAAAATAAAGTATATGCGTGTGTGAGAAGTGTTTATGTCATAATATGTGTGTACTGGTGTGTGTCTAGTTGAGTGTTGCGCCTGTTTGGTCCAGTAATGAGTAGATAAAGATTGTGTTTAAATAAAAAAATCCTAGTCTCAGAAGGATTAGTGATTAGTTATCTTCTTTGTAATATAGTATCTATTTAAACAGTAACGACAGGAAGAAGGATCATAATTTCGATCCCAGTTATTTGTGAATACCATGTTAATTTCTAACAAATCTGTTATTGGTAGAGTAAAAATTATATTTATAGTTTCTGCTTGGCAATACTAGAAAGGTAGAAAATTGTAATTACGTGAAGGCTAGGGTATGTGATCATGAAAAGAGTAAGATAATGTGTAGCCACCTTAGATGTGCACTCGTGGCTCTTTCTTTCTGGTATAGGATTATATTGATGTCGGGTATCATCAACTTGAAACTTATATTTTCTGTCATTTGACTATATGAGGAGAATGTCTATAAAGAGCCTGACCGTCAAACATTCCATTGTCCCTTAGGTTCTAGGAAGCTCTTCTTCTAACAATTTAGAAGCACTCTCGGATGCAATGGAGTTCCAAGAGAATGAGTATATGAGTGCTCAAGAGAGATTGAGGTCAATCCGTGCGACGCTGTCTGTTCTAGAAGGGAAAATGGCATTAGCTATAATGTATGCACTGTTATCTTTTCTGGCTTTTTTATGTTTAGATTTTTCCTGGGACTAAATTAGCATTCTTGAAAAATGAGATTGTTAACTGTAATAGGCTGTTTTAGGGATACCCAGAAGATATTGGAGCAGAAGCAAATGAAGATTGACAAGGCTTCTAGAACCTTGCAAATGCTTCGTACTACCTGCATATTTTGGCATAGTTCCGCCAATGAAGTCTTCCTGGCAGGATCTTTTGATGGTTGGACGACCAAGGTTTGGGCATTCTGCTGTTCCTCTTAAATAAAGGGACCTTTTTAATGCATTACACATTCAACCTACTCGGGCACCACCACACTTACCAAACACAACGCTGAAAACCGACTTTAAAAAAGGTTGAGTGTCCACCCTCGAGTTTTGAAACTTGCTTTTCAGTGTGGTGCCCTAGTAAGTGTAGTCAAGATCTAATTCGACTTTTTGTCCATGAATTGTTCATATGGTAATAATAGACACATGATGATAATCTTGGATTGCAGAGGAAGATGGAAAAATCAAGAAGTGGTACATTTACTGTGTGCCTAAAACTGTATCCAGGAAAGTATGAGGTATATATGTTTTTGTTCATGCTTTGGGTTGATGATTTTTGAAATCTTAATATGCTTTTAATAGAAAAGCTCAAATTCTTACATCTGTAGATCAAGTTTATTGTTGATGGAATATGGAAGACCGACCCATTACAGCCAACTATCAACAACAATGGCTACGAAAACAATGTTCTTACAGTCGCGTAAAAAGCAAGCTAGAAAATTTCATGTTTGTGATGTGCCACACGACGGGGGATGTTGCTGATGCTGTCAGTGCCATTTGCTTGATGTAAAGATGGATTTTATCTTTACATGATTCTTTTAACGCTAACATGTAGGTGTACTTGTTGTTATAATTAGGCAGGCATGTAAACTGGGCTGCAGCTTGATTTCTTTCATTCTTTGAATACTTCTTCTTTTTTAGGGTTATTGTAAGCAAATCCTGTATCTATGGTGTCATTGTAGATTATCATGCCCCCGTTATAACACGTGTGCTGCGAACAATTACCTCATTTTTCTTTATTCTACATGAGGTGCCATAATAAGTCAATTGGGTGAAAATAAATGCCCCTACATAAATATGGTGCCCTTACGTGTGACTCTCCATTCGATAGGATCCCCTCCTATACACCAGGAGGATCCGGTACGATTTTACACGCAAAGCAATGTTTATTTTTATTTCACATTTGAACAAAAGGATGTCTGAAAAGAAAAAGAAAAAGAACACACTTGACAAAGGAAGGGATCTGAGCTCCTCTCTGCAAGCGAAGTCATCACCTAAAAATTTCTAATGTTAGATGGTAATCCAACATGGTATCAGAACAAGAAGTCATAAGTTCAAACCCAGCTCCAAGCCTGGTTTTTTTCATACCATTAAACTTTCAGAATTACACATTCATCCCGTAAATGAATAAAATATTTCTTCATCATAACATAAGTCCCGTTTTATTTTCTTGATTTTCTTATTCATCTTCTCTACGCTTTTCTTATCACCAAACTCATTTTCTTATATATACACTAGTGGGAGCCGTGACAAGCACTCATAGTCTTGCAATATGCTAATAACGGCCATGCAAAGCATTTTTGTTTGCTTCCACGATAGTAAAATGTCATCCGAAAAAATAAGATGCGCCAAATCACAAGGAGTTTTGCCTACAAAAAGAGAAATATTTGAGAATATTTGGGGTAGCTAAATCGGTTGCATAGGGCGGAACATGAATTAAAGTAAGGAAGAAAAAAAAAAAGAAAAAAAGATAGAGGATCAACTTTGCCGTATCATTTAAATTTCTGCCCTATCAACTTTCGATGGTAGGATAGTTTACTTATTACATATTCCACTTTACGTATTATCTAGTTATTCAGGTATTGCATATTAAGTATTACATGCTCAAAGAAATCATGTAACTACAATTTATTAAGTATTGCGGCGGGTTTGGGTCATCGCCCATCTTTTCTCTGGCGGAGTTTGCTGGAGGGGCGGGACTTGTTGCTCTCAGGTTTGCGGTGACGTATTGGAGATGGCCGCTCTATTTTTGTTTTTCATGACGCGTGGGTTTCTCGGCCTCCATCTTTCCGTATCTTGCATACCTTCCATTCGCTGCCGCCTGGCATGCATGTCCACGAGCTATTGACGGCTGAGGGTCGGCAGTGGAACCTCCCTCTGATACAGCAGGCTTTCCATTCTTGGGAGTCTGATGCGATACTCCAGACACCTATTGCAGGTCCCTCTCATCCGGATAGACGTGTTTGGCATTATGATCGGAAAGGGAGCTATACGGTTAGATCGGGCTATTTCCTAGCTATGAGTTTGCGCGGCGGGCTGTATTCGGGGGCCGGTGGTTCTTCATCTGTTGGGCCTGATAAGGTGTGGCGTGATGTCCGGCGGGTCTCTCGTTCCACCGCGTGTGCAGCATTTCCTTTGGAGATGTTTGCAGGGCTGTCTGCCGATTGGTGAGACTCTGCTCAAGCGTCAGCTTGGGGATGGCATTTGTTTGTCATGTGGTTATGAGCGGGAGTCCCTGCACCATGTTCTTTTCTATTGCGACTATGCAAAGGCTATTTGGAGGGTGTCGTCGTTTGGCCATCTGGTTATGTCACCAGCGTCTGGATTTAAGGATTTCTTGGGAGCTCTGTTGGAGCGGCTATCAGAGGCGGAAATGTCTGAGGTTTGTCTGACTATGTGGCATCTTTGGAAGGCGCGCTGCAGTGCGGTATTTGAAGGTACGCCAATTTACCCTTCCCGGGTAGTCTCGTCTGCTAGTCCTGTGTCAGCAGAATATATCCATGCTTTGGAAGATTTTCAGACCGAGGATGTGGGCCCGGGCCACCCCGTTGTCCGGAGTCCTCCACCCGTAGTACCGGAAATGTAACTCGGACGCGTCGTGACTAGTACCGGCTCGGGCATTGGGCCGATCTTCCGGGATACCGTGGGCTCTATTCTTGCGGCCTTTTCCTTTCATATCGACCCGGGTGATTCTCCGTACTTAATGGAGATGCGTGCTATCTACTCCGCCTTAACAGAGGCAAGGCGGTTAGGCTACCCTGCTATGATCTTCGAGAGTGACTGTCTACAATGTATCCAGGCCTTATCGCGTCCGTCCGAGGACTTGTCTGTGTTTGGGTGCCTTGCTCGAGATTGTCTTTCAGTTGCGGCTTCTTTTGCTTCCTGTCATTTTGTTTTTGTTAAGCGTTCGGGCAACATACCAGCGCACCTCCTTGCTAGGTATAGTGTTGCGGCTGTGGGTGCTACTCTTTGGGGTCCTTTTCCCCCATCTGATGTTTTTTCCGTTTCTTTGGCGGATTTGATTTAATATATAAGTTGGTTTTCCTCAAAAAAAAAAATTTATGTAATACGTAAACTGGGATCTCAGATTTCTTTGCATGGTTGGTTGTCCTAGATCTTTCATTGGGTCAATCTTTTTCATGAGAGTAGATGATTTCGTTAAAATCCCCCGCCGTTACTCACTCACCATGGGGGAGATGGTGTGTATCTCGATCGCAGCCTACGAAGTAATTTATTTCCAAGAATAGCTGCACAAATTAGCCTACGTTGTGTTCCCATAAAACCCAATAAATATCCAGGCCTATTGATCAATTTTAACGTCGATATGCCCTTAGGAGAGGGTATGTATGTCGGAGGAGATCTAGGAAACGGTCAGACGACCTCCCTCCGGTCTTTTCTTTTGCGTCGAAATAGAGATCATGAGGTAACCCTATGGCTATGAAGTTAAGACTATCTGATTTAACTCCCATATGTGCATTCCAGACACAATCCAATATTAGAAACCCCGTATTGACACCATCATCTATATATATATAATAATCATCTCATAATCATAATATTAGTAAATTTTAACCAATTCAATGATCAAATCCACAGTTTAATGATAATTTTACAGTTTTGTAAACCTTAAGAAAAAAACAGACACAATATAAAATTACAGAATATCATCATAAGCAACAATTTCCCTACCCTTGAAAGGTCCATTCAAACCAAGAGCTGGCACTTTCAGTACTCCTCTCCCACCTTCATCATCTTCATCTTCATCTTCATCATTAGTATTATTATTATTATCCTTTACTCTTGGATTCACAATGGCAGAACCCAATTTATTACCTCGCCCACGTCTGCTCAAAGGTACCTCAGCCCTCACTAGCCTCGAAGATGATAACGGCCCTCCTGATGATGATACCCCGCCATCCTTCTTTGCCACTCCTTCCCTCCACTTTGGTACCGGATCACTTGCCCACATCACTTGTACCTTTACTCATAATAACAATATGGCAAAATGAGTTGGAACACAATTACACCAATTCCATAAACAAATTGGGGGGGGCATACACACAAAAATAACCAAGATTCTTACATAGGGGACTGATTCGGGAGTCGGGATACGCTTTTTTAGTGTTTATATTATGCGCAATACATTTTGAATGCGGTCAATGTAATGAAAACTCTCTGCATATGAACTTTACAGAGAATAGAACCACAGCTAAAATAAAATGGGATAAAATAAAACTCGTTCCTCTATCTTTATATTCTACTCTTTTGTGCTAAAGATCTTAACTTTAAAAACAAAAATTTCACTAAATCAATCAAACAATACATTTTAAGTAAATGTTATAGTCAAGAACCGAGTCAACACTAAGAGATAGACAAAAAGAAAGAAAGAGGATGTGGGTTGAGGGGCATACTTGTTTAGAAAGCAGGGTGAGGCGGAAGGAAGGGTCAAGGGCGGCGGAGACGGCGGAATTGGCGGAATCATGAGACCGGAACGTAATGTAAGCGAGACCATTGGGGTCAATTCGGGTGCGAGAGATGGAGCCATAGATCTCGAAACGAGACTTTAGGTCCAGCACAGAGCAGTCGGTGGGCAGCCCATTTATCACCACCGTGTTTTGCTGCTTCCCAGCGGCGGAGGAGGTGGTGCTTAGGATAGATGTTGAATCGTCGGCTGTGTCGGATTGGAGGAAACTAGGCCGCCGGCGTTTGGGATAATGGTTACCGGATTGGTTAGGCCTCTCCCGCTTGCGGCTCATTTTTTTTTTTTATATATATCTTCTTAATTTCCCCTTAAATGTGTCAGTTGACTCGGTTATGCCAGGGAGGGGAGAAAGAAAGCAACCAATATTAGGGAAATTCTTCTACATTGACTTCATTGACTTCAGTTGTGGTTCAGATTCATCCACTTCAAATGAAGTAACCATGTAAGTTTAGCATTTTCTTTAATTTTATAATCTATATACACCACTGCCTAAAATAACAAGATACAATATTGTCATATTTCACTTCCAGACGTGCTATTTCAAGTCCAAACATACTAATTTTTATTGGATAGGTGTTATTACAGATTTATATTATTAATGTAAAATTATATTTATTATAAGGATAGTTTTATTGAAAATGAAGGGGTGAAGAGGTAGTAGGTTGGAAGGTCAATAGCACAATTGCCTTTTATCACACACCTTCAACCAATTGTCGGTTGAAGGTTGTTAGAGTTAGTTAATTTGTTTCAACCTTTCATGTATGTAATTAGTAGTAGGGATACACTATATATAGCTGAAGGAACACCTGATGTAAACTTAATGATTCAGAATTAATGAAATCGTTTATGCCTTTTTCTTTTTTGAATTTTGATCGTTCGTTCTTCAAGTTCTTGCTGGAGAACTTGTTTTTCTACATGACATCAGAGCATCATATGTGCTTCTGAGCTTTGTTGCACTCTGATTCTGGACTTTCTCCATTAGTTTTTTCGATTCAATTTGTTCGGTTTTGTGTTTTTCTGGTTTTCTTTGCAAAGTCTGTGTTTTTGAAGATGGATGTTGCACATAATCTGATCTTGCCTGGTAATCCTCTGTATATCCATCCAAATGAAAATCCCTCGCTTGTGTTGGTTCAGCCTCCACTCAACAACAAGAATTGGCATCCTGGAGTTGGTCTATAAAAAGCCAATTGATTACCAAGAACAAGATAGGATTCATAGACGGATCAATTGAGAAACCAGATGCTGATTCACCCAATTTTCAGGTATGGAAGCAGTGTAATGCGTTTGTTTATGCATGGCTTGTCAATTCTCTGATCCCTTCCATTGCACAAAGTATAATGTACAAGCCTACTGCCAAAGCTATTTGGGTAGATCTTGAAGGTAGGTATTCGAGATTGTATGTGTTTAGAATTTCAGATATATTAGAGGAAGTTCATACAATGAAACAAGGGGATTTGGATGTGACAAGTTTTTATACCAAGATGAAAATGCTTTGGGATGAAATTAGTCTTATGAAACCTGAGCCAACTTGTAAGTGTGAGCCTAGATGCCATTGTGATGTCTTACAAGTCTTGGCAAGATATGCAGAAACAGAGAAGGTAGTTCGGTTTTTGAAGGGTTTGAATCCAGAATTCTCACATGTGTTGACTCAGGTTCAGTTGATGGTACCGGTACTAGATTTACAAACTGTGTTTGATATGGCATTGAAGCTTGAGGCACAAAAGGAGTACGTTGACACAGAATTCTCATCAAACCCTTTATAACAGGTCTTTTACAAATATCAATTCACAGCAGATTCAGACAAATGCTGACAGAAATTGGAACAATAATGGTTCTACTGGTGCTAGTAGTTCCAACAGTTTCAAGAAAACCAATTCTGGGAGTGGGAATGGTCAAGATAGAAAGAAATTGCAATGACACACTGTTGATAAGTGCTATAAGAAACATGGTTTTCCACCTGGTTTTAAACCTAGAGGAAGGGTTAATATGGCAGATGCATGGGATTCTGTAAAAGAAATTGCCACAAATAGTGCTAGAGGTGCTGTACAGGATAGTGAATCTTTCACTTTGAACTGGAACCAGTACCAAAAGCTTATGAGGCTATTGGATACACAAAGGCCAGAGACTTTTGATCACATGGCCAACCAGGCAACAGTTCTCAATGCATAGTTTGCTCCTGCATCTGATGTAGCAGGTTTTTCTGACATATTCTGATTTATGGATCGTAGATAGTGGTGCAACTGACTATCTAGTTAATAGAGTTGGTTTGTTGTCTAATGCCAAACCTATTAATCATATGTTAGTTGGACTACCTAATGGTTCTAGTGTGCATGTATCACACATAGGACGAGTCAAATTACTCAATGGTTTGACACTGTCTAATGTGTTATGCATACCTGATTTCCATTTTAATTTGATTTATTTTGCTAAACTTACAGCTAATCCCTCCTTGTCTATAGCCTTTGCACTCAACAAATGTTTGATACAGGACAAGACACATGGGAGTCTGATTGGATCAGCTGGCAAGTGCAAGGGTTTATATGTACTAGATGCTTCAAAGTTTGCTATACAACCTAGTTTACTTAGTGTTTTTACTATTGTTTGTAATATTACAGATGATAATATTTGGCATTATACGCTAGGGCACTTATCTCATCAAAGATTAGCATATTTACATTTTAATTATGGTTCTGTACCTGTGAATACTGTCTGTCATATTTGCCATTTGGCCAAGCATAAAAGACGTCCTTTTCTATTGAGTTCTTCTACTGTTAATAATGTGTTTGATTTGATACATGCTGATATCTGGGGGCCTTATAGGCAACAAACAGTGCATGCTCAGTCTTATTTTCTTAACATTGTTGATGATTTTTCTAGGTTTACTTGGGTTTTTTTAATGAAGTATAAATCTGAAGCTAGAGATATCATAAAATCTTTTTGTCAATTTGCTTCTGTCCAATTCAACAAACATGTTAAGGTGTTGAGGATTGATAATGGTCATGAATTCAATATTCCTGAGTTTTATAGGGAGAGAGGAATTGTGCATCAAACCTCTTGTGTTGATACTCCTCAACAAAATGGGATTGTTGAGAGAAAATATCAACACATTCTTAATGTGGTAAGAGCTTTGAAATTTCAAACTAATTTTCCATTAACATACTGGGATATTGTGTGTTGCATGCAATTAACTTGATAAATGTTTCTCCCACACCAATTTTAGGCAATAAGACTCATTTCTAACTTCTGTATGACAAATTACCTATTTATGATGATCTGAAAGTTTTTGGTTGCTTAGTTTATGCATCCACTCCTGCACATAATAGATCAAAATTTGATCCTAGAGCTAGGGAATGTGTCTATCTGGGCATTCCTCAGCATACCAAAGGCCATATTTTGCTTGATAAGTCTACTAGAGACATCTTTGTGTCTAAAGATGTTAAGTTATATGAGCATGTGATTCCTTTACATGTTACAGATACAGGTGGAAGATATTCCTCATTGGATTCCATTCCTTTGCTAGTGTCTTATATGGATATCTTAGGGGATACACCAGATTCAATACAATATGACACACCCACTGGTGTGCAGGATCCCACATTGGATGCTCATACAGGTCACTCACAAAATGCATCATAATAGCAGCATATAGTAGCACCAGTACCTACTAGAAATTTTGGAAGGACTAGACAACAACCAGCTTATTTAGATCAGTATGTTTGTCACAACAAAATGTCTCCACATACCATCAACAATGTGATCAACTATGATCTGATCACAAATGGATACAGAAGTTTTGTATGTCTCACAGACAATCAGACAGAGCCTAAAACTTACAACCAGACTATTAAGCATGAATGTTGGAAGGAAGCAATGCAGAAAGAATTGGATGCTCTGTAGGCTACACACACATGAGAAGTAGTTACTTTACCTCCTGGCAAGAAACTATTGGTTGTAAATGGGTGCATAAGATCAAATATCATGCTGATGGTTCCATTGAAAGATATAAGGCAAGGCTGGTAGATAAGGGATATACATAAACATATGGGGTATACTATGAAGAGACATTTTCACCAGTTCCTAAGGCCACAACTATCAGAACTCTATTAGCCCTAGCAGCCTCAAAACAATGGCATATCCATCAAATGGATGTGAACAATGCCTTCCTACATTTTGAACTTGATGATGAGGTATACATTGATTTGACTCTTGGATTCATATCATATAAACCTAATCAAGTTTGCAAGCTCACAAGATCCTTATATGGACTCAAGCAAGCTAGTAGGCAATGGAACACAAAATTGACCACTACATTATCAGAAATTGGTTTTATTCAATCAAGAAATGATTATAGCCTCTTCACAAGGGGATCAAGTGATACATCCATTGCTCTTCTAGTGTATGTTGATGAAATTATAGCTTCAAGTGCCTCTATGGATCCTATAAATGAAGTTAAACAGGTTCTCCACAACAAGTTCCAAATCAAAGACATTGGCAGCCTGAGATACTTCTTGGGAGTAGAGGTTGCAAGGACATCACAAGGGATTTCCATAAATCAGAGGAAATATGCCCTTAATCTCTTAGAGGAGTATGGCTTCACAGAAGCCAAACCAGAAAACACCCCTCTTAATTCAAAACAAAAGTTATTTGCAGGTGATTCAGAGTTTCTTTCAGACAATACTTCCTATAGAACTCTTGTAGCAAAACTAATCTACTTATCTTTTACTAGACCTGACTTAGCTTTTGCTGTCCAGCAGTTAAGTCAGTTTCTCTCAAATCCTACTGTCAACCATATGCAAGCTGCACAAAGGTTGTTAAGGTACATCAAAAAGAATCATGGACAAGGTTTACTCTTTCCTGCTGACAATGAACTGCAATCAAAAGGGTACACTGATTCAGATTGGGCTGGATGTGAGGATACAAGGAAATCAATCTCTGGTTACATTATGTTTTTAGGATCAGCCCCTATATCTTGGAAAGCAAAGAAGCAAACAACCATAGCTTAAAGCTCATCAGAGGCAGAATATAGAGCCATGGCAAGTGCCACATGTGAATTGCAGTGGTTGGTCTACATTCTAAAAGATTTACAGGTTCCTTTTCCATTACCAATCCTATTGTTTGTGACAATGCAAGTGCTATTCATATAGCTAAAAACCCATTTTTTCATGAAAGAACAAAACACATAGAACTTGATTGTCACATCACTAGAGCAAATGTGCAGTCATGTTTTCTAAGATTGATGCCTATAAGGACTCACAACCAACTAGTTGACATACTAACTAAGAAATTGGATGCTCTTGGCAAAGCTAGGGGTTCACTCCATTTTTCAAGATCCTACATAAGGTCTTTGGAAATGATAGGGTGAAGAGTTAGTAGGTTGCAAGTTCAAGCTTTCCCATGGCCAGCTTGAGGGGGGCTATTGGAAATGATGGGGGTGAAGAGGTAGTAGATTGCAAGGTCAACATCAAGGTCAATAACACAATTGCCTTTGAGGCATTTTATCAAACACCTTCAACCAATAGTCGGTTGAAGATTGTTAGAGTTAGTTAATTTGTTTCAACCGTTCATGTATGTAATTAGTAGTAGGGATGCACTATATATAGCTGAAGGAACACCTGATGTAAACTTAATGATTTATGCCTGTTCTTCAACTTTTCCCGCCTCTTTCTTTTTTGAATTCTGATCCTTCGTTAGTTCTTGTTGTAGAACTTGTTTTTCTACAAGTTTGGACAATGTGTATAGATGTTAAAGCCATGGGCCATGGATATATATTTGTAGTAAGGTAATTGGTAAAAGGACAAAAAAAAAATTATTCGAGTGATCAAATTTTGTCATGGTATCAGAGCGAGATGTTAATCAATCTTTTGTATTTGGATGGGCGTTGTCTTTTTTGCATCCATAGCTTCCGCTTCCTTTCCTTGAAAATCGAATTCGGAATTCCGGTCATCAGTCCTGCATCATTTTCTAGTCATATGACACCGATAGTTGGTTCTTGTGGAAGCTTTAGTATATCTGATTTGTTTGCGTCTAATATCAGAATTGAATTCTTTTGAATATGAGATTGTTGTTGGTTTCCGGTGGGTTAGTACTGTAGCTTCTTTCTTCCTCGCCTCGGTAATATTGGACCCCAAAAAAAAACACTATTCTCGGCACCAGCACTATTCCACCGTTGAGCTGCTTCCTCCAGAGTGAAGAATACGTCATCTCCATGCAATTGCAAATCATTTGACAAGAATAATATTTTTCATGTTCTAGGCAACATAGGTGGAAAAAAGGGAAAAAAAAGAAAAAAAAAAAAAGGTGATCATCCATGGCAGCCGCACATGAAGGAGAGAAGACGATGGGCTCCATCAAGGACGACATAGACATGATGATGGTTTCTCGCATTCAGGCTGATAGCCGAGGTCGGGTAAGACCGGTGTACAACTCCGGTGGACATGGTACTAAAGAAAATCAAAACAATATAAAAGACTGAAACTGTTTTTCCTGATCAATCATTGATACAATATTACTCCTTTATATATGAGAGAAATCATAATACTATTATTTATTAGCAATATTCACACATTAATTATAGATATTACGTATTAATTACAGAATAATTATATATGCTGTTATTATTACGTATTAATTACAGAATAATTATATATTCTATAATTAATGTGTATATGTTGCTAATATTATTTATGGAAAATTAGGGATAAGGACACAATCTGAAATATTTTTAAGTAACAGG
Source organism: Gentiana straminea (assembly GCA_036785695.1). Classification (NCBI taxonomy): domain Eukaryota; kingdom Viridiplantae; phylum Streptophyta; class Magnoliopsida; order Gentianales; family Gentianaceae; genus Gentiana; species Gentiana straminea. Next base: position 4,178,107 of record JAVUPR010000090.1, on the reverse strand, counting down.
ACAACTACATATTTTTTATATAGGAGAATGACAATAACCGCATAATTTTTATAGCGAGAAGGACAAACAGTGAATCCCGAAAATCGGTGAATCGCCCCAAATGAATCCCGAAATCGGTGAATTTCGACGGTGAATCCCGAAAATTAGTGAATTTCGACGATGAATTTTGAAAATTAGTGAATTTCGACAAGAATTTCGTCGGTGAATTTAAACAAAGAATTTCGAACACAAGTGAATTTCGACAGTGAATAAATAGTTTTGTCCTTTATGCAAAAGTTTCAAAAAACTGTCCTTCTACTCAATTGATGAAATATTTTTGTCCTTCTCCCTCATTCCCCCTAAATTATTTGAATAAATTATGATAAACACTATATTTATTTTCATATAACAACTTTATCTTTTATTTTGACTGCATTCGTCTATCTCTTGTATTTATCTTCTTATAGGTACCAGCTCCGACAAGGGACGCAGCAATTCGGCATCGGGAAATCCTCCATTACCGAAGGCAAACAAGATTGCTGATGTGATGTCGTGATGTGATCCATCCCGAAGTCCCGAGACATTTTATTTGTTTTGTAATTTATTTTATTTATCGGTGTTTTAATGAATAAAACGGCCTTAGGCCCGTGTTAAAAGTTGCTCATATGTTAGTATATTGGGTCAGGTGTTTATTTTTAGCAAATAAAAACCGTTTGGACTTATTAGGGTTGAGTTAGATTGTTACAAAATAAAGTGACGAAAATTACATTGTAATTTATCCCACATCGGTTAGGAGATTGTCAGTCTTTTATTTTGTAGCCTATATAAAGGCGGACTTGTAATTTTATAAGACAATCAATGATGAAATCTTTATAATGAAATTGAGAGTTTTCTCTTCTTCCTTGGTCTGTGATTGATCAAGAACATCGCTTGCGAGCGAATGGTCTCTTTGTCGTAGAGATTGCACCTCTTTCGAGAGCTTATCAGCGTTATTGAGCAAAGCGTTGAGTTGTTCTTGGCCCTCTTCCTAGACCGCTGCCCAGTTAGGTTAGGGTTTTTCCCGGCTCGTATTGATCCTTTCGTCGATCTCCTGGGATCGTATCGCATCAGTTGGTAGCAGAGTTCAGCGACGAAGGTATCAAATATCCTCAAGTTTGTTTCTTGTTTAATTTGAAAATAAAAAAAAAAATTCAGCTTTCATCATGTTCTTGCATCGTTCATAGATTTTAAAAAAAAAAAAAACTTTTTCTGTTCTTGCTAGAATTCGATCTTCAGCCTGATGAAAAAAAAAATCTTGTTTAATTGTCTCCATTCATTTCGTTCTTGCTATTGTTCGGTTATCAAAAAAAAAAAAAAAAAAAAAAAAAAAAACAAACAAACAAAACAACCACATATATACATCTAGCCTAGCTGTCTTCCTTCCTCAGCCTGTTGCCTGTGCGATTGATAACAAAAAAAAAAAAAATATTTCTTTGCATCAGTCGGAACCCCCCCCCCCCCCCCCCCCAATTGTTGCATAATTGCTTCCAACGGTTGACTAACCCTAATCCCTTCAAATCTTTTGTTTACCATATTGCCCTTAATTGTGCTTGGAGAAAAATAAAAGGTCGTTGAATAGCCTATTTTACCATTATCCTTATTATTTTGCAATTTTCGGCCCCCACCCCTATTTTATTAATATGGAGCGACTGTTGGAGAGAAAAAAGGATTCAAAAACAGCATCTGTCTCACCCCCGGTGTGACACTTTCTGATTTTCGACCTTAAAAAAAAAAAAAAAAAAACAGCCTATATCACACGCAGGGTGTGACACTTGCTGATTTTTCGACCGAAAAATAAATAAATTTCCCGACTCGTTTCTCTTGCATAGCCCAAACCATTTTGGTACTAGTACTTCCTTCTATAACCATTTTCCTTCTTCCACACACTCTTTTCATCCTTATCCTAGTGGTCACATCTAGGTAGTAGGTCTTAGGTTCACTTTTCGGTTGCTCGTATTTTGATTTGCTCAACAAAGGGTGCTCTTACTACTCAGAGAATGAGGGTGAGTGAGAAACACGAGTGAATTGTGAGGTAAGATGTCGAGACATGGTGAAGAGGGTATGACCGATGGTCGGAATAAGATGATGGCCTACAGCTTTAAGCGCGATTTGCAGAATGACAATGAGACTTTTAAAGAGGAAATTAGGCAGGACATGGCCGGATTGCAGCAAACCATGGCTGAATTGGCTGCCAAGATTAATGAAATGATGAGAGGGCGTGCCGGTGGCAATGATGTTGGAGGTGTTGGTGGTAATGGTGGCAATAGGAATGGTGGTAACGGTGTCAATAATAATATGAGGCAAGTCAAGATGAAGTTGCCGTCTTTTTTGGGTTCAGTGGATGCGGATGCTTACTTTAAGTGGGAATCAAAGATGGAACAGATTTTTGAATGTAATAACTACTCTGATGAGAAGAAGTTCAAGTTAGCTCAACTAGAATTCACCGGGTATGCTATGATATGGTTGAGGCAGTTGAATTTTGCTCGGCATTGTAGCCGTGAAGATGAAATTACTACGTGGACAGAGTTGAAAAGAGAGATGAAAGATCGCTTTGTGCCTAAATCTTATTTGTATTATCAAGAACTGCAAACTATTCGACAGGGCGAGCGTTTGGTTGCAATTGACAAGAAAAAGGAATGTGAACGTAGGCAACAAGAGTTTGAACTTAAGCAGCAACATATACAGCAAGAGATTGCACTTAGGGAGCAGCGTAGGCGACAGGAATTGGAACGTAGGTTGGCAGAGTTAGAGGGATTTGAGCGCATGGAGCAGATGAAGTGATTGTTCGTGATTGCGAAGTGGTGATGTCAAAGGAGGCAGGTGATAGTGTGGTGGAGGTGACTGATGTGCCAATTTTTGAGGATCACGTGGACGAGATAGTTGACGTTGAAGAGGCATCCGTTGAAGAACCTATTGAGAGTAGTGATGAGAATACTGAGGTTCTTGATACACCATCCGAGGGTCCCGGTTTATCTTTGCAGGTAGTTTGTGGTGAGAAACCGGTGCATTATTTTATGGATCCTTTTGATGTGCGTGTTGACGAAGCCCCTACACCATATTGTTATGATTACATTACTTTTATGCCGAGTGTTCTTGACATCAATCTCAAGCCGTTGGACTTTTCTTTTGTTGCATTGATGAAGAATGACTCGTTCGTTCCACGCACCATTGTTGTGATGTCATCTGTTCACTTCATATTTGATCCCGGTATATCTTTGCTTCTGCTTGCGGGTTGTTCGGGTTTGATTTGTGATGCTACTCAGTTCTATGACGTCCTATTGATTCGAGGACGAATCCTTTTCAACCGGGAGGGAATGATGTGATCCATCCCGAGGTCCCGAGACATTTCATTTGTTTTGTAATTTATTTTATTTATCGGTGTTTTAATGAATAAAACGGCCTTAGGCCCGTGTCAAAAGTTTCCCATATGTTAGTATATTGGGCCAGGTGTTTATTTTTAGCAAATAATAGCCGTTTGGGCTTATTAGGGTTGAGTTAGGATTGTTACAAAATAAAGTGGCGAAAATTACATTGTAATTTATCCCACATCGGTTAGGAGATTGTCAGTCTTTTATTTTGTAGCCTATATAAAGGCAACCACTTGTAATTTTATAGGACAATCAATGATGAAATCTTTATAATGAAATTGAGAGTTTTCTCTTCTTCCTTGGTCTGTGATTGATCAAGAACATCGCTTGCGAGTGAGTGATCTCTTTGTCGTAGAGATTGCACCCCTTTCGAGAGCTTATCAACGTTATTGAGCAAAGCGTTGAGTTGTTCTTGGCCTTCTTCTTAGACTGCTGCCCAGTTAGGTTAGGGTTTTTCCCGGCTCGTATTGATCATTTCGTCGATCTCCTGGGATCACAGACCAAGAAAGAAGAGAAAACTCTCAATTTCAATATAAAGATTTCATCATTGATTGTCCTATAAAATTACAAGTGGTTGCCTTTATATAGGCTACAAAATAAAAGACTGACAATCTCCTAACCGATGTGGGATAAATTACAATGTAATTTTCGCCACTTTATTTTGTAACAATCCTAACTCAACCCTAATAAGCCCAAACGGCTATTATTTGCTAAAAATAAACACCTGGCCCAATATACTAACATATGGGCAACTTTTGACACGGGCCTAATGCCGTTTTATTTATTAAAACACCGATAAATAAAATAAATTACAAAACAAATGAAATGTCTTGGGACCTCGGGATGGATCACATCATGTCGGCTCAACCCGCTTCTTCGGTTCAGCCCACTACTTCTGAACAGGCTTGACTCACAAATATTAATCCGGTGCAATGGCAGGCAATCTTGGATTTATTAAACCTACCCAAACCCCATGATAATTTGACCGGTAAATCAGCTTGGATAATTGATATTGGGGATACTCATCACGTGACCCATACGTTGGATAATTTAGTGAATGTACGGGTGATTGAAAAATGCCCGGTGGGACTTTCGGATGGTCGAACGTCCCATGTCACACATGAATGAACTATTATATTGCCCGGCAGATTGAAACTGGAAAATGTTCTATATGTGCCCAATTTGGCATGCAATTTATTATCCGTACCACAGTTACTAGATGCATTTGATTGACAGATTCAACTCAATTCTACATTGTGTGTTATGCAGGACCGAACGACGATGAGGCTGATTGGAGTGGGTGAACGCGAAGATGGACTTTACTTTTTCTGGGGAGTTCCACACGTAATGGTTATGTCTATTGGTGGGAGAGATTCCATGGATCTGTGGCATAAGCGGTTGGGGTCATCTTTCAGAAAAAGTATGAAACAACTTTCCATGGTAATTGAGTCTAGTTCGTTGAATAAAGATGGGTGTGATGTCTGTTTTCGGGCTAAACAATCTCGGGAAAGTTTCCCACGTAGTGATAGTCGGGCTAGTAGAATTTTTGAACTTGTGGATTGTGACTTATGGGGACCGTTTGCGACATCGTCTACATGCAGGGCCTCTTATTTCTTGAAGATTGTGGACGATTACTCTCGTTGTGTGGGTTTATTTACTATACAATAAATGGGAAGTTGAGACTATTTTTTTTGAATTTTATAGCGTTGATTGATCGTCAGTTTAATGGAAAAATTCTATGTGCTTGGAGTGATAATGGGACAAAATTTAAACGTTTGCGTCCACATTTTCAAAAAGTAGGAATAATTTTTGAAACATCCTGTGTAGAACCCCTCAACAAAATGGTAGAGTCGAGAGAAAACATCAACATATTTTGAATGTCGCTAGAGCTTTGATATTTGAGGGACACCTTCCACTTAATATTTGGGGGGGAGTGTGTCATGACCGCTCGTTATTTAATTAATCGGACCCGTCAAGCATTTTGAACTACAAGACACCGTATGAATGTTTGTTTGGTAAACTACCAAGTCTTGAGGCTTTGCGGGTTTTTGGATGTTTATGTTACGCTCATAATCAACGCCATAAGGGAGATAAATTTGAGAGCCGAAGTCGGAAATGCATATTTTTGGGGTATCCATTTGCTAAGAAGGGATGGACCCTCTTTGATTTGGAAACTGAAGAAATATTTGTGTCTAGAGGCATGAAATTTTTTTGAGCATATTTTCCTGTTGTGAGAACTCCCAAAATCTACCCCTCCACAGATCACCTTTCTGGAAAGTGACGATGACGGCCTTTATTCGGATGTTAGAGACCATTTTTGTGGAACCACCTCCAAAGCTCCACCCCGTGGGAATGCCGTAGATAATGGTGAGGGGGTGGCAGCCACTAGTGAGGGGTTGACGAATAATCACCAGATGGGGTTGTTGTGAGTGAACAGTCGACCGTTGAAACGGTAGAGTTTGGGGAGGGAAACGTACAAAAGTTTCTAATTCCAAATATCGAGAGTTCATGACACATACGACAATGGATAAGAAAAGTCCTTCGGCATACTCCTCCGTTCCATTAACCTCCTTAGGTAGTCTCTATCCTCTTACGCATATTGTGAACTATTCTCGTTTTTCTGACGCACATATAAGGTATCTAGCAAATGTGACTGCAGGAAATTCTCCCCAATCCTTTAAAGAAGCTGTAAAATATGAAGGTTGGAGAAAAGCTATGGCAGAGGAAATAAAACTTTGGAGGACCAAGGCACATGGGTATTATAGGAATTACCTCTTGGAAGAAGGCCCTGGGGAGCAAATCGGTATATATTGAAAAATACAACGAGTTAGGCAATCTGCAATGATTGAAAGCACGATTGGTAGACTTTGGTAATCACCGGGTGGAAGACGTTTATTATAATGAGACATTTGCTCATGTAGCAAAGATGGTGACAGTTCGAGCCTTTCTTGCTGTGGCGGCAGTTAAAGTTGGAGATCCATCAGATGGATGTATACAACGCATTTTTTCATGGAGACCTGAATGAAGAAATTTACATGAAAATTCCTCCCGGATTTGAACATAACAAGCAGAATTTGGTAAGTCGTATGCGAAAATCACTATATGGTTGAATCAAGCACCTCGGTGTTGGTTTGTGTAGCTGGCGTCGGCATTGAAGGAATATGATTTTAAGCCGTCCTACTCAGATTATTCTCTATTCACACTTGTTCATGGAGACATACAACTGAATATGCTAGTATATGTTGATTATAGGATACTTGCTGGAAACGATGCAACGGCCTTGCAGGTATTCAAAATTTATTTGGGAAGTTGCTTCAAAATGAAGGACTTGGGCAGATTAAAATATTTTCTTGGGTTGGAGGTAGCTCGGAATCCACTGGGAATTTTTCTATCTCAACGCAAGTACGTGCTTGACACAATTGAGGAGACCGGTCTGCAAGGGGCTCGTCCTGCTAAGTTCCCTATGGAACAAAATCACCAGTTGGCGGTTGATGATGGTGACTTTTTGGATGATCCTGGAAAATATCGGTGATTGGTGGGACGCCTTATTTATCTCGGTGTTACCAGTCCCGACTTGGTGTATTTGGTTCATATTCTTTCTCAATTTATACAGTCACCGCGCGTTAAGCATTGGGAGGCTGCGTTAAGAGTGGTTCGTTACTTGAAGAAAGCCCGGTCAGGGTGTACTTTTGCAGGCAGATAGCCCATTGTCCTTAGAAGGGTGGTGTGATTCTGATTGGTCGAGTTGCCCGGTCACTCGTTGGTCCTTGAGTGGGTGGTTCGTGTTACTTGGGACTTCACCGGTCTCGTGGAAGAAAAAGATGCAACTGACGGTCTCCCGTTTATCCGCGGAAGCTGAGTACTGCTCAATGGCGTCCATTACATGTGAGTTGAAATGGATTCGGCAACTTCTCTGCGATTTAGGTGTTCGGGTACAATGGGTATCCCTCTCCATTGTGATAGTCAGGCCGCATTGCATATAGCACAAAATCCGTTTTTTCATGAGAGGACCAAACATATCGAAGCAGATTGCCACTTTGTTCGTGATGCGATCACGGAGGGCCGATTGCTCCCGGATATGTGCCCACACGGTTCCAGTTGACGGATATTTTTACGAAAACATTGGGAAAACAACAGTTTGAATTTTAGTTATGCAAATTGGGCAATCGTGATCTTCACGCTCTAACTTGAAGGGGTATTACGGATTTATATTATAAGTGTAAAATTATATTTATTGTAAGAGTAGTTTAGACATTGTGTATATATATATTGAAGGCCTAGAGATGGATATATATTTGTACCACGGTGATTGGTAAAAGGACAAGAAAATTAAAAGCATACGTAAATTTTAATCAAAAGCATACGTAAATTTTCCAAGCCACAAGCCGTCATTATCTCTTTTCTCCATCCTCCTCCTTCTTCTCCAGCACCATTTCTCCGCCCTCCTCCTCCCCCGAAATCAGCCTTTCTTCTTCACCATTTCCGGATACAGAAATCACCATTTCTTCTTCATCATTTTCGAGTAGAGATGTCAGACAATTTCGGGCAAGAACAATAACAGAAAAAAAAATTGACTCTTGGATTCGATAAACACCATTTGCTGTTGGATTTGTTGTAGTAGAGCTGTTAACGAACATAACCGTTTGTGAACAAGCTCGTGTTCGGCTCGTTAGTGTTCGTGATCGTTTATTCGTTTAGCTTAACGAGCCGAGCTCGAACATGATTGTAGGCTCGTTTCTTAACGAACGAACGAGCACGAGCTTGGTTCACGAACGTTCGATTTTGTTCGCAAACGTGCTTATATAAATACATCAATTCACACGGTAACCCTAACTTATACGAGGATAAGTCATTCATTCATCTAATTGAAATTGTAGATTGATTTTATATTATATTAACTTATTTTTATAATGATTGTAGCGTGATATATGTAATATTAATCTATAACTTGTTATTTTTGCATTTGCACTTTATGTTTTATACCTTAACGAACCGAACTCGAGTCATACTTGAGTTGGAAGACAACAATATGTTTAAGGAGCCAAGCTCAAACATTTCATCTTTAAAACGAGCCAAGTTTGAACAATTTTTTTTGTTCGTTTAACAAACGAACGAGATCGAGCTCAAACCACCAATACTTGATTCGGCTCGGCTCGTTAACAGCTCTATTTGTAGGTAATTTTTTTTTACGGATACGAAAGATACACAAACACGCACACTTTTATCTCTACCGAGACTTATACCGGGAATCTTCAGGTTAATGACCACAATTTTACCGCTGGGCCCGACACCACAACATTTCTCTTTGATATTCTTTTTATAGAAAACGGTCCTTTATTATAAATCAAGAGCGGAAATCCACAAAGTACATAGTCAAAATAGAAAGAAAGGCTAATTTAAAATATCTATGGTCCATGCTAATCTAAGATTTTGAACACGAGACTCTGACTTGGAAATCATCACATGAAGGGGAGGATGGGCATCATGAGTTCCATGGTGGATCAAATTTCTGCAATGCCAAATGCTATAGATCATATCTCTAAATTGGTAGGACCACTTGCTTTGTCTTCCATTGGCAGTCAAGAAAGTGCGAATCCAATCTTGGGAGGTTGCCGGGGAGAAGAAATCGGCCCAATCTTGCCGAGGTACAAGGGATTTCCATACTTGTTTCAAAAGCTTGCAATCTCGAAGAGCATGAAGGTAGGTTTCATCATCACTACTACAAATTCTACAAGTTGCGGAAGAAGAGACATGTCTTCTAAGGAGAAGAGACATGGTAAGCAGTGCGTTGTGGGCAGCTTGCCATTTCAAAAAAATTAATCGAGCAGGACCTTTGAAGTGCCAGATTTTCTCCCAAAACTTGTCATCAGGATCGAGAACGGGGGAGACATATTGGTAGCCATCCGCCACTGTGTATTTCTTGGTACTCAAGTGTTTCCAGACAACGGTATCATCTACCACTCCAAAACCATCCTGTAGAGCTGCCGCTGCAAGACATATACTCTTCCAAACAGGGGAGCTGGTAGGTTTGGCGGTTTCAAAAGGGCTTCCATATTTCCGGATCAAAACTTTCACCCACAGAGACTGATCATCAGTGGGTGTTTGCCAAACTAGTTTACCGAGAAGAACAAGATTCATGTTCCTCGGATTTTTGAAACCAAGTCCTCCACAAGTCTTGGGATGGCAAAGAGTTTCCCAGGAGAGAGTATGCATCTTGCGTTCCCCATCTTCTTCACCCAAAAAAAAATCGTCTGCAAATACGTTCCATCTCATCTAGACTGGATTGAGGGAGTTTCAGGGACTGCATATCATATAAGGTTTGAGAGGCAAGAGAACTTTTGATAAGAATTTTCCTACCTGCTCTGGAAAGACATTTAATCTTCTACTTAGTCAACTTTCCCGCATCTTATCCACAATGAACTGAAAGCAGTTCCTGGTAACTCTGGAGTGGAGAAGGGGCATGCCAAGATAAAGACCCAGATTATCTGTATGATGCATATCAAGTTTTTGTTGAATCCGCGCTTTCAGAAGTGGAGAGGTATTTCTGGAAGCATGGAATTTAGATTTGCTAGTGCTCAGACGCTGCCCTGAATAAACATAGAAATCGTCCAGGCCCTGCTTGATGATAGCAGCCTGCTCCAGATAAGCATTCCCAAAAAGAACCAAGTCATCTGTGAAAAACACATGGGAGAGGGGTGGGGAATACCTGCTAACTTTAATTGGCTTCCATATTTCATCTCTCACGGATTTCTCAATTTGCTGGCTAAGATATTCCATACATAGATCAAATAAATATGGAGCCAAATGATCTCCTTGTCTGAGACCCCTTTCCGGTTGGATAGGGCTCAGAAAATTGCCATTCCACAGAACCTTGAGTTGTGATGTGCGAAGAGTGAACGTAATCAACTCAATTATTTTCTGGGAGAAGCCAATTTCACAAAAAATGTGTTCCAGGAAATTCCAATCCACCCTATCATAGGCTTTCTCTAAGTCAATCTTTATCATCATATCCCCTTTCTTTCCAAATTTTTGTTTAGAAGTGAATCGTTTCCTGAACAAGGATGATGGTATGAAAGCCGACTGTGAATGACTAATTAGCTTCCCAATTACCAGTTGCAAGCGGTTGGCAATCACTTTAGAAATGATTTTTACACAAACATTAGTCATTGCAATTTGTCTAAACTAAGATACTTTTTCAGGAGGGGTGATTTTTGGGATCAAAGAGAAAAGTGTCTCATTCAGTCTAGCATCAAATTTCCCATCATCAAACGCATTGATAACAAAGGGGATAAGAGTCTTACAAGTTATGGGCCATCATTTCTTGTAGAAGTCAGCGGGAATACCATCCGGGCTTGGGGCCTTGAAGTCACCCATATCGAAAAGTGCATCCTCAATCTCCTTTTCACAAACCCTTCAATTCAGAAGAGCAATATCAGAGGCGTCCAGCTTAGGCAAATGGAGATTGGGCCAGTTGTTGAGTATTTTGTGTTGATGTATTTCAAAATATATTTATTTTGGGATATATCTCATAATTACTCTACAATTAATCATGTCACTAAATGTTTTATATTTTTAAGTGACATGTGTTTGAAAATAATCAAGTCACAACAAGTTTAATTTCTATATTTTATATGTGACTAAAATATCTTATGATACTGTAATCACTTGATCAATATTTTGTGTATGTCACATTGTTCTTATTTCTATCAATTTTTATAAGTGACATAAATTACTTAATGAATATTTTATCCAAGTCTTTGTGTATGTCACATTAAGAGCTTAATTTTTTAAGTGTGTCAAATGATTTTTGTCATGACATCACTTTAAGAGTAATGTGACATATGACATTATATTATCAATGTTTATTATTTGATTTTTGAATTTAAGTAATATACATATTTTCCTAATATATTATTCTATATAAATATTATCTATACATATATTTTCTTAACATTTGTCTCGGTCTGCTCTCATTACAATATATTAAATTAAATCTGCAGCCTCTCTTTTTCCTAGCCCAACTTCTATTTATTATTTAGCCCAACACCCTTTTTCATCCTAATTTTTTTTTCTTCTACATAATAATATATCACAAAACCCTATTTCCCATAAATAACTTCATGCTGCTCATCACCCTTTTTATCTACTACCTAGACTAGAAGTTTCTAGGTAATTTACCACCCCACTAGAAAATCCTCCACCGTCCTTTTCTCTTCTAGGAAACACTCCACCTCCTCTTTTACTTTCTCCTATCCGTGCATATCACCTCAGTTCCCACTATCTATTTTGGTAAGAATCACTCTCCTTTATTGCTGTGATTCTCCAAAACGTCTCTTTTCTTCTTCTTCATTGAGAAACATTGTCTGGCCTCAATAAAAGTCTCTATCTCTTTATCCTCGAATTAGCCATATGATTCTCTGTTAAGTAAAGGCTCTCTGCAACACCTAGATTCAAGCATACGATCATGTCTTTGGCTTTATTCTGTGTGTCTTTGTGCTCCTGCTCCGTTTGCTGGTCCGTGAAGGTGGTGAACCAGCCATCTGATGAAAATCTGCAAAGCTGAGGCCGATGAAAGTGATATATCGAGGCCGATGATGTCCTATCTAAATCAACCCGAAAAATCTACAATTTATTTCAGGGAAGTCTTCTTCGCCTTTTTCAATTAGTTCTTTGTCTGGCTCTAAATGTTCTCTAATCTGAGTAAATCAACTCAAATCATGGTAAGGATTTGACCTTTACTATTTCTTGTTTGAAACTCGATAGACCTGAGCTTAAATTCGTTTTAGATCTAAAATATGTTAATCAAGTCCTATTTCTGTTAAAAGACAAATCTTTTGATAGTTTTTGTGTTTTAAATGGCTGCTCTAACTTTAAATTGAAATATGCATGCTAAATCGCTCCTATTAATTTGCTTAATGCCTGTTAAATGGTTAACTGTTTGATCTAAATAATTTAGTCCTAATATTTTCAGTGTTTATTAGTAATATATGCTTAGATCAAAAATGGCTGCTTAAGTACTCTGTTCAAATGCTTAAAATCAACAGATGGGATTATCTACCAAACTGCTATTGAATGTCTCAATAGAATGCCTTAATCTCGAATCTGTCATCTTCGTTATCTAATATGAGTTTGTGAAAAATGCATGCTTTAAGGGTTTTACTGCTTTGTGTTTCTAAGTGTATCAATATGTATGTTCATAGATATATATGTATTCTATCACAATATATTTTATGTGATATTTTTTTAATATATACATATGTATCTATTGTCATATCTTTAAGCATATCTATATATATATATATATATATATATATATATATATATATATATATATATATATATATATATATATATATTGTACCAAGGTACATATCCTAGTGGTTGCCACTAGGGTCTACCCGGGCTCCCGAGTGGGTAGACCCGGTTTCGATCACCCACCCCCGTAGTTATTAGGTCTTTCGTTTCCCGGCAAAAAAAAAAAAGCATATCTATATTTATTCTCAGATCTGTTATAACTCTTGTCTTAGGATGTGAATCTTGATCTATGTGAAAGGTGCTATGTTCAATGTGCTTCCTTGATAAATGTGTCTTTTGCATAATGTCCAATATATATATATATCTCTGTGGTACAATGCTGTATAATATAGATATATAATTGAGGTGTAAAGTAAATACATATATGCACATATATTTCGTACATATTGTTTTGATAATAGACACTTTGTGCATATGTGCTTAACATATATATATACTAGATGGGAAGGCCGCACAACGCGCGGCTTGTACACACTCGTTGGATATGAAATGGGGGATACATAAAAATAAAAATAAAATAAAAAAAAAACTTTTTTCCGCCTAATGAACGAAAAAAAAAAAAGAAAAAAAAACACGTGGAGTGCTTATTTGACATTTTCCAAATGTAATTAAATTGGAATCGGATACATCTTAAGCACAACACACATAATAAGATTAAGAATAAATTAAAGCTAATGTGTAGATTAAAAATACAATTGAGTCCTCTAAAATGGAACAATTTAACTCAAACCCTTCACAAAAAAAAAAAAAAAAAAAAAAAAAAACTTTCTTTCTGGGCTGGGCCGCCCAATGAACAGTAAAAAAACAAAAAAAAAAAACACGTGGACACCTTGGTTGGAGTTTCCCAACCAAGTATTATAAATAGGTATATATATATATATATATATATATATATATATATATATATATATATATATATATATATGAGCGTGTGTGTGATTATTTGCTGTAATGCACTTTCTATCTCGAACTAATATGAAATAATTTTCAGATTTGTGGACTTTGAAAAACGTGTCCTCTCACATGTGAACACCTTTTGGATGTTGTGATATTTGACTTTGTGACCCATTGTATAATAATAGCCGTTGCTTGTTTTCTCTCTCTGCACACTCTTTTGTTTTATTCCCACACAATTAATTGTTTGTTGAGTGTGCAGACACCTATCTTTTCTCTCTCATGAATACATCTGGAAAGAGCCGCTGGTTTTGCAGCTGGAGTACACAAGAAGCCAAAAATCTGTACCTGCAAAAGCTAAAGTGAATTGTAAAGCCAATACTCTATACATCTTGTATAGTATATATACTACTCCAGCTCCTTGAAGAATAAAAAGTAGAACAGCCTTTCCAAAGACAACATTTTATTTCACTAAGTCTCAGCTTCATTTTCTTTTCACTTGTATTCTGAAATCAGATTTAATTTCTTGAGTGTTAGAAAAGTGAGGTGTGAGTGTGTTAGAGTGTACCTCTAAAGGAACCTTTAGTGAGTTGCGTTGTAGTGTTGAGAGTGTTCTCCACTTGTTATTGAGGAGCAATAACAAGGGCACAACATAGCCAAGCTGTGGTCAGCAGTTCGGTTCGTTCCTGCTGAGTTACGAATTCACGGAGCTGAATTCGGGTTCAAGAATCTGGGCAGTGATTCTTGGTAAGTACTCCTTTGGTGAGTGTTTGTAGAAATCTGTCAATTGTTTGTTACTAGGGATTTAGGACATCTTAGTGTTATTTGGAGTATGTGGTTCGCTTAAGACTAACACTAATTTGGTTATCCGGTTAGTAACACTTTAACAGTAAAAGTGTTGTATCTTTTATTTGTTTTTTTGTTTTGTAATAAAACTCAAGCGACATCTAGTGAATACTTTGGGTGTGGGTGTGATCTCTAGTAGATCACACATATATGCTTAGGTAGTTTATTACTTTGATACACTCCTTAGAATTGCATGTCTTAGGCTTAAATAAAGATAAAATCTGAATTTGCAATTCTTGATATTGTTTGAACACCTTAGAAGTTGCATGTTGTAGGTTAACAACATAAAACTGAATTTGCAAACCTGTTTATTCAAACCTGCACTTTAGTTCGGTTCAGTTTCTGTTTTGTATAACACAAGTCTTTTATCTTAACAAACTGAACTTCACTTAGAAACTTTTCAACTGAAGTTAACTTAGGTTCTTATGGTTAATCGAAACTACATCTTCCGCCTAGGTTCGTTAACTGAACTAGGTTAAGTGTATACTCTAATTTTGACTGTTATACCACTTGATTTATAAATTTGCATAAGTATTCTTGAAAGTGGTTAAAGAATTTTTAAAAGGTCATAATACTCTATTCACACCCCCCTCTAGAGTATTGTTTGCGTGTTCTCGATCCAACAATTGGTATCGGAGCTTGGTTTTGACCTTGCTGATATCTATTTTACATTCTGTATCAGAACATGTCACCAGTTGATCAGTTCCTGTATCAGTTGTTTAGTGATCATAATTGTTGAGATTTTGTGATAAGTGCTTATACTTTGCAATTTATGTGCGAATTTGATATATCTTTTATTGCTGCAAGTTAAGTGTTTGACTGTAAGTTTTTGTGTTTGCTGAATCTGAAAGTTTTGTGGTTGTGTGTTTTATAAGTGCTGATTTTGTGTGATTGTATCAAGTGTGTCTGAGCTTAAGTTTATCTTTCTGCTACACTGTGATATTTTACACTTGTCTTTTGAGCTTGGTAGTTTGCGGTTGGCTACCGAGCGGTGTAGGACCTTCAGTCCGCACCAGCTAGCAATGTAGGACAGTGAGTCCCAGAGTCGATCACCACAGGTCGACATCGAGGACAAAGTCCGCATCAGCTTACTAAGCCCATTAATAGCGATAGCTTGGGCAAGGGTCAAGGCCCATTTAAGGGTAAAGGTGACAATAACACAAGCCGACTTAACCTTAGGGTTTAGGCAAGTATTGTCATTATAAATACCCCCTATCCAGGAACTACGTAAGGCTTGATTCCTGGAACTTAACAGGATACGTAGGCAATCCAAGATACAGTCTTGGACTCAGCCGCATACATAAAATCCATCCCCTCATTCCCTTTTCGGCATTAGGGTTCTTGTGTGTTCATCACTAGATTAAATTAGGGCTCACATCATTAAGGTGACATAATTTGTCATCGTCATTGGCGCTAGAAGGAGGGTGCTTCTATTGATTGAATACGCAAAAACACGATGCCTCCGAAGAAAACCGCATCCAAAACTGCATCCAAGGCAGTCGATCAAGGCTCCCAGTTGAACGAGGCGATCGATCCTGATATGCAAGGAGACGAAGATCCCGCCCTGGATCTTATTCAGCACGATCCTCAGCAAAAACAAGGGGAAAAAGACCCGGTTTTGAATCTTGTCCGGAGATCCACCAACCGGAAAAGCAAGCCCTTGATCCGAATATCGGGTGCTTGCGGATCGGTTGGCGGGGAGCAAATTTGGAGGTAATGTCCGGGATAATAGCCGAGGCGGTTACGCGCGCGAAGGCAGGCAGACGCGGCCCGAAAAAAGCTATGGCGGAAGGCGGCCGTAAAGATGTAGTGGACAAACCTAAACAGACTCTTGGGGACGAAGTAAGCGCATCATCCAGCTCAGTGGAAAGGAAGAGACGTGAGATCCACCAAAAACATCAGAGAGGGGACGATGACAGCGCCAGGGAGGAGTTAAATGCAATTTTGGGAAAGAGTCAGGTGTCGTTGTGGCTCGAGTCTCCCTTCACGAAGGAGATTGAGAGCTTTCCTAAACCCTAGGGGTTTAAGATACCAAAGATAGAACCTTATGATGGCACCACCGACCCGGAGGACCATCTCCACGCAGTGTATCTGTCTCAAATGAGGTTGGATGGGGCACCCGATGCAATGCGGCGTCGGGCATTCGAGATGCTACTCGTAGGTCGAGCAAGAGAATGGTTCACGAAGCTACGCCCAGGGTCGATCTCCAGTTTTGCCATGCTCGCTCGAAAGTTCCGAGATGCGTTTATAGTCAACAAGAAGTTTCATCTGAGTGCCACGCACCTCATGAACGTGAGGCAAAGAGAGATGAGACGGTGATGGAATATTTGAAGAGGTTTAATCTCGAGGCCATGCGAGTCAAGGACGCGGATGACCGACTTCGATCACATCGTTCGTAGGGGCTGCGTAATACTAAGTTATACATGAAGTTGAGCGAGAGATGTCCCTCATACCATGGACGAATGTGTCAATATAGTGCATAGGTTCTGTCAAGGGGAGGAGGCGGTGCGGCGACACACCCAATCCGGCCGGATGGAATCCAAGAAAGACACCCGAGGCCCGATCGGGAATCGGTCCAAGAGGCGGGATGTCGAAAGTAAGCCATCGGTGCGGGACCGTATCGACACGTCCACCTCAGACCGTGGGGGCAAGAAGGGACCCTCACGTGATAAGGACTTTATCCCACTCAATCGACCTCGATCTGAGGTGTTGTCGATTATGCTTTCGAAAAACTTGGCGAGGAAACCGCCACCGTTGAAGAAACCTCGAGAAAAGAGGAACGCAAGCAAATACTGTGATTTTCACGAGGACATAGGTCATACAACTGAGGATTGTATCGACTGATAGCAAAATAACTAACTGCTAACTTTAACCGACAGAGTATCGAATCAACAGTAGTATAGTGATAGCAAGGTCGAATCCACGGGGAATAACGTTTAAGTACCAAAGTCGACGTAGAACTTAGTTTAGGTCAAGATTGCGGTGGAGAGATATTACACTAGTGCGAAAGTAAAAATTAGGCGACGGTTGTAGTTCTAGTTATTAAAAGGTATAGCCGAATTATGATCCAACGAGTTATTTTTACCCCTAAGGAAGACTTGACAAGGAGCGTGTTTTAACCAACCTTCCTTTCCATAGTAATTTTAACGACATCCACGGGTGCCAACTCCTAATTCGGTGTTAAGATGCGAACAACTCTCACTCAACACCCTATGTGAAGTTAATTAATTTTCCCTTTAGAAAACCGATTAACCCAACATGATTACGCTCTTAGAGTCGCTCGAACAACGATGACAAACCTCTCGTATTGGAAACGGTCCTAACAACTAGGCCGAATCTACGCAACGATCCCAAAACCCCTTTTCCCACATCTCACCGCAAAATGCATCTATAGGTTCGATATGTGTGACGGTGAACTAAATGATCGGTTTAATTCAAAGACGTTCGATTAAGTTTTAGGACGTGGATTACTCATTAAAACATTATTTTACGTGCTACACAACTCCCGTTTAATCCCCTTTAGGGCGTTTTTACTCGTTTTTACATAATTCGACTATACGTACGTTTAGCTATTCATTTTGGCGATAATAACGGAATGATTAATGGAAATTATATTAACGACGAAAAGTAAAAGCGAATTCATTTTTTTATAAGTACATATATATATTTATATATATATATAGATATATAGTTATATAGCTAATAATATATATAAGTGCATAAAAGTAAATATACTATACATATATATATAAGTGCGTAAAAGTAAATACGTAAGTAAATGCGTAAAAGAAAATATATATATATATATATATAACTAATTATAAAAGGAATAACTTAAAAAGAAATAAAAACAAAACAAACAAGAAAAGAAAAATATAGATTATATATATGTATATATTAGGTACATATATATATACTAGGTACATATATATATATATATATATATGATACGTATATATATATTATACTATATTTCTATATATATAAATAGCTAATATAACATAAATAACATAAAAAGAAACAAAATACAAAACAAAGGAAATATATATAGATTATATATATATATATATATATATATATATATATATAGTACGTATATGTATATATATATATATATCAATATGCTAAAAAAACAAAACAAAACAAGAAAGTAATAATTTTATAAAATTACCCGATTACAATGTTGATTCCGAGATTGTAGTCTTCCGGACATTACAACGACTACAAAGAACACCGAGCTACCGATAATTTCCCGAGCATTACAACGATACTACTACTGCTAAATTATTTCCGGCATAATGCCGTTACTAAAACTAAAAGAGAAAAAAAAACGAGAGAGATAGATATATATATATATATATACAAAAGATATATATATATAAAAGGGGTGTGCTCCTGCTGCTGCAAATGATCTCAATATATATAGGCAAAGATTTTTGGGGCCGGATCGATCCGGATTGGTGCCGGATCGATCCGAACTCATCATTACTAATCATTTCGAGTAACATGCAGCACATGCAGCGGAGAGTTTTTATATATAATTATATATTAAACTTCTAAAATTCATATCTCGAGTTGTAGGCCTCCAATAATTATGATTCAAACGTCAAAATTAAGCTCTCGGAAAATTCTTCAACTTTCATGAAGGACACTTCTTCAGAAAACGTCGTTTTGATGGGCCATTCCCATTACGTGTCGTTTGCGACATTTTCCTTAATACAAATCAATTAGCCACTTGACCACCATTTGAGTTGTAGAAGTCCGATTGACTTGATTCAAAATCCATTGGAAAGCTTTCTTGAAGATATACAACTTTTATTAAGGAAACTTCTTCAGAAAATGTCGTTTTGATGAGCCATTCGTATGTCGTGTCGTTTTCGGGATTTTTACTATTACGAATCGATTAGCCACTTGGTCATAACTTGAGTTGTAGACCTCCAATTGACGTGATTCAAAATACGTTGGAAAGCTCTATCAAAGATCTACAACTTTCATTAAGAACACTTTCTCTGAAAACGTCATTTTGACGAGCCATTCCCAATACGTGTCGTTTTCGGGATTGACCACTTGATCTAGTGACGTTTCATATCTTGAGTTCTAGAAGTCCAATTGACGTGATTCAAAGTGCGTCGGAACTTTTATATGAAGATCTACGACTTTCATTAAGGCCACTTCTTCAGAAAATTCCGTTTTAATGGGCAATTCCCATCGATACTCGGGATTTTCATTCTTAAGAAACGATTAACCCTTTGATCATTTGACTTAGTGACGCTTTATAACTTCCTTCCAACGACTCGAATTGACTTCAAAAAGTGTCTATACTCGGGATTTCAGTTCATCTTAGGATTCTGCAAAGAAATAAACAGAAAATACCCACACATAAAACGGACACGACACTCCGGTCACTAAAACCGGTACAAAACTAACAAAAACTTATAAAACTACGATAATTTATATAATAACTACTACTTATATATTTTTATGAAACTTAGGAATTAACGACTCGAAATGATACAAAAGTGCTCAAAATGATATCAGAAACGGGGTGAAAAGTTATAAAAATAACTGTGAATTTTTCCGTTATCACAACCCCCACTTAGCTTTTGGTCGTCCTCGAACAAAATAAGCGGTAAAATAAAATGAATGAAGGAAAAATTCATGAAAAGATAAGATGTAAGGAACAACCAAATGATATAACCTTTAGAATTATAACCAGGCGTTAACCTCAATATAACTTGTATAACGAGTGCGTGTGTGACAAGCCTTTTCAATTTCCACTATCCTCTCTTGAATAAATCAAGCAAACGCACTAGTATCCATTCAGACAATCCTAACAAATTTCCTAGGTATAGGCAGTAACAGTTCCACACAAAGTCCTCCCGTGTACTTATTAGGATAATCCCTAAAGCATATCATTTAGTTTATACTGGGGATAGTCAGAAGATAACTAAGTTTTCAACCAACTTTTTCTTTTCTTTTCTATTTTTTTTTTTTTTTTTTTTTTTTTTTTTTTTCACATGTATAGTATATGCCCTCATTCCTAGCAATAGGATGTTTCGTGATAACACCCTAGCTAGACTACAATCATCAGGCAATCGGGAGCTTTTAAACCTCATAGTGATATAGGACGTTTCGTGATAACGCCCTACCGCACTCAAATCATTGGTAGCTACAACCGACATATATATAGTTCATCTTATTTTAACATTCTTTCTATCACATTCAAACCTTCAGATATTCACAGTACACGTTCAAAAGTTAGGTACTAAGTTACTGCTATTATCTCTAGAATAACCACTAGGATACTGAATGGATACAGTTTAAAATTTTCGCTTCAATATCAAAGGCTTACGTGAAGGAATTCATGTTATACAAATAGATTTAGGCTAAAATGCACTTACGGTTCACATTGGTTATACATATCCAAATTGATCATTACATCTTTAAATTCATGAAATATATACCTTATACAGATTATTTTAATCAACTAAATAATGCTTGAAAAAGAATCAAAAACTAAGGGTTTAAACACTTACTGCCATTTCTAAACCAACCACGACTCTACCCCCCACTTACGATTTTGCATTATTCTCAGAGTGTAAATGAGATAGAGAGGAGAACTTAGCTTATAAACTTGGCGAAAGGTGCTATCGAATCCCGTAACGACCATGAGAAAGCACGTCCCGAATCCCTATATCAAAACCAAAACAAAACAAACACGGGACATGGTCCTCGTGCCAAAGTATGCAATAGAGATATGGGAATAATAAGATAATGGCACTGTCACGTCAGAAAATTCGATAGGCTATATAATAGCTTTAGATGGAAAAATCACCCACACGGGTAGAGCACAAAACATCTAAGCATATACGTATCACATGAGCATATATCATAGTCAAGACATCAATTCATAGATTCATTTTTATTACACACGGTTTATTAAGGCGGGAATACTCAACACTATACTACAACAACAAGAAATTTGAAACGAGACTAGATCATAAAATGAAATGTGTGAAAGAGTATTGAGTTTTTTATACCCGGATCCTCAAGGATTCAATAACCTAAGTCCAAGAAATGATACATTTGAATTTTTATCTTTTTTTCTCCATCGGGATTTTCGGATAACCACCTAATCATTCCCTCTTAATGAAATTCAAACATTCATCCTGAGACTTGGTTGTGCTTTGTGTTCATCTTTCATACAGATTCTACATTTCATTAAGACTAGTCTTATTCAAATTTTCTTTATTATTATTATTATTAACGGGCTGCCTCCCGGTAGCGCTTTTGTTTAACGTCGTTGGCTCGACTAAGATTCAGAAACGATTTAACAAGGCTCGGGATCAGTCAAATGCACAATCTCAAGAGCCTCATCGAATGGTAACTTCTTATACTTTTTTAGACGAAGGCCGTTCGTGATGAACGTTCCATGCTTCGGATGTGTTACCTCGATGGCTCTGAGTCGAAAACTCGTAATACCGTATATGGTCCCGACCACCTTGACTTAAGTTTGCCTTGAAATAAATGGAGGCGAGTATTATAGAAAAGGACCTCATCACCTACGCTGAAAATACGAGGTTTGATCAACTTATCATGCAGCAATTTGGTCTTTTCCTTATATTTCGCCGAACAATCGTAAGCTTGAAGGCGAAACTCATCTAACTCGTTTAATCGGGCCATCCTTCTTTCACCGATTAATGCGTCATCCATATTTAGATTCTTAATCGCCCAATAGGCCTTATGCTCTAACTCTACGGGAGATGGCAGGCTTTGCCAAAAACAAGCATGTAGGGTGACATACCTATTGGTGTCTTGAACGCAGTTCGGTGTGCCCAAAGCGCATCATCTAGTTTCTTTGACCAATCCTTAAGGTTAGACTTTACTGTCTTCTCTAAGATTCTTTTGATTCCCCGATTGGACACCTCTACTTGGCCACTAGTCTGAGGATGGTAGGCAGTACCTAACTTATGAGTGACCCCATACTTTATTAAAAGCTTATTGAAATCTCTATTAGCAAAGTGACTTCCATTATCACTGATTATTGCTCGAGGTATTCCATACCGGGATATAATATGTTTCTTAAGAAATTTTATGACTACATGTTTGTCGTTAGTGGGTGAAGCAATTGCCTCAACCCACTTTGAAACGTAATCACAGGCGACAAGAATGTACTGATTCCCGAAAGAAGACGGATATGGTCCCATGAAGTCTAATCCCCATATATCAAACACTTCACATACTAATATCGGTTTTTGGGGCATCTCATTTCTCCTGGAAATCCTTCCTGAGCGTTGACAAGCGTCACACATCTTAACATAAGCATATGCATCCTTGAAAATAGTAGGCCAATAGAACCCACTTTGTAACACCTTTAATGCTGTTCTCTCGCCCGAGAAGTGGCCACCGGCCTCTTTATCATGGCAAAACGAGAGAATACTCACTATCTCACTGTCATCAACACATCTCCTCAGGATTCCATCAGCACATAGCCTAAAAATTAAGGGATCTTCCCACACATATCGGTTTACCTCACTAAAAAACTTCTTTTTTACGGTTTTCATCAAACTCGGGATCTACAAATCCACACTCGTAATAATTAACAAAAGGTGCATACCAAGGGTTCCCATTCTTTCCTCTCTCGCAGAAGTTTCCTCTCTTAACCGGGAGCATCGTATCCACTACGAACAACTGCTCATCCCAAAAATGATCATCAATTTCAACCCTAATAGAGTGTTTCTTGTCTCCCTGTTCCATCCTACTGAGGTGGTCAGCTACTACGTTTTCACACCCCTTTCGATTCTTAATTTCTACATCGAACTCTTGAAGTAGTAAAATCCATCTTAACAAGCGTGGTTTTGCATCCTTCTTGGCAAATAGATATCTCAACGCAGCATGGTCAGTGTGAACTATGACTTTCGATCCAACCAAGTATGACCGGAACTTATCGAAAGCAAAAACAACAGCTAAAAGTTCCTTTTCAGTTGTGGCATACTTTTGTTGAGTCGAGTTCATGGTATGACTCGCATAGTAGATAGGGCGAAACAACTTGTCAATCTTCTGACCTAGGACAGCTCCTACAGCATAATCACTCGCATCACACATCACTTCGAACCCCTTAGACCAATTAGGTGCTACTAAGATAGGAGCCGAAGTAAGAAGTTTCTTAAGGGTTCGAAAAGCATCTAGGCATGCCGCATCAAAAACACGGGGGCTCC
Organism: Gentiana straminea; assembly: GCA_036785695.1. Classification (NCBI taxonomy): domain Eukaryota; kingdom Viridiplantae; phylum Streptophyta; class Magnoliopsida; order Gentianales; family Gentianaceae; genus Gentiana; species Gentiana straminea. Next base: position 4,154,448 of record JAVUPR010000090.1, on the reverse strand, counting down.
CTTCATCAATTGAAGAGTAAGAGGTCTAGCAATGTGGGAAAAACCTGGAATGAATCTACGATAAAAACTCGCATGTCCCAAGAATGAACGTAGAGTCTTCAGATTCGTAGGCATAGGAAGCTTAGAAATTACCTCTATTTTTGCTCTATCGACCTCTATTCCTTTCCCCGATACCTTATGTCCTAAAACAATTCCCTCAGTTACCATGAAATGACACTTTTCCCAATTTAAAACCAAGTTTGTCTCTTCACAACGTGCAAGCACCTTATCAATGTTCGACAAACACTCATCAAAAGTATCACCAAAAACACTAAAGTCATCCATAAAAACTTCCATGAAATGCTCTATCATATCAGCAAAGATGGCCATCATGCATCGTTGGAATGTCGCAGGTGCATTACACAACCCAAACGGCATTCTTCTAAATGCAAAGGTGCCATACGGACACGTGAAAGTAGTTTTATCCTGGTCATGTATATCGATGTGAATTTGATAATAGCCACTAAAACCATCCAAAAAGCAGTAAAATGCATGACCACTTAGACGCTCTAGCATTTGATCAATAAAGGGTAGGGGAAAATGATCTTTCCTAGTCTTATCATTTAGCATGCGAAAATCAATACAAACCCTGTGACCAGTAACTAAACGAGTAGGAATAGGCACACCTTTTTCATTAAGCTCAACCGTAATGCCTCCTTTCTTAGGCACGACTTGCGTGGGGCTCACCCATTCACTGTCGGAGATTGCGTAGATTATCCCTAACTCAAGCATCTTTACCACGTCTTTCCTCACCACCTCTTGCATATGTGGGTTTAGTCGTCTCGAAACCGCTCGACCGGCTTGGCATCTTCTTCCGAGAATGATCTTGTGCTTGCGGATATCAAGACCGATCCCTTTGATGTCAACCATCTTCCATCCGAAGGCCTTTTTGTGTTTTTTCGAACGTGGATCAACTTAGCTTCCTCGCAAAACGGTTAGTGCGGATGAAACAATAAGAGGAAGTAATTCATCGGGTTCTAAAAACACATACTTTAAATGCTTAGGAAGTGGCTTCAACTCCGGATCGGTAGGTGGTTCCTCGATTGACGGCTTTGGCAACTTGCCGATCAAACCGAGCTCTAGCTTCTTATTCCAAATTGCGTCAACAAAAGGAGTTGCCTCCAAATGATATACCCGAACTCTCATTTGTGGATCATCATCCTCTCGCGGTGCTTGACTTCATCAAGCATTCTTCCATTGGTTCTTGGTATCCCCGCGGTTAGTGTGCTCCACAATACAAGGATATATAGCATCAATAGAAAAACAATCACTCTTTTCATCATTAGGATGCTTCATCGCCTTATACACATTTATGGCTACACTCTCTTTCCCGACTCGTAGTATAATCTCTCCCCTCTTAACGTCTATCAAGGTCTCTCCCGTGTTCAAGAAAGGCCGACCTAACAAAAGTGGGGTTTTAGAATCCATATCCATATCTAAAACTACGAAGTCAACGGGGAAAACAAACTTGTCTACCTGCACCAACACATCTTCAGCTACCCCTAGAGGTTTCCTAACAGACCTATCTGCCATCTGTAAGGTCATTCCTGTTGGCTCTAATGCTCCCAATCCCAATTTCTCATAAACTCCTCTAGGCATCGGGCTCACAGAAGCCCCTAGATCACATAGCACATTTTTAAACACAGTTTCTCCAATGGTAATTGGGATGGTAAAGCTACCTCTATCCTGTAACTTGGGAGGTATCTTATTCTCAAAGATTGCGTAACATTCCCCACTCAAATGCACCATCTCGTTGCATCTTCTCCTTACTCGACAACATTCCTTTTAGAAACTTAAAGTATGGGGGGATGCTCGAAATTGCCTCTAATAGGGGAATATTCACCTCTACCTTCCTTAAAAGATTCAGAAATTTTGCCTGACCCTGGGTCAGGATGTCCTTTCTGGTTCCCTTAGGAGGATAGGGTAAAGTATTCACATCAAAATCAGGGGGAGGAGGAGGAATTCTGTTTTTCTTACCTCTTTCTTTAGGCGGTGAGGCTTCTTCTTCTTTGATGTCCAAGACCACATAGTCTTTCTTCGGTGCTGCCCCTTCCAATGCTTTCTTATTTGCCTCAGCCAAAGCCTTTTTCGTGGCTTCCAATTCTTTCCTCATTGCTTCCATTCTCTGCTTGATATTGCCAGTCTCTAAATCTTCGATCTCGACTTCACCATACATAGCTCCTTCACGATCCAAGCTCGCTTTCTCTTTCTCGGCTTTCTCGGTTTCTGCCTCTTCAGCCCACAATTCTTTCTTTTTGTCACTCAGCCCGACCTCTTTACCACTTCGTGTGAACACAGCATTCACATCCTTTGGGTTCCTTTCAGTGTTACTCGGGAGTCCACCACTTAGATTTGTCTTCAGAGTGTCGGTTATTTGACCTACTTGGGTCTCCAAGTTACGAATGGCGAATGTGTGACCACTTTTTGCTCTATAGCATTCTTATTTAACTCGAAACATTCCCGTCTAATTTCTCCGGGAGTATCTCGGTGGCCATCTTTTGAACACCGAAATTGTTTGGTTGCTTGATTGCTTTGATTATTCGGTGCGTATGAGCGTTTGGATGTTGATAGGTGCCGAATTATTACTTCTCAAAGATGGCCGGCTCACTTGCGATTCGATTGTTTTGCCGACCCCGATTCGATTCCACCTTGATTTTGATTCCAATATGAACTCTGATTTTGCTGCTGTCCTTGTGACTGAGACTGTGGATTCTGATTATTCTGATAATAGCCTCGGTTTTGATTCTGGTATAAACTCTGGTTCTGGGGATTCTGATTCCAAGGTCGGTTGTATGAGCTTTGGTTTTGCCTAAAGTCTTGATTCTGATTATTGTTTCTATTCCAATTCTGATTCTGCCCTGATTCCATTGGGGCTTTCTATTCCAAGTCTTGATTCCATTGGGGCTTTCTTCTTCTTTCTGCTCGATCCCCATTGTCCTTCTCCATCTGCCGCATTTTCTATCTGTCTCATTGCTTGTTCTGGTGGTAGATTCATAATATCTCCGCCGCTTGCAGCATTCAGCTTGTTTTGGTCCATCGGCTCTAAGGCCCTGAATAATATAATAACTTGCTCCACCGTAGAAAAACCGTGTGGGGGGCATCTTTTTAGCAACCCCCTAAATCTTTCATAAGTCTCTTTTAGTGTCTCTCCCTCGAGACCATCAAACGAAGAGATTTCTTCTTTCATATCTAAAATCTTTGCCGGAGGGAAGTACTTTTTCAGGAATACTCTCGTTACGTCAGCCCACGTATGTAACGAGTCATTTGGTAAAGAGTCGTACCAATCCTTAGCAGCTCCTCTTAATGCAAACGGAAAAACTATTAATTTTACCGCCTCATCACTCACCCCGTTATATTTCATTGTCCCACGGATCCGGAGAAAGTGATCCGTAAAGTCGTTCGGGTTCTCGATCGATTTCCCATGGAACAAGGCATGTTCCCCAACATGTTCAAAATATTTTGCTTAATATCCATGTTATTTGCATTAATTGGGGGTACCCTAATTGGGTTGTGTCCTATAACTTCCCGTGGGGTAGTGACGTAATCTCGACAAACCCTCGGTCCATGTGCTTGGCCGAGCCATCGGCCGCGAGGAGGTGGATTATACGGGTTATACGGGTTTTGGAACCCCGTTGATTTCCTTGCATCTCTAGCATCCGAAGTACTCGATTTACCGTTTCTTGGTCTAATTCGGGTCCGAAGTCCCGTGTATCCCGAGCATCTTGTCCTACTCGTATTGTCCAATCCCCGGCCTCTCGATTAAACCGTGCGGATCCCAACCGACGTAGCCCCGTGTTGTCTTCTCTCGGTGGTTCATGACGAGGGGTCCTCGGTGGAGTTTGCAAAGGTACTTGTTGCATTACCACCGAGTAGTGGTTGAGGTTTGCCCCCGTAGTCTCGTTCATCACCGGGATCCTTACCGTTTTTTCTAGTTATTATATCGTCCATTTCTGCAGGAATTAGAAAGTGATCTTTCTAATGTCTCTCTTTCTTCAAACAAAGGGTTCGGACTAGCGACTAGGATTTCTCCTCGGCGCCGATCGTTTCTATGACGTGCGTAAGCTTCGATTTCTTCGATGGGTTCGATGAGAGGTTCTTTAGAACTTCGAGTCATAAACCAAGATACGAACACCAACACCTAAATCACGAGGTTTCGGGATTTTTTTTTCCTTATGCTTCCGCGAGTGGAATTCACCGAGAATCCATCACCCAACCTCGATGATTGAAACGTGTTCCTCGATTTTTTTTCTTTTTAAGAAACGAGAAAAGGATATGGAAACGAAGTAGGAACAAAAACCTATCTACGAAAAACTTGATAACAAAAACTAAAATAAAAACGACCTAAGCCCGGGCTTTCGGTCAACTTACAAGATATCAAACGTAGTATTCCCCGGCAACGGCGCCAAAAATTCTTGATAGCAAAATAACTAACTCGCTAACTTTAACCGACAGAGTATCGAATCAACGGTAGTATAGTGATAGCAAGGTCGAATCCACAGGGGAATAACGTTTAAGTACCAAAGTCGACGTATAACTTAGTTTAGGTCAAGATTGCGGTGGAGAGATATTACACTAGTGCGAAAGTAAAAATTAGGCGACGGTTGTAGTTCTAGTTATTAAAAGGTATAGCCGAATTATGATCCAACGAGTTATTTTTACCCCTAAGGGAAGACTTGACAAGGAGCGTGTTTTAACCAACCTTCCTTTCCATAGTAATTTTAACGACATCCACGGGTGCCAACTCCTAATTCGGTGTTAAGATCCGAACAACTCTCACTCAACACCCTATGTGAAGTTAATTAATTTTCCCTTTAGAAAACCGATTAACCCAACATGATTACGCTCTTAGAGTCGCTCGAACAACGATGACAAACCTCTCGTATTGGAAACGGTCCTAACAACTAGGCCGAATCTACGCAACGATCCCAAAACCCCTTTTCCCACATCTCACCGCAAAATGCATCTATAGGTTCGATATGTGTGACGGTGAACTAAATGATCGCTTTAATTCAAAGACGTTCGATTAAGTTTTAGGACGTGGATTACTCATTAAAACATTATTTTACGTGCTACACAACTCCCGTTTAATCCCCTTTAGGGCGTTTTTACTCGTTTTTACATAATTCGACTATACGTACGTTTAGCTATTCATTTTGGCGATAATAACGGAATGATTAATGGAAATTATATTAACGACGAAAAGTAAAAGCGAATTCATTTTTTTATAAGTACATATATATATTTATATATATATAGATATATAGTTATATAGCTAATAATATATATAAGTGCATAAAAGTAAATATACTATACATATATATATAAGTGCGTAAAAGTAAATACGTAAGTAAATGCGTAAAAGAAAATATATATATATATATATATAACTAATTATAAAAGGAATAACTTAAAAAGAAATAAAAACAAAACAAACAAGAAAAGAAAAATATAGATTATATATATGTATATATTAGGTACATATATATATACTAGGTACATATATATATATATATATATATGATACGTATATATATATTATACTATATTTCTATATATATAAATAGCTAATATAACATAAATAACATAAAAAGAAACAAAATACAAAACAAAGGAAATATATATAGATTATATATATATATATATATATATATATATATATAGTACGTATATGTATATATATATATATCAATATGCTAAAAAAACAAAACAAAACAAGAAAGTAATAATTTTATAAAATTACCCGATTACAATCAAGTTGATTCCGAGATTGTAGTCTTCCGACATTACAACGACTACAAGAACACCGAGCTACCGATAATTTCCCGAGCATTACAACGATACTACTACTGCTAAATTATTTCCGGCATAATGCCGTTACTAAAACTAAAAGAGAAAAAAAAACGAGAGAGATAGATATATATATATATATACAAAAGATATATATATATAAAAGGGGTGTGCTCCTGCTGCTGCAAATGATCTCAATATATATAGGCAAAGATTTTTGGGGCCGGATCGATCCGGATTGGTGCCGGATCGATCCGAACTCATCATTACTAATCATTTCGAGTAACATGCAGCACATGCAGCGGAGAGTTTTTATATATAATTATATATTAAACTTCTAAAATTCATATCTCGAGTTGTAGGCCTCCAATAATTATGATTCAAACGTCAAAATTAAGCTCTCGGAAAATTCTTCAACTTTCATGAAGGACACTTCTTCAGAAAACGTCGTTTTGATGGGCCATTCCCATTACGTGTCGTTTGCGACATTTTCCTTAATACAAATCAATTAGCCACTTGACCACCATTTGAGTTGTAGAAGTCCGATTGACTTGATTCAAAATCCATTGGAAAGCTTTCTTGAAGATATACAACTTTTATTAAGGAAACTTCTTCAGAAAATGTCGTTTTGATGAGCCATTCGTATGTCGTGTCGTTTTCGGGATTTTTACTATTACGAATCGATTAGCCACTTGGTCATAACTTGAGTTGTAGACCTCCAATTGACGTGATTCAAAATACGTTGGAAAGCTCTATCAAAGATCTACAACTTTCATTAAGAACACTTTCTCTGAAAACGTCATTTTGACGAGCCATTCCCAATACGTGTCGTTTTCGGGATTGACCACTTGATCTAGTGACGTTTCATATCTTGAGTTCTAGAAGTCCAATTGACGTGATTCAAAGTGCGTCGGAACTTTTATATGAAGATCTACGACTTTCATTAAGGCCACTTCTTCAGAAAATTCCGTTTTAATGGGCAATTCCCATCGATACTCGGGATTTTCATTCTTAAGAAACGATTAACCCTTTGATCATTTGACTTAGTGACGCTTTATAACTTCCTTCCAACGACTCGAATTGACTTCAAAAAGTGTCTATACTCGGGATTTCAGTTCATCTTAGGATTCTGCAAAGAAATAAACAGAAAATACCCACACATAAAACAGACACGACACTCCGGTCACTAAAACCGGTACAAAACTAACAAAAACTTATAAAACTACGATAATTTATATAATAACTACTACTTATATATTTTTATGAAACTTAGGAATTAACGACTCGAAATGATACAAAAGTGCTCAAAATGATATCAGAAACGGGGTGAAAAGTTATAAAAATAACTGTGAATTTTTCCGTTATCATCGACCTGAAGAGAGATATCGACGTCTGCATTCAGGAAGGAAAGCTAGACGAAGTTGTTGACAGATCTCGGTATGATGGGCCCAGAGGGCGTGGAGAATTTAAGAGAAAAAACTCCGATCAAGACAGGAACCGAGGTCGAGATGCCCAGAGACGAAGGGATCGGTCACCTCAGAGGAACCGATCCCCGGGTCGAGAAGGAAACAACGAGAGAAAACTTTGGTCGAGACAGTATGAAGATAATCGACCGCTTAACTATGTCAACACAATCTTTGGTCCTGGTGAGAGTGATAAAGACCAGACCAGCGAAGAGCCAGCTTGTAGCTCGAGAGAGCGCAAACAGCTCAGGTTCACGACAGAAGTTGGATACGGCCCTCGAGATGATATCCCCAAGTCGAGGAATCATAGCGAAGGGTTAGTTATTGAGGCAGTTATTAGCCGAGCCCGAGTATCGAGGGTTTGTGTCGATAACGGGAGTGCAGTGAACATCATATATCACTCGGCGTTCCAAGCGATGAAGTTGAAAGAAAAGGATCTAGCCCCCATAGCGTCTCCCCTGTTTGGATTTACAGGGCAAGCAGTCCACCCCCTGGGCTCGATAAAGCTACTCACGACGGTTGGGGACGGCGAGAAAGGAAGGACACTTGAATTAAGCTATGTGGTGGTCAAGGCTCCTTCGCGTACAATGTTATCCTAGGGCGACCTGCGCTCTTCGACTCGCGTGCTATTATATCAACTTTTCATAATAGTATGAAGTTTCCCACTAGGAATGGTTCCCACGAAGTAAAAGGAGACGTTGAAGTCGCTCGGAGTTGTAACTCGTTGTCATGAATGGGAAAATGGCGGTCCAACAAGTCCTAGTCGAGGAACTTATTCCGAGAGGAAGAAGAGGAGAAGAGTTGGGTCTCCGCGATGCGATTGAAAACGTCCGACTCGGGAGGGAGAGGACGATCGGTGTGTGCAAGTGGGAATTTGGATCCCGCAGAAAGATAAACGATTCGGTTGAGCCGTTGATCGAGTTCGTAGACATCTTTGCCTGGAAGGTCACCGACATGCCGGGGCTATCTACCGACATCGCGGTTCATAAGCTCGAGATTGATCAGGCTAGGAAGCCAGTCAAACAAAAGAAGAGAAATTTTGCGTTGGATCGACTTGAGGCTATTGAATTGGAAGTCGGCAAGCTACTAGCGCCAAGATAGTGAAAGAGGTATTCTATCCCGAGTGGCTAGCTAACCCGGTTTTAGTCAAGAAGCCTGATGGTAGTTGGCGTATGTGTGTGGACTTTACAGATCTTAACAAAGCCTGCCCGAAGGACTCTTATCCGTTGCCCAAAATCGACAGGTTAGTAGATTCAACCATTGATTTTGAAGTTTTTGGTTTCTTAGATGCATATAAAGGATATCATCAGATTTTAATGGATCCTCGAGATGCGGAAAAAACAGCGTTTATCACGAGATTCGGCACCTTCTCGCTATGTGACCATGCCATTCGGATTAAAGAATGCGGGGCAACATACCGAGGGCGATCAATAAGATATTTGCAAGACAAATTGGTAGATGTATGGAAGTTTATGTAGACGACACCGCTTATCAAGAGTCGATCTATGAGACAAGCACAGGTCGATGCTCGAGAGGTTTTCGAAGTGTTGAGAGAAACGCAGATGAGATTAAACCCGAAGAAGTGCACTTTTGGAGTCAGGTCGGGTAAGTTCTTGGGCTATATGATCTCGAAGGACGGGATTCGAGCAAACCCGGATAAAATTGACACATTGAAGAATATGCCCGCACCTCGAAATGTAAAGGAAGTGCAGAGACTCACGGGTAGAATGGCGGCCCTCAATAGATTTCTATCGAGATCAGCACAGCGTGCACTACCATTTTTCAAGATACTCCGAAAGGCCAGTCCTTTTCACTGGGATGATGAATGTCAGACAGCCTTTGAAGAGTTGAAGACTTATTTGTCGAATTGCCTACCCTCACTTCTCATCGAGAAGGGGAAAAGTTGTTAATTTACTTGGCAGTATGCGAGGAGGCAGTGAGTGCGGTCCTGGTTCGAGAAGGGTTACATGGCCAAGTGCCAATCTACTTTGTCAGCAAGGCTTTACATGGCCCCGAGGTCCGATACTCGCCAGCCGAGAAGTTAGCATTGTGCCTGGTTCATGCCTCGAGGAAGTTAAGGCCCTATTTTCAAGCTCATCCTATTGTGGTAGTCACTGACCAACCACTAAAGCAAATATTGGCAAAACCCGACACTTCAGGTCGATTGGCAAAATGGGTGATTGAAATGGCCCGGTACGACATCGAGTTCGTCTCTCGAACTGCGATAAAAGCACAGGCCTTGGCAGATTTTTTGGCTGAAGGGATATCCGTCCAACTCGATCAGGAAAAGCAAAGCCCAGAGGAAAAATGGACTCTTCAGGTCGATGGCGCATCGAGTAAGGAGGGGGCAGGAGCAGGGCTCCTTCTGGTAAGCCCGAAAGGCGAGGAATTCCCCTACGCCCTTCGATTCGACTTCAAAGCAACGAACAACGAGGCCGAGTATGAGGCTATGATCACTGGCTTAAAGCTCGCTTTGAAGCTGGGTGTCGAAGATTTGTCAGTTTACAGTGACTCACAGTTGGTAGTCAATCATGTGAAAGGGGAGTATGAGGCTAAGGAAGAAACCATGAAGAATTACTTAGCAGTTGTCCAAAGCCTCATACCAAAATTCAAGACGGTTCGGTTTGAGCAAGTCCCCCGAAGTCGAACAAGAGAGCCGATGCGCTCTCCAAGTTGGCATCGAACTCCATGTCAAGTAAGAAGGTTCTAGTCGAGTTATTGACCGACCGGAGTTACATCGAGACGGAGGCCCGGCCGATCACTCGGCGGGCCACGTGGATGGACTCGATCGCTCTTTACCTTAAAGACGGAATACGCCATCGACAAAGTGCAAGCCGGGAAAGTCCGACTTCAATCGGCTCGATATGCATTCTTTGACGATATCTTGTATCGAAAATCTTTTGTGAACCCCTGGTGAGATGTGTTTCGGAAAGTGAAGGCAAATACCTCTTAGAAGAGATTCATAGAGGAGCCTGTGGGAATCATTGTGGAGCCAGAATGTTAGCTCGAAAATGTAAGTTAGCTGGATATTTTTGGCCGTCGATGCAACGGGATGCAAATAATCTTGTCCAGAAATGCAACGCTTGTCAGATTCATGATAATATCTCTTATCAACAAGCGCAAGACATGAATGTCATCTCGTCAGCATGGCCTTTTGACCAGTGGGGAGTCGACATTGTAGGACCTTTACCTCGAGCTCCGGGAAATCTCAGATTCGTGGTCGTTGCGGTGGACTACTTCACAAAATGGGTAGAAGCTAAGGCTTTGCCCGACATCCGAGCTACAACCATTAAAAAATTCTTGTGGGTCGACATCCTCTCGCAGTACGGAATTCCGAAAGCTCTAATCTCGGATAATGGTACCCGGTTTGAGGATCGAAAAGTTAGAGAATGGTGCGGCGAGTACCAAATCGACCGGCGATTCACCTCAGTGGCTCACCCCCAGGCAAACGGTCAAGTCGAACGGACTAACCGACGGATCAAGTTGGGGTTAAAGAAGAGGCTAGAGGCGAAGGTCGAGATTGGGCAATTCAACTTCCGAGCATCCTATGGTCATATAGGACGACTCCTAATTCATCAACTGGAGAAACTCCTTTCTCTTTGGTTTATGGGTGTGAAGCGGTGATTCCCGCCGAGATCGGAGTCCCTTCTCCTCGAGTTCTGGCCTACAACGTGGAGACAAATGATCCCGAACTCCGACAAGAAAGGGACAATGTCGAAGAGCGAAGAGAGATAGCCTCAGCCAGGATGGCAAGGTATAAGCAAAAGATCTCTCAGTACTACAACTCGAGAGTAAGACACAGGTACTTCAAAGTTGGCGATCTGGTTCTAAGGAAAAATGAAGCGAGTCGACAGGAAGCAGTCGGGAAGTTAACCCCGAATTGGGAAGGACCTTATCAAATCCTAAAAGTCCACCCCAAAGGGTCTTATCAGCTTGGTCGGGCGTATGGAACTACGTTCCTCGACATTGGCACGCCAACAATGCGAGGAAGTATTATGTTTGAGATAAGCTTTACTTTGATGAACTTGTTTACTTTTCACTTATGAACCTTGTAATAAGTCCATGAGACAATTTTATGAGTATTCTAATAAATTTCTATCTTTTCGAGATGCTTTCGTGTTTGTTAGGATTTATAGCCAAAACGATACAAGTCCAATGCGATAGAAAAGTTAAAGGCAAAACAATCGAATACGAGTAGAGAAATCCGCAGGTCGGACATCTCGATAAAGCCAAAGCAAAGTTAGCCTGATGGGCGACGAATGCAAAGGCATAGAGACGGTTCGCAGGGTCGGGCCAAAGGTCCAAGCTAAGAGCCGAACGAGCCCAAGAGGCAAACAAGGCTAAAGCAAAGGACGGTTCGCATAGTCGGGCCACCTGTCCCAGTCGAAACCCAAAAAAGCCCGAGAGGCGAAAAAGGCCTGGACAAAGGACGGTTCGCATAGTCGGACCACACCGTCCCGCCGATGATGTCGAAAGAGCTTAAATGGCAAAAAAGACCAAAGATCAGGGACAGTTTACATTAAAATGCTCAGCCAAAGTTCAACTAAGCCTAAGGGGCAAAGGACTAAGGCAAGCAACTCGATCTCAAGTGTAATAAGAACTAAAGGTTCATAATACACTTGGGGGGCAACACAAGATATCTAGAACAACAAGTACGGCAAATAAAACGAATAGCGAGTAGCGAATATCGAGAAGACAAGCGAGTCAAGTCAAGAAAGATAGCCAAATCAAGTCAAATTCAAAATAAAGTTAATTACACGAAAAAGCCGGGTCGAAAAGACCAGCCAAAGTTAAAATAAATGTTATTACAAATCGAGAGGATTGAATAGCAAAAGAAGATATAAAAAACATCAAGATCGTGGGTCGGCTTCCGGAGTCGGCTCATTTGTGGCGGGGGTCGGATCGGCGGCGGTCGGATTGGCAGTAGGGGCAGACGAAGGAGGAGCATACTTTATAGCCAGCGACTCTCCCCGCTGAAACTCCTCAAAGTATTGGTCGTACAGCTTCTCCGAGTCAGGATTGTAGAACATAGGCGTCTGGAGAGTCGACATATCGAAGCTCGGAACGGCCTCCTTCACCCGATCCACGGCCAGGGTATATCCACCCATCATTGAAGCCCGCATGATCACTTCTAGATCATCTTCAAGGTTGGAGGACTTGCGATACTCCATGATGGCCTCGGTCCTAGCCTCTTCGACCTGCGCTCGATATAATTCAGCCTGTAGCGCATCTCGATCTTGGCGAGCCTTCCTTGCTTCATCGTCTGCAGCTTTTTGACACTGCTGCAACCTCTCATAGTCCCGAGCCGGCTTGAGCGCCTCTCTGCCCGATCCTGTCTTTCATCTCGGAGTCGGTCCGGCTCCTTCTCGGTAGTGGCCGGCTTTGCCTCGGCGGCCGCCAACCTATTTTGCGGCCTCTCGAGCTCGGCAACCGACTCTTGCTTCAACTCCTTATATTGTTTCTCCACGAGCGAGAGAGCGGCGTACGTCTTTTGCAATGTTGTCTTGGAGTAACCTTCCATTCACCTTCTTGATCTCGTTCGCCGACTCTCCCGTTTTGGCTAGCCGACGAGCGGCCTCTCGACCAACAAGAGTATGCTACAAAATAGGAGAACGAGTTAGTAAATAAACAGGGTGCGAGCCTTGAAGAAAGCGAATATAAAAAGAAGGATCGACTTACGAGGCGATTCAGCTTTCGTAGAACATAAGACAAGTCTTTGTCATCCACACCGGTATAATCATCAAAGACCCAGTCAACACCGATTGCTGTCTCGGCAGATGTCTCAGCAACCTTCTTCCTCTTCGCTTCTCGAAGCTGCTCCTTTACCACCTCGGCAACAGAAGGTCTTTTCTTTGTTTGCCCCGCCGGCTCTTCAACATTAGCCTCAACGTTCGAGGTCAGATCGATAGGTTCCTCTTCGTCTTCATCTCGAAGAGAGCCATATCGGACGGTTAGCTCACCGGTGGTCGAGGGCACCTCGGTCGTTCCAGCTCCGGCAGACGATCCGATCGCAGCAAGGTTGGTTCTAGGTGGAGGGACGCCCCCTCTCGAGAAGAAGAAGGCATGCTGATCTCAGCCACTGGCAAGTCGGCAGCGGCCTGACCCCCGAGAGGTGGGGCAGCTACGACCGTCGACTCAGGAATGCGCTGAGGGTTGGTAACCTTGGAGAATTTGCCCACTGCAATACAAAAAAAAGACAAGTCGGTTTGGACCAACAAACAACAAGTTATCGACATAAAGAACTACTATTGTGTAAAAACAAGCAAGCAAGTAAACATCCTACGATTCTCGTGATCGGGAACGTTCAAGCCTACGTACGGCACGGGCCCGGCTTCCTCTAAGCGAGCCGGGTGATACGGAGACTCGGGTCTCGAGTACACACCTCGAAGTTGTGTCCACTCAAGAGTCGAGCCTCGTGAGGAGGCGATGCCTTCCCAAGCTTATCTTGCTTCCCCTCTCTCGACCTCCATTGACCGATATACGGGTTGTCCAAACCATGACGGAGAAAAAAGAATCGAGGCTTCCACTCCCCGTGAGAAGAAGGCCCCTTGGTTATGAACTCATGGCGATTAGCTCTCCTCGAAAGGAATACCATAGTTTGTCGGGTGTGGCGGCAATCTTGTAGTAGTATCGAAACACGGGCACCGAAAAACGACACGAGCCACTCGACATGCTATGATAAAACCCATCGAGTTCGACACCGTTCGGGGCAAGGCGGGAGACGCTAATCTCGTAGTGGTGAAGGATGGCCGAACGGGCCGGGCGAGTGGAAACCTCAATCCACTCGCTAGTTGGTTCTCGTAAACCGCACGAGAATCCTTCGGGGGCTCGTCGGCAAATATATGATTACCAGATGGAAGTCGAGCTTCGAGTGGGGGCTTGATATCATATTTTTGACAGATTTTAACGGTTTCCTCAGGAGAAAGTGCACTGAGACATCCCTTAGCGCCCTTTCCATCCATCCTTGTTACTAGTTTTTTGGGCTGGTTAGGGACAGGAGGAGAGGAAGCTGAAGGCTCGCCGGACTCTTGCCGGAGAAGATGATCGGCAGTAGCAGGTGCCTGAGAGCGGCTATGAACGGGCGTTTCACTACCCCTATCTGATTCAGTCGCACTACTACTACTTGACATAGATAAATCAAACAAAGATGAACAACACTAAGATAAAAGACAAGATCTTACTTGGTGTTTTGTAGTTTGGAGAATAAGATGAAGAAAATAGCAAGCAGGTTGCAGCAGCGTCTGGTTTCTCTCTTTTTATATATGAAAGCAAAAGTTTGCAAATGATTTGAAGAGACGTGAGTTATGGGGGTTATAACCACTGAAAATCGCGGTTATCAAGGCAATGACGCGTCTTTTGCGGGATTCGAAGCGTTTCGTGGGCTAGAAACCGCTCCACGTGGATGCTAGGCGCTTAGGGTTATGAAAAGGCGGGCTTTCTCCCGCCCAAAGAACAAACCCAACTCGATGACAATTCAAGTGACAGACTCGACCTCGGACAACGGAAGCCGCCTCTCGCAAGTCCGGGGGCTTATGACGATACGGGGTTTCACTCCCTCCACATGTCATCTATCGGTTGGTCATCACACTATAAATAACGTCAGTATATTCATGTCGATGCCCAGGCTCGAGGCCAAGGCCATCTCATAAACGCCAGGCTACGATGGTCGACTATCGACTACCGAGCAGTGTAGGACCTTCAGTCCGCACCAGCTAGCAATGTAGGACAGTGAGTCCCAGAGTCGATCACCACAGGTCGACATCGAGGACAAAGTCCGCATCAGCTTACTAAGCCCATTAATAGCGATAGCTTGGGCAAGGGTCAAGGCCCATTTAAGGGTAAAGGTGACAATAACACAAGCCGACTTAACCTTAGGGTTTAGGCAAGTATTGTCATTATAAATACCCCCTATCCAGGAACTACGTAAGGCTTGATTCCTGGAACTTAACAGGATACGTAGGCAATCCAAGATACAGTCTTGGACTCAGCCGCATACATAAAATCCATCCCCTCATTCCCTTTTCGGCATTAGGGTTCTTGTGTGTTCATCACTAGATTAAATTAGGGCTCACATCATTAAGGTGACATAATTTGTCATCGTCACAGGGCTACCCAAATCGATACGCCTGCTCTGTTTTAGGTTCAGATTTGCATTGGGCCTAAACCCAAAATCGTCTGCAGCGTTTTCTAATCTTGCACTTCTGATTCATTTATAACAACCCGATTTTCAAAGTTTAATTTAAACTTAAGTCTAAAAGCTTAAAGGTTTTAACTCACTGGTTGTTACACACATCATCGCTTCACATCTCTTCCCCAACAGTCCAAGTTTTTCTGATTTTCGTTGTCATTTTGATTCTGTTTGGACTCATACAGCATTTGTAACCTGCATTGTGCATTGCACACTACATTCACCTTAAACACAATTTCTTTTCTTATATCTTCATTTATGGCTTCTACTTTGTATACCTATGATCCTGCAAAAGAAGTGGTGTTTGGTCAAAGACCACCTTTCTTCGTTGGAACAAGGTATACTGTGTGGTAAAATAAAGTGAAGACTTTTCTGGAATGCTTAGACCTGCACCTATGGTTTATAGTAGAAGATGGTCTTTGTATTTCTAATCCTTCACTTGGAACTGAGGTTGATAAAGATGGAAAAGCATTAGAACAAGATGAGCTTATAGCTTATCGAAATTCTAAAGCTATGGCCATCCTTGTTAACTCTCTTGGTCCAGTTGAAAGACGGTCTGTTTATTCATGTACAACTGCAAAAGAAGTATGGGATACATTGCAAAAGAGACATGAACAACCAGACCCATCTCAAAGAATAAATGAACTCATGCATTCATACAATTCTTTCCAAATGAGTCTGTTAATGACATGGTTTCCAGATTGAAACTGATTATTGATAGCTTGAAATTTTTTGCAAAATATTTTTCGGAAATACAAATTCTTAGAAAGATTTTAAGAAGTCTTAGTCCTGAATGGACTTCTTTTGTCTCCTTCATTAAAGAAGAAAAAGATCCAAACTGTTTTTCTATAAAGGAACTTATGGAATTAGCTTATGTTCATGAGATGACTATGTTGTCTCATAAACAGTTTAATCCGGAGTTTTCTAATCATTCTTCAAAAGCTGTTCTTCAATGCTCTGAATCTGAGCCTCACAATGCTGAATCAATCAGTTCAAGTTATGAATCTGAATCGAATAGTTCCAGTTATGAATCTGAGTCAGATAACTCAGTTAGCAGCAGTAGTGTAGATGAACCTGATGAACGAGCTTTTTATAAGCTGTTCAGATGTTTCAAGCGTTCACTAAACAAGAAAGAATTATCTGCTACATCCTCCTCTCATTCAGATCATTAACAGCCTGCTGCAAATGCTGTTTCTAAATCTTCTTCTCAACCGCAGCAAATCAGTCCTGCTGTTGAACATATTGTTGAACATGCAGCTGTTTCTGAGTCTTCTACTAAACCTGAATTACAACAAATCAGTCATGTTGCTGAAAATTTTGCTGAATCTGTCGGCATTCTTCAAACAAATTCTGAATGTGAGGTAAAAGAAGCTAACTCCACATTTTTTGCTTTAACAAGTGAAAATTTTAAGTTAAAATGTGAAGTTATGAATCTTAAAAACGAACTAAGTGATAAAGATAATTTTATATGTTCCTTAATTAATACATCTAGCGAGCTTGAACTTAAGTTTTCAACTCATGAAGCTCGGCTCAAACAAAAGGTTTTAGAATTAGAGGCTGATATTGAAGCCTTAAGATTTGAGAGAGATGTGTTCAAAAAGATCATTCAAGAATCTGAAAATAGCTCAAATGAGCTGAACACTACTCACTCATTTCCTAAGGAACCTGCACTTCAAACTGAACATTGTCCTGAATCTTCTAAGGAAGAAGGAATGGACAAAGACTTAGTCCCTAAAATTCAGCCCTCTATAATCTTCAAACCAAGACCTGTTTTTCTTTCACAATCGTCTTCATCTACACCATCACATACTCATCATGCCACTATATCACAGCCTAAGGCAGAATCACACCTTTCCACATCACGTCATTCACCTAGAAATCATTCTCCTAGGAATCACTATGCTTTTCAATATGATAGAAGAGGTTCTAGGAACTTCACTCCTAGACACCACTTTAATCAAAATGAAAAGGCTGCACATACATATCATAATAATATGAGTCCCTCATCATCTTCTAGACAAAATGCTCAAAGTACATATCATCCATCTATTTCTCATGCTTCTAGGAACTTACATTCATCTAGACATTATGCCCCTAGGTATCATACACCTTCTTACACACATTTCCAGCATTCTTATACTCCACATGCTACCCTATATCACTATTGGCAGCCCCCAAATCACACACCATATCACCATCATCATGCATCTCATTTTCAGCATGCTTATACACCATATTTTCAGCATTTTCATTCTCGTCCTTCCTATGGTTCTCATGGACATCATTTTAGAGCCAATGGTTCTAATACTTTTGTTCATAGACCTAAAGTTAGGAAAGTTTGGGTACCTAAGTCATCTTTTGGTAATATTCGAGGACCCAAAGTTGATAAAATTTGGGTGCCTAAATCTCTTGGGACTAATGTTCAAGGACCAAAAGAATAAAGGGTACCAAAGTCTCTTATTTCTTGTTTTACAGGATTTATTGGCAACATTTTTTGTATCTACAAGTGTTCTTGGCATCAACTCTCTTATCCATAGCCTTACCTCTTTTGGTATCATTTTTTTTTATATCAAATTCATTTCTTATCCTCCCATAAATCCTGTCTTTACCCCTTATCCATGGTTTTTTTATCTATCCTTTTCCCTTTTCACCCTTCTAAGGCCTTACTTGCCAAGCATTTTGTGATAATTATACGTCTTATACAAGTATCATATTATTTTTATTAAGCTCTTGATTAATTTTCAAACTAAGGGGGAGAGATATGTATTAAAACTTATTTAGATAAGTTAGAAATAAAGATATAACCCAAAATAAAGATTTAGAATGATATTTTGAAAATAATCAAAGGGGGAGAATTGTTGAGTATTTTGTGTTGATTTATTTCAAAATATATTTATTTTGGGATATATCTCATAATTACTCTACAATTAATCATGTCACTAAATGTTTTATATTTTTAAGTGACATGTGTTTGAAAATAATCAAGTCACAACAAGCTTAATTTCTATATTTTATATGTGACTAAAATATCTTATGATATTGTAATCACTTGATCAATATTTTGTGTATGTCACATTGTTCTTATTTCTATCAATTTTTATAAGTGACATAAATTACTTAATAAGTATTTTATCCAAGTCTTTGTGTATGTCACATTAAGAGCTTAATTTTTTACGTGTGTCAAATGATTTTTGTCATGACATCACTTTAAGAGTAATGTGACATATGACATTATATTATCTATGTTTATTATTTGATTTTGAATTTAAGTAATATACATATTTTCCTAATATATTCTTCTATATAAATATTATCTATACATATATTTTCTTAACATTTGTCTCGGTCTGCTTTCATTACAATATATTAAATTAAATCCGCAGCCTCTCTTTTTCCGAGCCCAACTTCTATTTATTATTTAGCCCAACACCCTTCTTCATCCTACTTTTTTTTTCATCTACATAATAATATATCACAAAACCCTATTTCCCATAAATAACTTCTTGCCGCCCATCACCCTTTTTATCTACTACCTAGACTAGAAGTTTCTAGGTAATTTACCACCTCACTAGAAAATCCTCCACCGTCCTTTTCTCTTATAGGAAACACTCCACCTCCTCTTTTACTTTCTCCCATCAGTCCCTATCACCTCAGTTCCCACTATCTATTTTGGTAAGAATCACTCTCCTTTATTGCTGTGATTCTCCAAAACGTCTCATTTATTCTTCTTCATTGAGAAACATTATCTGGCCTTAATAAAGTCTCTATCTCTTCATCCCCGAATTAGCCATATGATTCTCTGTTATGTAAAGGCTCTATGCAACACCTGGATTCAAGCATAAGATCATGTCTTTGGCTTTATTCTGTGTGTCTTTGTGCTCCTGCTCCTTTTGCTAGTCCGTGAAGGTAGTGAACCAGCCATCTGATGAAAATCTGCAAAGTTGAGGCCGATGAAAGTGATATATCGAGGCCGATGACGTCCTATCTAAATCAACCCGAAAAAGATGCAATTTATTTCAGGGAAGTCTTCTTCGCCTTTTTCATTTTAGTTCTTTGTCTAGCTCTAAATGTTCTCTAGTCTGAGTAAATAAACTCAAATCGTGGTAAAGATTTGACCTTTACTATTTCTTGTATGAAACTCGATAGACATGAGCTTAAATTCGTTTTAGATCTAAAATATGTTAATCGAGTCCTATTTCTATTAAAGGACAAATCTTTTGATAGTTTTTGTGTTTTAAATGGCTGCTCTAACTTTAAATTGAAATATGCATGCTAAATCGGTCCTATTAATTTGCTTAATGCCTGTTGACGATGCTGGATTTTGTCATGTATAATTTTGGGTCAATTTAATCTAGGGATGATTGAATCGAGGATGATTTTAGACTGAGCCTGAGAGTCTCTCTCAGGTTGCCTACATATCTTGTATTTGTCTAGGAATCAAGTCACACGTAGTTCCTGGAAGCGTATATTTATAGGGAGTTCATTACCCTAACCCTAAACCATGTCGGTTTGGGTAAAATACAGTATTAGCCCTTTGGGCTTTTTCCAGCTTATATAGGCTTTACCCACTTATGCAAGTAACCACATGGATAATGGGCCTACGTGTTTAGAGTGGACTTTGTCCGTACCCCGAGCTTTCCGACTTGCGGTATCGAGATGCGCCCATCGTCTCGGTTCTCTGATCATGTCGGTTGTCGATGTCTCAACCCGTAATTCAACCCTTGGGCTATCACTTATTCTTGTTCGGGAGGACCATCTCGTGACGCCATGTGGAGGTGCGAGATTCGGTATCGTCATAAGCCCATCAGATCTATCTGAGCTCTTGAGGTCAGGTCTGATCTATCAAAGGCGTATCTCGGCCACTATCATCCAATGATCTGAACTTAAATCTGCCCTGCGGACTTACTTCCCGTGGAGTCCGACATACGGACTTTCCATGTCTGCTTTGCAGACTTTTTTTTACTTTAGCAACATTATCCGTCCTTTGGACTCGTTTTGCCTTGACGATGTCGATTGTCTGTGCACTTTGTACGACATGCGGACTATCCCTGTGCCTTAGCATTTTTTTGTACTTTTCTTTGTTGTTGCGTAGTAGAGAGATGCCCCTGGCTGTCTCCTTTCGTTTGTCGAAATTGATGCCCTTTCGGCTGTCGATATATATTTCCGGCTACGATGTCCTGGATAATTACTGTCTAAAAAGACTGGTAATACGTAACTATCGCTCCGGATCTCGGTGTCGTGGTGTTTCTTTGTCGTTCATGACTGCCAAGAGATTTGGACATGGTCCGAACTCGATGCCTTAGCTTTTTGGTTCCATGGAACTTTTAGCTTCACTGGCTGTCGATCGAAATGATCATGTTGCCCGACCTCGATGCCCTAGTAAATCCTCTCCCTTAGGAGTCAGATTACGTCGTTGTCGACTCGGACTTCAATGCCATTGAGTTTTCGTCCTATTAGGACTTAAAACGTTGGCTGTCGACACTAAAGGCGTCCGACTTGCGGATCCTCGTAGACCATTGAGTAGATCCTTTATGGATTGGATCCTCGAGATACGCAAGACACTAATCAAAAAGTCGCAATAACCATGGGGATAGTTCCCGAAATAAGAAGGCTTGTCCCGCCATGCTCGGCTAGGAGAGTTCCAAAATAAGATAGGTCAACCCTCCGTGGGGAGAGTTCCCAAAATAAGAAGGCTCGTCCCGCCATGCTTGGCTAGGAGAGTTCCAAAATAAGATAGGTCCACCCTCCGTGGGGAGAGTTCCCAAAATAAGAAGGCTCGTCCCGCCATGCTCGGCTAGGAGAGTTCCAAAATAAGATAGGTCAACCCTCCGTGAGGAGAGTTCCCAAAATAAGAAGGCTCGTCCCGCCACGCTCGGCAATGAGAGTTCCCAAATAAAATAGTTCCAAGATAAGATGCCGAGTCGAACTCGGACTTATTAAAGATTCGCTCATCGGTGTATTAAGCCCCCCAAGTGTATTATGAACCTTTGGTTCTTATTGCACTTGTGAGTCTAGTCTAATTGAGATCGACCTGGTTACCTTAGCATTTTTCGTCTCACGGACTAGTTTTGCCATAGGTGGGTCGATTCTCTGGGCGTTTGGTCCGACTTTGCGAACCGTCCCTCTGCCTTAGCATTTTTTGCCCATTAGGCTCGTTTTGCTTTTTGGCTGGTCAATTTTTTGGGCATTTGGTCCGACTTTGCGAACTCTCCCTTTGCCTTAGCATTTTTTGCCTATTAGGCTCATTTTGCTTTTGCCGTAGTCTGTTGGTGCCGTGCTTAGATGGCGAGCGGACTTACATAAGAGTTGCCTGGGTGCGAGATCCAGGTATGATGCCGAACTGAACTCGGTCTTATAAATGATTCGTTCGAAGGCGAGCTCCGAAAATAATGCCGAGTCGACCTGCGGTCTTATAAAAGATGCACTTAAGTTGACCTGCAAATATGAGTCCGAGCCGACCTGCGGTCTTATAAAAGATTCGCTCAAGTTGAGCTCCAAATGTGATGCTGAGCCGAGCTCGGTCTTAGCTCGACCCGCCATGTTTGGTAGGGTGAGTTCCAAAATAATATAGCTCGACCCGCCAGTTCGGTAGGGTGAGTTCCAAAATAATATAGCTCGACCCGCTATGTTCGGTCTTATAGAAGATATGCTCAAGGTGAGATCCAAATATGATGTCGTGTCGATGTCAGCCTTAGGGCAAGAGGAGTCTGTAGAGCTCGAATGCCGGTGCTCAATATCTCGAGTCTTTGTTGTGCAATGTGATTGTGATAAAAAAAACATTGCATATGTAATAAAGGCTTACAAAGTGTAAGAATTTCAAATAACGATTGTAAGAACGTGGAGAGCTAAAGAGCTCGGCTCGATCCTTGGAGCTCGAGAACTCGCTTCGTGGATAGCTAGATACGGTAGATAATTCGCAGCTTACTTGGGTGCCACAGCAGTGTCTTTCCGGTGGCAATTTGACCTCGAAACGGACTTCGATCGGCACGGAATTTGGAGGGATCGTTCTTACCTCACTTTTCTTCGATGTGACCGGTGAAATATTTCTTTCGACGGTTCAATCTTCGGGAATAAGCCGGCGATCTGGCAGCTGCCGTCCAAAATCCTGCTGCATTTTTGGTGCCCTGCAACAACTTCCTTGTCACAATCACGTAATCAAACGAACTCCGATCGGTCTGAAATTTTGAGGGATCGTTCGGTCCTCATAAATCTTGAATGTGACCGGTGGATTTATTGTTCCAACGGTTCCATTGGCAGCAAAATTCTTCCGACTTGTCTGCTGACCATTAGGGTTCTGCTGCATTTTCGGGGCTGGCAGTCACTTTCTTGGCGACAATCGGGCAATCAAACGAACTCCGATCGACCTGTAATTTTGAGGGATTGTTCGTAACTCCTAATATTTGATTCTTACAGGTGGGATTGTTGTTCCAACGGTTAAATCGGCACCAAAAGGCTGACGACCTGTCTACTCCCAATTTGGGTTCTACTGCGTCTTTTGATACAGTAGCAGCTCCTTGGAGACGATCGGGCATCAAGATGGACACCGATCGGCATGAAATTTTTAGAGATTGTTCTTCTCTCTGTATTATTTAATATGACCGGAGAAATTTTCATTACAACGGTTGAATTGCTGGTAACAGGCCGCCGACCTGAAACTGCTGATTAGTGTTCTGCTGCGTTTCTATAATACAGTAGCAACTTCTTTGCGACGATTGGGCAATTAAACGAACTCTGATTGGCCTGAAACTTTTAGGTCTTGTTCATTCCTAATAATCCTTGATTATGACCGGTTGAATTGTTTTTCCAACGGTTCAATTGGCGGCAATAGGCTGCCGACCTGTCTGCTCCCAATTAGGGTTCTGCTGCGTTTTTTATACGGCAACAACTTCTTGGTGACGATCGGGCATCAAGATGCACTCCGATCGGTCTGAAATTTGGAGGGCTTGTATTCCCCTTTCTTCTTCAATTTGACCGGAGAAATTTTCATTCCAACGGTTCAAACTCCATAAATTAGCCGCCGATGTCGCTGCATTTTTGGCCTTATTTTGCCATTAACTTGATCACCATCACTCCTTGATCCATCACCGATAGAAGGCTGATAGCAAAATACTTAACCGCTAACTTTAACCGACAGAGTATCGGGTCAACGGTAGTATAGTGGTTACAAGGTCGAATCCACATGGAGTAATAGTGAAGTACCAAAGTCGACGTAGAACTTGGTTCAGGTCAATAGATAGTGGAAAGATTAACAACTAATGTAGAAATAACGATTACACTACTGGTTTTACTTATATGATTAAAAAGCATAGCCGAACTACGATCCAGCGGGTTACTTTTACCCCACAGGAAAGACTGGACAAGGAGCGTGTCTTAACCGACCTACCTATCCAATTCGGTTTATATGACATCCACGGGTGCCAACTCCTAATTCGGTGTTAAGGTCGAACAACTCTCGCTTAACACCCTATGCCAGTCTAATTAACCCTCCCTTTAGGAAGCCAACTAACCTAACATGGTTTACCAAAATCCGAGCCGCTCGGAAAACCGATGAAAACCTCACATAGGGCACAGTCCCTAACAACTAGCTAGGTTGTCAATCTAACAACTAGGCTGTGTCTACGCAATGATCCTAAAACCCATTATCCCACATCTCACCACAAAATACATCTATAAGTTCGATGTGTGTGTGACAGTGAACTAGGTTGTCAATCTAATTCAAAGTTATAATCTTTATAAGAACAAGTTTTAGAACGTGGATTAATCATACAAACGTTTAATTAAGCGCTACACTACTCCCGTCTAATCCCCCTTAGGGCGTTTCACCCGCTTTCACATGATTCGACCATACAATGGATTAGCTACTCATGATGGAATTGAAAAACAAAATAATAATGAAAGCAATAATCAAAGACATAATCAAATAATTGAAAGACAAAGAAATAATTACCATAAAAGATGAAACCTTGAATTGTGTGAAAATATTCTTCAAAAGATGAAATCTTGGATCACGAATCGAAAATTTAAGCTATGAGAGTTGTATAGAGTTGCTAGGAATTAAATCTATGATCTAAGGATTGAAACAACGTTTAAACTAATGGAAATCGCCCTAAATTCGCCCCTAAGAAACCCTAAAATGTCTAAGTACTGAATAGATATCATATGGGATCGAAAAAGAGGGTTTTTATAGGTTTTTGCCGCATCCCGACCACGAACGAGCGTTTGTGGCAAGGCAAACGCCCGTTTGCCTGAAAAGCCAACTCTCTATCCTCAGTAAATCAGCAATAACTTTTTGTGTAAAGCTCCGCTTTGAACGATTCAAGATGAGTTGGAAAGCTCGTTCAATTACCTACAACTTTAATGAAGACTACTTGGCCAAAAAATGCCTCCAAGATGGGTCAAAAATAAAGATTAATGTTACAGGTACGATGAATACTGCTGTCGGGGCCAAACTAGAGTTTGCATTGGCCAAATGCTAGTTTGTCTTGTACGAGTCGGGCCAAACCCATCCAAACGTGCGTTTGAGATGATTTGGATGCTAGTTTTCCTGAAAACTCAACTTTCAGTACCAACACTGCTTCTGTGAACGCCAGTTTGAGCTGGCCAAACGCTAGTTTGGGGTAGGCTTCAGTATTTTCATCATAACTTCACTTATAGGGATCCAAATGAGATGATTCAAAATTATTTGGAAAACGGATTCAATTATCTACAACTTTCATCAAGACAACTCTTCTTGAAAGTGTCTCCAAGTGCGACCAAAATGCCCCCGAAGTGACTGGTTCAGATTTCGTCAATGATTCTTCACTCTTTTCTCCTCCTTGGCCCCAAATCTCATTCTTTCTCGAGACTCTCTTCCTTATTATCGACCTTATACATCAATCTAAGCGTGAAAACAAAGACCCTAACACCAAGGCTACGTATCCTGTATTTGTACAGGAATCAAGTCACACGTAGTTCCTAGAAGCGTATATTTATAGGGAGTTCATTACCCTAACCCTAAACCATGTCGGTTTGGGTAAAATACAGTATTAGCCCTTTGGGCTTTTACCAGCTTTTATGGGCTTTACCCACTTATGCAAGTAACCACATGGATAATGGGTCTGCGTGTTTAGAGTGGACTTTGTCCGCACCCCGAGATTTCCGACTTGTGGTACCGAGATGCGCTCATCGTCTCGGTTCTCTGATCATGTCGGTTGTCGATGTCTCAACCCGTAATTCGACCCTTGGGCTATCACTTATTCTTGTTCAGGAGGACCATCTCGTGACGCCACGTGGAGGTGCGAGATTCGGTATCGTCACTTGTTAAATGGTTAACTATTTGATCTAAATAATTTAGTCCTAATCTTTTCCGTGTTTATTAGTAATATATGCATAAATCGAAAATGGCTGCTTAAGTACTCTGTTCAAATGCTTAAAATCAACAAGAGGGATTATTTACCAAACTGCTATTGAATGTCTCAATAGAATGCCTTAATCTCGAATCTGTCATCTTCTTTATCTAATCTGAGTTTGTGAAAAATTCATGCTTTAAGGGTTTTACTGCTTTGTGTTTCTAAGTGTATCAATATGTATGTTCATAGATATATGTATCTATTCTATCACAATATATTTTATGTGAAATTTTTTTAATATTATATATATGTATCTATTGTCATATTTGTAAGTGTATCTATATTTATTTTCAGATCTGTTATAACTCTTGTATTAGGATGTGTATCTTGATCTATGTGAAAGATGCTATGTTCTATGTGCTTCCTTGATAAATGTGTCTTTTGCATAATGTCCAATATATATATATATATATATATATATATATATATATATATATATATATATATATATATATATCTTGTATAATGCTGTATAATATAGATATATAGTTGAGGTGTAAAGTAAATACATATATGCACATATATTTCGTACATATTGTTTTGATAATAGACATTTTTTGCATATGTGCTTAACATATATTGAAGAGAGTTTGAGAAAGTAATAATACTTGAGTAAACTCCAACTTATTTATTCATGTTGAAAGAATGAGTATAAATAGATACAAGAGAGGATCCTTACAAGAGAGGATCCTAGCTAGTAAAGTAAAAGTAACTAGAGCCGGCTACAATAAATGCTAGAGTCGGCTATGTCAATGCTATTACATAATAGGACAAAGGATAGTTACTTTATGACTATTAGGACATATTAATTGTTTATTCAATGCAATTAATATGTCCCTTGATAGAAAGTAACACGTTACATTGTAACATGTTATGAGTGTAATAATAATGTAATATTAACCATAGTATTTCCACACCCCCCTCAAACCGGGTTGTATATGTTTATACAAACCAAGTTTGCTACTCAATCTGCGAACATAAGTGGTGGTATGGCCTTGGTGAGAATATCGGCATTCGATCTCATTTGAGGGAACATACTTTGGAGTTGAATAATCTTGGCATCAATCTTCTCCTTTAGGAAGTGTCTGTCAATGTCCACATGTTTGGTTTTATCATGATGGACCGGATCCTCTCGCCATGCATAAGGCTGAATTATTGTCACGACGAGAGTGTGATAGGTTGTCAAGAGGTTGTTTGAAGTTCGGTGAGTACCCTTTTTAGCCACAGAGCTTCACAAATGCCAAGTACAAGTGCCCCGAGTTCGGCAAGCCTTCGCTTCTTGACACGATAGGGTCGTTTCTTGCTTCTCCAAGTAACTAGGTTTCCCCATACATATGAGCAATAGCTGTGGTAGATCTTCGTCAATGTGACATCCACCAATCGGATCGGTGTAGACCTTGATTGATCTATCGGAGACTTGGTGAAATGTAAGCCCTGGCCGGAGTGGACTTCGGTACCTCGGTATCCCGTTCACGGCATCCCAATGTTGCTCGGTAGGGCAATGCATGAATCGGCTAACCAGACGACGCCATATGCAATATCGGGTCTTGTATGGGACGGATAAATGAGTTTCCCTACAAGTCTTTGATATTGATCCTTTCGACAAGAATGTCACCATGCGAGCGGGGTATTGCGGGGTCTACGGGGATACGGCAGGGTTTGCATCCCAAAGATGCCGGTTTCCTTCACGGAGTCCGGCAAGACATACTTCCTCTCGTGAAACAGATATACCCTGGTCGTTCCTAGCTATTTCCATACCAAGAAAGTACTTGAGGTAGCCCAAATCTTTAACTTGAAATACTTTTGCCGGCGGGGTCTTCAAGTGTTGGATCTCGGCGGGTCATCACCGGTAAGGATGATATCATCCACATAGACAATAAGAATGGACCTTTTCTCGGTTTGTTGTTTTGATAAACATTGTGTGATCCGAGTTGCATTGATGGTATCCGGCGGCTTTAACCACGGTGAGTTTGCCAAACCAGGCTCTGGGGGACTCGCTTTAGGCCATATAGAGATTTCCTCAATTTGCAAACTTTCCCTTGAGTGTGAGTGTTGGAAAAACCAGAGGCACATTCATATAGACTTCCTCGGTAAGGTCACCATTTAGGAAAGCATTCTTGATATCCAATTGGTGTAGAGGCCGATCAAGTTGGACAAAGAAATTGAGATCGGTACACTCGACGGTGTTTAGTTTTGCCACGGGTGCAAAGGTTTCCTTGTAGTCAAGGCCATATGTTTGAGTGAATCCCTTGCAACCGGTCTAGCTTTGTATTTGTCAATAGTACCATCGCATTGTACTTGATAGTGAACGACCATTTGCGCCTTCGTCTTCTTTCCATGTGGGAGAGTGGTGAGATCCCAAGTATGGTTGTCAAGGAGAGCGATCATTTCGGTTTTGACATACCGCCTTCCACTTATCATGTTGGAGAGCTTCATGTATATTCTTAGGAATAGAGTGAGAATCCAAGTCCCGTGTAAACATGGCAAAAACAGTGATAACCGATCATAGGATAGATAATTATGAATAGAGTGATCGGTAGTGCAAGATCTCTTTCCCTTCCCGATAGCAATAGGTCCGTCATCAACGTCGCCAGGCCGCCGAGAGTCGGTGGGGTGCTTTGAGGTTCGGTCTCTTGTGACTCGGTGAGGTTGCCGAGTGTCGGTAGTGTCCGGTTCGGCAGGCTCGGGGTCGCAGACTCGGTTCGGGAGGTTGCCGAGGATCGGTAGGATGCCGAGAGTCGGTGGGGGGTCTTGAGGTTCAAGAGTTTGCTTTGAGGAAAGGATTTAGGTCAAGTTCAATCAGGTTTCCATCAGTGACTGCCTCAGTGGACTTGCTGTAGTAGGGAGTCCTTTCAAAGAACTTTACATCCATAGAATTGTAAAATCTCTTTTCAGAAGGAGAGTAACACTTGTAACCTTTCCTGTCCTTTGCATATCCTAGGAAAATGCACTTGTGAGCTTTGGGATCAAGTTTGCTTCTGTGTTGGGCATGGATATAAACAAATACAGTACAACCAAAGATTTTTGGTGGTAATTGGGAAATAAGATGAGGGCAGGAGTGTGTGGTCAGGAGGGTTTGGATAGGAGTTTTGAAGCCTAACACTCGCCGGGAAGTCCGTTGATTAAGTATGTGGCGTTAATATAGCTTCACCCCACATATACTTTGGGACATGGGTAGTGAACATGATTGATCGAGCCATCTCCGGTAGGTGCCTGTTCTTTCTCTCGGCAACCCCATTTTGTTGAGGTGTTTCCACACAACCGCCGATATGGACAATCCCCTTATTCATCAAGAAATTACGAGGTTAGACTCATAGTATTCAAGAGCATTATCATTCTTTAAGATCTTGATCTTAGTGTCAAATTGAGTAGAGATCATGTTGTAGAATTCCTGAAAAACTGGTCCAACTTCAGATTTATCCTTCATTAAAAACAGCCATGTGTTCCTGGTATGATCATCAATGAAAGTGGCAAACCACCTTTTTCCTGTTATACTTTTTACCCTTGAAGGTCCCCATACATCACTGTGAATTAAAGTGAAAGGTGTGGAAGGCAAATAAGGTAGTTTGGCATACACAGATTTGGTAAGTTTGGCAAATTGACAAATATCACATTGAAGATCATTGACATTACATCCTTTAAATAATTCAGGAATTACAGACTTCGAATAACCAAAACTTGGATGTCCTAGTCTATAATGTCATAACATGATATTATCTAAGGTTTGAGTGCAGGCTGCTGAGGCAGATTCAGTCTTCAGTCTTCTGTCTTTAGCAGGGTCGACCACATACAATCCTAAGCAGGGTTTAGCCCTCCCAATCACTTCCTGTGAAGAAGGGTCCTGGAAAGTGCACTGATTCTTATTAAAAAAACAGTCCAATTTAAATCTTTTGCAAGTCTACCGACGGATATGAGATTGCGGTCTAATTTTGGAACAAATAGGACATCCTTTAGACATATCTTATTAGTGAGTTTAACATTTCCAAAACCTTTTGCACGAGAGATAGATCCATCGCGAGTCTTAACATTGTGAATTTGTTGACATGGCATAAGGTGAGTTATGAGGTTTTTATTACCGATCATATGGGAGGAGGCCCCGAATCAACAATCCATGTTTCATTACTAATAGAAGAGTAGAATTTACCCGCACTAGCCCGAGTAGCCGTGTCGGTAGAGGTACTACCTTCTTTTTGTTGAGTGAGGAAAGCTTTGAATGCAGCAAACTGAGCATTCAACTTGTTGTCATTCTCCTCTTCATGGACATGCCTTCGCCCGACTTTCCCTGGTAGGTTTGAGGGATTTAGGCATGCCATGTAGCTTCCAAAGCAAGTGTCCTTGGTGTGATTTGTGCGTTTGCGGTGCTCACGGCGAACAACTTTCCGGTTCTATCGGTAGGCTTCCGACGGTCTCGGTAACCTCGGCGGGCTTCCCGATGGTCGGCGGGGTAGCACTCTCGGCGGGGTTGTCGGCGGGGAGTTCGGCGGCATCACTTTCCTCCTGCTTTCCTCATGTTTGACTTCGGCAAACATGGATTTGAGATTGGGGAGAGGTTTTGTGGCAAGGATTCTTCCTCTAACATCATCAAGAGCGGGATTCGGTCCCGGTAAGAAACTTGAATACTCTCTTTTTCTCAATAATGTCCTTATAAAGGGCGACATCCTTGACATCATTCCGGGGGTGAGTTTCCGGCATATCTAGGTGTTGCCATGCCCTGAGACAGGTTGGTTGAAGTATTGAGTTATAGACATATCTCCTTGCCTGCGAGTTTTGAATCCGAGCTTCAAGTTCATACACTTCGAGGTATTGTCTTTCTTGGAGTAAAGATCCCTGGCATTATCCCGCATTTCCTTTGCGGTATCATACATCATAAAGTTCTCACTAATCTCTTTTGTCATTGATCTTGTGAGAATGGTCATGACTTGATTATTAGCGGTATCCCATGCTTCAAATCCTGGGTCATCTTCGGCGGGGGCGGGTTTAGAGCCGGACGGTATCCCATCTTACCTTGTCCAGAGATGTACATTTTCATAGATCTTGACCATAGCAAATAGTTGTTGCCATCAAGTCTATGATTAGTATAAGATGAAGATTCGGTGACCCCGGTCTGTCGAGGCGGTGGGGACTCAATCGAAGGTGAGGAAGCTTCGGATAGTGAAGACATTCTTGATTCGGCGGTGCTTGAGAGTTTGCGATGGATTTCGGGAGTTTAAGGCTCGATACCATGAAGAGAGTTTGAGAAAGTAATAATACTTGAGTAAACTCCAACTTATTTATTCATGTTGAAAGAATGAGTATAAATAGATGATGACGGTCAAATTATACCCGTAAAAGCCATCAACGTTGACCTTAAATCGAGATTAATAATATATATTTTATATTAAATCACACGTTTATATTTAATATTTAATGTTATGTGATTTATATTATGTAAATTGGTATTTAGCTGTTTTTATTATTTAAAGCCGATTTATTGTGTGATAATTATTGATTTTGCAGATCACAACAAATCGAGAGGATTAATGTCATTCAATCAATTATATCAAGATAAAGAAGGAAGAAAATCGGAGCATTAATCAAGAGATAAATGAGAGATTAATAAGATCAACACGAAAGCGTGCGATGGGGAACAAGATAGACGAGAAAAACGATTGACGCGTGAAAAGTTAGGTTCGGTCGACCGAGCACGATGCTTCGGTCGACCGAGTGTCACCTCTCGGTTGACCGAGCCTCGGGTTTGGGTCGGTTTTCGGCTTTAATCGTGCTTATCTTCTAGAACCTCCCTAAGTCGGCGAAACTCCTATATAAGCGACGGCTTCGAATTGTAAATTCATTCATATTCATTCAATAATACCATACAATTCTACTTTGATATTTTGATACAATGTAGCATAATTAGATTGAAGGTTTCCGAGGTTTAGGGGCTGCATTAGTAAGCCTTTATTTTCTGTTTCTTTTCTTTTAAGTAGTTAATTCCCCCAGTTATGCTTTATTGTTGAGTTAGTTAATTCATAGCTAGATGATGTAGATCTAGGTTATGTCGTTATGGATGTGGCGAAGCCTTGTCTATGAGGATCCCATAACCTACGTCGTACACTTAGTATTTATTCATGAATCTGCATTGTTCAATTAATGTGTATCTATGTTAGTTTATATGAATGCTTTACGAATTACTGTTTAATCCGTTGTGTATGATGAAACGCTGAGAGATACGTTCAGGGATGTAATCTGGGGACGAAATTGATTCGGGTGACCGAATGAGTTCACTCGGTCGACCGAGCCCACCTATTCGGTCGACCGAGCCCTGTTTTATCCGTTAGATAGCCACGTCTTTATGGTTAGGTTAACTTAATAGAATTTAGTATCTCAGTAGGTATGGCTATGGCTACGTT
Source organism: Gentiana straminea (assembly GCA_036785695.1). NCBI lineage: Eukaryota > Viridiplantae > Streptophyta > Magnoliopsida > Gentianales > Gentianaceae > Gentiana > Gentiana straminea. Next base: position 4,122,194 of record JAVUPR010000090.1, on the reverse strand, counting down.
ACTCGCTTAGTTTAATTAAAACGTGTAAGAAGGAAATACCGATATAAAACTCTTAGGTAGGCTTATGAATTGATCTTCGGACGTTCGGCGTTATCTAGGTAGGTTTATATTTGGGGATTGCTAGCACTTTGATTATACATACGTCGTAGATTAGCATGAGACTATAACTTGGTAATTGCTAGTTGGACGAGAGCTTGAGTAATCGTTTAGGAAGTACGCCTAACCATAGGAATGTTGCCTGGACGAGGTGTACGGTTAATATCGGCATCCTTAGAGTCGTAAGCGTGTGAGTTATATGAGATGGAGGCACCAAAAGGCGAAGTCACGTAACAATATCACGGTGATCTAGTGACTACCGGTGCTAAGTCAAGTTAAAGAGGATGACTCCCGTAGCCAATCTAAGATAGATACAAACGGATTGACGAGTTAATAAGTTCGAGTTTATTATATAAATTATCTAGGTCCAAACGATAAAGACTATAATTGGGGAGGTTAATTACGTTGTGTCGAGTCGTGTCTTTACCTTTCATGTCTTATGTTGGTCGTAGACCGCCTTTATGTCCTTGACGTGTATAATTAATTGTTTGTATATAAGATGACCCACAATTGGTTCCCTGTGGGATCGACCTTGATTCACTATAGCTATACTACGATGGGCCTAGTCCTCTTGCTAGTATTGGTTTATGGTGGTCAAGTATTTTATAACCTGATTGACCACGTCATCAAGTTTTTGGCGCCGTTGCCGGGGAACCAACGGTCAATTTTATATATAAATAATTTTTTTTATTCATGTCGAGTTTTATGTTTTAGAGTCTGATTTTACGTTTTGAGTCCCTCTGGTTGTCTGCTCTGTCTGAAAATTCCAGATTCTTAAAAAAAAAAAAAAAAAAAAAAAAAAAAAAAAAATTTTCGGTCGACCGAGAGACCTCATTCGGTCGACCGAGAATTTATTTTTGTTTTGTTCTGGTTATATTTTCTGGAATTTCGCGTGTCTGTTTATCCCCGTATGTTTAATCCGTAGGTCTGATTGCAGCATGGGAAACCATGTTAAAATCAGTCTACGGTCTGTTTTGTTTTTCTTCTGTTTGCAGAAACCAGGAAGCAATAATCTGAGTCAGTAATTTTTCGCGGGCGCTGAGAAAATAACCCAGCAAACATGTGGAGCTACGAATCTAAGATGGGAAAAGCGATGGAAGCAATACCTTTAAAGCACCAAGATGGCTCCGAAAAAATCTTAAAGGCTTAAATTCTTCGTGGTACAATGTTGAAGGCAAGGTACTACCTTTTTTTTGCTTATGTTTTACTACCTTTTGGTTTTTTGAGCATAAGTTAGCCTATACATGAACCTTAGTATGAATCTTAGCCCGGAGTTGGTTTGTAAGAATAATTTTATAAGTGTGGAAGGTTCTGCCCCATATTTGTCTCATCTAGAGGGTGTAAGGAAACATTTAGTCGTTGAAAGGAAGCAGTGAATAAAGAGTTCCTCGTAGTTCTGTTAAAATCTCTTTGTCCTATGCATGAGATTGCTTCTACTGGCCAGGGGAGCAACAAATTGTGTAGTTTAAGAATTCGCAATCTAAAGAAGACGTTGAGTTTTGAGAGAACACCATCTTCTGCTTTCGTTGAGTTTTATGGTGATGGCTTCTCGGTGAACCCACCTTAAACAGAAACGAGATTACGCTTTGGGTGACAATTTAGAAATCGGAGACTCTTTGTACATAGGTTCGGAAATGGTCTAACCATGGCTGGGCGAGTTCAACCGAGCTTCGGCTCAATCTACTCCCCTCCACGTGTGATGTACGTTAGCGGCTTCAACAAGACTTAGCATAGCCGATAAGCCTTCGGGCTAAACGGGGCTTAATCTTGACGGATTGGCCCGAACTCGTCACATATGTTCCAACGAATAAGACGGCGTAGGCTTGCCTACATAACCGACTTTATTCGGAGTACTTAGATTCATTGTTTCTTATTGTCAAGGCCAAAACCGTAATTTTAGCCGAGTTTCTTAGAATTCACTAATTCCTAAAACGAGAGCCGAGGTAAGAGCTTGTGTATAAATGGTATGGATAAATGTCGTTTCCTAGGTCTCACAACCAAGGGAAGGGTATTAATCCGCAAAAGCGAAAAGCCACCTCTAATAGTGCTCAGAGGGTCAAAGTCTGGCGATCCAAGAATGATAACTGACAAGGATAATTTTTGGAAAGTCGAGCTGAGGACTTTAAACTCAGAACTACTTCTTTAAAACCCTTAGGATTTCTTTTTAGGATTTTAGGTTTTGTTTTCCTTGAGTCAAATAAAAGTAACGTGACATATGTTGAGGTTTTTTTATTTTGCCGTGTTCCGATGGCCATTGGGCTAAGGATGTGCAAAACTTTTTTACTCAATATAGGCCACGTGAAATAGAGTTCCGTAGGAGAGTCGAGAAATTGCTAAAGAAAAAGAAATTTAGCAATCAACTTTAAGATGGAAGCATTAAGAGAGCTTGAGAATTACTGAAAATATAACAGAGAATGATTGGTGTGAACAAGAACAATTCTGGGCAACTTCTAAAACCTTTTAGAAAGGTGATCCAAGTGAAAATCCAAAGTAGTGTGCAATTCATTCTGCAATTATCCTTATCTTTCCCTTTACACTTTTTCACCTTCAAACTTTTCGATCCTCTCACCAATCTGCCCCAACAGTTCACATTTCTAACCATTCTTTCATCGCCTCTCTTTCTTTCCATCTGTTTCACTCTCCCACCCAATCTCAATGCCTTAACCATTTTCAACTCACCCATAACCACAATTTCTTACCCACCCTTTATCTTTTCTTCCCAACCTTATGTGTATCTTTTTCTAAACCCATCATACTCTCAACCTCCATTTTGTTTACACAATACCTTTGTGTTGCGGAATTTGAAATATTGCTAAGCTTTAATGATAATTTTTTATCATTTTGATTTTCACGATCCTAGTTGGGGGAAGTGAAGCTCTGACCCTAGCTAGATTTTAAAGGTTTTTGGTTCGATCAAAGTACAACTTATCTTTCTACCGGAAGTTTTAAATTTCACATTTTTTCCGTCTATTCCGGCATTTCTAGATGATAAGTTTTGTTCTGAACCATCACACCGATCCGACCTTGTTGATGACGGTTATGACTTTTACGTGATACATTGGGTTATTAGTAATTTCGAGGAGTAGCTACATCTCCCTAAGTTGTTGATATCCAATGCAAGCGAGAAGTTTCGCGCTAAGTATTTGATTTTATCTTTAGCCAATAGGTCGCATTGAATCGTTATACCTTACCAAGTTTCTCTTTTATACTTGGATTTGAATACATAGTGAGCCAGTCCACCTCGTGTTTTCCCACATGGGGTTATGCTTTTTGATCTTTGTCTTATCCACCCGGTTCTTAGATGAAGACTACCATCTTTAGTTGCTTGTTTATTTTTCTTTCTATTTAGTATTTTTATTGTCGTTGGTTGTATAAAATAAAGTGGCTTAAAATGTTTTTCGGTTTTCATACCTAATTACTGCCACATTATTCTATAACTTCCATAGACATGGTGTTATTAACGGTTTCGTGGAGTTTGTTTGCTTATACAGGATGTGTCTATCTCTCCACGGCGTGCTGAAATTTACTCCGATCTTTTTCCTTTACTTGAGAGCCGTTTCCAGAGCTAAGTCTTTTTCTTAAATTCTCATTTATTTTTGTCATTGAGGACAATGCCATGTTTAAGTGGGGGGTAGGAGACTTAGCCATGTTATGTCATGTTATGTTATAATTAAAAATTGAATGAAACGGCACATGATTGAAAATTTTGAATAAATACCATATTATGTATCTCGTACCCTTAGAATTGTGAGTTCCTAGCTAAGAATTGATAGGAAAGGAACCAAGTTGCATGAGTACGTGATCATTTTATACTTGTGTTAAGTAAATTTGAGGATATTCATGCCCGTTTTTGCGAGTAGTTATTTATTATTCAATTACTCAACCTGTGAATCGAGTATACCGCGCAAATCATAATAACTGAAGAAATTATGTGTACATTGTATAGATGATTGGTTATGTAAACTTAGTATCAATATCTATCTGCTGATGTATTCTGATATTCTTGCCAACAAAAGCAGAGTAATAAGCTTGAGACGTACCTGTGTTTGACAATGCGTTAAAACACTGGGCTTGTAGTAACATTACCAAAGTAGCCCCGCGCTTGTGGTAATATTCAACGCTATGCATGATCTAAGATAGGGGGATACTTTAAAAAGTTTTCTTCCTTGAGATTGATAGTATTTGAAAAATATGAAGATATGAAAAGAATATTCAACTCTTTAAGAGGCTTTGAGTAGTACTCGGTCTCCAAGTCCAAAAACCCTATAGATACGCTCTTGCTTATTGCTCTACTGCTTCAAAAATTTAAAGGCTTGAGAAGTATGAATGTTGAGGTTGGTAGGTTGAGATTACGAAGTCTGCATAAACTCTAATCTTGCTACGAATATATAAAACTAAATGCACATGCACACATCACTTCGATTCATAGTGAGTAGTGAATAATGGATATCTTATAAGCATGACTAGCATGAGTTGACTTGAGCTTCTTGCGTAAGTATGATTTGACCATTGAAAATGTTGTCTTGGGAAATGACTTATTGATGCTTTGTTCGGGACGATCAAAGTCTAAGTGGGGGTAGTTGATGACGGTCAAATTATACCCGTAAAAGCCATCAACGTTGACCTTAAATCGAGATTAATAATATATATTTTATATTAAATCACACGTTTATATTTAATATTTAATGTTATGTGATTTATATTATGTAAATTGGTATTTAGTCGTTTTTATTATTTAAAGCCGATTTATTGTGTGATAATTATTGATTTTGCAGATCACAACAAATCGAGAGGATTAATGTCATTCAATCAATTATATCAAGATAAAGAAGGAAGAAAATCGGAGCATTAATCAAGAGATAAATGAGAGATTAATAAGATCAACACGAAAGTGTGCAGTGGGGAACAAGATAGACGAGAAAAACGATTGACGCGTGAAAAGTTAGGTTCGGTCGACCGAGCCTGATGCTTCGGTCGACCGAGTGTCACCTCTCGGTTGACCGAGCCTCGGGTTTGGGTCGGTTTTCGGCTTTAATCGTGCTTATCTTCTAGAACCTCCCTAAGTCGGCAGAAACTCCTATATAAGCAGCAGCTTCGAATTGTAAATTCATTCATATTCATTCAATAATACCATACAATTCTACTTTGATATTTTGATACAATGTAGCATAATTAGATTGAAGGTTTCCAGAGTTTAAGGGCTGCATTATGTAAGCCTTTATTTTCTGTTTCTTTTCTTTTAAGTAGTTAATTCCCCCAGTTATGCTTTATTGTTGAGTTAGTTAATTCATAGCTAGATGATGTAGATCTAGGTTATGTCGTTATGGATGTGGCGAAGCCTTGTCTATGAGGATCCCATAACCTACGTCGTACACTTAGTATTTATTCATGAATCTGCATTGTTCAATTAATGTGTATCTATGTTAGTTTATATGAATGCTTTACGAATTCTTGTTTAATCCGTTGTGTGTATGATGAAACGCCGAGAGATACGTTCGGGGATGTAATGCTGGGGACGAAATTGATTCGGGTGACCGAATGAGTTCACTCGGTCGACCGAGCCCACCTATTCGGTCGACCGAGCCCTGTTTTATCCGTTAGATAGCCACGTCTTTATGGTTAGGTTAACTTAATAGAATTTATTATCTCAGTAGGTATGGCTATGGCTACGTTACTCGCTTAGTTTAATTAAAACGTGTAAGAAGGAAATACCGATATAAAACTCTTAGGTAGGCTTATGAATTGATCTTCGGACGTTCAACGTTATCTAGGTAGGTTTATATTTGGGGATTGCTAGCACCTGATTATACATACGTCGTAGATTAGCATGAGACTATAACTTGGTAATTGCTAGTTGGACGAGAGCTTGAGTAATCGTTTAGGAAGTACGCCTAACCATAGGAATGTTGCTGGACGAGGTGTACGGTTAATATCGGCATCCTTAGAGTCGTAAGCGTGTGAGTTATATGAGATGGAGGCACCAAAAGGCGAAGTCACGTAACAATATCACGGTGATCTAGTGACTACCGGTGCTAAGTCAAGTTAAAGAGGATGACTCCCGTAGCCAATCTAAGATAGATACAAACGGATTGACAGTTAATAAGTTCAGTTTATTATATAAATTATCTAGGTCCAAACGATAAAGACTATAATTGGGGAGGTTAATTACGTTGTGTCGAGTCGTGTCTTTACCTTTCATGTCTTATGTTGGTCGTAGACCGCCTTTATGTCCTTGACGTGTATAATTAATTGTTTGTATATAAGATGACCCACAATTGGTTCCCTGTGGGATCGACCTTGATTCACTATAGCTATACTACGATGGGCCTAGTCCTCTTGCTAGTATTGGTTTATGGTGGTCAAGTATTTTATAACCTGATTGACCACGTCATCAATAGATACAAGAGAGGATCCTTACAAGAGAGGATCCTAGCTAGTAAAGTAAAAGTAACTAGAGCCGGCTACAATAAATGCTAGAGTCGGCTATGTCAATGCTATTACATAATAGGACAAAGGATAGTTACTTTATGACTATTAGGACATATTAATTGTTTATTCAATGCAATTAATATGTCCCTTGATAGAAAGTAACACGTTACATTGTAACATGTTATGAGTGTAATAATAATGTAATATTAACCATAGTATTTCCACATATATATATATATATATATATATATATATATATATATATATATATATATATATATGATTATTTGGTGTAATGCACTTTCTATCTCGAATTAATATGAAATAATTTTCAGATTTGTGGACTTTGAAAAATGTGTCCTCTCACATGTGAACATTTCTTGGATGTTGTGATATTTGACTTTGTGACCCATTGTATAATAATAGTCGTTGCTTGTTTCCTCTCTCTATACACTCTTTTGTTTTATTCCCACAGAATTAATTGTTTGTTGAGTGTGCAAACACCTATCTTTTCTCTCTCATGAATGCAACTTGGAAAGAGCCGTTGCTTTTGCAGCTGGATTACACAAGAGCCAAAAATCTGTACCTACAAAAGCTAAAGTGAATTGTAAAGCCAATACTCTATACATCTTGTGTAGTAGTATATATACTACTCCAGCTCCTTGAAGAATAAAAAGTAGAACATCCTCTCCAAAGACAACATTTTATTTCACTAAGTCTCCGCTTCATTTTCTTTTCACTTGTATTCTGAAATCAGTTTTAATTTCTTGAGTGTTAGAAAAGTGAGGTGTGAGTGTGTTAGAGTGTACCTCTAAAGAAACCTTTTGTGAGTTGTGTTGTAGTGTTGAGAGTGTTCTCCACTTGTTATTGAGGAGCAATAGAAAGGGCACATCTTAGCCAAGTTGTGGTTCAACAGTTCAGTTCGTTCCTGCTGAGTTACGAACTCACGGAGCTGAATTCGGGTTCAAGAATCCGGGCAGTGATTCTTGGTAAGTACTCCATTGGTGAGTGTTTGTAGAAATATGTTAATTGTTTGTTACTTAGGATTTAGGACATCTTAGTGTTAGTCGGAGTGTGTGGTTCGCTTAAGACTAACACTAATTTGGTTATCCGGCTAGTAACACTTTAACAATAAAAGTGTTGTATCTTTTATTTGTTTTTTTTGTTTTGTAATAAAACTCAAGCGACATCTAGTGAATACTTTGTGTGTGGGTGTGATCTCTAGTAGATCACACATATGTGCTTATGTAGTTTATTACTTTGATACACACCTTAGAATTGCATGTCTTAGGCTTAAACAAAGATAAAATCTGAATATGCAATTCTTGATATTGTTTGAACACCTTAAAAGTTGCATGTTGTAGGTTAAAAACATAAAACTGAATCTGCAAACCTGTTTGTTCAAACCTGCACTTTAGTTCAGTTCAGTTTCAGTTTTGTATAACACAAGTCTTTTATCTTAACAAAATGAACTTCACTTAGAAACTCTTCAACTGAAGTTAACTTAGGTTCTTATTAATCGAAACTAGATCTTCCGCATAGGTTCATTAACTGAACTAGGTTAAGTGTATACTCTATTTTGACTGTTATACCACTTGATTTATAAATTTGCATAAGTATTCTTGAAAGTGGTTAAAGAATTTTTAAAAGGTCATAATACTCTATTCACCCCTGTTGGTCCCTTGAAAAGGCTTTAGTTAAGTTTAGAGGGGGGGGGGGGTGAATAAACTTAACACTTAAAACTTTGGAGTTAACAAATTACGCAATTTCGGCGGCCTGGCGATACTTCGATGAGTCTGCGAGACCTCGGTAGCTCCGTCTTGATAAACGGTAGTCTACCGACGGTTCGGTTCTTTGAATTTGTGCGGCGGAATAATATCAAAATTAAGCCTTGTTACTTGTTGTTAAATATGTTACTAAGTATTAGATACTCGGTAGTGTATGTGTGTGATTTCGGTTGCTAGGTTCGGCGGGTTGATAAGAATAATGACTAAGTGCGAAAATAAATGCGGTAAGTAAGTAGAGAGATTTTTATAGTGGTTCCGGGTGATGTAATCCCGTACGTCCACTCTTCTCCGTGATGTTGGAGGAAATTCACTAGTAATCCTTGAGTTATCGTTACAAAGAATCCTAGGTTGCTTGTCCTTCACCAATAACTATGGCTTCACAAACTGGCGAAAACTAAGAACGGTAGGATTGCTTTCTCCGAGTCTTCCACTTGGTCCTTGAAGGGTAGAATTGCCTCTTCACCACTTCACCACAAACCAACGATCTTTCACACCTAACGGATGCTTCACTGTCTTCGACGGAGTTCTTTATAAAATAAAGAATGAATCAAGTAAATGATTCATTGCGGCGGTTGATTAGGATGATATAATCGGCGGCTTGCGGTCTTCAAGTGTGTATGCTTGATGCGGCTTGAACACGAAATACACTTGAAGAGAATAACTAGATCGGCGGCCTTAAGCTCGGTAAGTTCGACGGTGTTTTTCGGCTCGGTGTTATCACTTAAAGTTTATCCCAAAATTCATCATGTTCTTCTTGAGTTGAAAGTCCTCTATTTATAGGTAGGAATGCATGTGACTTGAATTTGAAATTCAAATGTGACCGTTCCTTGTATTTGTCCCATCTCGCACGCATTCTCGTCACTATTCATAGGATCGACAACCGTCGGGATTACTTTTTGACGGTGCGATCTGTCCACCCCTTTGACTTGTATCCAATGGATAAAAATATGGATCATCCCAACGTCTTTTTAATCTCGGCCTTTGATTTGCTTGATAAGTCGAGGTAGTTGGTCGTTCTTATCCATGTAACTTCCTAATAATCTTGAATTAATCGAGGTATATATCGGCGGGTCTATCGATCTGTTTTGTAAAACCAATCGATCTGCGAACATCATATTTTTGTACGTAAAATATAATGCGGTGAATCTTTTTATCCAACTTTTGTATGTGAAGTTAGATTACATCATTTAAAGAATAACCAAGTTCCAAACATCATCCAACTTGTGGAACTTAGACCTTCTACACAAGGTATATGTAATCGGTTTAGGTCATCACGGACTTGCCTAAATTCGATTCCATATCCTTGACATTAAATACTAAGTTTGATCCCTTAGCCTTCATTCACCGAGTTTGAACCCTCGGCCTTCGGTCTTCGGCGGGTTCCGGACCAATCTGGCGACCTATCTACCCTATCGACCTAGATCGGTCTGGCGATAAACATCGGCGGCCTTTTACGATGCTTGTTTGATCAAACCTATTTATGAATCAAACTCTAATAAACCTATACATATTATCTAGACATCTTTTTGCCTTTGCACTATAACGACTAGTATGGCACTCATCATCAAAGCGAGAAATAAGTCCAACAATTTCCCCCTTTTTGGTGATGATGCCACTACCCTCACCTAATCAGCAAAGCAAAAAGATAAAAACACAAACAGAACAAATTCAGTCATTTCTCATTATAAATATTTGTTCACAGTATTACAATCTAGCATCAGCAAAGATAAAATGATGATAAGTAGCTGATCTATTGTCTTTTCTCTCTTTCTTGTCTAGCCTTCTCAGCTTGCTCTTGATAAGCTCTGATTTCTTCTATCATTTCAATCATCCATTCATTCTCAATTAGTGTAAAATCAATATAGTGATTGACTTGTTTCCACCAATTCCATGCTTCGAGCGGGACAAGATTGATCGATTTACCCGAAACCAAACCTCATATACGACTCTCCTTAAATTCATTCGGTGAATCTTTTGCTTTTGTAATTGGCAGCACCTTTTCACCTTTGCTACTTCTTCTTCTTGAATTTGCTCTTAAAGCTCTAATCCTTGCCTCCCAAAACTTCAAACTCAAGAAGGAGTTAAGACCTTCATGAAATCCCATTTCACGATAGGGTCTCCTTCTGTTATGGAACTCTTTCTTGTCTTGTGATAGGAGATCATCGGTGAGTTGCACTCGCAGTGCGGGTTGCCTAAAGGCATTTGTATCATCGATCCATCTCTTCGTGCAAAGAGTCTAGCGACCTCCTTTCTTTGCCGTGATTGGCCCCTCTTCCCCTTAGTGACATCATCAACAAAACGTGAGATGAGGCCATGAATAGCTTCTGTGATACTATCACTCGTGTAATTGACCCGCCATAGTACCGGTTCTAGTATCAAGTGAAGTAATCCTAGATTGCGAGTCTCTTCCGATCCGTTGATCCTCTCGGTAAATTTGGGATCGGTACGGCGGGTTGTTGTGCGGCGAAGCGAGCTCGGCGGCTTCACAAGCTTGTCAAGTTTTTGATGAATGGATGTAAATTGATCTTTCAAAAACTTGTCCTTCGGTGTGTTCCCTTGCTTGATATATCTCACATCATATATCATATCATTTAAAGCATTTTGAGTGGAAGCAAAGTTTGAAGCAATTTGTATTAGCGCATTGTCATTTTCATTGACCATCTTCATCGATTCTTCAAATCTCTGTTCTTACTGTCCAATTGAGTTCTTAAGCTGTTGCATGTCATTTCTTACGGTTCTTAACTCTTTGACAACTTCAATTGGCACTCCACCGGCCATTCTATCGTCGGTAGATTCATCGACGAGCTCCTCGGCCCTATATTGTGCACGTTGTCTACCGATGACCATAGCTCTACTTAAATCTCTCCCGGCGGGGGGAGGTCCTTCCTCAACCATTGCACCAAGAATGTCTTCCATGACCGGATCTTGTGCGGTTCCTCAAACTTCTTCTGTCCAAAAATTTGAAATTCTTCATCACCGTAGTCATAATCCAAAGAAATGTTCTTCTTGATTAACACCGGAACTGGCGATTATCCTTCCCTACAAGTGGTCTTGGCTCCGAGAAGGCTCCACTACGGCGGCCTCAATAACAACGGGGGTTTCCTCCAAACCCAAAGTTTGTTCCAACTTTGTGTCCGAGTCTTTGTTTGAGACTCGGCGGCTGTACCTCTGTTCCAACCTTTGTCCAGGTGTCTTGTTTGTACCCCAAAGAAACTCCGCACCTCTGTTCAATTTCCTGTGGATTAAAGATATTAGTATTATCCACTTGAAAACCTTCTCGCATGACCAATCTTGTGCGGGATGATGGCGATTTTAGTAAGAGTGCCTTCAATGTCAAATCCATCTTGATATTCAATGGATTCCTCGAACTAGCACTTGGTTCACTAAAGTCACCGACTTTTTCTTGATCCAAATCAACAATCTGTTCATCTTCGGGTTGTCCGGCGGACTTTACAACATGAAATGCAGCCGATTCATCAACTAGCCTACCATCACTTAATGTAATTCCCTCATTGATCAATGCTTCTAGATCATCCATGGTGAGATCTTGTAGATCCTCATCCATTTCTTCGATCCTGCGCCCTCGGCGGACTTACCAAGTACCGATGGACCGTTGTGCGGGTGGATCATTTATCAAAGCAGTCCCACTAGGTTCTCCTGGTCCTGAGGGGAAATCTCCCCTTGAGTCAGATGATGAGGAAGAATCATCATCATCATCTCTTGGATCTCTGAACTTGATACCCTCCTCCTTCTGTTGCTCATCAAACAGATCCATCAGTTTTGATTGCAGCAAGGTTGTATCAATCAGATCCAGCAAGTTTTCCACTCCTAACTTGTCAAAAACCCATTCTTCAAAATCTGTCATTGGTTGAGCAGCTGGTTTTTGTCTTTTGTAGAACCCAAACTTCCACTGGAAGTAATCAGCAATTTTCTGAAGTTTGGGATCCACAAACTCTTCAGTTTTCTTGCTCTTTTTCACATGCCTTTCAAATGGCATAAAAGAACTCTGGGAGCGACTCCGGTAGCTTGTTGACCTCCAAAGGTTCCAACAAGCGGATTCATGGTATCTTCTACGGATGTTAGAAAGTCGACGGGTTCTTGTGATTGTACATTTGTACCTACTACTTCCATTTGTATCACACTTGGTTCCCCGACTTACATGCTCATCGGGGGGGTTAGCGACGGATCGCTCTTCCCCCGAACTATTGCCACATTTGCGGGTCTTCAACCAAGTCTCCAATCACCTCTTCAACCACCACGAGCGGGTTCGGGTTCGGTGGTTTGCTTTGTGGTTCTTTAGTGGATACTACGGCGGGCTCGGGGTCGGTAGGCTGCTGTACATCCTACTGATTGCTCAAAAATAACTTTGTTCGACATCGGTAGACTTGATAACTTCTTCATTTGAGGAATCACCGATAACAACGGTGGAATAACGGTTAAGGGCTCGGCCTCACGACCTCTTCTTCTTCTACTGACACCTCTTCTTGGCCTTTTTGTTTTTCCAAGATTCTCAATTCTTTACCTTTGCCATACTTCTTCTTTTTGGCAATCTCCTTCATTCTCTTGGATAGGGGTTCATCTTCATCATCATCATCAGTAGATTTTCTCTTTCTACTATCTTCTTTCTGTTGTTTTGTCAGAATTTCAACAACAGTTCTTCTTGCAGCTACAGCAGGGTCAGTAACCTCCACTTGACCCTCAGCAGACTCAGCAGTCTGTGCTGTTTCCTTTCTTGTTCTCTTTGATTTCAAGATTTCAGTAATCTTTCTAACATCAGCACTTTTTCTCTTTCCAACAAATTTCTTTGATGCAGCAGGTTTGATGGATATCTTCTTAGTTTGCGAACTCCGCTCACCACCGGCATCACCGTCATCTCCATCATCTTTATCACCAGCATGCTCTCCAGCAATCTCTTCATCATCATCAAGTCCAGGAATTGCATAATCAATCTCCTTTTTGTATCTGGACTGATTTATGGCAACTGGTTCAAGATCAGGAACCTCCAGATGATTCAGCAGGGTCTGAATCATCAAACCTAAGGGTAAAGCCTTGGATTTCCTTTTCCCTATTTTCTCCTCCTTGGCAACTTTCTTCATATAATGAATAAAGTAACCAGCCCAGTCAAATCTCATGCTCCTGCAGATGATGATCATTAACTCTATCTTAGGCCCGGATAAAGTATCCATATCGCCAACCAATCCAAGTATGTTCTTGGCAATAAGTTTGCTCGGCGGATCGTATTCATTCCCAATGTGTACGCAATTGATGCCGAGAACAGATTTGGTGGTTTGATTTGTCTTGATTTGATCTACAAACGCCAACTTGTCCAATCCCATTGCTTCGGGATTCAACTGGACCATTTTCCACTTCTTCAAATCCAAACACTTCCCTCGACGGACGGGGAGATAACAAGCTCCTCGGCATTCACGGTTGTATTGAATGCTTCGGTTCCTTCTTCCACCACCATGTTCTTCCGTAAATCAACAACATTGGTGTATGAAATTGTGTCTAATCGATATTGAGCTTGTTCTCCAAGCACTCGCAAACCTCCTTATTCTTCGACCTATATTAATGGCCAACTCGTTTGGTTTGCATCAACTACATAGCCTCTAACACTTTGGCTAGATTCGATTTGAACTTCAACTCTTTCCGCCATTGAAATAAGAAAAAGATGAAGAAAAGTTCCTCTCAAATCTGTGTTCACACGAAGTAGAATTTGCAGAGATAAAGCAGAAAATGCAAGTGGAGAAGCTGTTTGTATAACGATCGATTTTATAGATCGTGAGTAGTTGAAAGCTTGTCATAGCACGTACATTGAGGTAACCACGATTAAATTTGATTAAGTCTTTGTCTTGACACGTGGCCCATTACTCCACCATAACGTTTGTAACCGTTGGATGGTTAGATCGTGGTAATAATGGATAAAATAAATATCCCGCCAATATGCTTTTTGACTTTAATTATTTTGAGTGAGTAACGTTCCCTCCAAAGCAAGGTATCCCTCGGCGGGGTGGGCTCGGCGGTCTGGCGATAATGTGCTTCACGGCGGCCTGGCGACAAGGTGACTCTGCCGATCCTTGTTTTCTCCTTGTTTTGTTCAATTGATAATACAAGATGAAGTTTAATACCAATGACCGATCATCAAGTGAGCTCACCCAACATGACAAAGACCAATCCCCTTGGCAACCTCATTTGCTCAATTGTTCAAACATAAGTACATGGAATTGTTGATACCAATGACTAATCTGCTAAGTGAGCTCACCCAACATAGCAAAGACTAATCCCCTTGGTGAATTCCGATACAACTGCTGAATATCGATCAATCTTTATAATTCCAAGTTCGGTCCTTAATTTGGCAAATCTTTCACTATCAAGTGGCTTAGTGAAAATATCGGCAAGTTGATCTTCGGTAGGGATGTATAGAACCACCACATCTTTCTTTTCAACATGATCTCTTATAAAATGATGTCTCACATCAATGTGCTTGGTTCTTGAATGCAAAACGGGATTTTACGTGATTGCAATTGCACTTGTGTTGTCACACATGATTGGAATTTCCTTTTCTTCAATTCCATAATCCCTTAATTGTTGTCTTAACCATAGTACTTGTGCACGGCGGACTTCCGAAGAAATGTATTCGGCTTCGGCGGTGGAAGTTGAAATAGAATTCTGTTTCTTGCTAAACCGGGAGACCGATCTATTTCCCATTAACCGACGGGTTCTGAGGTGCTTTTTCTATCAATCTTGCATCCAAGGCATAATCGAATCCGAGTAGGATATTACCTTGAAGCTTCCTTCCTTGGAATACCATATCCCTACTCCCAAAGTCTCTTTAAGATACTTGAGAATTCTCTTAATCGCACCTAAATGACTTTCTTTAGGTTTGGATTGAAATCTTGCACAAACACCTACGGAAAGGATATATCGAGTCTGGCAGCGGCGTTGAGATACGACGGATCGCCTATCATCCTTCGTATAAAGTCGATCAACATCTTTGCCTTCTTTATCTTCATCCAATCGATGTTTGTACTCATAGGAGTTGAGCTCTTAGTCTTTGTTTTCCATACCAAATTTCTTCGGCGGTTCTTTGGTATACTTGGTTTGATGAATGAAGATTCCATCCTTTATTTGTTTGACTTGCAATCCCAAAAAGTAGTTCATTTCTCCCATCATACTCATTTGGAATTTACTTTTCATTAGATTTGCAAACTTTTCACAAAGTAAATCATTTTCGAGCCAAAAATTATGTCATCAACATAAATTTGTACCGGCGAGTGTTGTCCCCTTCAACGATTCTCGAAAAGAGTCTTGTCAATGGTCCCTTTTGTAAAACCATTGTCCACCAAGAATTGAGATAGAGTCTCATACCATGCTCTTGGTGCTGTTTCAATCCATAAAGTGCTTTGTTGAGTCTATACACTTTATCTTCTTGATCTTTAACTTCAAATCCGGAGGTTGCTTGAACATACACTTCCTCCTCTAGGATACCATTCAAAAATGCACTCTTGACATCCATTTGATATACTTTGAAGTTCTTATATGCGGCATGTGCCAAGAATAATCGATAGCTTCCAATCTTGCAACGGTGCATAAGTTTCATCAAAATCTATTCCTTCGCTTGAGAATAGCCTTTTGCAACTAGTCGGCCTTATTTCTTACAATGGTACCGGATTCATCAAGTTTATTTACGTATACCCACTTAGTACCAATGATATTTGCATGAGTGGCCTTTCAACTAGTGTCCAAACTTGATTTCTTTCAAATTCATTTAATTCTTCCCGCATAGCAATTATCCAATCTGGATGCGAAATTGCTTCTTCAACAACTTTAGGTTCCATTTGAGATAGAAAACAAGTAAACATAGCTTCCGGTTGTCTTCTAGTCCTCACACCTTCTTGTACATTGCCAATAACTTGTTCGGCGGGGTGATTCCTTAACCATTGTGGATTATGGTTATTTTGATTTTCGGGAAGATCATCTTCGGTAGGGTCTGCTTTGTAGTTTCTTCTACGGGGGGGTCGACGGATCCTTGAATTGCTTCGGTTGTTGCATCGGTAACATTGTCGGCGGGGTGTTCGGCGAGGGCGATATCGAAACTTTTAGGTCATTGAATCTTTCCAAAACTTCAACACAATCGGATCGGTGATTTGTTGATTTTCAATGAGTTCACACTCTTTATCTTCCATACCAAGGTAAACTTAGGTTCATCAAACACAACATTGATTGTTTCTTCATGTTTCAGTGTTCTTTTGTTCAGTACCCTGAATGCTCTGCTGACTGAAGAATATCCTAAGAAAATTCCTTCATCTGATTTTGGTTGAAAAGTTTTCAAATGAACTTTATGATTTAGAATAAAACATTTGCTTCCAAATGGGTGAAAATAAGATATATTAGGTATCCTTCCATTCCAGATCTCATAAGGTGTCTTCAGCAGCTTCTTGTTTACTGATGTTCTATTTTGTGTATAGCATGCCGTATTTACTGCTTCAGCCCAATATCTTTCAGGTAGCAAAGCTTCACGGATCATTGTTCTTCCTGCTTCCTTTAATGTCCTGTTTCTTCTTTCGGCAACCCCATTTTTTGAGGTGTACCACACGACAAGTTGATGAAGTACACCATTCTTTCTGATATTCTCTTATAACTTTGTTGAGAAATTCGGTACCACGATCGATCTAATCTTTATGATTTGTTAGACTTTTCTCATTTTGTAATCTTTTCAAAAGATTAGGTAAGCTTTGGAGAGTCTCACTTTTCTTGTTCATGAATATCACCCAAGTGTATCTAGAAAAATCATCCACAACCACTAAGGTGTATTTCTTCCTGTCACACTTGTTGGAGTTATTGGTCCAAAAAGATCCATGTGCATAAGCTCCAACACTCTGTTAGTTGATTGTTTAGTCTTTGACTTAAAACTTGACTTTATCTGTTTACCTTGCTGACATGCATCACAGATAGCATCCTTCTTGAATGTGATCTCAGGTAAACCAACCACTAACTTCTTCTTCACTAACTGATTAATATCATCAAAATTTAGATGATTTAACTTCTTGTGCCATAACCAATTGAGTTCGATTTGGTATGCACAATCAGGCAAGTTTCTGGAACTGCAGGTAGACCAATCCACAACATACATGTTCTGTTGCCTTCTACCAGCAAGTACAACTTGATCACCTCTTTCACTAATGACAATACAATTGTTTTTGTCAAAAGTGACCTTGTATCCCATATCACAGAATTGTCCAGTGCTCAGCAAGTTGTAATCCAGTCCTTCCACATATGCAACATTCTTGATTGTAAGTCCATTTCTGATAAGTGTGCCATATCCTCTTGTATAGCCAGTGTATTTTTGTTGCCAAAATTTACCCTTGGACCATCTTTTGCCACAAAGTTTGATAGACAGTGCTTATTCTTTGTCATGTGTCTGGAACATCCACTGTCAAAGTACCAGACACCCTACAAAACAAAGTTAATGCTTTTTAGGTACCCAAACTGTTTGGGTCCATAGTAGTCGATGGCAAGCATGACCCTTGGTATGTTTCCATAAGGTCTTCTCCTAAATGTGTCATACTTTGGTTCATACTTTGGTTCATACATGTATTCCACACATCCATAAGTTCTAACGATAGGTTGTGTAGGAACCACATATGTTTTCTCGGCCTTTTGGTACATAATGTTGTTTGAAATGATTCTTGTTGTTAGAAACATTTGCATAGCCATAGATGTCTTTGTCTGTTAGGAGCAGACCATTGTAATATGGAGTTTGCTTTGAGGTCTTATGTAAGTCCTCTGTGATTCCATTGTCTAGGTTTTACCCTAGCGGTATGGTTATCTTGATGTTTCTAACATTAGATGCGGGAATATTCCAATCATTATCGGCGGGGAACGTCTACCTTTCCCCCGAGATAAGTATCCCTTGAATGATCAACATTTTTGGATTTAGGATTCTTATTCTTGGAATACTTCGTTTCTTTCCTTCGTGGTCCAACGGACTTGGTAGCAGTGCTATCGGCGAGCTTAGAAGGTACGGCGAGTCCTATTTTTGGATTTATTCTTTTTACTAGGAGCGTTGACTTCGAGACTTCGATTTTGCTTCTTTGAGGCATTCTCATTTGGTTTTACTTGCTTCGGCGGCCTTGCGGGAGATGGATCTAGTGCGGGCACAAACTTAGGACCAATTCTCGGTACTAGGTTCGGTAACCTTACTTGGATCCACTCTTGTTAGATTGCGATTTCCAAATCCAAGCCCGGTTCTATCTCCATAAGGCTTTCCCGATTTGTATGCGGTATTGGAACAAGATGGTTCGGCGGATTCGAGGGCTGCTTGGATGTGCGCACGAACTTATCTTGATTCTCGTCCAACATCTTTTTCCTTACCTTTGAAAATCCTTAATTCAGCTTTCAATCTTCCAACTTCTAACTCAAGAGCCTCTTTTTCAGCCTTCACAATCTCATAACCAGATTGTATTATCCTCAGTTGATTAAGGATGGCATCCAAAGTCTCATTGTTGTCAGAATTTCTAGGATTTGAACCACAGGTTGATTCACAATCACTTCCAGCAGGAGTGTTTATAGATACAGTGTTGTATACCTCCTCAGTTTCATCCATGTTGGCCATCAAAGCATAATCCTCCATATCAGCAACCAGTGCTGTGTCATCTGACTCATTTCCTTTTTCAGATCCCACTTCATATCCTGATTCATCTTCAGCAACCATAGCCTTCTTGCCATGTCTCCTTTGTTGACTTTTGGTCTTCAGTAGGTCTGGACAATCAGGTCTAAAATGTCCAGGCTTCTTACGGTTGAAGCAAAGATAATCGGGTTCCTTGCCTTGTTTCAATTCGGGACAATCGAGTCGAAGTGTCCTAGTTTCTTGCAATGAAAGCATAGATAGTCATTATCTTTCTTTGGTTCTTCTTTCCTTCTCTCGGTAGGCCTCTTTGTGAAATTTCTTGTAGGGGCCTTTCCGGTCTTCATCATTCGATCTTCTTGCTCGGTAGGGCAATTTGCTCTTGCATTTCATCTAGCATATCATCCTGTCCTCCCGATGTTTCTTCATGATGTGAAGCGACCAATGCGGTGGTCTTTGGCTCTTCCTTTTCGATTTCGAGCACTAATTTCTTGCTAAATTCATAGGCCTTAAGATCGAGAGAACAGTTTGAAGGTGTCTTCCTCATGCAAACTTTCTCATTTCTTCAATTGCGGTCACCTTCATTTTCCAAACATCTCTTGCGAGTAAAGCTTCCAAGATTTTGGTGTTTACTTCCTCTTTTGAATAACTTACACTCGGCGAGTAAGTTCATCTAAGATTGCATTGAATCGGACTCCATTTGCTCAATGGTTTCATTAGGTAGCATTTTGAACTTTTGAAACCTTTTTCGCCCTGCCACACCGATTTTGTTCTTCTTTATTGCATCGGTGCCTTCACGGATTAAGTGAATCTTATCCCAAAGTTCCTTTGCGGTCTTGCAATCTTTGACTTTCATGTACATATTGCTATCCAAGGTTCTCCGTAGATGATATCAATAGCAATGTTGTTGAGGTTTGCTCTTTTCCCCGTCTTCTCGCATTCCATTCTCTCTTTGGTTTAGGAATGTACTCGATTCTTCCGTCACCCACTCATTCTTCGCCTTTGTAATCTCCGGTGGTCCTTCGCTAGTACATCCATCATCTCATCATGAGTAGCGACAAGATATGCACTCGCATTCGACGTTTATACTCATCAAATCTATCAAGAGAGCACATCAACATGGTTCTAGCATACTTGTGTGTTATCCATGATGCAAGTCTTGAAAATCAGTAACTTGAAAGAAAGTTTTAAAGAATTTTCACAAGCACAACAAGTAGGATTCCTTCAGAACAGAAGCACTGCTCCGATACCAATTGTTGGTCCCTTGAAAAGGCTTTAGTTAAGTTTAGAGGGGGGGGGGTGAATAAACTTAACACTTAAAACTTTGGAGTTAACAAATTACGCAATTTCGACCTGTGATACTTCGATGGTCTGTTTGAGACCTCGCAGCTCTGTCGATAAACGGTAGTCTACGACGGTTCGATTTGTGAATTTGTGCAGCGGAATAATATCAAAATTAAGCCTTGTTACTTGTTGTTAAATATGTTACTAAGTATTAGATACTCAGTAGTGTATGTGTGTGATTTCAGTTGCTAGGTTCAGCAGGTTGATAAGAATAATGACTAAGTGCAGAAAATAAATGCAGTAAGTAAGTAGAGAGATTTTTATAGTGGTTCCAGGTGATGTAATCCTGTACGTCCACTCTTCTCCTGTGATGTTGGAGGAAATTCACTAGTAATCCTTGAGTTATCTGTTACAAAGAATCCTAGGTTGCTTGTCCTTCACCAATAACTATGGCTTCACAAACTGAAAACTAAGAACGGGTAGGATTGCTTTGCTCCCGAGTCTTCCACTTTGGTCTTTGAAGGGTAGAATTGCCTCTTCACCAGCTTCACCACAAACCAACGATCTTTCACACCTAACGGATGCTTCACTTGTCTTCGACGGGTTCTTTATAAAATAAAGAATGAATCAAGTAAATGATTCAGTTGCAGTAGTTTGATTAGGATGATATAATCAGCAGCTTGCAGTCTTCAAGTGTGTATGCTTGATGCAGCTTGAACACAGAATACACTTGAAGAGAATAACTAGATCAGCAGCCTTAAGCTCAGTAAGTTCAGCAGGGTGTTTTTCAGCTCAGTGTTATCACTTAAAGTTTATCCCAAAATTCATCATGTTCTTCTTGAGTTGAAAGTCCTCTATTTATAGGTAGGAATGCATGTGACTTGAATTTGAAATTCAAATGTGACCGTTCCTTGTATTTGTCCCATCTCGCACCGCATTCATCACTATTCATAGGATCGTCGGGATTACTTTTTGACAAAGTGCGATCATCCACCCCTTTGACTTGTATCCAATGGATAAAAATATGGATCATCCCAACGTCTTTTTAATCTCGGCCTTTGATTTGCTTGATAAGTCGAGGTAGTTGGTCGTTCTTATCCATGTAACTTCCTAATAATCTTGAATTAATCGAGGTATATATCGGCGGGTCTATCGATCCGCCGTAAAACCAATCGATCTGTGAACATCATATTTTTGTACGTAAAATATAATGCGGTGAATCTTTTTATCCAACTTTTGTATGTGAAGTTAGATTACATCATTTAAAGAATAACCAAGTTCCAAACATCATCCAACTTGTGGAACTTAGACCTTACACAAGGTATATGTAATCGGTTGGTCATCACGAGACTTGCCTAAATTCGATTCCATATCCTTGACATTAAATACTAAGTTTGATCCCTTAGCCTTCATTCACCGAGTTTGAACCCTCGGCCTTCGGTCTTCGGCGGGTTCCGGACCAATCTGGCGACCTATCTACCCTATCGACCTAGATCGGTCTGTGATAAACGATCAATGGCCTTTTACGGTGCTTGTTTGATCAAACCTATTTATGAATCAAACTCTAATAAACCTATACATATTATCTAGACATCTTTTTGCCTTTGCACTATAACAGCTAGTATGGCACTCATCATCAAAACTGAGAAATAAGTCCAACAACCCCCTTTAGAGTATTGTTTGCGTGTTCTCGATCCAACACCAGTGACCAGCATTAT
Source organism: Gentiana straminea (assembly GCA_036785695.1). Taxonomy (NCBI): domain Eukaryota; kingdom Viridiplantae; phylum Streptophyta; class Magnoliopsida; order Gentianales; family Gentianaceae; genus Gentiana; species Gentiana straminea. The sequence goes on along the minus strand of JAVUPR010000090.1, from coordinate 4,100,253 downwards.
CCAAGTCAGATTTATACAGCTGGACATAAAAATTCCTCACCATATCTTCCAAATAGAGCCAGTTGCCATGATCATCTTTGAGGCAGCTGATGGTTTTCTTTTGTTTTCTTCTAATCGCAGTAAGATGATAGAAATGGGAGTTTTGTTCCCCTTCAACAAGCCATTTAAGTTGAGACCTCTGATGCCTGTAGATCTCATATTGGGCCAGAATATAATCAAGGTCTTTATTGAGTTGGTCATGAAGAGTAGATAAGAAGTGAGAGGGTGCAACTTCTAGGCTATTCTCCACCCCATGAATACGAGCCAGACAAGCTTTCTTTCTATGAAAAATATGGCCAAAGACTTGTTTATTCCAACTGGATGCTGCTTGAGAAAATTTTTGGGTCATATCGTACACATTAAGGCTTGCATCCCAAATATCCGTAACAAAATCTTCAAAATTATTATGCTCCATCCAGGCTCATTGATAAAAGAAAGACAACTCCCTTTTCCTCTTCACAATCCGAATATCTGTGTCAAGAATGATAGTATTATGATCAGAGTGTTCCCTAGGCAGGTATTTAATTAGAGCACACTCAAATTTCTCCATCCAGTCAGTGTTACCCCAGCCCTGATCAAGTCTCTGCTGAATTTTTTGGTTACCACGTATTGTGCCAACCCAGATAAATCGAGGCCCCTGAAAGGGGATTTCTAGAAGTTCACAAGATTGAAGCACTGACCAGAACTTCGTTCTATTAAAACCTCCCACACTTCTCCTTCCTTGTTTATCCCTCTGGTAGACTACTTGGTTGAAATCACCCAACAAATACCAAGGTCTACGGAACACAGTATGGAGTCTGCAAAGATAATCCAATAATTCATTTCTGGCACTAAGGATAGGAGATGCATAAATCAAAGTTAAAGTCCAGTCTTTTACTCCTTCTTTGAGCACTGCCATGGATAATGATTGATTAGAGAAGGATATGTACTGCATAGGAGTTTTCTCATTGTCCCAGAAACACCACAACCCTCTTGCATAGCCTCTTGCCTCAACAACGTACAAACAAGTCGGTAAAGTAAGTTTTATGAAGGATCTCTTCAGCTCTAGTACTTGAGCTTCGGGGTTCCATCAAATACAACACATCAGGTTTATGGTCTTTAAGAATAGATTTCAAATGTCAGAGGAAGCTATTAGAACTATCTCCCCTACAATTCTAAGATAGAATCTTCAAAAGAAAATTATGCAGAGGGTTGGGAACTTACCACCTCCATCTCATAAAAAGGATTAAGGCCTAGGTTGGCCATCGATTCATCACAGACACCTTGAGGTTGCACAGTACCAAGGGGCTTAGTCTTGACATGTTCATGATGTTGAGATGAAGAAGATACAACTCGATTGAGGATGCGAACCTGATCATGCGGTACAGAAAGGGCATCACGTTGATTGGACTCATTTGACAAGTCGGTAAGAGCTGATCTTGCCATATTTTTTTGTTTGGCGGAGGAATATCATTTCATCTTATGACCTTGTATACCCAGGTCAGCCCTCTGATCCTTAGATCTTCCGAGATCAGAAGATTTTTGATTGGATCTGTTTCCTCCCTTCGACGATTTTGATCATTTCTTGCTTACGGCATTTGAGCCCTCAACATTTTGTTTGTCCTTGCCACTTAGGCGAATGGAAGATTATTTATGAACTTCCTTAGTTGTTGTTATTCCTCCATGAGATTTCACCTGCATAGCAGCTTCCCTCAAGCTTTCTACCACCCTAGGCACGTCCCCTGTTTGTTCTTCTTTGTCCATAAGAACTTCGAATCTCGATCCAGAAACTTGTACCTCCGGGACCATTCCATTATGCTAACTTTCAGCTTGATGCCGAAGTTCACTATAATCTACTTGTATATGCTGCAAGGCTGCATTCTCTGCTTGCTTATTATTCTCAGCCACTTGAGGTTGGTGTCCGACTTTCCCTTTACCTTGAGTCCATTTTCTACGCATAGCTGCAATCATCCAAGGTCCACACGGATTTTCCGATGTGGGTCCTTGCGGTTTCTGTACTTGACCTCCCTCTGGTTTAGGGGCACCATTTGCTCATTCCTTTGCAAGACGGGTTGGGCATGTTTCGTTACTGCGTCCAAACTTTCCACAACAAAAAAGCATATTTGCTGTAGACCCTCGTATTCTATTTTAAATCGTCTTCCATTAATCACACTGATGATTTTAGTCTCTTCTCTAGGTTCATCTCCACACAAATTCTTGCGAATCCGCCCTTTCATTGAATGCGGTTTTGGGGTCGATGCGGATTGCTTTCCCCACAATATTACCCAATTTCATCAGTAGATGGTCTTTGAAAATTTCAAGAGGAAAATTGGAGAAACGAACCCAAGCAAGGGTGGTGGTAATGGTCTCATTTTCCGGCTGAAAAAGGGTTTCCATTTACGAACAGCAAGATAGTGGCCCATAATCACCCATAGACCATTTTCTAAGGCAACTTCGTAATCTTCCTTTCTCGTGATTCTAACAACGTAGAATCCATGTTCAAGATCGGTGATTTCGATTCTTCCCTGATGTTTCCAGAGCTCCGACAGTCTTTTACACAGAAAATTGTATGTGATGGGTTTACCCAAAAGCTTGATGATAAGGGCCTTTTGATAGGGTCGCCACAAATCGAAATAGTCCTCCATAGGAATGACCAATTCATCTTCATCAGTTTCAGGACCAATAAAATTATCAAGCACATCCTTGTATGCTTCCATCTCATCATCGTCGTCTTCACCAATATATATATAGATGAATCCGCATATCTCACTTTAATGATATCTACACCGCTCGAATTTTTCCAAGCCGGTGAAGGGGATTGAGAAATCAAATCTTTCTGTCTTTCGATGCTTCTCCGGAGTAGGTCTCTCTCCTCTTGACTCTGATCAACAGTCATTTGATAAGCAGCCATGGCAGGTTTGGATATGTCGGGGTGGCGGCTAGGGGATCACCGGAACCCTAGTCGCAGAGAGACAGTGGGGTATCAAAAAATTCTTGGTTAGTTGTAACACAACAGAATGTATTGAATTCAAGGGAAAATTATGAAAAAGAACAAAAAAAAACTTTATGAAATTATGAAAAAGGACAATAACATTTGTCTTTTAGTAAAAATGACAAAATATCTTATATTATAACAATTTTGCTCCTCTATTAAAAAAACAACAAACAACAACACCCCACGTGTATTTATAAGAATATTTTTGTACTTTATATGTCTATTATCCTTTTTACTAATTTTAATAAATTATTATTATTTATTTATTTATTTATTTATTTATTTTTTGTCTTTTTCAACAACTATCCCTTCATTCAATGTGTTAACGGAACTAAACCGGTATTTCTCTTTGATTTAACTTCAATTTATTTAGCTTTTAGAAATTGTAATGGCTGAATTATAAACCCCTGAAACAAAAAAAAAAACCCCGAAACACTACTTGCAAGCGTAACATAGTAGAGCCGGCCAGGCACCAATGGACTACACGACGACTCAGACGATATCACTTGCACTGGGAGCACTAGTGGGAGCTTTGGTAATGGTAGTTCCGGCTTTGTATCTTCACAAACGTAGGTTCGACCAAGCCCTCGATCGTCTCACTCTCCCCGAGGACGAAAAAGAGTGTCACGATCATAGTGAACATATCCCTTGCGGGAAGAATATCAGGCGGCGTGATAAATTTTTGTCGAATTCGTTTGGCGATGATAGCTCCGGTGAAGATAAAAATGAGAACTACTCCGGGGAGGAAGAGGCGGAGAATGCTCAGATAAGAAGCTGCAGAATGTCTTCTTCGATGCCTAGTGAGAGAGTATTTAACAAATGGACCGATGATGAGGATAGCAAAGGTTGCTGGAATTATATGTTTCATGAAATCAATTTTGTATCTTCAAATTTTCCGGCTATTGGCACGCATAAGGAAACAATACCCCCCTCTTCCTTTGAGCTCTGTTCTATTTCTTTCTTTTACTTTCTAAGTTATGTCTTAATCAACTCTTCGATGTGTCTTGCATCAGAATATTTTTTTTTCATTAATGAAAATATTAAGAAGGTAACAGCGTATGGTATTATCCATAATAGAGAGCATTTGATGAAAACGTACCATGATTTCAAGGCTTTGATGCGATACCAATCAAAGTTCAAATAGTTTGGAAGAAAAGCGTCTTCATATTTTTGTTGTTAAAAATGTGCTTCGGTTGATATTTCATTTCATAAAGTATGCATTAAGTACATGCGTAATCAGTATGATGGTGTGCTATAGCATTTGTTATGTTTATGATATTGTTATGGATTTGAAACTTGCATTTGTATGAATGTCTGTTAACTAAAGATGCGGAAGATGGATAATATTAGAAAAGGTTAGAGACACTCCTTCTAGTGTGTGTGTCAAAGGTTGCGAATGCATAGTTTATTTTGTTATTTTGTTAGAGAGAAGAATGGTAGAGTTGATAAGTTATGAAGGTAGCTTCAAGGGGGAGATGGCAAAATGTAGTTTCAGAAGTTGAAAAGTATAATGTATCAATTCCATGAATGTTGGAGCTGAATATGTATCACAATCCAGAAATGAAGTCTGCAAAGGCAGAAACTTTGTTGTATTCGTTCTGCTTGTGTTTCTTGTTCTCCCTGTATACCTTGTTCTGCTGTTACCTTCATCTGGTCTGAAGTTTATTTGCTGAGATAGTATGTTTTATCTGAGATGTTAACAAGATGTTCTTCATCAGATGGAGATCAATACGCCCCCAACCCAGCCCCACCGTTTAGGGTTGGATCAAATGGTAGGTTGGTCACTCCTAGACTGCAAGGCAGTGTTGAAGCTGCAAGTGTTGGAGATTATTGCGAGGATGGAGCAAAGCTTGCAATTGCTGGGAAAGCGCCCTCTTCCCATGATCATGTATGCAGCTTCATTGAACATTTTAGAGTAGGCATTCATTATAGCTTACCACTTTTGGAGGACCATATACCTTTATTTGTAGTACCTGTTGAGTCACTAATATCCCCGTTACATCGATGATGATGATATTTATGCTACAATTTTTGAACCTCTGTTGTTTTTTTTTGATAGAGGACAAAGCTTTGCATTTCTAATGCGAACATGAAAGCCTAACATGTTTGATTCATTTTTTGTTCTACTTATTACTTCTGTTGTCGTTGAGTTGCATGGCGCCGCAGTGGTTCAGTTAACATTGCATGACCTGTGCTTTAGTGTGTTTACTTGTCCTTACCGATCCTAATTTACTTGCGCGGTCTCTCAAAGAAAAATAAGAAAGTTACTTGTCCCTCCTTTGAAACAGGAAAATGTTGAGGAATTCAAAGGAAACCAAGAAATAAGAGGAGATGTAGTTCAATTTGGTGGAAAGAAGGCTGAACCTTCTCTGTACACTACGGGGAGCACTCCATTATTATTCAATAATGCTTCATCTTTGGCCCCTACGCTGGCAGGTATTCTCATGTCCTGATCCTATTGTGCTTTTTTCTAAATGGCTTTGTGAGGAAATCATCATTCTTGGGTCTTTTGAGTTCATCCCATGGCGTTTAAGACTTTCAAGTGTTTGTGTTTGTACTTCTTTCAGCGAAATAGTTTAACATGCACATTTGTCCAGTAGACTGTAATCTAATCTCTTGATCCTAAAGAGTTTTCTGTAAAGTTTTAAGTGGTATTAAAAATTGTCTAGATTCTGCACTTAGTCTGTAAGTTTATTAGCATTTGGGTTCTTTTTCTTGACATGTTTCCGCTGCTTATCTATAGTTGCCCCCATAATTATTATTATTATTTTTTGAACAAAAGCACACATATTGTCTTGTAACAACGAAGTAACCATGCCGCCGAGTATTAAGCAAGCCGCATGCTAGGATTATTCCTGTGGATAAAAGCACACTTTCGTTCTTATCTTATCTTGACTTGCCAACTATTTTTCATCAGGCTCGATGGATGTTGAAGAAGAAGAAGTTTTGAAGATGATTCGGGAATGCTTAGATTTAAGAGAGAAGTATGTTTTCAGAGAAACAGTTGCTCCATGGATGAAAGGTTCTTGTCAAGAACCAGACATTAAACTTGACCCGTTCGACTTTGTTCCTGTCAAAGCTTCTGCAGTAAGTTGTATCTATTCACCTTTTGATGGCCATGAAAGTATACTTAATTGTTCCTTTGTATCCTGCGTACAATCAAATGGCCTTGCTTTATGCGCAGCACCACTTTAAGATGGAAGATGGAGTGGTGCATGTCTATGCCAACGACAAAGGTAAAGTTTAAGGCCGGTAAAGATGTGTAACAGACGTTTAGAACTGCTATTAGAAAAATTGTTTTAGCGTACATTATGTTGTTTAAGTATTCTTCTAGTTTTTCTGTTATATTGCAGACACTGAAGAACTTTTTCCTGTTGCTAGTTCAACAATGTTCTTCACTGCTCTGCATCACGTATTGAAAGTGATGTCAGCTGGAAATGTTCGTTCTACCTGTCACCATAGACTGCGATTACTTGAGGAGGTAATGGTGTAATGCAATTTTCCCTGCCTTTGGAGCTTTATATGCTCTTTTCATTTTTTTTTCTGGCATAGTTCGTCCCTCTTACAGAGAAAAATAATTCACGTCTTGCAGAAATTCCGGCTTCATCTGTTAGTAAATGCCGATCATGAGTTTCTAGCTCAAAAGTGTGCCCCTCATCGTGATTTCTACAATATCCGTAAAGTTGATACTCACGTTCATCATTCTGCTTGCATGAACCAAAAGCATCTTCTCAGGTTCATCAAGTCAAAGTTAAGAAAAGAACCAGATGAGGTACAGCCCTTATAATGTTTATAAGTTCTTCATGGCTAAATTTTTTGGTCTGGTTAACGAACTGTTCTCCTTAGCATTCCAGGAACAACGAGGAGTGTGTTAGTTTAAGTCTGCTCATTATTCAGTTTCCTGTGGACAGGTTGTCATTTTTCGTGACGGACAATATCTCACTTTGAAGGAAGTCTTTGAGAGCTTGGAATTGACAGGGTATTCTATACCAAAATTTGTGTTTAGCTTTTCTTGTTGGTTTTGTTTTCAGCATCTCATTTCTCGTTAACGTGTAATGACAGGTATGATCTTAATGCTGATTTGTTGGATGTGCATGCTGATAAGAGCACCTTTCATCGTTTTGACAAATTCAATCTGAAGTACAATCCTTGTGGGCAAAGCAGACTCAGAGAGATTTTCCTAAAGCAGGAAAATCTAATTCAAGGTACTTCACCTTTGAGATTAAATATAAATTTAGTTTCTGATAATAATAAGCCATGTGAATCGGTGCATTTTCACTTACATCAATGAAAGCAAAAGACTATTCATGTCCACTTGTTATAGTCTGTTTCCTGCTAACCTGATGCTTATGAATCATTGTTTTTACCATTTTCAGTAGAACGACGTGATAGTTAGGAATAACTTTATGGCTGTTGGTGTCGTTCAGGACGTTTTATGGCTGAAGTAACTAAGGAGGTCTTGTCAGATCTGGAAGCCAGCAAATATCAGGTATAGCCATTTATGTTACCTACTTTACTTCCTCTGGTTCTTGGGTTTAGATCAAGTATCGACGCCAACTCTTCAATCTGGGTGTTGTGTGCAGTGTTAAACATATTTCCGATCCGATATGCGGCTGCTGATTAAACTAATATTGTTTTGACTTTGAATATCCGACACGCCACACGCCACTACACGGGGTCGATATTCCAGGCTACAAAAACATCTTTTTCATGTTTTATTTTTATTTTTACAATTTCAGCTTTTTCTTGAAGAAAGATCAAAAGACAAGATATGCTGCATATGATTTGACAAGTAAATATAACCTTCAACCTTATAATTTGGCAAGTGAAGTATCTTATTTTGGTTATCTGTTGAATGATGATAAACATCCACCTTTTGTAATCTTTTGAAGGCTAAGCATGTTGTTGAATTTTTTTTGCAACCCTCTAGAGGCCAAATGCCTATTTGAGTATTGACGTATTACGTGCCTTACTTAGTCTGATTATGCTTGTCTTTCAATTTTATGTATATCATCTAATGCTAATTTTTATTCGTAATATATATATATATATATATATATATATATTTATATATATATATATATATATATATTTTGCTGTGTCCGTGCTGCATAGGCTTAGATTACTTCCTGTAAAGCCCCTACTTGTTTCAAAAGTCCTAGGTGCTAAAAGGATATGTCTACCATAGTGTTTGACAGGGCCAAATATCTTGCCTGGTGCTCAATTCCATGAGGGCCCACCTGTGTCCAACACTTGGCCTTTGGAATTTATGTGAAGAGAAGTGAAGCTGAAGCAGGGACATGATTTCAGTAAATAAGGTCCAAGTATTGTAACTTATTTTGATTTCTGTTTCCCTTATCTCAGATGGCTGAGTATCGGATTTCGGTTTATGGAAGAAAACAAAGTGAGTGGGATCAGCTAGCAAGTTGGTTTGTGAATAATTCATTATACAGCGAAAATGCTATTTGGCTGATTCAGGTACTATTACCGTATCATGGTGCTATATTGTTTCATGCTACTGTTGTGACTTCTTGTTGGGAAAAAAAGAAAAGATGAAGCAATACGCTCAAAGTTCGTATCAGTGTGCTATCTTGCAGCATTTACTGTTTTTGAATTTGTGTAATTTCTAGGACGTGTAGCACTTTCCATAAAAGTAAACCTTGAATTCATAATCTTCCAAGCAAGTCTTCTTCTTTTGGCAGGCTTTGGGATGTAGGGAGGATATGCATATGCAAGAGTGTGAGGGTAGGCCATGTTGCTTTACCCTGGACACGATTCATTGTTGAGTCAGCTTTGCTTAATTCTGACTGCACATAGTGTAGCAGTTTAGACAGGAGCTCTCTCTCCTGGACAAAATGCTCTTTTTCTCTGTAAACTGATTGCCGTCAGTGTCAAGATAAACATAAACATTGTTGCTCTTCTTACAAGTTGTTATCGGTGTTTTGTGCTTCCATGTCTTCCTATCTGTGTACTTAGGCAATTAACATGACTGTAATTGCAAATTTTGCAGCTTCCGCGGCTATACAACGTGTACCGAAGTATGGGAACTGTTACATCTTTTCAGACAATATTGGATAATGTTTTCATTCCACTTTTTGAAGTTACTGTAGATCCAAGTTCTCATCCCCAATTACATTTGTTTCTACTTCAGGTTTAATCCAAGTTCTGGAGTCCTCTTTGCAACTTAAATTGGATATGTCGTATAGGGACAATGCTTGAAATAGAAACTCATGTCATTTTTCTGTAGACAATGAAGCTTTCAAATAACCTGATAATCATCTCTATTTGTAAGGAAACCTGATTTTCTTTTATCGTGCTCAATTACAGGTCGTAGGTTTTGACCTTGTAGATGATGAAAGTAAACCAGAGAGGCGTCCAACCAAACACATGCCTAAGCCATCTGACTGGACGAATGAATTTAATCCCGCATTCTCATACTATGCTTATTACTGCTATGCAAACTTGTATACTCTTAACAAGGTATGCAGATTGTGCAAATTTTCATCTTAGGCTAAGCGCTGAAATGATTCTGGACTACTTATAATATGTAGAAAACCCACATCTATGTTTTCATTTCATGTTTGCAACCTTGGAAAAGAGTTGAGATTATTTAAAGGTTGTTTTTTGGTAAATATAATTACTACTTGGAAAAGGATGTTTATCTTAATTATTGTCGTCGAATCATCTGCCCTTCCTTTTGCAGGTGGTTGCATTCATCTTTAACACTCACGTTTTCCAATGTTTGGCTATTTTCAGCTCCGTGAACAAAAGGGAATGCCAACAATCAGGTTTAGGCCTCACTGTGGAGAGGTTGGTGGTTCTGATCTGCTAAAAGTCTTTTGCCTCGTAGATGCTCTTTCTAGTTATTTGATAATAAACTACTGTTTCTTGCAGGCAGGTGATGTCGATCATTTAGCAGCTGGGTTTCTTTTATGTCACAATATTTCACACGGGATTAAGTTGAGGAAATCACCCGTCTTGCAGTACCTTTATTACCTTGCTCAGGTGAATCACTTAGCTGGATTTATTTCTGTAGAGTCAAACTTCATCACTGGCCTCTTGAAATTGGCACATAACGAAAATTCATTACAGATCTGGTCTACGTAATCCGAGGGCTGTACTGTCGTACATTTACATGCATTACATATTGTTTGTTATTCTCAATTCTCAATATTGTTTATTATTCTGAAGTATCATGTCTTCACATCCTTTTTTCTTCTACTCGCTCAGTTAAAAACGTGTTCTGTCAAATGTGATTTTGCAGATTGGTTTGGCGATGTCTCCACTTAGTAACAATTCACTGTTTCTTGATTATCATCGGAACCCATTCCCCATGTTTTTCCAGCGAGGCTTAAACGTGTCGCTTTCAACTGACGATCCTCTCCAAATTCATTTAACAAAAGAACCACTTGTTGAAGAATACAGTGTTGCAGCAAAGGTTTGTCGTTTTTTTTTATCCTATATGAGTAGTTTTCATCATTTTCAGTTGATATACATTTGTTATCTCTCAGGTGTGGAAGCTTAGTTCATGTGATATGTGCGAGATTGCTCGAAATTCTGTATATCAGTCTGGATTTTCACATGCTGCCAAGGTGAGATACTTTTTTGTTCATAATAAAGAAACTTTATTTTCATCTGGATAAAGTAACTTTTTATGTTTTCTGCTCACCATATAAAACACTCTATTCAACAGGATATTTAATGCAATTTAAACATCATAAACACAATTTATTCACTGAATAAGAAGAATGAAAGGCAAATTTATAAAATATCCAAATGTACCCCTAATTTCTTAATACTCAAGATGCTTTATGTTTATTTTGCCCCCTTTTATTTAGCCGTCCTGGAAATCATAATATGGATTAGGTAGGCCTAATTATGCTATTATTGTTTAATAATTGTTGTAGTCGCATTGGCTTGGAGGTGAATATTTCAAGAAAGGTGCTGAAGGAAACGATATTCACAAGACTAATGTACCAAACCTGAGGATTTCCTTCAGACATGAGGTGATTTTACTTACTGTTTTGCTTTCAATATATAGGGAATCTTGTGATTAACATGAACTTGAATGTACTTCGTTTGATTTATTGAATGTAAAAAAAAAAAAGAAAAAAAAAAGAAGATTATATGCATGATTGACAAATACGACATGTATTGCAGACATGGCAGGAGGAAATGCAGCATGTTTATCAAGGAAACGCCATGCTTGTGGGAGAAATCGAAATTTGAATATATGTAGGATCTCTGAAGGAAATTCTTCGATGTACAAGGAATATGCGTGGCATCAGGTTAACGCTGGCTCCTAAGTCACATAAGAGATGGTAAAACTGCCCGGATCGTTCAATTTTGGCAGAAGCTTGTTCAGCATCGTTGAGACACATGCCTTTCGTGTAGTGATCCAAATTCTTTTTCGCTTGATTACATGTCCTTTAGAAATTCGGTATAATGCGACATGTTGTCAACTGCTTCGATTAGTGGAATGTTTACTTGCAAGTTCTTGAAGACATCTAGAACACGATTATGCTTCTTGTCCTTTTTTTTTTAGCTTTTTAATAATCTGTTCACGATGAGGGTATATATGGTAATGCTTCCAAATCCACAATGGCACCATCAATATCCATTCCTTGTCTTTCTCTCGATTAACTTATTTAAGCTTCGGCGATGGCACTTCCTCTCATCGTCCTAGGTTAATGATTCTTCGTCTTCAAGTACCATTCCAATTGTTGGCTTCACGCCTCTGTCAACAGGCTTCTTATCTGGATTCCCACCGATTCTCCGGATAGAAGCCATTCCTTAGCTTGTCCATCCAATGAGAATAGAAATAATAAACAATGGATAGTTCCTCTATGCACACCTTGTTGTTTTGGGGTGCCTACATATTTCGGCAGATACTGGTGCAGATTCTCATGGGATAGCCCATGGAATGAGGCACTCTCTCCTTACCAACATAAATAAATGAGGTTTAATCTAAAAATTGTCTGCATCCATGTGGTGGCTGAACCGGGTTATGCTCCTCCACAGTGGAATGATCTGAACATTGTTGGAGATATAAGTCAAACCCATGGAATAAGGGCTTATAACATGTGTTCAAACAGTCATCTTTAATTAGCGCGAATCTCGGATACGCTCCGGTGAGATTCATCGAGGGTTTATTACGTCTAAAAATACTACTCTCGGAGTCGATGTTGTTTGGCTTTGGAATAACTCGATTCGGATATCGGGTGAATTGAGAAATTAATGCCTAACGTTGGTGTAAAACATGTGTGAGAAAGGAGTTGAAGGTATGATCAACTCAAACTCTTCCACACATGAAACATGAGGGACTTGAGCTCCATATTTAAGTTATAGTGTGGCACCCATGGAGGTGCCCCAAGGGGTGAAGCATTTTTCTACAGGAGGGTGGACTTAGATAATTCTGCACATGCGCGTTTCCGTTCGTACGGGTCAGGTCGGGTGTTGCTATTACTTTTTTAGACGAAATTTCCTTAGGAAATTAACCAAAAATTAATTTTTTACACGTGGCATATGATTGAGTCATCGAACCAACCAGAATTCAAGAAGTCTTGTGATTAAGTAATCCGACCAAAAAGAATTTGGACGACATGTCATCCGACCAATCGGATGTGAATGATAAGTCGGTTAGCAAGCTTAACCAACGTGGTTAAGCGGTCGACCATGATAGCTAGTCCAAGGGGAAAAGTCAGCTGACTTTGATGATGTGTTTCGGCCAATCGGATTCTTGCATTGGCTTCTCATTTTCACTATATAAAGAACTCCATGAATGAAGGTTTAAGCGTCAAATTTTCTTTTGTCTTTTCCACTACATAGAGTCTCTCATATAGATCTAGTTTTTTTTAGTCCAAGGGAAGTCGGAGTACTCTGTAAGTTCGCCGGAGTTCGGATTTTGAAAGTGTCTCTAAATCCGAGACGTGAAGCCGTTGTATCTTGAAAGACAGTTACTACTACCGTGGACACCATACCAGAGCAATCTGTCTTAAGAAAAAAGTAACATACTTGCCTCGGTTTATCTTTATTACTTTATTTATGTATTGTACTTTATTTTCTTATCGTTTCGAGTCAGATTGTACTGTAATAGTTCTGTTGTTAGATCTATTTAATAAACAAAATTTTCTTTCCGCGTTATTTATTTTCTATTTTAATTTTCCGTAATTACTTTCGTTAATTACGGATCTGTTCCGTAAAATCACACAACACACGATGCGCTTTATCCAACAAATATTCATACAGAAGGAACTCATTGAACTCTTCTTCTAGTTCATATTGTTCTAGCTTCCTTTCTTGGTGAAGCCGTGGTGACCTGTAAAAAAGTGATCTCACTACACAATTTGAAACAAAACGAAACGATAAAGCATCTAGTGTGCCTTAACTCAATAGAGGTAATGATGATCATAGTATTCTCCTATCTCATCTTATTATTCCTTTCTTGGTGAAGCAGCGTTGGACTCTAAAATGTGATCTTATTCTCCTAGCTCATCTTATTCTAAAATGTGCCATACCTCTACAAAAAATCAGTGTCTAAGATATTGTTAATAATTAATTAATTATGTATTTTATTGTAGTGTAAATTCCTATGGCTTGTTGCCCAAGTTGTACACACCTATATATACCCATGTACCATTACATTATTGATCAATGAAATACACAATAGTTTACACTCTTCGATTGTAATATGGTATCAGAGCCATTCTGATTTCCTCCCTCAAAAATTCACGTCAAACACCCATGGTCGGGGTCGAGGACGTGGCCGTGCCTCCCCTAGTCCAAATCAATCCGTCAATGACCCCAACGTGACCTGCCAAATTTGCGCTAAACCTGGCCATACGGCCCAATCTTGCTATTGGCGATATGAGGTGTCCAACGATCCCGCAGCTGTGCAGCCCCCACCACGATTTAATCGACCACCACAGGCATACGCCACTCACCCCTCCTCGGAATGGATCCCCCACACTTACCATCTCTCTCAGGTTATTGTATCTCCTTCTATTACTAACAATCTACTTTCCGTACACAAATTTGCATTGACAATTCTGTTTATTTTGAGTTCTATAACATTATTTCTCGTGAAAGATTACTCGGGCCACGTCCATCTTAGAAGCCATATCAAAGACGGTCTTTACCACTTCTCCTCTTCCTTCAACCACCATCCTGTCCATGCTCATGTTGCCTCCTCCAACTCCTCCAATAAATGGCATCAGCGTCTTGGTCACTGCTCCTACCTTGTGCTCCGTCAAGCATTGAGTCGTGTTTCTCTTTTTATTCTGAATAAAGCACCTGATGTTGTATGCGCTCCGTGTCAACTAGCTAAGAGTCGTCGTCAAACTTTATATGTTTCGGATTTTACTTTTTCTGCACTTTTAGACTTAATTTATTCTGATGTTTGGGGTCCCTGTACGGAAATCCTCTACTTATGGAAATCATTATTATGTAAGCTTTCTTGATGGTTATACTAAGTATCTATGGTTGTTTCCATTGAAAAACAAATCTGACGTTGAATCTGTCTTTCCCTCATTTCTCGCTATGATGGAACGATTATTCAACACCAAACTTAAAGCAATTCAAACTGACCGGGGGGGGGGGGGGGGGGGGGTGAATATCATCACTTTAAACACTTGCTTCTTCGTTTAGGCATCCAACATCGTCGGTCGTGTCCCTACACTCATGTACAAGTTGGAGCCATTGAACGTCATCACCGTCAAATCGTCGAAGTTGGCCTCCCCTTGCTTGCCCAGTCCAACCTTCCCTTACCCTATTGGAAAGATGCCTTTATCACCGCCACCTACCTTATCAACCGCCTACCCACCCCAATCCTTCACAACAAAACCCTTTTGACATGGTCTATGGACGTGCCCCGGATTACTCCTTCCTTCGTGTCTTTGGATGTGCCTGTTGCCAGTGGCGGACCTAGACTATTTTTTCCGGCGGGGTCCGTAAATATTTAACACCGTAAATAATTTTTTCACGGGGTCCGAAATATTTTTCTATAGGTAAAATGCAGAGTATTTTTATTTTTAGCGGGGTCCGTGGACCCCCATATGCTCTACCTAGATCCGCCCCTGCCTGTTGCCCTATCTTTTCCCCTATAACCGTCACAAAACAGATTTCCGGTCCAAGTCCTGCATCTTCCTCGGTTACAGTCCCTCTCACCATGGTTATAAGTGCCTTGACCTCTCCACCGGTCGCATATATATATTTCTCTCGCCACGTAGTCTTCGATGAATCCGTGTTTCCTTACACTCCCTCATCCACCCTGCTTCTTCTCAGTACCGTCACCGTACCCCTACCCGACTCTCTACCTATCACTCAGTCCGTACCTATTTTCTCTTCAACCAACTCACCCACCTCGGCCCCACCTAGGCCACCTCCCCTTCCTCCTCCTAACCCACCGTCCCCCCTCGCCCTCACAACCCGAACCTGAACATCCTTTACCCGAGCCCACAACATTGGCTCACCTTATGGTTACCCGTACCCGCACCAATTCCCTCAAACCAAAAGAGCCACCCGACTTTATTCACTACCCGCTCCTCAAGGCCCTCATCACCTCCGCATCCCTAGAACCCACCTCGACTACACCGAAGCTTCTAAACACTCTGTTTGGTGTGATGCTATGAGAGAGAAAATTAATGCGCTTCTTCTTACGAATACCTGGGATTTAGTTCCCTATCACTCTTCTATGAACATTGTCGGCAATAAATGGGTTTACAGGACTAAACACCATATAAATGGACACGTTGAGCGCCACAAGGCGCGGTTGGTTGCCAAAGGTTTTCATCAAGCTGAAGGCATAGACTTTTCTGAGACTTTCAGTTTGGTTGCCACACCGGTCACCACTCGGTTATTACTTTCTCTTGCAGTTTCACAAGGATGGTCTATTCGGTAGATTGATATACATGATGCCTTTCTTTATGGGCATCTTTCTGAGCATGTCTTTATGCAGCAGCCTCAAGGCTTTGTTCACCCGGATTATCTGGACTATGCCTGCCACCTCAAACACAGCTTGTATGGCCTGTGTCAGGCACCTCGGGCTTGGTTCTCACGATTCACGGATGTTCTCTCTCGCTTTGGTTTTGTGGGTTCTAAAGCCGACACATCACTTTATGTTTACTCTCGTGGTGGTGATCGCCTCTATGTTATTATATATGTTGATGTTGTTATTATTAAGGGCACTTCTTCTTATCTTATTGAGCATGTTATCACGTATCTTGGTACTCACTTTCCCGTGAAGGACCTTGGCCCTCTGGCTTATTTCTTGGGCATTGAGGCCCTTCCTACATCTGATGGACTTTATCTTACGCAGCGTAAGTATATTATTCAGTTATTGCAGCGTGCTGGTATGGACAAATCCAAGCCGTGTCACACTCCTATGCCCGCCTCTACCCGACTCATTGCTGACTCTGGTCCGGCATTCTCGGATCCCTCTCTGTGTCGCACAATTGTTGGTGGACTTCAGTATCTCAGCTTCACTAGTCCTGACATTGCCTTTGTTGTCCATCGCGTCAGCAAGTTCATTCTTGCTCCCACTGATGCCCACTGGCTTGCTGTCAAACGTATACTTCGCTACCTCAAGCACACTATTGCTGATGGCTTGTTCCTATCTCGGCATTCTCAGATCTCCCTTCAGGCATATTCGATTTGGACTGGGTTCCTGACCCTGATGACCGTCGCTCTGTGGGTGCGTATTGTATATTCCTCGGTCTCAATCTTATCAGTTGGCGCTCCAAACAACATCAACCGTCTCCAAGAGTAGCACTGAATCTGAATACAGGACCCTGTTTAATACTGCAGCCGAGGTTCAGTGGCTGTGTAGCCTTCTTTCCGACATGCATATCTCCCTCCCTCGGCCTCCCACGCTTTGGTGTGACAATATTTGTGCCACGTACCTTGCTCACAACCCGGTCTTTCACTCTCGCACCTAGCATATTGAGATTGATTTCCACCACGCCCGTGAGTTGATTGCTGCCAATAAGCTTGGAGTCTCCTTCCTCAGTTTGAAAGACCAAGTTGCCGATTTGCTTACCAAACCCCTGGGCAACCCACGGTTTCAAAAGCTCAAGACCAATCTCCGTGTCCACTCACTTCCCACGGGATTGCGGAAGCGTATCGAAGATATTGTTACTAATTAATTATTTATGTATTTTATTGTAGTGTAAATTCCTATGGCTTGTTGCCCAAGTTGTACACACCTATATATACCCATGTACCATTACATTATTGATCAATGAAATACACAATAGTTTACACTCTTCGATTGTAAATATTCACGTATATGTAAATAAGAATAGAAGTATTTTGTTAGTTTATATTTCGGAGAAGTATTATACTATTCTTTTTAATACTAACAACAGACACACAAATATTTATACGAAAAATTAACAGACACACACACCCCGTGACCCTTATGTATGTGTGTTAGTCCGAAAAATCAATAGGCGCACACACCCCGTGACCCTTATGTATGTGTGTTAGTCTAATAGACTAATTATGTAAGTTTATGATTAGAATGATAAATTAATAGATATATAATAAAATTTTCATGTATAGAGACCGTATGAGAGACAACGAAATAACAAAAAAAAACAAAAAAAGGATGCATTTGACAAAAATTGATCCCATGACCTTAAGGTCAAAGGATAAGCATTTCATCAATTGAGCTAAAAGGACAATTTTATTATGATATATATGTTTGAAATAATATACACAATGTTTTAATATTATTAATATTATTTTCAAAAATTCGAGTGATACTTAATGTCCCAATTTCAGTAAAAATATAAGTGTGAGAAAGGTCTTGTCAAGGGTTAGCCATTTTAGGCGGCGATCTAAGCCCGGACATTTATGACCTTTAGCGCTACCAGCGTTACACCCTCCTTTCACCATGTGGGTCCGCCCCTGTAGAGAGATAATCACACTACAGATAATAATGGTACTATATTATATTAATTGAAAAAGCACTACTTAGCGTTAACAGTTTGGCGTCGTTGCCAGGGATGTAATAACAGTTAAGTACCAAGTAATTGTTTTAGTGATGGTCAAAGTGAAATGTGAGTGAAAATATGTGATTCAACTACTAATAAACAATTCCTGATGAAGAATAACAAATGAGAGAAGCACTGGTCAATAAAACATGAGGTGATGTATTGTATGTTCTAAGTTTCCAGGGGGTGTTATTTCCTTCATTCCTTTCTTTAATGACTGGTGGTATCTATTGGTACAGCTCCTGATCTAACCAAAGCAATACACCATGTCATCGTCTTCTACCTCTCTCTAGTTCGGATATTTCACCAAATTAAAGTGTCTTGGTAGGGATTAAGCGCTGTGAGTTGCCTATTCATCGTTGAATTCTCTAACCATAGACTAGTAAACCCTAAGTATGAGAACCGGATTCTACTCTCATGCCACACTGGTTAGCCAAGGGAATTGCAGGTTTAACCGGTGGTCGCACCACCCATTTCCTCACCATCAATATCAGTATGTGAGTTATTGAAATCGAGTGTCTGATCATGTAATATTTTAATTTTGATGATAAGATGATGGTCAAGACAAGTCGTGATAGAAGTCTGCAAGGTTAGATTTGATATATGTATATGATTTACTAGAGTCTGATTATTGTATAGGTTCAATCAGACAAGTACTGTACTAGAAATCCTATAGGTCATCATATGCAATCAAAGTTATATCTAAAAGAATGAAGGCTGAGGAGTCAGACACAATGGTAAAGATTAAAGTTCTAAAGACCAAGGGCTCAGACCCAAAGTTGCAGACTTTGAGAAACCGAGGTCATAAAGTTATCTTCAAGTAAGTCTGTGATGACTTGAAATAACTTTATGATACTTGAAAAATGTGATGAAAAGATAAATATGGAGTACTTTGATCTCATCATAAATACGGATCAGAGAAATTGGAATCAGACTTGAAAGCAAAAATCAAGATAAGCTGGAAGCAGAATCAGATTTGAAGATATCCAGAATCAGACTTGAAGATACCCAGATCAAATTAAAGATTCAGGTCAGACGTAAAAGATCAGTTCTCAAGTTATACACATTATGATGACAAGACAAAAGCTGACAAGCCGTTAACGTGAAACAAATATATTGCATCAGAAGACTGAGAATAAGAACGTTATGCCAGCTGGAAGACCAGAGCAATTTAAAATGTACAAGCAACGTTCAAATCAGGATTTCTGTCACTACAACGATTATACTTGAAAATATATACTGAAGATCTACAATGGTCAAATATACCACATCAGCATTCACACTTGATGAAGAAATAAACCAGAGCTGTAAAATCAATATACCTCACACCTATAAATACAAGACTCGAGTCATTTGAAAAAGAGTCTTCGAAGGGGAGGAAGATCTAAGGAGTGTTATTGATACAATCAAAAAAGGGGAATCTACTGAGATACAAGAGCTTAAATTCTATATCCTAAAGGTTCAAGAAGTTGAATATACTCAAGCTACAACAGATCAAACAACAACTCTTGAATCAAGTTGAGCACACCAGGAGCTATATCGACAAATCTATAAATTCTCAACTTCAGTGAATCAACTTAGTTGATTCACTGAAAACTCTTGTTTGATTATAAATCAACAAAAAGGTGAAGCAGTGAAGACGAGGTTTGCTTTGAAGGACTGTGAAGTAGTGAAGAAGCGGGTTTCCTTGGAGGACTGTGAGGCAGTGAAAAAGCAGTTTTCTTTGAAGGACTATGTATAACATGAGCAGGGTGTCTACAAATGCTGTTTGTGGTGGAGCTGTTGAAGAAGAAATCTCACATTCGAATGAACAATGGAGCAGATCATAAGGATTGGTTGCTCAGATTGTGAAGTTGCTGAAGATTTGAGAAGGACGTTGCACTATTGTAGAGAGTCTATGTAACAATAATGAATTTATCCGACATATCACAGGAGAATCAGTGACTAGGGGATTACTCCACCTAAACATCGATAACAAAAATTGTGTCATTTACTTTACGCATTTAGCTTCTGCACTTTACTTTTCGCAAGAGTTATTTCAGAAGCACCATTCATATCTCAACACTTAAAGAATAAAATATATCGATTTGAAAACAGAGCATGCAACGGTTTACAATCCGCTACACATAAACTGCTCAAGGGAATTTTTTTTTAAAGTACAAGTTCATTCTGCACCCGAGAACTTGTACAAGACAGACTTTGGGATCAACAATCGGTATCAGAGCAGTGTTCTTCTGATACAAGAACTTTGTTCAAGTTTAGATTGTGTCTAGAAGAGATCCCTTGCATATTTTTCAAATCTGCATATATTTTTATGATATCAACATTTGATATCAGAGTAGTGTCTTTGTATCTATGAGTGATACAAATTTTTAAATCAGTTTGTGATTTGCACAAAGTTACTAACAACTTGTAATAGAGCAGTGGTTACAAATTTCAAATCATTTTCAAAAAGTGAATAATCATGGAATCTCAACAATATATTCCCAAATATTCTATTTATAATCATGATGAGTGGAAAACTCGTTTGCAAATATGAAGATATGATGGACATAATCACTGATGGCTTACAAGCTTCATGGATAAGCAGTGAAGATGAGATAAAATGGAACATTTATCTTTATATAAGACTGCAAAGGAAGAAATGATGAAATCTCTAGATGCAGACGTAATCTCAAAGGTAAAGAAATGCTAAAATTCCAAACAGATTTGGGACAACATTATTTCAAGAAACTTCGATGAACAACCCATATGTTCAACTACAACAGATTGATCCTACGAGTTTAAGTCGCTTAATACTAGTAAGAGTACTAGGTCAATCGTAGTATAGCAAATGCGAATCAAGGTCGATCCCACAGAGACAATGCAACTTAAGTATAAACAACTCTAACCTAATCAAGAAGACATACATGGTCATTGACAAACAATAACATAGAAAGAAACATGGTATTCCTTCCCCATCCCACCTATCGACTAACTTGGTCTAGTTAATCCTTATGTTTACTTTCCCACATAATTTCCTTAAACTAATCGAACATTCTAATTTAGTTTTAGCTACGGGTGCATCTCCTAACCCTATCTACTTCCACTGTAAGGACAACAGACAATCTATACGCAACTAACCTCCTTCGTTGGTTGTATTAGCCCATACGCAATAAGTTCTAGAGATGCCGGCACGAGACCGAAAACCTCCCTAAGCAGCTATCGACTATGACTAGCACGTTCCTAGAGATCCATCAAGACAATGTCCTAATTAACACTTCAATAACAGTCCTTCATATTAATTTACAAATTATGAATATTATATTGGCCAGACCTAATTACTCGTTTTAATTATTCCGGCCGATCAACGTAGCTGACGCTGAATCTTCAGATTAAGGTGACCTAAAAGTTGCCTCGGTAATCGGTATAGACCGCCGATTTACCGGGGGTAGTGGTTCTTAATCAGGAATCTACATTGCTAAATTCAGATTAATTCAAGTAAATTATGGGGTTGTTAAACATGCAGATTAACCAAAACACGTAAATACAAGTAGATCTACCATAATAAAAACATAAAGGAACGTTCAAAGCTTCATACCTTCAACCGTGGAGATCTAGCTTGATCCACTCAAGCTAGAGATGGCAAGGAGGGAAGGAAACCAGAAAATAAATCACCAAAGCTCAAAGAAACTTTATTTCTTCAAATTAATATTGTATATGATAATAATAAACTAGATATTATGAATGCCTCCGTGTTACAATCAGTTCTGCGGATTTTTATAGATGTTATAGCTGACTTATGACTCAAATAAACCTTAACCGACCTAGTAGATGCGGCAGACTCAATTTCATGTTCCCCAAGACCATCGATTAATCAGGCCTAGCCCATGATTAATCGGGCTTGATTTTCTTCTTTCCTTTCAACAGATCTCTTCCCGGACTTTCTCCACTCGGCCAATGCTCTTCCCTTGGTCCAAATCCATCCTTAATTGCTCCAGATTCAACTCCTCTTGAAAAGTACATAAAACGAAACAAAACAATGTCAAATCCTCGGGAAAATAACACAGATGAGGAATTATGAACATAGGAACATGCACTCAAAGTTTAACATATATTCCTTCACAATAATAGGCCTTTCTACCTTTTCTAGAGCAGAATCCGGGGTAAATAATAGTTAATTTAATGGTGCATTTAGAGAGTTATCACATATATAGCTACTAAGGTAATATCTTCTTATCATTAGGTACTGTTGTGGAGATGAAGAAGTTTCATCTTCAAGAAATATAGACTCACATGAAGCTCATAAAAACCTTTTTAGTGAATTTGAAAAACTCCAAGCTGACTAAAAGGCTGTTGCGAGTGAAAGGAAAGTTGAATTCTTGAGGTTGAAAAGCTCAAATTTGAATTGAAGACTGTCAAACTTGACAAAGCATGTGTGGAACCGAAATCAGACGTGAGACAAAAAACAGACAAGGCAATGTCTGAAACCTTGCCCATTTCTGACTCAAATCCCATTCATAATTTTAAGTCTGGGAATAGATTTAGATTTAAATATGGTGCTAGAAATAAACAATAGACTAATATCAAGTCTATACCTACATTCAAAACTAGTTCTGAAATTAGATCCAACACTAGATATAAGCCTCAGCTAAAGTTCAAATCTGGAAATAGATCTGAACGTGTCAAGGTTGTTCAGAATCAACCAACAAGAACAAACCAATCAACAACATAATTTACTAAATAATCAATCTAGAAATGCTGAATTCGAGGAAAGAATATCCATCCTTCTGAAGGTGATTGGAACATAAGTTTTCCTTTAGATCTTAGGAAAACTTATGTAAACAGAGCTATTCTTAAGAAAAAAATCAAATATTGGTTACACAATTCTTCTTAGTTGCAAGAAAGCTTTTTTTATA
Source organism: Gentiana straminea (assembly GCA_036785695.1). Taxonomy (NCBI): domain Eukaryota; kingdom Viridiplantae; phylum Streptophyta; class Magnoliopsida; order Gentianales; family Gentianaceae; genus Gentiana; species Gentiana straminea. The sequence goes on along the minus strand of JAVUPR010000090.1, from coordinate 4,077,349 downwards.
AAGCTAAACATGTAAATAGAAATTACCATGTAAGCAAGACTAAGTATGGTCATATGAATACTCATTTTGATGCATTTATTCACAAAGATAGAAAAAGCTGTAATGAAAAATCTAAGCTATCCGTGAATTTTGATTCCTTAAAGACTTATTGATTTACGAATAAGAAGGTCAATCAGGCTAGAAAAGTATCATTTGAAAATTAACTAGCTGATGACAAGAAAGGCACTAACAAGACTAGACCCAAAATGAAGTGGGTACCAAAGAAACCTTAATCTGCCGTGCACCTATCTGGAATTAGTAACAATGGCTATTCCAAAAAGAATGACAAATGAGAAGAACTTAAGAATGAACGTCAAAGCTAAATGACGAATCAAGAGAATGTGATCACTACAAGCTGGATAAACCTCAATTAAAGATTCAACACTATAGTCAACAAAGTCAGACCTATGACATTGATTATCAAGAAACTTTTTCACCAATTGTGAAGATTACAACAATCAGTGTCTTATTAGCAGTTTCAGCTGAAACAACGCACTTACATTAGATGGATGTCAACACTGCTTTTCTCCGTGGGGATCTGAATGAAGAAGTCAAAATGTGGCTTCCTCAAGGATTCACATCCGATAAGCCAAATAAAGAATGCAGATTGATGAAATATTTATATGGTCTAAACAAGGAAGCAGACAATGGAACTGCAAATTGACAAAATCATTAGAGAAACAGGGCTTTGTGCAGTCTAAGGATGATAACAACCTATTTACTAAAGGGCCTAGAAAATCCTTTATTACATTGCTGGTGTTTGTAGATGACATTATGGAAGCAAGTCTAGATTTGAACCTCATTCGGCAGGTTAATGATCATTTGCACAACTAGTTCACTATTAAGGATCTTGGCAAATTAAGATATTTTCTAGGAATTCGGCGAGTCTGTGGAAATTGTGGTGGTCAGTGATGAGAGTCAACTTTGCTATAATTTCGTGTGCATTTTACCCCCTATTTGTAGCCTATTCGATGTAATTTTGGGGTAGTTAAGTGTTTTTATAGGCACGTTTCACCATGAGTTGAATCTCGAGACGATAAGACGTTTACGTCGAAAATCTCGATATTTTTGGGTGATTTGTGTGTGTTTTATTGGAATTTGTCATGCTTGGATATGTGGTTTATTTTTATTACAGGTATGGCGTGATAGAAGGCGTGACGAGGATCGCAACGGTACGAAAATCATCCAAAACAGGGTTCATATGAGGAAATGACGTAAGATTCATGTTCGGGTGTTCGAAGAAAAATAAATAATTTCAATACAATCGTGTGTTGAAAACAGAATGTATCATACCCAGGGTATGACGGAGGCTGTTTTTGTTTGGCATTATTTGATTATATTATCAATACAAAATAAAGCAAAAGGACGGAACACATATGAGGAGCATTTAATTAATGTATGGACAGCCAATGAGAGGGAGGCGGGGTCCACGCTTGAAAGTCAAATGGATGATAATATTTTTGCCCCAGCCCTATTTAATTACGGACGGAAATCGACGGGTAGTTGACTATTGGTATAAAAAGCCCCTTAGGTTAAATTTCAACACAGTTTTTACACCAGAATTTTATTCTTTATTTCTTCCCTGCCGCCGTTCTCCCCTTAGAGTAGAACATATTTTATTTTATTTCTTTTTCTGCAATTCCTGCAAGAAAAACAGCACTGTTATTTTTTCCTATTTGGTAATTGGTACACAACGAAGTGACGATTCGAGTGGTGGATTGCGACGATTTCTTTTGGTAAATTTTATTTAATCTTTTTATCATGTTTATTATTAATTTCTTCATAAATTTCTGCACTTTTATTATTACCATGAGTAGCTAATTCTATGTGTAGTCGAATTATGTGAAAGCGAGCGAAAACCCTAAGGGGGATGAGATAGGGAGTTGTGTAGTGCGTAATTATTGTTTAAATGATTAATCCACGTCCTAAAACTTATTTTAATATCTTTGAATTAGTTTGATCACCTAGTTCACTGTCACACACATCAAACTTATAGATGTATTTTGCGGTGAGATGTGGGATAAGGGGTTTTAGGATCGTTGCGTAGATTCGGCCTAATTGTTAGGTCCGTTTCCAATACAGAGGTTTGTCATCGTTGTTCGAGCGACTCTAGAGCTTAATCATGTTAGGTTAATCGATTTTCTAAAAGGAGAATTAATTAATTTCACATAGGGTGGTTAGATCGAGTTGTTCAGTCTAATCGCTAGAATTAGGAGTTGGCACCCGTGGATGTTGTTAAACTACAATGGATAGGTAGGTCGGTTAAGACACGCTCCCTGTTAAGTCCTTCCTTAGGGGTAAAAGTAGCTCGTGGGATCATAGTTCGACTATACCCTTTAATACTTAGAAGTAAACTCATTAGTATAATCTTTACTTTTGCACTAGTATAATACCTTCCCACCATTATTTTGGCCTGAACTAAGTTCTAAGTCGACTTTGGTACTTGAACATTACTCCCTGTGGATTCGACCTTGACAACACTATACTACCGTTGACCCGATACTCTGTCGGTCAAAGTTAGCGGTTAGTTATTTTGCTATCTAGAATTTTGGCGCCGTTGCCGGGGAGTAACGTTTGATATCTTGTAAGTTGACCAAAAGCTTGGGCTTAGGTCGTTTTTATTTTGTTTTCTTGTTGTTTCTTGTTTGTCAGTGAATGACCCGAAGCTCCAAAGAACCACTCATCGAGCCAATCGAAGAAATTGAAGCTTTTGCACGTCATAGAAATAGTCAACGCCGAGGAGAACTTCTAGTTGCTAGTCCGAACCCTTTGTTCGAAGAAGAAGGGACAGTAGAAAGCTTACCCTCACTTTCAGACTCCTCAGAGGGAATGGAGGATTCACCAAATCATAGGGATGGCAAAGAGCCCTTAATCGAGCACAATGTACAAGGGCAGACTTCAGACACCACTGGTGGTAACGCAACATTACCATTGCACACTCCACCGAGGACCCCTCGTCATGAACCGTTAAGAGAGGACGACACAGTGTTGCGTCAGTTGAGAACCCCACAGCTTAATCAGAGGACTGGGATTGGACAGTACAGGGGAGGACAAAATGCTCAGAATACGCAGAACTTCGGACCCGAATTAGACCAAGAGACGGTAAATCGAGTACTGCAGATGCTAGAGAATCAAGGAAATCAACAGGGGTTTCAAAACCCATATAATCAGCAACCACCTATGCGGCAATATTATCAACAGCAGCAACAGGATTATCAGCCACAGATGGCTCAGCAGGTACACCGACCGAGGGTTTGCCGAGATTACGTCACTACACCTCAGGAAGTTATTGGGCACAATCCGATTAGAGTGCCCCCAATTAACGCGAACAACTTGGACATCAAGCAGAACATTCTGAATATGTTGGGGGAACATGCCCTGTTCCACGGGAAGTCAACTGAGAACCCAAACAGCTTTCTAGATCATTTTCTTCAAATTTGTGGGACGATGAGATATAATGGGGTTAGTGAAGAGGCAATAAAGCTGATAGTTTTCCCGTTTGCACTGAGAGGAGCTGCTAAAGATTGGTTTGATTCATTACCCAACGGTTCACTACATACTTGGGCAGATGTAACGCGAGTGTTTCTGAAGAAGTATTTTCCTCCGGCGAAGATTCTGGATCTGAAGGAAGAAATCTCTTCCTTTGACGGTCTCGAGGGAGAGACCTTAAAAGAGACATATGAGAGATTCAGGGGTCTACTAAAGAGATGCCCTCCACACGGTTTCTCTACGGTGGAACAAGTTATTATATTATTCAGGGCCTTAGAGCCGATGGACCAAAATAAGCTGAATGCCGCCAGTGGCGGAGATATCATGAATCTGCCGCCGGAACAAGCTATGAGACAGATTGAGAATGCGGCAGATGGAGAAGGACAATGGGGGTCGAGCAGAAAGAAGAAGAAAGCCCCAATGGAAAGTGTAAAGTCACTGAAAGAAGAGCTTGATAGAGAGACGGCCATGCATGAAAAGATGCAAGAAATGGTGCTAAAGATGGACCGACTGGAGTTAGAACGAAAGAAGGCACAGCAATGCCAACTTTGTGGAGGTGGACATTCTGCCATGGAATGTACATCATCGAAAAGACCCCCTTATCCCCAACAGTTGACACCTACTCCAGTACAACAACAGTCTGGAAATCAGAATGACCAACAGCGAATGGATATCTATGCAATGGGGCAAATGAATATGAATCATCAAGGGTTTGGCCGGCAACAGTGGAATCAGAACTTTGATAATCAGCAAGGGCCTCAAATGGATTATGGTATGGGTGATGATTCACAACAATATGATGTAAATTATGTTGGACAAGGTTGGAATCAGGGGCAATGGAATCGAATCAACGAATCGAGGTTGGAATCGGAACGAATTGGAATCGAGAATCGAAGGGTTTTAGGCAAAACCAAGCCCGTACAACCGACCTTGGAATCAGAATCCCCAGAATCAGAGTTCATACCAGAATCAGAATCAAGGATGGAATCAAAATAGTCAGAACCCGCAATCTCAGTCACAAGGCCAACAGCAACAGCAAGGGCAGAATTGGGGCCAGAATCAAGGTTGGAATCAGAATCAGGGCCAGCAAAGTAATCAGAATCAGCAAGCGAGCCAACCATCGAGAAATAATAATTCTGGCACCTATCAGCATCCGAATGCTCATCTGCACCAGAACAACCAAAACGGTCAGCAATCAAACAATTCTAGAGTTCAGAAGACACCTTCTGAGATACTTCTGGAGAGATTAGACCGAACCGTGTCTGAGCTAAACAAGAATGCTGTAGAGCAAAAAGCGGCCACGCATTCTGCCATTCGGAACTTGGAGACCCAAGTGGGTCAAATAACCGACACATTGAAGACAAATCTGAGTGGTGGACTTCCGAGTAACACTGAAAGGAACCCAAAAGGTGTGAATGCTGTGTTCACACGAAGTGGTAAAGAGGTTGGGCTGAGTGACAAGATGAAGAAATTATGGGCCGAGAAAGCAGGAACTGATGAGGCTGAGAAAGAGAAGGCAGTCGACCGGGAAGGAGCTATGTATGGTGAAGTCGAGATTGAGGATTTGGAAATTGGCAGCATAGAGAAAGAGATGGCTGCAATGAGGAAAGAATTGGAAGCCACGAAAAAGGCATTGGCTGAGGCAAACCAGAAAGCAGTGGAAGGGGCAGCACCAAAGAAAGACTATGTGGTCTTGGACATTAAAGAAGAAGATCCCTCACCACCCAAAGAGAAAGGTAAGAAAAACGAATTCCTCCCCCTCCCCCGATTTTGATGTTAATACTTTACCCTATCCTCCGAAGGGACCCGTAAAGGACATACGACCCAAGGTCAGGCGAAATTTCTGAATCTCTTAAGAAAGGTAGAGGTGAATATTCCCCTATTAGAGGCAATTTCGAGCATTCCCCCATATTTTAAATTTTTTAAAGGAATGTTGTCGAGTAAGGAGAGGATGCAACAGATGGTGCATTTGAGTGAGGAATGTTCGCAATCTTTGAAAATAGGATACCCCCCAAGCTACAAGATAGAGGTAGTTTTACCATCCCAATTACCATTGGCGAAACTATGTTTAAAAATGTGTTGTGTGATCTAGGGGCTTCTGTGAGCCTGATGCCTAGAGGAGTGTATGAGAAATTGGGGTTGGGTAAGTTAGAACCAACAGGGATGACCCTACAGATGGCAGATAGGTCTGTTAGGAAACCTATAGGGGTAGCTGAAGATGTGTTAGTGCAGGTTGACAAATTTGTTTTCCCCGTTGACTTCGTAGTCTTAGATATGGATGCCAATGCCCCGCTTTTGTTAGGTCGGCCTTTCTTGAACACAGGAGAGACCTTGATAGACGTAAAGAGGGGAGAGATCATACTACGAGTCGGGAAAGAGAGTGTGGCCATAAATGTCTATAATGCAATGAAGCATCCTGATAATGAAAAGAGTGATTGTTTTTCTATTGATGCTATATACCCTTGTATTTTGGAGCACACTAACCTGCAGGGATACCAAGAACCAATGGAAGAATGCTTGATGAAGTCAAGCACCGCGGAGGATGACGATCCGAGAATGAGAGCTCAAGTATACCATTTGGAGGCAACTCCTTTTGTCGACGCAAGCTGGAATAAGAAGCTAGAGCTCGGTTTGACTGGCAAGCTGCCAAAGCCGTCAATCGAGGAACCACCTACGATCCGGAGTGAAGCCACTTCCTGAGCATCTAAAGTATGTGTTTTTAGAACCTGATGAATTACTTCCTCTTATTGTTTCGTCTGCACTAACTGTTTTGCAGGAAGCAAAGTTGATCCATGTTCTAAAGAAACACAAAAAGGCCTTCGGATGGTAGATGGTTGACATAAAAGGGATTAGTGCGATATCGCAAGCATAAGATCATCCTTGAGGAGGGTGCCAAGCCGGTTAGGCAGTTTCAGAGACGGCTGAACCCACACATGCAAGAGGTGGTGAGGAAAGATGTGGTAAAGATGCTGGAATTGGGGATAATTTATGCGATCTCGGACAGTGAGTGGGTGAGCCCCACACAAGTCGTACCCAAGAAAGGAGGCATCACAGTTGAGCTTAATGATAAAGGTGAGCCCATTCCTACTCGTTTAGTTACTGGTCACAGAGTTTGTATTGATTTCCGCATGCTAAACGATAAGACCAGGAAAGATCATTTTCCTCTCCCCTTTATTGATCAAATGCTAGAGCGTCTGAGTGGTCATGCATTTTACTGTTTTTTGGATGGTTTTAGTGGTTATTATCAAATTCACATCGATATACATGACCAGGATAAGACTACTTTCACGTGTCCGTATGGCACCTTTGCATTCAAAAGAATGCCGTTTGGGTTGTGTAATGCACCCGCGACATTCCAGCGATGCATGGTTGCCATCTTTGCTGATATGATAGAGCGTTTCATGGAAGTCTTTATGGACGACTTTAGTGTTTTTGGTGATACTTTTGATGAATGTTTGTCTAATATTGATAAGGTGCTTGCGCGTTGTGAGGAGACAAACTTGGTTTTAAATTGGGAAAAGTGTCATTTCATGGTAACTGAAGGGATTGTGTTAGGACATAAGGTGTCAGGGAAGGGGATAGAGGTCGATAGAGCCAAAATAGAGGCAATTTCTAAGCTTCCTATGCCGACAAATCTGAAGACTCTAAGGTCATTCTTGGGTCACGCAGGTTTTTATCGTAGATTCATTCCAGGTTTTTCCCAAATTGCTAGACCTCTTACTCTTCAGTTGATGAAGGGCGCCCCCGGTGTTTTTGATGCGGCATGTCTAGATGCATTTCGAACCCTTAAGAAACTTCTTACTTCCGCCCCTATCTTGGTGGCGCCTGATTGGTCCAAGGAGTTCGAAGTGATGTGTGATGCGAGTGATTATGCCGTAGGAGCTGTCCTAGGTCAGAAGGTCGACAAGTTGTTTCGACCCATTTACTATGCGAGCCATACCCTGAACTCGGCTCAACAGAAGTACGCCACAACTGAGAAGGAACTTTTAGCCGTTGTCTTTGCTTTCGACAAGTTCCGGTCGTACTTGGTTGGGTCGAAAGTCATAGTTCACACTGACCACGCCGCGTTGCAATACCTTTTTGCCAAGAAGGATGCAAAACCACGCTTGTTGAGGTGGATCTTGCTCCTTCAAGAGTTCGACGTAGAGATTAAGAATAGGAAGGGATGTGAGAATGTAGTAGGCGACCATTTGAGTAGGATGGAGCCGGGTGAAGAGCGATGTTTTGTCAAAGTTGATATTGATGACCGTTTTCGGGATGAGCAGTTGTTCGTAGTGGATACGATGCTCCCGGTTAAGCGGGGAAACTTTATTCAGAGAGGGAAGAAAGGGAATCCATGGTATGCCCCTTTTGTTAATTATCACGAGTGTGGGTTCGTAGATCCTGAATTTGATGAGAATCAGAAGAAGAAGTTCTATAGCGAGGTGAACCGCTATGTGTGGGAAGACCCCCCTATTGTTTAGGCTGTGTGCAGATGGAATCCTGAGGAGGTGTGTGGATGACAGTGAGATAGTGAGTATTCTCTCGTTCTGCCATGACAAAGAGGCCGGTGGCCACTTCTCGGGCGAGAGAACAGCGTTGAAGGTGTTACAAAGTGGGTTCTACTGGCCCACTATCTTCAAGGATGCACATGCGTATGTTAAGACGTGTGACGCCTGTCAACGCTCCGGAAGGATTTCCAAGAGAAATGAGATGCCCCAGAAACCGATAATAGTGTGTGAGGTTTTTGATATATGGGGATTAGACTTCATGGGACCGTATCCGTCGTCTTTCGGGAACAAGTACATTCTTGTCGCCTGTGATTACGTTTCAAAGTGGGTTGAGGCAATTGCCTCGCCTACTAATGACAAACATGTAGTCATAAGGTTTCTTAAGAAATATATTTTATCCCGGTTTGGAGTACCTCGAGCGATAATAAGTGACAATGGAAGTCACTTTGCCAATAGAGAATTCGATAAGCTTTTAATGAAGTATGGGGTCACTCATAAATTAGGCACTGCCTACCACCCCCAGACTAGTGGCCAAGTAGAGGTATCCAACCGGGGAATCAAGAGAATCCTGAGAAGACCGTCAATTCCAACCTTAAGGATTGGTCGAAGAAGTTGGATGATGCACTTTGGGCACACCGAACTGCGTTCAAGACACCCATAGGTATGTCGCCCTACATGCTTGTTTTTGGCAAGGCTTGCCATCTCCCCGTGGAGGTAGAGCATAAGGCCTATTGGGCGATAAAGAATCTAAATATGGACAACGCATTGATCGGTGAGAGAAGGATGGCCCAGTTGAACGAGTTAGATGAGTTTCGCCTTCAAGCTTACGATTGTTCGGCGAAGTATAAGGAGAAGACCAAGATGCTTCACGATAAATTGATCAAACCACGTGTTTTCAACATAGGTGATGAGGTCCTTCTCTATAACACTCGCCTCCACCTGTTTCAAGGCAAACTTAAGTCGAGGTGGTCAGGAACATATACGGTATTGCGAGTTTTCGACTCGGGAGCCATCGAGGTGACACATCCGAAGCATGGGACGTTCATCACGAACGGCCTTCGCCTTAAAAAGTATGAAAAGTTACCATTCGATGAGGCTCTCGAGATTGTGCATTTGACTGATCCCGAGCCTTGATAAATCTGTTCTAAGTCTCGTCATGGACTTTAAACTTTGACGTTTCTGCTATCATCACTCCACCATCACATCTTTCTATCCTCGCCTCCTCGTTCGTGCCGGTAGTATAACTTTGAAAAAAACCGGTACAGTTTAAGTCATCGGTCGAGCCAACGACGTAAAACAAAGGCGCTCGGTGGGAGGCAACCCACTTTTTCTTAGGTTTTTAGGTTTTTTTTTTTGTTGTTGTTGTTGTTGTTGTTGTTGAGAAGTGATGAAAATTTGACCACGCATCTCGCATTCCGTTGCATGCTTTGTGATAACCTATATTTTATGTGTATATACATCTCCATACTTGTGCTTACCTACGCTCGAGGTTTCGGCCTCTCGTCGTAGTGGATTCTTGGTTTCTATGTTATGATTGCACAGGTACCCTGGGAGATACATTGGAGGTTGTCACTTTGCATGGTTGCGCCCTATTTCCTGTTCAGCTAAGTCTTTCTTTATTTACTTTATCACTCACACACCGAGGACGGTGTTCCGTTTTAAGTGGGGGGTGGTAGACTTAGCTTCACTTGGCTGTTTATGTTAAATTTAATGCATCGAATAAGTTGCATGCTTGGTGTTTGTCCATTCGAGTAACAATTGAGCTATTTTTAAAATTTTTCATGACTTTGACGTTGTGAATCCTATGTGAGCCACTATACTGTTTGGTTAATTATTAGTCAAGAATTGAATGTATACGAGTCAAACCTTTATCTTGTTGTGGAAATAGAATTCCTATGCACGTAATAGCTTTGCTTTCATGAGTTGTGGTTGGTTAGTGAATGATTATAGATGGCATAGACATTAATCTGTTACCTAGAACTTATACCATTAACTTCGAGGCGAAATAGAAAGTTCAATCTTGGTAGATTAAGGGATGACGGTCCTGGCATTTCTTTGACCCGACCAGAGCCAAATAGCCAACCATGTACATAATTTCCACAGAAACCCCTCTAAGCCTTTGTAGGGTGGTTAGACCCCCACCCGAACTTAGCCATTCGTTGATTAGCTTATAATTACCGACCTTAGCCTTTATTTGTGGTCTACATTTCTTTGGCACCCTACGAGTGAGTTTTAATCTTATTTTGGGCACATCTGCTAGCGCAAGTGTGGGGTGGCGAAGATGTGTATCAAATTATGGTGTTGGTGGATCTTTTGTACTATGAATGAGAAGGGTAGCAAAAAGTGTTGGTGTTGGTTTATAAAAAAAAAGGTAAAAAAAAGAAAAAAAAAAAAAAATGAATAAAATTGAGTCAAAGTTTGCCGAAAAAAAAGGGCTATGTGTTAATTCTTCCAAAGTGGCGTTGGTGGACATGTTTTCATCGAATTATGTTTGGAATTGAGAGTAAAGAAGGAGAAAGATTGCTCGAATCAAGCTAAGAAGGTGAGGTATGAGCTACATTCAAGATGTTTTGATTAGACTCACTCGTTTTTCTCTTTTGATATTCCTTTTATCCTTTCGTTTAGCCCCGTCCCTAGCCTAACGTTACAACCGTGCAAGTCCTGCCTGACCTTAGTTAGCCTTGATTTGACCTCGATTAGTGGAGATGATTATGAAGTATAAGCCTATGGTGTAACGCCATTAGTCATGCACTTATAATTTGAGCCGGTTGACCATGATAAATGATTGAGAAGCTATGCACACACACACATTCTGTTTCCATGATAAGATACGTTTTGGCACGTGTTTATTCGCTTGTTGACTAGTTTTTTACTCATTGGATATTTTGGTTTCCCATATGATCGCAACGTTGATCTCATGATTTATTGTTTGAATCGCTTGATTTGCTCGGGGGCGAGCAAACGCTAAGTGGGGGGGTAGTTGATGAGAGTCAACTTTGCTATAATTTCGTGTGCATTTTACCCCCTATTTGTAGCCTATTCGATGTAATTTTGGGGTAGTTAAGTGTATTTATAGGCACGTTTCACCATGAGTTGAATCTCGAGACGATAAGACGTTTACGTCGAAAATCTCGATATTTTTGGGTGATTTGTGTGTGTTTTATTGGAATTTGTCACGCTTGGATATGTGGTTTATTTTTATTACAGGTATGGCGTGATAGAAGGCGTGACGAGGATCGCAACGGTACGAAAAATCATCCAAAACGGGGTTCATATGAGGAAATGACGCAAGATTCAATTCGGGTGTTCGAAAAAAATAAATAATTTGTCTGATCGCGTGTTGAAAACGTTGAAATGTATCATACCCAGGGATTTGACGGAGGCTGTTTTTGTTTGGCATTATTTGATTATATTATCAATACAAAATAAAGCAAAAGGACGGAACACATATGAGGAGCATTTAATTAATGTATAGACAGCCAATGAGAGGGAGGCGGGGTCCATGCTTGAAAGTCAAATGGATGATAATATTTTTGCCCCAGCCCTATTTAATTACGGACGGAAATCGACGGGTAGTTGACTATTGGTATAAAAAGCGCCTAGGTCAAATTTCAGAGACGTTTTTACATCAGAATTTTATTCTTTATTTCTTCCCTGCCGCCGTTCTCCTTTTAGAGTAGAACATATTTTATTTTATTTCTTTTTCTGCAATTCCTGCAAGAAAAACAGCACTGTTATTTTTTCCTATTTGGTAATTGATACACAACGAAGTGACGATTCGAGTGGTGGATTGCGACGATTTCTTTTGGTAAATTTTATTTAATCTTTTTATCATGTTTATTATTAATTTCTTCATAAATTTCTGCACTTTTATTATTACCATGAGTAGCTAATTCTATGTGTAGTCGAATTATGTGAAAGCGAGCGAAAACCCTAAGGGGGATGAGATAGGGAGTTGTGTAGTGCGTAATTATTGTTTAAATGATTAATCCACGTTCTAAAACTTATTTTAATATCTTTGAATTAGTTTAATCACCTAGTTCACTGTCACACACATCAAACTTATAGATGTATTTTGCGGTGAGATGTGGGATAAGGGGTTTTAGGATCGTTGCGTAGATTCGGCCTAGTTGTTAGGTCCGTTTCCAATACAGAGGTTTGTCATCGTTGTTCGAGCGACTCTAGAGCTTAATCATGTTAGGTTAATCGATTTTCTAAAGGGAGAATTAATTAATTTCACATAGGGTGGTTAGATCGAGTTGTTCAGTCTAATCGCTAGAATTAGGAGTTGGCACCCGTGGATGTTGTTAAACTACAATGGATAGGTAGGTCGGTTAAGACACGCTCCCTGTTAAGTCCTTCCTTAGGGGTAAAAGTAGCTCGTGGGATCATAGTTCGACTATACCCTTTAATACTTAGAAGTAAACTCATTAGTATAATCTTTACTTTTGCACTAGTATAATACCTTCCCACCATTATTTTGGCCTGAACTAAGTTCTAAGTCGACTTTGGTACTTGAACATTACTCCTTGTGGATTCGACCTTGACAACACTATACTACCGTTGACCCGATACTCTGTCGGTCAAAGTTAGCGGTTAGTTATTTTGCTATCAGTCAGCAGAGCATGAAGCATCCACTAGATCTAGTGTTTGTATGGGGCAGCAACAGAGTTGATCAGTCTGCTGAAGCAGTGTCTGTTGGTACAGGGTATTAGCATAGTGAAGTCTGCTGGTTCACAACAGACTTAAGGAACACGTCTGAATGGTTTCCTAATTCGGTGGAGTTACTTCTGGGGTATTTCAGTCATTTATTGGGTTGACTGATTAGTCAGTTAGGGTTGGATTCCCAAGGCTATAAATACCATTTGTAATATATGTAATTGTAACTTTCTGTTGATAATACAATATCCTCATTTTGTCCGTGGAGTAGTCGGCACATCAGAATCTTGAACTTGAGAAATTGGATGTGAAGACAGACTTTCTACATGGAGATGTAGATAAGGAAATTTATATGACTCGGCCAGAGGGTTTCCAAGTTCCTGGCAAAGAAGGATATGTTTTCAAGTTGAAGAAGTCCTTGTATAGACTTAAGCAGGCCCCAAGGCAGTGGTATAAGAAGTTTGACAGCTATATGATTCAACAGGGTTATAGCAGGAGTCCATATGATTGCTGTGTGTATCACAACAAGCTGAAGGATGGTTCAATCATCTATCTGGTACTGTATGTGGATGATATGCTGATAGCAGTTGCAAACAAGTCTGACATTCATGATCTGAAGAATCTGCTCAAGGCTGATTTGAGATGAAGGATTTGGGGAATGCAAAGAAAATTCTGGGGATGGAGATCTATAAAGATAGGAAGCAGGGGAAGCTTTTCTTGTCTCAGTAGGGGTATATTGAAAAGTTATTATCCAAGTTTGGCATGTCAGCAGCCAAACCTATAGATACTTCAATGGCACCAAATTTACATCTGTCTGCTGTGTTTGCTCCACAGTCAGCTGAAGAGGAAGAATACATGTCAAGAGTTCCATATGCTAGCGCAGTGGGCAGTTTAATGTATGCCACGGTCTGTACTAGGCCTGATTTGGATCAGGCAGTCAGTGTTGTCAGCAGGTTTATGGCTCAACCTGGAAGGAACACTGGAAAGCAGTGAAGAGGATATTCAGGTGCCTTAGGGGTACATCAGATATTGGACTCATTTATGGAGGTGGTACTCACTGTTTTGTCACAGGATACTGTGATTCTGATTATGCTGCTGATATGGACAACATGAGATCTATGACTGGGTATGTGTTTACTTTGGGTGGTTCTGTGGTAAGTTGAAAGGCAACTTTACTGGGTATAGTGACATTATCTATTACTGAAGCAAAATACATGGCACTGATAGAAGCAACAAAGGAAGCAATCTGGTTAAAGGGACTACTCAATGATTTGAGTCTGCATCAAGATCAAGCCAGGGTGTATTGTGACAGTCTTAGTGAAATATGTTTGGCTAAGGATCAAGTTCATCATGAGAGAACCAAGCACATTGATGTTAGGTATTATTTTCTGAGAAATGAAAGGAGGGTTAAAGTGGAGAAGATCGGCACTGATGTGAATCCTACTGATATGTTCACTAAACCAGTTCCAAGGGGCAAGTTTCAGTTGTGTCTAGACTTGCTGAATATCCAAAGCTGTTAATCTGAATCTGGGAATACTCGGCTGATGTTGGGGGTCTGTTGAGATATTCAAATCTGAAGACAAAGAGGAATCTGGCACTTGGTTGTGCATCCGGTCGGTTGCATGAAGTTGAAGTCAAGGTGGAGATTTGTAATGGTGACTTAAACTATGCTACTGAGTCTGGTCTACTGAGTGTGGCATTCAGCAGAGTCTGTGGAAATTGTGGTGGTCAGCAGAGCATGAAGCATCCGCCGGATCTGGTATTTGTTTGGGGCGGCGGCGAGTTGATCGGTCTGGAAGTTGTGTCCGCCGGCAGGTACGGGGTATCGAGCGAGTGAAGTCTGTTTGGTTCACAACGGACTTTAGGAACACGTCTGAATGGTTTCCTAATTCGGTGGAGTTACTTCTGGGGTATTTCAGTCATTTACTGGGTTGACTGATTAGTCGGTTAGGGTTGGATTCCCAAGGCTATAAATACCGTTTGTAATATATGTAATTGTAACTTTCTGTTGATAATACAATATCCTCGTTTTGTCCGTGGAGTAGTCGGCAAATTGCCAGAAACCACGTTAAATCTGTGTTCTTCTTGTTTCTGTGTTTGTTTACTTGTTTATCTTTTATCCTTACTCACAATCACCATCACTTTTTGATCGATCCGTTATAACATTTAAAATACTGATTTACCATATTTTACGGATTCTACAAGTGCTCTAAGGCCACACCGTACTTCAGTCCTAATTCCTAAACGTTATATATATATATATATATATATATATATATATATATATATATATATATATATATATATATATATATATATATATATATATATATGTGTGTGTGTGTGTGTGTGCGCGCGCGCGCGTGTGTGGGGCATATGTAAATTAGTGAAATGAAGGCAAGTTATGGCATTTAATTAGCGTGGCAACAAAAGTAAAACGGAAAGAAAAACACCAAAGAGTTGAGAGTTTAGGAGTTACCAAGAGATTCTCCAACCAGCTGCCAATTGGTGTCATGAGCATGCAGCTTCATCTCATTTTCACTTTCCTTTGGCATGCCTTCAGTAGCATAAGCATTTGCAAAAACAAATGCAATTGCAATGACAATGAAGAAGACTTTGACTTCAATTAAGTAGGTACGTGGATTTCAGTCTACTTTTGTTTGTGAAAGATTTGTAGGGAGAAATTGCATTAATTTGGGCAGCAATTTATAAACAGGTTTTTTTTAGAGTACTTGTTTCTTTGTTTGTTTGTATGTACAGAGCAAAATAAATTGTGGCGGTGTTGAATTACCATCTCTGCTAAAAGTTTAAGCTGATGGGAAGGTAGATAATTAACATTTTATATATCTCAATACGACCCCTCAAATGTGGGTCTGTAAGAAGAGAAAAAGGCACAACACTTGATTTTTGATTTTTTTTAATAATGTGGGCCTATAAGAAGGGAGAGAACCCCAACACTTGATTGATTTTTTTTCCTTTTGAAAATTGTGCCTGGAGCGGAGTTTGAACCCATGATCTATGGCTCTGCTACCATGTTGAATTACCATGTTAGAGATAATGAAAAAATTGAGTTGTTCGGATAATTATGTTTGAATTTGAAATAAGATAAAGTTGTTAGGATAGATTATTTGATTTATATAGAGTTTTATTTAAATAGATCGATCTATCCTGAAATAGTCTATAAATATTGTATTCCGGTTCATCAGTATTATCAATCCATCAATATAATCTCTTTTATATTTCTCTATTATGATATCAAAACTTTTCGACTAACGTCTTTCAGATTCTGGTCAATTGTAAAAAAATTCGTATGGGTGGGGGTTCGTTACCGTAATCTACACAAACCCTCACCCCTCACCCATCTTCTTTCATATTATTTTTTCGTTGATTTTTTTTCTTTCTAATCATCTATTGTTCCCGTCTCTCTCAGCGTACTCCCATCTCCTTCGCACAACACAACACACAGCTCCTCCTCCTCTTCAATGGCTGCCACTCATATCACCCCTCTTTTCCATCAATTTATCACCCTCTCAGCTGTTGATTTGCTATGTATTATGCTCAAACAAAATTGCTCTATTGTCATTATTACTCCCTTACACCTCAGCATTACGTGGTTCACCCTTTTTTTCTTTTCATTCCGTTTTTTTTCTTAATTAAGGTATAACCTTCCATTCCAAAATTTATTACGGTTTTTTTAAGAGTATAACCCTCCATTCTTTTTCTTCGGTTTATTTAGTTATGGTACAACCCTTCAGTCATTTTATTACGTTTTGTCTCAACCATGTGTGAGTCGCACGGATGACCACACATCCAAATTTTTCTCTTTTATTCCTTTTTATTCCTTTTCTGTTTAGGGAATCAACTTTCCTCCAAGTATTCCTTATTTTCTATTACTTTTTTTTTATGACTCCTCACAATTTTCGGGTCATCCAGCCATGGGTATATCCCTCCGACTATTTTCTCCTCTCTATTACTTATTTTATGACTCCTCTTTATCCCTTGTTGCTGATTGATCTGGAGAAGCATGTTGCCAGCACCAACGCAGCATTCTTCATGTTCATTGCATTACCATGAGATTGCGGGGACGTGTTAGAGATAATGACAAGATTGAGTTGTTTAGATAATTATGTTTGAATTTGAAATAAGATAAAGTTGTTAGGATAGATTGTTTCGTGTATATAGAGTTCTATTTAAATAGATCTAGCTCTATCATGAAATAGTCTATAAATATTGTATTATTGTTCATCAGTATTATCAATCAATCAATACAATCTCTTTTATGTTTTTCTATTAGGCGGAGAAAAACAGATAGGAAACTTTCCTGCTTTCAAATTCCAATTTGGCCGGCGAAAGCAAGAAAAACAGATAGGAAACAGAGAGGAACGATGTGCTAATTTAACCGCTTCAAAGACTGACAGTATAGTACTGCAAGTGTTTTCGCTCAAAAAATAAGTGTATTAATGTATTTTTCTTTAAATTCTCAAAAAAAATGTTTTTTCTTTAATAGTCTGTAGTCTGTCTAAAATATAAATATATTTGGACATTTCACATAACTTTAAAAAATAGTTAAATGTTATTAAGTTTAATTATGACAATTATCATAAATGCAATAATCCGGAAGTGAAGTGTAAGAAATAAGTGAACATATAATATATTAAGAATAAAAGAATATAATGTAACAAATGCTGAATCGGTATACTAAATAGGTAAAAAGCAAAAACTTAAATATATAAACTTATGATGTGTTTGAATTGCTGGAATGAATAAGAATTGAATGAAGCTGATAGAATTAAATGCTATGGAATGAGCGTGATTCCATTGATACATTTGGCAAGCAATTGAATGAAATGTATGAGAATCGATAGAATGTGGCAATTGACACGGTGGACGTGTTGAAATAGTGTCCTAAACCCAATCGGGTTAGACCGGATCCGACCGGGTCGGATCATTTCTACTATTTCTTTATGTGTATACATATATTAAATGACTTTTCTGTTATTATATATTACGTTCATTTATATGAACCAATTTGTGATTGTATATATGATAACGTCCTTAGTGTCAAACTGTGAAAGAGAAACCATGATAGTGATTATGGTTGATGAGATCTTGACTCACTTTAAAGGTTTGATACTTAAATTTCTCTAGTCGAATATGCTATCAAACGGGACATTGATAGTACGATTAGACTAGCACGTATTATATGTCTTCTATCTTATTGAAGGTAGGGATAGATCTCGTCTATCGAAGTGTAGAGACACTTGGACTATACGTGGACGTGTATTAGAGAATGCGTATGTTACACTGACCCACTTACTTTATTGAGTGTCGCACTATTTGGCGGTTGTGTAATTATCCTAAGACCGGAGTCTTCATGGCATCAAGGTGTGGATTGTCATACTTTGACACTATTGAGGTTTCCCCTAGCCATGGGGCGATCATGCGGTAGTGATTGGGTGTGATACTAAAGCATGCATATGATTCATGTTGCTCGTCCGGAAATCACGTACCTTGTGATTAGGGGTGAATATCCGAAAGGGTCTTCTTATAAGGAATGTCTTACTATTGTAAATCTTTACAAAGTGGAAGTAATTGAGTTACTTCGAGAGAGCATGATATCCAGATTATGAGATACGGTCGTTGATGGTTGACACTCGACGAACGACCGTATGGATATTATTACAGCGATAGGATTCTATTTACACGATAACTGTTTCACATGAAAGGTAGTAGTCATTGCATTTGACTCTTCCGATGATTGGGGGTCACGGTTGTTGCTAGACGCTATTCCGTGATCGTTATGTATGAAGGGCATTTTCGTAATTGCACTTTGTGTCTACGGCCAACATATTCGGAAGCCTATCGGGTCACACATATAAGAACATCTAGCCGGATTAAAATGCGGTTATAGTGATAACCAAATAAGGAAAGTTTTATCTCGACTATAAAGTGTTATAGTGGTAAATTAATATGGTGGTATTTATTTATTATGGATAAATTAAATACAAGATATTAATTATGTTGATTAATTAAGTACACTGTTGGTCCCTTGGAAAGGCTAACACAAGTTTAGAGGGGGGGGGGGGGGGTGAATAAACTTGTCACCAAAAACTAATCCGGAGAAGTGGAAAAGTCCCGGAACTGAGTTTCTCTGAAACTTAAACTGATCTTCAGTTTTGTTCCTGTCCCTTCAACTTGTGCGGAGTTCAGTTAGCTCAACTGAATATAAGTTATTACTGACTTATATTTAGTCTCGTTAACTGGCAGCGGATATAAAATTAGCCTTTAACAACTAGTAACTATAATTTCGATATGAAAACCATTATAAGGAAATAAATTAATGCATAAAGTAAATAGACAAGAATTATAGAGGTTCCAGGTGGTGTAATCCCGTACGTCCTCTCTTCCTTGTGATGCGGAGGAAAATTCCACTAGAACTTATTTGAGATGGCCCAGCTTACAAAAAGTCCTAAACGATAGTCCTTGGCTAATCCCTAGCTTCACTATCTAAACACTTGTAGAACGGTAGGATTCTTTGCTCTTCAATTGTTTGAACCACCGGTCCTTGGAGGGTAGAATTGCCTCTTCACCACTCATCACAAACACGCCTTCCCGATCGCACTCAACTGTCCTTCACACCTTCTTGGTGTTTCACAGTCTAAACCTTTGATAAAATCAAAGTTGAGACCTTGAATCAATGACTATGATTCAACTGTGATTTGAGCTTTTCTTCTGGATAATTAATTTAAGCACGGCTCTGTATTTCTTCAAATGTTAGATCTTGAATCTACCTGAATATGCTTGAACACTTTGAAGAAATTTTCTTGATCTTGCAATTAAGTATTTAGCAGGTATTCTTTTTGAATTTGGCTTTCCCCCTCAATTTGATCTTTCTTGACTAGATGGATTTCTTGCTAGTTATCATATATCCTGCTCCCTTCTTTCTTTGATGTTGTAGAGGTAATCTATTTATAGGGGTTCATTCAACATTCATCCTGCTTTGTAACGGCTATATTTTCTGACTGTTTCTGCTGTGTCAGTGACTCATCCAATGAAATTTCTTTCTTTACAACGTTCGATTGTACTTTCAGCTTGTTGGATGACTAACTTGTAAAACTGAGTTTCCTTATCAGTTTTACGCTGAGTTTATTACTTGTCGGTTCCTTATCGACTTGGAGCATTAACCGAGATTTTATTCTTCTTCAAATATCGGTACTCCGCTTTTCATCGATTATAATTGACTTAATCGAGTACACCATGATACATTTATCATCTAAGAATTCATTGTCCTTATGATTCTTAGGTCTTCATACAAGATCCATAAAGTCGGTTCGGTCATCACAATCTTGCACGAAGTCTAACTTTACGATCTCGACTTGTAATCTTCATGACCGAGTTTGTGCCCTCGCTTCTTCATTCTTCAATAACCGAGTCCGTGTCCCTCGCTTCTTCCATCTTCTAGATAAGCCAACCGAGTCTCGTAACTCTCGGCGAACTTATCTTCTTCAATCTTCTCGTTGGTGTGCTCTATTGTCAGTTTCTCGTAGAGTCTCAGCTAGTCAAAGTATCAGTTTCTTCATTTCTCAGTTTCGGTCAAGAACTATTACAGTGCTTGTCTGATTTAACTTATACAAATATCAGCCTTTAATAAATCCTATACATTGGTATCTAGACTTCTTTTTGCTTTGCACTATAACGACTAGTTATGACACTTCATCAATGGGGTTAAGAACAATTAATAAACTAAGTGATGAATCATCATCAAAACATAAATTTTATTTCCAACAATTTCCCCCTTTTTGATGATGTCAATACCCTCCTTAAAAGCAATGCAAAAAGATAAAAGACAAAACATAGTAAGTAACACCATGAACTGAGAAACTGAAACATTATTTGATAGCTGAGTTACAAGGTTAGAATACAACATAAGTAAAACAACTGAATTTAATGTCCTGGTTGATTATCATAGTTCTCTGCAACAATTCTCATTTCTTCATTCGTGGCCGAATGTTCAATTCCATGAATGCTTGCCCAAATGTTCCAAGACTGAGATAAATTGTTTTTCTTGAAAAATTTACTTTTGAATAGAGTTGCAAATGTGAAGACTGATGTCCTTAGTCTTTCATTGGTGGCCGTTCTCAGTAGAGTTTGAATAAATTCACGTTCAGCCTTTTCAACTTTCTCTGAAACTTTATCTACAGTACCATCCGCTTCCCATTTCTTCAGTTTATTCCAATAGTACACAAGTATCTTTTGCATGTGTATAAATGTTTCAAAAGATTCTTCTTTTGATACTCCTTCTTTCTCTCGGTAAGTCCTTGAACAAATTGTAGAGACGAGAATCCGGACCAACTCTTTTGTCGCTTGGTTCGAGTATTTAACAATTAGTTTCATCTCATCATCGAAAAATCTCCTCTTGCTTTCTTCAGCTCACTCAACTTATCATCAACATTTGTGAGAGCTTGTGGCATTTCAAATTTGCATGGACTTTTAAGATGTCCAAACTTTCCCCCTTATTGACATCATCTTTATTAATCGGCTTTTGATGTAAGCATTCAATGTTTGTTGAGTTGATGCCAATATGGTTTGAGCCACAACTGAGTCCTTTAAGCCCCGTTCCATTAAAAACATTCTGTCCACTAGATTACTGAGAATGCCTTCCCATCTGTCTTGAGTTTCATTTTTCTTCGTGACATGTTCAGTGGTTGTTTTCTGAATCTCAAGCAGAGTAGTTTGACAATTGTCATTCACAGTATCCATTTTCTTTTCAAGTTTGGATCGTTCATCTTGACTGGCTTCTAAAGATTTTAAAACTTTTCCGAATAAGCTCATGTCATCCTTTTGAATTCTGAGTATCTCATTGTGATAATATCTAATGAGATCAACTTAAGTAGGAACATCTTGTGAACTTCTTTCTTGTTGTTCCTTTGACTTGCTTGTTTCAAAGATCTCGGTAAATTAGTTTGCTTTAGAGGTGAGAGAACGATTTCCTTCAATTTCTCTCTACATTCAGCTGATTGTCTTTCTTCTTCCGACTGTTTCTCAGCTTCCTCCAGCCTTGATGAATCAATAACTTTTGCTGGTGACAAATGTACTTCCAGTTCATCATCCGATTCTTCTCCGGTATGTCCGCCAATGTTCTTGCTATTTCAAGTGTGGATTTATCGGTGGGAGATCGGTAACCTTCTTCTCGCTTCCTTGTCCGACCGAGTTTCAGATAAGTTTTCAGAACTTGAGCTTCCACTTCTTCCACCAGAACTACTTGAGTCTTCATTAGTATTTCGTTCTGTTGCAGTTTCCTTTTCTTGTATAGAGGCAAGAATCCATTTTTGTAGGTCAGGATCTTCCTCAAAATCATCATCATCATTTTTCTTAGAGCTTCCACTGGCTATGGCTTCCTTCCAATAGCTGTTTCTGATTAACGCATACCCTTGATTTAGGAATTCTTCGGTATTGATTATCTCCATTAAGCTTGTGATGTTGTATAGATCGAATACCCATTTCTCAATGATCTCCATTTCTGCACGCTGATTTCTCGATCATTTATGGAACCGAACTTCCGGGTTCGTATCTTTGCAATCGTTCATAATCGCTTTCAATAGTTCTCGTATGAGCGAGATGGAGGTTTGAATGGTGTGAGGGTGTCTTCGGAATCCCTTGTGATCTCATGATCTTCTCCTTGAGTAGGAATTTCAATTTGCATGGGATCATCGGTTGCATAAGATTTGTTCTGCTGGTTTCTCCCTCAGCAGTAGCTGGGACAACTGATGTCCCTTTTTCAATCTCAGAAGCTGAGATTATCGGCTCAGTTTGTTAAACCTTTTCACTTGCTTCTTCTTCAACGGCTTGTTTTTCACTTTGCTCAGGTTCCAATTCAACAATTGGAACTTCTTCCATTGTGTGTCCAGTGGGTTCAGCTTCATGAACTTGTTCATCCAATAGAATAAACTTGGTTGATTATGTTGTTGCTTCAGCTTCCTTTTCTTCAGTTTGAGGAGCTGTAAATTCTTTGGCAGTTTCTTCTTGTTCCAAGCTGGGTACAGATTTTTGAGGAGTGGCTCTAGACTTTGAAAGCAACATGAGCATGTTCAATGTTGTTTCATCAATCAGTCTTTCATCACTATCTGACTCTTCATTATCGGGGTCGCCCGTGGCCGGCCCCCGAGTTACGCCTTCTTCTCGCAAGTCAGTTTCAACAGTCTGTCCTCTGTTGATAGCTTCAGTTTCTTTCATTATTTCCATTCCTTGTATATCTTCTTCTTGAGTTGGTAAAACCTCAGTTACCGAAGTTGAAATGGATTTGGTGAGATTAATTTCAGTTTGCACTTCTGGTGCTGATCTGCCAGCAACTTCAATTCTAGCTTCTTGAGTTGATGACATTTCCATTGGTTTCTCAGTTACGCCTTTTCCAGTTTCTTCCAACTGTTTTCTTCTTTTCTTCAAGTCTTCAATTTGTGCTAACACTTCATCTCCAGTTGCAGGTTCTTTTGATTTCCTGCTTCTCTTCTTTTTGAGTTCAGTCTCAGTTTTCTCAACTTTCCTTTTCCTTGACTTTTCTTCCTTAATATCAATCTTTCCATCAGCAACAGGTGTTTCTTTCCTCTTAGCAACTCCAAAGTGATCGAGTATCCTTTGGACTACTAATGCTAGAGTTTTCTTGTGATAAAATCTTCCTATCTTCACGCCGGTCTTCTTTTTGGGTACATCAATTGATTGTGCTATCAATTGATCAAATAGATACCTTGCCCAATTGAAATCCTTTTCAAACCAGATTATGTAAAGCAAATCAAGTTTTGCTCCAGATAAATTGCTGAAGTTTCCAGCATTCCCAATTATGCAATTTGCCAGCAACTTCGAAAGAAAATTAAACTCTGGCTTGAGTAGGCTTGTGCTCCCTGTCTGTAAGACAGTAGATTCACCATTAATTGCTATATCTTTCCATAACTTCTCTTTCTGTTCTTTAGGGCACTTGTAGCAGGTGTTCTATTAGGTGTCCTATATCTAAAATAGAAATAGAAAACAAAAAACTGGTCAAAATATGACCTACAGCAGATGGGCTATACCTAAAAATATTTAGGTATGGTGAATAGTGTTGTTCTATATATAGAACAACACTATTCACCATACCTAAATATTTTTAGGTATAGCCCATCTGCTGTAGATCATATTTGTACCAGTTTTTTTGTTTTCTATTTCTATTTTAGATATAGAACACCTAAGGGCACTTGTAGTAGATGTTCTTTTAGGTGTTTTATATCTAAAATAAATATTTTAATGTTATAGATAAATGGATAGAAATGCTGGTGTGGAGTGTTTTGAATTGAGATGTTGTATAATAGAAATATGTATTATTTTATATTATTTTGGTGGTGTAAATTAGAAATGCTGGTACAAGTGCCCTTAGTCAACTTAATGGCTGCTGATCCTCCGGATTTGTCAAACCCAAAGATTTCTGCAATTAACTCTTCAGTGACTTTGATTTCCTTATTACTGACAGTGGTGATGAAGGTTTGTGTGTCTTCTCCTTCCACAACTGTTCTTCCAAATTGATAGAAGTCTCCGATGCTTTCTAAACAAACACTTTTTAGATCGATGTTGAAGACTGCTTCCAATCCTTTAATTTTTCGAATTTTTGTCGTAATAGAATTAACTAGAGTTTGATCAACATATTTCGCAATATATTGATCAAGAGAAACGATCATTCCGGGTTCAACACGAGTGAAGGTCATTTTTCTGGATTTGATTGAAGATTTGAAAATTTGAAATTCAGAGAGTAGATTCAGAATTCAAGCGTAAAGAATTTATATAAAAGAAAATTACGGATATTTATAATTTGGAGTGGGGGTAGTTAAGAATTGAGTGGGACTTAAAACGTCTTGTCATAAATGTGTTGAGATCGCGAAAAAGTGGATGGGTGGAAATTATGAACGGTTTAGATTGAGAAGGACCACGTCTTTTCTTGATAACCGTAGCTAGATAAAAGTGAATAAAGAAGGTACGATGTGTTGACAGCTGTATATTCTCAGTTTTGTCCTCATGCTGAATTCAAAAACTTGGTTGTGAAGACAACTCAGTTTTGTGAATTACATTTTTCAGTTCTCAGCTGGTTGTGTTTTTCCTGCAAAACAAAGAAAGAAATTTTTGGTACCCATATCTTTTTGGGTCCTAACTGATTAGCTCGTGATGATACAACTTTGTACCTTTCTTGATATTTTGACTGTGTGAAGTCAGTTTTCACAAACTTTAACAGTTTTAAATTTGTTTTGATTGTGAAACTGATGTGATGGTCTATTCCAATCTTCATCTGTGGGAAATAATCTTCCTTTCCCTCTGATCCTTGAATGATCTTTATCCTTAGATGGATATGACTTGAAGATTTTTCTTACTGATATTGGATCAGTTTTACAGTTTTTAGCCTTCTGAGTTTTTCTGTAAAATCTGCTGGCTTGGTGAATTTTACTAACAGATTTTTCGGTTTAGCAACTTGTGCATTTGGTCGTGTCTTTGAGTGTCCGTCGATTCTAATAACTTTTTCAGTTTTCTGAGTTTTTGACGGTTGAGTAGTCACAAATTTTATTGCAACTGATCTTGGTCTTAACTTAGAATTATACTGATTATCAAACCCTAAACCAGATCTATCTCCAAATGGTTTTCCTGGTTTGAATTGAACTTTGGAGATTGGATCAACTGATGATTCACTGATGTTTACAACGTTTGTTTATTTATCAGTTGGTCCAATCACTTTGGTTCCATTATTAGTCTTGATTAGGTTAATTTCAGCGTTCAATCTTGAAATTTCAGTTTTCAATAACTTTTTCTCCTTTTTGACATTCTCATAATTCTTTTGGATTGTCTCTAATTGCTTTATGAGTATGTCCAAGGTTTCATTGAAATCTTCATTTCTTTGATTGTTCAGGATAGTGTGAGATTTAGATGTAGATGCACTTACCTCCTGATGTTTGATAGATAAACCTGGTGTTGAGGAATCATCACTGATCAGAACTTGTTTCCATTTATCAATAGCATTCGCCTTTGTAGCTCCTAGCAATATGATTTCTTCATCGCTTTCTCCTCCATGGCTTGTAGGTAGGGTTTTATCAATATCTATGACTTTTATACTGGATGGATCTCTGGTTAGCTTTTCTTCTACAGAGTCAGCCACCCGTATTAATTCTCTTTCTGCTTCTTCGAAAGATCACTTAAGGATGGAAATCCTCTGGATTCATCATCAATATTCGCATTAAACTCAATGTCTTCATCATAACCGAAATGAGGTTCGGATTTGTGTGAGAGCTTGTAGTCTTGAATCTTTCAAATACTTGATCTTGGAAATCATAGACAACATTCTGCAAGTAGTCAGTCAGGGGGTTATTTAGCCAATTTCTAGATCTAGATGTATCCATTGTAATGAAGTACAGTAAGGGTTTTCAACAGTTGGTTGTTTTGAAATAACTGATGCACAGTTATTCCTTTGATCAGTAAAAATTCGGATCTCCTCCAAAAGGAAGAACTCGCTCCGAAACCAATTGTTGGTCCCTTGGAAAGGCAAACACAAGTTTAGAGGGGGGGGTGAATAAACTTGTCACCAAAAACTAATCAAGAGCTGGAAAAGTCCCAGGAACTGAGTTTCTCTGAAACTTAAACTGATCTTCAGTTTTGTTCCTGTCCCTTCAACTTGTGCGGAGTTCAGTTAGCTCAACCGAATATAAGTTATTACCGACTTATATTTAGTCTCGTTAACCGGCAGCGGATATAAAATTAGCCTTTAACAACTAGTAACTATAATTTCGATATGAAAACCATTAGAAGGAAATAAATGAATGCATAAAGTAAATAGACAAGAATTATAGAGGTTCCGGTGGTGTAATCTGTACGTCCTCTTTTCCCCGTGATGCGGAGGAAAATTCCACTAGAACTTCTTTGAGATGGCCCGAGTACAAAAAGTCCCAAACCGATAGTCCTTGGCTAATCCCTAGCTTCACTATCTAAACACTTGTAGAACAGGTAGGATTGCTGCTCTTCAATTGTTTGAACCACTGGTCCTTGGAGGGTAGAATTGCCTCTTCACTAGCTCATCACAAACACAGTTTTCCTGACTGCACTCAACCGTCCTTCACACCTTCTTGGTGTTTCACAAGTCTAAACCTTTGATAAAATCAAAGTTGAGACCTTGAATCAATGACTATGATTCAACTCGTGATTTGAGCTTTTCTTCTCGGATAATTAATTTAAGCACGGCTCGTATTTCTTCAAATGTTAGATCTTGAATCGCTCGAATATGCTTGAACAATTTGAAGAAATTTTCTTGATCTTGCAATTAAGTATTTAGCAGGTATTCTTTTTGAATTTGGCTTTCCCCCTCAATTTGATCTTTCTTGACTAGATGGATTTCTTGCTAGTTATCATATATCCTGATCCCTTCTTTCTTTGATGTTGTAGAGGTAATCTATTTATAGGGTTCATTCAACATTCATCTTGCTTTGTAACGGCTATATTTTCTGACTGTTTCTGCTGTGTCAGTGACTCATCCAATGAAATTTCTTTCTTTACAACGTTCGATTGTACTTTCAGCTTGTTGGATGACTAACTTGTAAAACTGAGTTTCCTTATCAGTTTTACGGTGAGTTTATTACTTGTCAGTTTCCTTACTGACTTGGAGCATTAACTGAGATTTTATTCTTCTTCAAATATCAGTACTCCAGTTTTCATCTGATTATAATTGACTTAATAAGAGTACACCATGATACATTTATCATCTAAGAATTCATTGTCCTTATGATTCTTAGGTCTTCATACAAGATCCATAAAGTCAGTTCAGGTCATCACAAACTTGCCTGAAGTCTAACTTTACAGTCTCGACTTGTAATCTTCATGACTGAGTTTGTGCCCTCAGTTCTTCATTCTTCAATAACTGAGTCTGTGTCCCTCAGTTCTTCCATCTTCTAGATAAGCCAACCGAGTCTGTAACTCTCAGCAAACTTATCTTCTTCAATCTTCTGT
This sequence comes from Gentiana straminea, assembly GCA_036785695.1. NCBI lineage: Eukaryota > Viridiplantae > Streptophyta > Magnoliopsida > Gentianales > Gentianaceae > Gentiana > Gentiana straminea. The sequence goes on along the minus strand of JAVUPR010000090.1, from coordinate 4,049,672 downwards.
TGGTGTGCTCTATTGTCGGTTTCTCGTAGAGTCTCAGCTAGTCAAAGTATCAGTTTCTTCATTTCTCAGTTTCGGTCAAGAACTATTACAGTGCTTGTCTGATTTAACTTATACAAATATCAGAGTTTAATAAACCCTATACATTGGTATCTAGACTTCTTTTTGCTTTGCACTATAACAGCTAGTTATGACACTTCATCAATGGGGTTAAGAATAATTAATAAACTAAGTGATGAATCATCATCAAAACATAAATTTTATTTCCAACATACACATAGTTGATGTATAAGTCGAAATTTATATGTGTATATATGATACACATGTATTTTGCAAATTAATTAATCATAAAATTATATTAATTAAGAATATTCCGGATGTCAATTAAAGGCTAAAGTTGGCGCCAATAATGGTGTATTATGATACACTTGGATTGTGCAATTTAATTAATAAGATTACCATGTATTAGTATTAGTTATTAATTGATTTTGGAAAAATAGCTTTATGGTAATAAGATAAAGATAGTCAATATTAGCTATTGACAAAATGTTGGATTTATTTAATATAAGATATTAAATTAAATGAGATAAATCAATCAAAGATATTTCCTATTTTATTAAGAAAATATTTTCTTTCTCCTCAATATACTAGGAAGCTTCTCCCAATTAGATTGGGATCTAAAAGTGGTGCCCCAACACCTATATAAGAATGGGGTTGGCTAGCTCTTTTGATCATCACAATTCCAAGACACTAATAGTTCTTGTGAAAAACAAGAGAGCTTCTTAGAGAGATTTTTGAGAGAGAGAAAAGGTCGGTCTTGCAACCTAGTTTTTCTCGTAGCAATCCATGATGGGATTCCGGCGGGTTGTTCGTGTGGATCACCGGTAGAGGCCGAACGCTTGGGCGGCTCCATGCACCCCTACTCTCCTTAGACGGTCAAAGCGTCGATCTTTTAGATCAAGCAAAGTAACCACCGTCTACTAGCTTATTATGTTTGTTGTCTAAACGAATTCGATCCTGGTTAAAAGAAATAAATTTTGGAATTCCGCTGCGTTCCCACGTAGATTTCCTAACAGTGGTAGCAGAGCGAGCTTCGAGCTTAAGCAATAAGCATTAGTTAATTTGCGTAGTAATTAATTAATAGATGCAAGATCTAGATTCGCAAAACACGGAAAACAAAAAAAAATTGGAGCCGGGTAGGGAGCTCGGCCGATCGGCAGCGGCTCCCCACCTTGTGACCGCAAGTGGCGGCGGCGCCCTAGCTAGGGTGCTACCGGCGAATGGTGGTTCATGGTGGATCCCGATTTCGTTTTTCGTTTTGTGATATTTATTGTGCATTGATATCTCTTTTATTTAGTTGTGTCATGTGGGTAACTAATTGTTCAAATAGTTTGGGCCATTGGGATGCCACATGACATTAAATAATATTGGCCCTTTCCAGACTTTGTTTGCAATAGGCCTAGGTCCTTTCAAAATATTTGATTTTGGAATAGGCCTAGGCCTAGGCCCTTTTCAAAATTTTGATTTTGCAAAGGGCCAACAGAGATGCCTTTTGGTTTTGGAAACCAAAGGCATCACTTTTGATTATGAATCAAAAGGAAAGAACTAAAAGAGACCTAATTTTAATTTTCATTTAATTTTGAATAGTTTTTATTAATTAAAATTAAAATTAAAATCGTTTAAAATTAACCGTTAATTTTATTTCGATTAAAATCATTTAATTAATTAAATGTTAATTAGTTAATTGATTGGATAAAATTATTTAATTGATTAAACGTTAATCGATTAATTAACTCGCAAGTTGGTAATTGTAGTATCTATCTTTTTCATAATATTTTATTGTATAGATTAGATATAGTAGATATAATGTGATTATATGGACCCCGATTTGATCATGGACTCGACCGATAGGATATATGTTAAACATTTATTCTTCTGTTGGTTTTAAAATTGACTTAGGCCGTTATGAAGAACGTGACCTAGTTTATTTCTGCATTATCCCATTTCCGTTAGCCCACCCCCCCCATGTGTGTGCGGCGGGTGTATTTATTTTATTAGATAAAATTTAAGTAACAAGAATGGGGCGGAAGATGGTGACCAAAGGAAGACGAAAATAAAGATCCCACTGGAGAATGGAGTATTAAAGATCCTATTGGAGGTTGCAACTACCTTAGATTGTGACCCGCGGTTTCGTCAGTTTGTATTCGAAACCGCACTTAGGAAATGTCCATGATCATACCGGTTACTTTACGCATGTAGTTATTTTGTGCTTGTATTTATTTTATATGATACGATAGATGCATGACCAGGCATGATCGAGATAAACGTGTAGGATGTATGTCTATAGAGATAGATATAATTGATGAGACCGTAATTAAAATTAATTAGGTATTAAAATTAATTAAGTTTATTAATTTTGTATAAATACTCCCAAGACAAAAACTCGAGTCATATTTTGTCTCCCAATATTATAATGACGGTGAAGATCCCTTGTCATCCAACTGATCGGCCCACATCGGGAGTTGACCTACCTCGTGTATATCGTTATTATCGAGATATGATCGTTATGAGATCTCATGAATATTTGGGTTACGACTCGACTAAGAATCTTGCGGTGATTGGCCCATGTCAGGACCGTCTGATTTTAGAGACAAGGGGTTGGCTATCACATAGTGATGTGAAGCGTCAAAGAGTTGACTGTCAACCACCAAGAGTCGCTTAGAGATATGATTGGTAAAGTGTTACATACTTGTCGAAATATCCCGGTTGATCGGCCCACGTCGGGAATCTGGGTAACTAGATGAGAACTTGGCCACTAAAGAATTTTAGAAGATTCTTGAAAGTCAATTGGGAGTAGTTGACTAGTGGGAGCAAAATCATAAACCAAACGACCATTTTTTATTTTGCGTGTATAAACAACAACACTCTTTTATCTTTATTTTATGTTGTAGTTTATAGCAAACTTCTATATTTATGTTTTTATTCTCGATTAGTAAAATCAAACTATGACTGTTACCCTTTAAGAAGCGTTTGATGGGAGTCAACTTTACGTGACTCCGGTGCATTAATTACCCCCGCTTATCACACTTTCAGCACAATTTTGGGTAAATTAGACCATTTTCGGGGTGATATCGTGAGCTTATGGCACGGGGAACGAATCCGTCACTTTGATGAATTCATACCCCTTTTTGTTATTATTTACCCCATTCCCGAGCACTTTTACCCTCCGGAATTGTTTGGATGTTTGTGGTTGTTTATGATATTGAAGGGTATTGGTGTCTCGAGGACCCGGAAGATGACAATTTGTGGTGAAAAAGCATAACCGAGGCAAGACGAGAGTCAAAAAGGGAGAAAAGTGAAGACTGGGGGAAACAGGGGTTCAAACGCGCGTTTGAACCCTCCAAACGCACGTTCCACACACCAAACGCGCGTTTGAATCCCTAAACGCGCGTTCCGTAAGTTCGATTTGGTTCGAGTTGAAGCCCTCTAAACGCACGTTTGGAAACCAGGCCAACCGCACGTTCCAAGATCCTAAACGCGCGTTTGAACCTTCCTAAACGCGCGTTCCGGATGAAGAACAAATCAAGCCCCGCCCGTAAATTATGTGTAACGCACGTTTCGGCCAAGCGAAACGCGCGTTTGAAGATGCCAAACGCCCGTTCCAACCCTCTAAACGCGCGTTTGGACCATTTTTGCAAAACGATTTTCCCTTCACCTATAAATACCCCCTTAGACATTTTTCTTAGATATCAAGCTTTTCTTAGCAAAACTCTACCCATCTTTTGCTCGAATTTTGTAATAGCTTAGAATACTCTCTTTTAGTGTAAATCAACAATATCTTAGCATAATCTTTCCATTTCTTAGCTTAGATTTTCATTCCAAACACTAAGAGACCACCTTTTAATTACTTCTCTATTTTGTACTTTTTGGATCTAATCTCGAATTTCTGCAATTTTATGGTATATCTCTCTTCTCTTTTACTTGTTATGGCTCTTATTTACTGTTTTATGCATGTTTTGATTAATATAATGTGTAGCTAAACATCTTCATAGCCAAATCATGTGAAATTTAGTGAAATCACCCTTCGGGTGATGAAATTGGGAGTGGGTAGTGCTTTTTATTGTTGTTCCTTGCGTATTTCACGTCTTAGAACTCGTTATAACGGATTTGGGCTAGATTGATCACCTAGGTCAAAAATCACACACATCACTCTTGAGAGTTGTTCGAGAGAGGGGTGTGGGAAAAGGGTTCTAGGATCGCATTGTAGTGCGAGGCTACTCGTTTTCAACGTTTACACGGCTCTTGTGCATGATTGTCTTGTGAAGGAATCTCTCTTAGGATAGGTTAGTTGACTTGACATAAGGTGTTGGGGAAGAGTTGTTCAGACCTTAGCACCGGGATTAGGAGCACGTACCCGTGAAATTGAATGCAAGAGTTCGTCGTTATTGCACACTCCCGGTTTTGTCTCTCCTTTGGGTGATATTAGCTATTTTGATCATGGTTCGGCTATGTCTCTTTAATTATCTTTAAAACCGAGTAGTTTAATCTTCTTTCTCTCTTTTTATCTTTAGACTCGTTAGTTAGATTCACTTAGTGCCGTTGTAGTAAACAAAACCTTAAGAACTTTGATCACTTAGACTAAGCATTACGTTCACTTTGGTACTTGCAAGCACGATTCCTTTGGGTTCGACCTCGGACTCCTGTAGCTTTACTCGCAATCGACCCGGTCCACTGCCGGTTAGAGAGCTTGTTTAATCACCGTTGTCTTGAGTATTTTATGAATTTGTTTGGTGAAAAAAAACGCTCATAAAAAATGGCGCCGTTGCCGGGGAATTGTGTGCTATTTGTGATATCTTGCAAGTGAACCGAAGGCTTGGGCCTAGGTTTTATTTTATTGTTTTCTTGTTGTTTTCTGAGATCTTGCAGCTTGAGCTTAAATGGATGGATTTTTCAATCGATACTACTCACCTGGACAACAATACCCCTACAAAACCTCAGGCACCTGAACAATGTTATCAACAACAGTTCATGCCTCAGCCTCAGTATCAACAGCAAAGTAACCAAGGTTTATGGGCTTATCAGTGCCCTAGTGCGTGCCAAAGTCAAAATTATGGTTATTCAAGTTATGAGCCACAACATTATGAGGGTTGTCCGAACCCTAGTGCTTATCGGATTACGGTGTTCATACTCAACGTGTTGATAGCTTCACCCGATTCACCACTTGATCGAGTTTGGCATGGCAAGAGGCCTACTACTCACCTCCAATGAATCAAAGTCAGTATGATCAGTTTCCCCCCATGCCACAAGAAGACTTCACCGACATTCAAATAGAGCGGATTAATTTTTTATTGAACGAGAGTTTGATTCAAATGAAGAAGGATATGCAAGAGTTCGATAGAAGATTTGACTCCGACGTAAGAAATCTTGAAGACCGGATGGGGCAATTGATTGAAAAGAGGAGGCATGAGAAAGAGGAAGAGACATGTGCAATAGCGGTGGTCCGGGATGATGATGTTATCACTGAAAAAGTTCAGGTTGAGAGTGAGGTTGATGATTCAGTTTACCATGATGAGATTTCTGAGCCAGATAGTGAGTTGGGATTGCTCATAGTGCCACCTCCTATTGCGATATTTGATTATGGCAAGTTTCACGTTCTACCTATTGCACCTTCACCCCTTGAGATGAAAATTGATGATACCTTGGTGGAATGTGTGGTGGAACCGACCATTGTTATGACTGAGCATGAATTTTTTGGTGATGAAGATAGCTCGTTTTGGGATGAAGAGGAGTTGCAAGACTTGGAAATGGAGGAGGTGCAAATTTTATCCATTACACCGCCTCCCGAATAAATGCAAAATGAAGACTTCGAAGGGTGTATGATAGATTTGAGCACACTGTTTGATGAGACAGAATTAGAGTCGGAAGAGAAACTGGGATCGCCCATTTCACCCTCACTCCCAATTGAAGTAAATGAAGATGTCATTATGAAGAGTGTGGTGAAATCGTATGAGACTGAAGAGCCATCTATGGTAGAGCTACCGGGAGAAGTGGAGATTATTAGCATGCCGGTCCCGGATTATTACACTCTTCCACCTTGTGTTGATGAGTATTATGCGATCGATTTTGTGTACTTACCGGTAGATGGAGCTCATAGATTTTGTAAAAGGGGACAAATACCATGGAATGTCAATTACAAGAAGAAGGTGATGAGAGATTTTGACAAAAGAGGATTCCCAAGTTGGGAAGAGGTAACATCGAGGACCATGAGAAGTAAGTTTCTAGCGAACTCGGTTTCCGTGATGCTTGCTATTTTTAGTCTTCTTGAGTTGTTGATCTTTTTGAGCTCAGATTTTGGTTGATGGTTTTGGTGATACTTGTTTGAAATAAAATATTTGAATTGTTGTTTTGAGTCTTTTGAGGTATGAGTCCGTTTAGTGCCACTAAGTCGATGCTAATGACGTTAAACAAAGCACTTCTACCTTTTCTCGCCTGTGCCAATAGTATAACTTTGAAAAAATTGGCACTGTATAAGTCATCCCGTCGAGCCAACGACACAAAACAAAGGCGCTTGGGGGAGGCAACCCACCTTTTTGGTAGTAATAATGAGTTTGGAGTGGTCTTTGGGTGCAAGATGGGAGAGTTTAGCTTAAAAGAGAGGTTGGGGTGATAATTTCTTTTGGTTCCGGCTCTTGTACGTAGACGGGGATGTTTTTATGTGAGCCTCTGTGGCTTTATTTTATGCGTGGATGCTCTGTGTTTCTTTTGATTATCTTTACATCCAGTGCGATTCCCGTCTAGTATGCTTGATATGCTTCGAGTCGTTATTTGTGGCATGGCTTCTATTTTTTTTATATATCTCGTATCTATCACCATCTTTTGGCACGTGGACTTTTCCCGTGCATGTGTTTGCCTTGGTTTTTGTTTCTATGGTTTTAGATACTCGAGATGGAGCTTACTAGAAGATGTCACGTGGGATACTAGTGCGCCTTTCTGCCGGGTCTTTTGGTCAAACAGCTAAGTCCTTTACGCCTCTTATCTCTCACACACTGAGGACAGTGTTTCGTTTAAGTGTGGGGTGGGGGACTTAGCCGTTTTATTGTTTTTATTGTTGAATGTGCATTATTTGTGGCATACTTAGCTTATGATCGGGCTTGAGTCGATTCTTGGGTGATTTCAAAATTTTTCAAGGGGTCCCGACACTGTGTTGTTTGTGCTATGTCTTTATTCGAGTGGCGGCCACCTTAGTAGGGCCCCGAACGTGTGCACTTCGGTTTGATTTTATCTTGAGAATAGAGTTTATTAATTTCACGTGAAGCTACACTTTGTGCACAATTTGATTACTACCACCTCTCATGTCACTGGTCTCGAGACGAAATAAAAAGAGTTACCTAAGTAGGACACGGGATGACGGTCATGGCGTCTCTTTGACCCTACCATAGCCAAATAAGCCTAATCTCCAACATTAGACCTTCGTAGCCCTCTCGACCTTGATAGAATGGTCGACCACCATTCGTTTTATAGCCGTTTTGTTACGTAGTCGAAACCTACCCCGAGCTTAATTTTTGGTCACATTCCCTTCATTCATACCCTACGAGTGGACCTAGTCTTTTGTTAGGCCAAACTTGCTAAGGCAAGTGTGGGGTGGGGGAAATGATGTTTTCTTGTATGGAGCTATAAGGAGAAGAGGAGCTCATTTGGGCTTAGTGTTTGGGTTTGGCCCAAAAAGAAAAGAGAAATCATGAAAAAAAAAAAAAAAAAAAAGGAGAGAACTCGATCAATCAAAGTTCAAAATAAATTAGAAAGTTCTCAAATGAATAAGAGTTTGGAGTTTATAAAATAAAGGGTTGGAATCAAAGTGATGAGCTCAAAAGTGATTTTTTTTTATGATGTTGGAGTTGGGATAGTGAGATAGGTGCTAATGTATTCGACCTCACCTTATGAGACTTGAAACATAGTTGAATTAGGCAATGAGTTCGGGTATGTTAGCATTCTATGGTTCCCAAAGTGTTAAACTAATCAAAAAGGGGTTTGGATGGTTTGTCAGATAGAGATAAGGTGGTACACTTGTTGATTAGGTTCACTCGTACTTCTTTTTCTCCAGTTCCCAAAATATCCTTTTCGATTAACCGGAATTACCCTAGCCTAACATTATAACCCTTCAAGTCCTACCCGATTGTGTCCAAACTTAGTAGCCTTGATTTGTGGAGAGGATGGTTGATATGAGACGGTTGGTAGACTTTTCGGCCGGGATTCAAGCCCGACAATCTTTTTGAACACTTGAATGTAGCTCGGCACCACACACACTCTATTCTTTTGATAACGTTGTACCGGTGTGTGTATGTTCGTTCGTCTTACTTCGTGGTTACCTCGAGGGTAAGGATAGTAGCACCTACGTCACAATGTTGAATCCCTTGGTTTGTTTTAAAACGCCTAGGTTACTCGAGGGCGAGCAAAGGCTACGTGTGGGGTGGTTGATGGGAGTCAACTTTACGTGACTCCGGTGCATTAATTACCCCCGCTTATCACACTTTCAAAGACAATTTTGGGTAAATTAGACCATTTTCGGGGTGATATCGTGAGCTTATGGCACGGGGAACGAATCCGTCACTTTGATGAATTCATACCCCTTTTTGTTATTATTTACCCCATTCCCGAGCACTTTTACCCTCCGGAATTGTTTGGATGTTTGTGGTTGTTTATGATATTGAAGGGTATTGGTGTCTTGAGGACCCGGAAGATGACAATTTGTGGTGAAAAAGCATAACCGAGGCAAGACGAGAGTCAAAAAGGGAGAAAAGTGAAGACGGGAAACAGGGGGTTCAAACGCGCGTTTGAACCCTCCAAACGCACGTTCCACACACCAAACGCGCGTTTGAATCCCTAAACGCGCGTTCCGTGTTCGATTTGGTTCAGAGTTGAAGCCCTCTAAACGCACGTTTGGAAACCAGGCCAACCGCGCGTTCCAAGATCCTAAACGCGCGTTTGAACCTTCCTAAACGCGCGTTCCAGATGAAGAACAGTCAAGCCCTGCCCAGAAATTATGTGTAACGCACGTTTCAGCCAAGCGAAACGCGCGTTTGAAGATGCCAAACGCCCGTTCCAACCCTCTAAACGCGCGTTTGGACCATTTTTGCAGCAGATTTTCCCTTCACCTATAAATACCCCCCTTAGACATTTTTCTTAGATATCAAGCTTTTCTTAGCAAAACTCTACCCATCTTTTGCTCAAATTTTGTAATAGCTTAGAATACTCTCTTTTAGTGTAAATCAACAATATCTTAGCATAATCTTTCCATTTCTTAGCTTAGATTTTCATTCCAAACACTAAGAGACCACCTTTTAATTACTTCTCTATTTTGTACTTTTTGGATCTAATCTCGAATTTCTGCAATTTTATGGTATATCTCTCTTCTCTTTTACTTGTTATGGCTCTTATTTACTGTTTTATGCATGTTTTGATTAATATAATTGATGACGGTCAAATTGTACCCGTAAAAGTCATCAACGTTGACCTTAAATCGGGATTAATAATATGTATTTTATATTAAATCACATGTTTATATGTATTATTTAATGTTTTGTGATTTATAAAATATAATTTGGTATTTATCCATTTTATAAGATATAATTTGGTGATTATCCGTTTTTATTATATAAATCGGTATTTATCCATTTTTATTATATTTATCCGTTTTATTTAAATATGATTTATTTTGGGATAAATATCTATTTTGCGATTTGGATAATTATGGAGGATAAATACAAATGGAAGAATTAAATCTCAAGATAAATCAAAGGAAAATCAAGATAAATATCGGATTAGCACGAAAAGATCGGATGAGCATGGCAAACCACTCAAAGATGGCGCCAACATGAGGATACATTCTAGGGGGGCGCATTTTATCTTTTAATTGGAGATCGGCCGAGAGTTATCTCTTATTTGTTTTGACATTTTGAAGTATATCCCTTAATTAGCTTGAACCCCTATAAATAAAGGCATGTATTACACGCCAAAAACACACTTCTTTACACAATACATTTTTTACACTTCTCGCCTTATAATAAAATCTTCGCTTTGCTTAGAGCGAGTTTTTATGCAAGATCCGCAATAATGTAAGTTCTTGTATTTATTTGTTCTTAGTTCTTTGTAATTAAGCCCCAATTATTGTTTATCGTTTGAGGTTGTTCGTTCTTCACCGAACGATGTAGATCTAAGGATACGATATGAGGCGATGGGGATTCCTTGTCTATAAGGATCCACACGCCTAGATCCGTTATCCGGTGACCTATAGATGACTTTGGTATGATCGACAACCGTGTTTTTAGTAGATCCGTATAATTGCTTTATGAATCTCTATTTCATCCGTTACGTATGTAGAAACGCTAAGATTTAGTTGTTCGTCGCGTCAATCTAGCCACGTCTTTATGGTGTGATTGTCCACCTAGAATTTCTTATCTTAGTAGGTATGGCTACGGCTACGTTGCTCGTCCGTTTTAATTAGCGTATGGTTAGGAAATACCAATATAGGACTCCTAGGTCGGCTCATGAATTGATCTTCCGGGACTTTCGGCCGAGATCTAGATCCGTTCGTATTAGGGAATTGAGCTCACCTAGTTATACGTAAATCGTAGATTAACATGAGACCGTCCAAGTAATTGTTAATGGGACGAGACGATGCGATCGTCTAGGAAGTACGCCCGAACAAAGGAATGTTGCCTAGGTGAGGAATACGGTTAATATCGGCATCCCTAGTTTTGTAAGCGTGCGAGTCATATGAGATGGAGGCCGAAAAAGCGAAGTCACGTGATGTAGCATAGTGATCTGGATGGCCTACCCGGAGCTAGATCTAGCCTAGGGGATGACTCCCGTAGCCAATATAAAAGAAATACGAATCGGATTTATAGTTGTCGAGTCTAGCTTAATTATATAGAATCTCAGATCCGGACGATAACATGATAATTGGGGAGGTTAATTACGTTGTTTATGTGTTGTGTCGAGTCGTGTCCTTTACTTTTTCTTGTACTTCGTTGGTCGTAGACCGCTTTGTGTCCTTGACATGAATGATTAATTGTTTGTATATAAATGACCCACAATTGGTTCCCTGTGGGATCGACCTTGATTCGCTATAGCTATACTACGATGGACCTAGTCCTCTTGCTAGTATTGGTTTATGGTGGTCAAGTATTTTAATTACTACTTGATCTACGTGCATCAATAATGTGTAGCTAAACATCTTCATAGCCAAATCATGTGAAATTTAGTGAAATCACCCTTCGGGTGATGAAATTGGGAGTGGGTAGTGCTTTTTATTGTTGTTCCTTGCGTATTTCACGTCTTAGAACTCGTTATAACGGATTTGGGCTAGATTGATCACCTAGGTCAAAAATCACACACATCACTCTTGAGAGTTGTTCGAGAGAGAGGGTGTGGGAAAAGGGTTCTAGGATCGCATTGTAGTGCGAGGCTACTCGTTTTCAACGTTTACACGGCTCTTGTGCATGATTGTCTTGTGAATGAATCTCTCTTAGGATAGGTTAGTTGACTTGACATAAGGTGTTGGGGAAGAGTTGTTCGAGACCTTAGCACCGGGATTAGGAGCACGTACCCGTGAAATTGAATGCAAGAGTTCGTCGTTATTGCACACTCCCGGTTTTGTCTCTCCTTTGGGTGATATTAGCTATTTTGATCATGGTTCGGCTATGTCTCTTTAATTATCTTTAAAACCGAGTAGTTTAATCTTCTTTCTCTCTTTTTATCTTTAGACTCGTTAGTTAGATTCACTTAGTGCCGTTGTAGTAAACAAAACCTTAAGAACTTTGATCACTTAGACTAAGCATTACGTTCACTTTGGTACTTGCAAGCACGATTCCTTTGGGTTCGACCTCGGACTCCTGTAGCTTTACTCGCAATCGACCCGGTCCACTGCCGGTTAGAGAGCTTGTTTAATCACCGCTGTCTTGAGTATTTTATGAATTTGTTTGGTGAAAAAAAACGCTCATCAGCGTTCTCAAGAATGGTTAAGTAATTTTAATCCTTTAGAATAAGCAATGACACGAGCAACCTCGTTATAGTAGTTAGAGACAAGGAGACTACATAATTGATGTAGTGCTCCAAGACTTTAATTATTAATGAAAAACCGGAAGCTCATGATATGATTAAATCACTTGAAATAAGTTTCAACGAATTAATCATGTATTGGATATGATCCAATATGATCATCCTGTCATACGATAACCACATCGAATTTTGGAAAGGTTGTTTTCAAAATTGTGAGATTTAAGTGTCGACTTATTTCTTTAATCATTGCTTAAAGGTTAATTAATAGTTCATGTTTTGAATATGATTCAAAAGGTTAAATAAACTATTTAATAAACTTTAGATTTTTTACATGTGCTTAAGGGATTAAAAGGAAAGTTAGGGCATGTGCTTAAAATAAGAGATCTTATCGAAGTCTCTATTCTAGGCAAGTTAGTTGAGATAAATCTATCTAAGTTCAAGTCAACTCTTAGATATATGATATCTTACGAGTATGATTAAATTAGAAAGATTAAATACGGAATGCATTAAGACTCAAAAAGGTGAAGCAAACGTTGCGACATTTTCAGTATTGTATTATGAACCTAGTAAGCTGATAAAGGAACTAAATAAATGTTATCGTGTTCCGGTTCTTATGAAGAACCTGTTTTCAGTTGTCTGTTAGGATTTAATGGAAAAGTTCAATTGTAAAGAATAAATGTTATTCCGATAAAGTTGAACGGTTACTGAATCTAACATACTAGATTACGATCACTATATAGTCGATATAGGTGATAAATCTCAACTAAATATTTATATGACTATTATTGTTTATTACTCTCTATGACTATTTTTAGAAATGGTTGAATGGTCTTAGTGAAGTACAACAATTCGGAAAGCCCGAAAAGTTCGAGAAAGTACGAATATAAGATTGATGAACTACTTAGGAGTTAATCTTCGATTAGATTGAAGTATTTAATATCTGAAGGGTGTTTCAGAAGCTGTCTAAAAGAGAATCAGATTCTCCCTTGAAGGATACAATTTTTGGATACGCAATCAGATTGTGTTTCTCAAATGGAAACAACACTTTATGCGATAAAGATGTGATGTAAGCCTTGCAAAGTATCCCTTACCTGTTTCGCCCTTATACAATACACAAACTTAGCCATGTTCCATGGGAATTCCATATCAGACATGGAAGACAAAGACATGTGCAAATATGTGGGATATCTTTAGCAAGTATGCTGGATATTATCTATTTACCTGTGGAGCAAAATGTTTGTCTCCAAACATGCTGTCTTCTAGAGGAAATGTTTCTTTCAAAAGAAACAGTGGGAGTAAATTTAGATCTTAAAAGAGTTTGAGAACCACAAAAAGATATTCAACCACTGGAACACGAGCAGGCGCTGCATAGAGATGAGGCGCAGGACACTGCTCAGTGCACACAAGTATTCTATGAGTCTACAGATGACCACATGCCTGAAAGGGCCACTGATATGTTCATCTTGAAGAATGAAGATCTCGCGACTAATGAAGGAATGCTTGAACGGCAAGATTAAGAGATATGGATAGGAGCCATAGTATCTGAAGCAGATTCCATGTGTGACAACCGGGTTATGAACCTAGTATGTCTTACCTGAAGGGAATGTCCCTAAAAGGTGTAGCTTGTCTTTATGAAAGACTGACATGGATGGTAATACGGTTACCATTAAGCTAAGTGGATGGCTAAAGGGCTACGAGGCTAAAACCTTGTAATTACCTTTATGCTAACGGCTGTGCTTAAATATGTTCAGGAAATGCTTGTTGTAGCTATGTATCATGGCTATATGATAGTGTCGAAAATGTTGGGCTATTGGTGTTACGTCGAAAAGTCTTAAGGCTCTACTACCTATAAAACTTGTTCGCGGTTAAAAACAGGTTCTAAAATTTATTTAAAAACCGACGTCAGCCCCAAGTGCAAAAGCTTGCAGCTAGTGGTGAAACCGGGTCGTATCCGCGGGGACTTGTATGAAAATAACTTTTCGTTTCGATTTCTTTTTAGTGATGATTATGATCTTGAAAACTAGAAATAAAATAAAGGTTGCAAAAGTGAAAAGAAAGACGATACGTGAAAATTTGTTTAGAGAAAGATTAAAACAACTAGAACACACCGTTGATCCACCACCCCACCGAAATTAACAAGAAAGACACACATTCATTCGTAAGTCTTGGATTATTATCGCTAAAGAGGCATTTTCCCTTTCGGTTCATCGCCTTTTAATTAGTTCACCATTCTCGGTACAACTAAAGCATTTACGGATCAAAGATATGGATATAAAATCCTAATCTAACAATATTCTCCCTCAACTTACGTATGTTGGAAGAATATCATCACTCTCCTTCACGGTAATCTACGAATTCATCAACTTTCGTATCTAAATTCGATTAGCATGCAACACACATATAGTTCATACACATTGCACATAGACAAAGTAAACATGAAGGAAGAACAAGAAAGCTTACTAGAACAAATGAAAACGAAATCCTTGTTTATTCTGGTGATGGTAGCTTCACAATGGTGGTTCTAGCCTGGAGTCCTTAGCCAATCATCCTCGATTATGATTTCAGAATCAGGGCCGTAGCTCCAGCATTACAACATTACTACTATTCTAATTTATTCTCGGCATAACGCCTACAGAGTATTTACATAAAAGACGGGAAAAGTAAAAGCTTGGCCAAGAGTGACCAAGGAGGGGCGCCTATTACAAGTGAAGGTGGGGGGGGGGGGGGGTTTATAGCCTAAGCATCAAGGGAATATGCTTAGAATATCCTAAGTTTGTTAGGAGGCATGTGGGAGGTGATGATTACTTAGCATGTGAAGGGGATGAGTCATACAAGAGTTAGTTACAAGCATGTGGAGTTTGTTGGGGAGGAATCATTGCCATCATTAGTCTTCACATGGAGTAACATTCAACCATGTGAGCTAAAATTATCTCCGGTTCGTCCGTAATTCCAGCAGTTCGGTAAAAAAAATCATAACTTGAGTTGTAGACCTCCGATTGACGTGATTCAAAATGAGTTGGAAAGCTCATTTTAGTATCTACAACTTTCGTCAAGAACTCTTCCCCTGAAAATGCCTCTAAGTTGGGTCAAATGTCCATCGAAAAACAGGTTACGGTAGAAGTGCGTTGGACAAAATTGATTCGTTTAACTCGTAAACTCGTGGCATCTTCTTCAAAATCCATCTTTTAGACCTCAAAACATATTGTTACATGTGATATTTTGAAAACCTTGGTCACCAAGTTTGGGCCGAATCGAATCAAGCTTTCTTTATTCGAATCGAGCTTTCTTCTTAATCTTCATCCGATCTTCGTTTAAGCTCCTCATTTAACATGCAAGCGTACCTACATTTATGATAACATCGTGCAAAATGTAACATCTCATATTCAAAGATTTTTATCAATGAAACCACATAAACAACACAAATTTGCACTTAAACACTTTTAAAACTCATTTGCTCAATAATTCGATTAAACCCTTAATTTCTATGCAAATTATACGAATATGGAGGAAATCGTTATAAAATATAACGTTATAAATCATGTAAAATCACCCTAAACAATAGGGTTGATGTTCATAGACAGTAACGCGATGTGTGAGCTTATATGATCCATTTATGGACTCAAACAAGTTTCTCTGCATAAGTTCTTTACTTTGATAATCAAAAGAGTTTGATTTGATCAAGAAGAAAGATATGCCTAATATGCAGAAAGGTTAGTGGGAGTGCTACAGTTTTCGAGCAAGGTACTGAATATCCTTCTCAGAATCAACACCCTATGTCACAGTCAATTAATGTTTGGTAGTTCAAAGTCTTTATGAAAGCTCTTGGAATGGTAGTTTTTATTTTAAAAATAAGAATCTACAGTGATAGATTTAGATACTATTTAGTTGTCACAGTTCACTCTAATAGATGGGATGCTGAAAGAGTTTAGCATAGATCATAGCAATAGATACCGCTAGCCGGCATTTTTAGGATCTGTCTATGGTAGGACGCCAGTCCTAAAGACAAGGTGAAGGATGATACTTATGGAAGGTTCCCTTTGCTACTGCAATAGGATCCATCATAAAAGTTATGCTAGACGTTCACACTGCATGAAGAGTCATGAGCAAGTATGAAAGTGATTTTAGTAGATGTCGAGAATGTCCTTAAAGTGTTAAGGAAGAGTTCCTTATTTATTGAAACTTGGAATAAACGGAGATATACAGATGTATACCCTGAATCTTATGAAGATAGTGGGAGTTACAGTCTGGGTTTGCAGTTGCTTTAATTAAGTGATGCAGTGAGCTGGGAATGTTCTTAGCTAGAGAACACTGCAATAATACAACTGGACCAAAACACATTATACGCCTAGGAGGCACATCGGGAGCAATGCATGGATCTAGAAGGTTCATTCCTGAACCTCGTACGGTTCTTCCACCTTTTCTATATAGCTGATATAGTAAGTGGATTCATTGCTTGAAGTAAGGACCAGGGTCTCGTCAGAGATTCATGTGTGTGTTGAGACGGTTCCTTTGACTTGATCATTTGGAGCATGATATGAAGATAGTCTGAGTCCTCACGGATAGTGATCCGATCATACTTAGGGTTGGTTGCAAGTATGGCATGAGATTCTTGTGTTTCACCTTGGTCTTGTGTGTACGAGTGATTGGTTTTAGGCCAAGTGGGAGATTGTTGACATAGTGTCCTAAACCCAATCGGGTTGGACCGGATCCGTCTGGGTCGGATCATTTCTACTATTTCTTTATATTTATCATATATTAAATGGCTTTTCTGTTATTTATATATTCTGTTCATTTATATGAACCAATTTGTGATTGTATATATGATAACGTCCTTAGTGTCAAACTGTGAAAGAGAAACCATGATAGTGATTATGGTTGATGAGATCTGGACTCACTTTAAAGGTTTGATACTTAAATGTCTCTAGTCGTATGTGCTATCAAACGGGACATTGATAGTACGATTAGACTAGTTCGTATTATATATCTTTTATCTTATTGAACGTAGGGATAGATCTTGTCTATCAAAGTGTAGAGACACTTGGACTGTTGATAGCAAAATAACTAACCGCTAACTTTAACCGACAGAGTATCGGGTCAACGGTAGTATAGTGGTCTCAAGGTCAAATCCACAGGGAGTAATGTCTAAGTACCAAAGTCGACTTAGAACTTAGTTCAGGTCAATATAGTGGTGGAGAGTATTATACTAATGCAAAAGTAAAGATTTTACTAACGAGTTTACTTCTAAGTATTAAAGGGTATAGTCGAACTATGATCCCACGAGCTACTTTTACCCCTAAGGAAAGACTTAACAGGGAGCGTGTCTTAACCGACCTGCCTATCCAATGTAGTTTAACGACATCCACGGGTGCCAACTCCTAATTCTAGTGATTAGATTGAACAACTCGATCTAACCACCCTATGTGAAGTTAATTAATTCTCCCTTAGAAAACCGATTAACCTAACATGATTAAGCTCTAGAGTCGCTCGAACAACGATGACAAACCTCTGTATTGGGTTCGGACCTAACAACTAGGCCGAATCTACGCAACGATCCTAAAACCCCTTATCCCACATCTCACCGCAAAATGCATTTATAAGTTCGTTGTGTATGACAGTGAACTAGTGATCAATCTATTTCAAAGACCTTAAAACAAGTTTTAGAACATGAATGCATCATACAAACGTTTAATTAAGCACTACACAACTCCCATCTCATCCCCCTTTGGGATTTTCACCCGTTTCACATAATTCGGCTACACAACTACTTTAGCTACTCATAATCATACTAACAACGAACTAATTAAAGGAAATTATACTAAGAACAATAATAAACGAAAGCATAATCATCATAAAAATCAAACCTTGAATATTGAGTAAAGGTACTGCGCTAAAAGTCGAATCTTTGGTGTTGAAACAGAAATTTAATCTAATAAAAAGTATGTAGAATCAATGGAATTAATCTATGGAATATGGGGATCAAAAGGTGTTTAAACTACTCAAAAACCGCCCTAAAATCGCCCCTAAGATGCCCAAAGTCGTCCAGGATCGAATAGATATGATATGGGACCGAAAAAAGGGGTTTTTATAGGTTTTTGCCACATCCCGACCTCGAACGGGCGTCCATGGCAAGGCAAACGCCCGTTTTCCTGAAAAGCCAACTCGCTGTATGTAAATTTGCTCCGTAAACGCTCGTTTGGATCCTGTCTTCAGTAAATCAGCAATAACTTCTTGTGTAGAGCTCCGATTTGAACGATTCAAGATGCGTTGGAAAGCTCGTTCAATTACCTACAACTTTCATGAAGAAAACTCTTCCTGAAAGTGTCTCCAGGTGTGACCAAAATGCCCCTGAAGTGACTGGTTCAGATTTTGTCAATGATTCTTCAATCTTTTCTCCTCCTTGGCCCCAAATCTCGTTCTTTCTCGAGACTCTCTTCCTTATTCTCGACCTTATACATCAATCTAAGCCTAAAAACAAAGACACGAACACCAAGGCATAATATACATTGACAGAAACGTAACGAAATCCACATAAAACACGCGTTTTTAGGACGAAAATGCCTTTATTCTCGAAACATGCATATAAGTGAATATCGTTCATATACTACCCATAATAGCCCAAAATAACCATGAATAACTCATAAAAGGAGGTAATCTCATATAATAAATACACTACAATTTGACTCCCATCAACTATCCCCCACTTAGCTTTTGCTCGCCCTCGAGCAAACAAAGCGACTCTAAAATGTAACATAGAGTCAACATTGTAGTCATACACGGGATCATCATATGCAAAGGGCAAGTGAAAACAACCAGGCAAGTGCAATTGAGTCTAATCCTACCTTATTACAAAAACAGAATGTGAGTGTGTGCATAGCTTCTCATTCATTCATCACAGTTAACCGGTTCAGATTATAGATGCATGACTATTGTTGTTACACCATAGGCTTATACTTCATAAACATCTCCACTAATCGAGGTCAAATCAAGGCTAACTAAGGTCAGGCAGGACTTGCACGGTTGTAACGTTAGGCTAGGGACGGGGCTAAACGAAAGGATAAAAGGAGTATCAAAAGAGAAAAAACGAGTGAGCTTAATCAAAACTTCTTGAAATTGCCTCATAACTCACCTCCTTACCTTGATTCAAGCAATCTTTCTCTTTCTTTACTCTCAATTCCAAACATAATTCAATGAAAACTCGTCCACCAACGCCACTTTGGAAGAATTAATACATAGCCATCATCAAACATTCTTTGACTCAACTTTTTCCAAACACATCGTTCCATTTTTTTTTGACTGATTTTGATTTTGATTTTTTTTTCCATAAACCAAACACCAACACTTTTTCTATCCCTTCTCATTCGTAGTACAAAAGATTTACCAACACCATACTTTGATACACATCTTCACCACCCCACACTTGTGCTAGCAAGTGTGCCCAAAATAAGATTAAAACTCACTCGTAGGGTGCCAAAGAAATGTAGACCACAAATAAAGGCTAAGGGTCGGTAAGTATAAGCTAATCAATGAATGGCTAAGTTCGGGTGGGGGTCTAACCACCCTACAAAGGCTCAGAGGGGCTTCTGTGGAAATTATGTACAGGGTTGGCTATTTGGCTCTAGTTGGGTCAAAGAAATGCCAAGACCGTCATCCCTTAATCTACCAAGATAGACCTTTCTATTTCGCCTCGAAGTTAATCATATAAGTTCTAGGTAATAGAATAGACTATGACAACTATAAGCATCACTAATTACCTTAACTCATGATATTGAAGCTATTAAGTGCGTGTGTAGTCCATTTTTATAACATGATCACGACTTAACTCGCATGCATTTACTCAATTGTAAAACACTTAAACTAAGGATATCATGATTCAACATATAACACAACATCAATCCATGATTTTTTTTTAAAATATGGCCCAAATTCACACGATATAGCAAAAACTAAGACTACAAATCATTCAAGTACATGAAAACATGGCATTAAAATTTATCAACAAAACAGTGAAGCTAAGTCTCCTACCCCCCCACTTAAACGAAGCATTGTCCTCAGTGTGTGAGTGAGAAAGGGAAAAAAAAACTTAGCTGAATTGTTGGCAAAGCTCATCCAATGCAATGCAACAACCGCAAATGTATCTCCCAGGGTGCCTGTGCTACAAAGTAAACACAAAGAATTCTCTACAACGAAAGGCCGAAACCTTAAGTGTAGGGTAACACAAACATGGAGATGTATATATAAAGAAAATATCGGCTATAGCATGCATGTCAAAAACATGAATCGGGTGTAAAATATCCTCTCAGGGTCCCAATAAGATCTAAACAAATAAAGCAAAAAGGTGGGTTGCCTCCCACAAGCGCCTGTGTTTTACGTCGTTGGCTCGACCATATGGCACTTAAGCAAACTAAGATCACTTAAGACTCAAAACATCACTTTAACCATTTATTTCGAACAAGTAATACCAAAAACCATCAACCAAAATCTAAACTCAAGAAGACCAATAGCTTAAGAAAAGTGAACAATGCGAGAACCATCAAAATTGAATTGACTAGAAAAGTACCTCTTTTGGTCCTCGATACTACCTCCTCCCAGCCGGAGAATCTTCTTTTATCGGCCTATCGATCCATCTTCTTCTGAAAATCACCACTCCATAGTCGTTTCCCCTTTTTCGCAATTCCATAAAGGTCATCCACCGGGGGGTACACAAACTGGACCGCATAAAATTCATCCACATAGAGTGGACGAGAGTAGTAATCCGGGACCGACATATCAAATATTCCCAACTCTCCCGGTGGCTCTACCAAAGATGGCCTATCAATCTCATCAGGTTTCCTCATACACTCCTTATGGAAATCTCCAATTGGGAGTGATAGAGAAATGGGCGATCCCATATCAATCTCTCTCTCCTCTAACTCTGTCTCATCAAAGAGTGCGCTCAAATCTATCACACACCCCTCCACATCATTATTTTGTGGTTCATCGGGAGGCTGTGTAATAGACAGAAGTTGCACCTCTGCTGTCCCCAAGTCCTGCAGCTCCTCTTCATCCCAGAGCGTTTCATTACTAAAGACTTCTTGTTCACTCATAACAATGGTCGGTTCCCCTGCGCACTCCACCAAAGTATCAACTTTCTTCTCTTCAATCGGGAGTGATGGAGAAATGGGTGATCCTAACTCAAGCTCTTGCTTCTCTGGGTCCGATAGCTCATCATGGTAACCCGAATCATCAACCTCACTCTCCACCTGAACCTCTTCACTGTCGGCTTTATCTACCTCCTTTTCCATCATGAGGTCTCTCTTAAGAGTAGCTAAACTCTCTTCTCATAGCTTCCAACTCAGTTTGCCTTCTTGCTCTCTCTGCTGCCTTATTCACCTTATATGCACAAGCTTCTTTTTCATGCTCTATCTTTCGGTCAGACACCTCATTATAGCAAATTGGATCCTCAATCTCACTCTCCGCCTGAACTCCTTCAATGAGCACCTCATCATCCTTAACCACCTCTATTGCACATGCATGTTCTTCCTGCTCGAACCCCATTATTTCAATCAACTGCACCACCCTCTCTTGAAGATTTCTTATGGCGAAGTCAGTACTTATCTTGAACTCTTTCATGTCCCGCAGTTGCTCTTCCATGCTCTTGTTTATTTTCTCTAGTAGCTCAATTTGACTGTTGTTTAGGGTATATTTTACTATATTTTCGGGCTTAATCCCTAAACAATTTACCTTATTTTTAAGGGAAATAAATGAGAAAAGCGTGTTTTAACCGTAAAATTCCTATAATGGTTATTGAGGGGTTATAATTTAGTTATGAGGAAATATTGAGTTTAAAAGTTATTTTGTTACACATTTTATTATTATTATTATTCGATGACTTGGTGTAACAACAATTTTGCAGAAAATTAAAAGATATGCATGGGGATATTATTAATGGAGAAGATTAATCTCATTCAATCAAGTGATTTCAAAATAAAGAAGAAAATCGGAGCATTGAAGAGAGGATAAATCGATCGATCGAAAGAGTGAAGTGGGGGACACGGTATACGAAGCAACAAGTATGAAAACGCGTAAATAGGTAGGCTCGGTCGACCGAGCCATGCTATTCGGTCGACCGAGTGTCTTATGTCGGTCTACCGAGGCCGAAAATCGACGCGTTTTTCTAGATCCTTCCTTATGTCGGCGAAACTCCTATATAAGCAACACCATTCGAGCAGAAAAGAACACACAGAAAAATACGCACATCACATTCAAAGCAGCCGCATATTCCAGAGCAAACAAGGAGATGAATTCTTCCATCCCAACAATCATGATCACCAACATGATTGTTGGCTAAGCATATCGCGGTGGGACAACGGAGGAAACCAATCAACAACCACACCAACTAGAGGATTTTTAGCTATATCTTAGTGAGTTAAATTTATGATTTTTCATCAATTGGATATTGTTATATTGTTTATGTTTTATTTGAATCGAGAGATCGATGAAACTATCTTTTTGATTGAATTTATATGAGAGTATTGATTCAAGCTTTGATCTTTTCAATTGATGCAATTAATTGTGATTCAAGAGATTGTTCATGATTAGTTGAGTAGAGTATTGGAGACAATCTCATGATCTTGTTATGCATGCTAGTTTAGTTTTGCTTGAGAAAGAAAACGAAACCCTAGAAATTGATTAAAGAGATTTAATCGAATTCGTGATTTGATCATTACTAAAAACCGTATTTTTAGCTCACAATCTAGTTGGGGTTGGTTGGTTGGTTGGTGGATTCTCGTTGCCTTGCCGTTATTTTAAATCTTTGATAAACCAAATTCGTTCGTATCAATTGTGATTGCTACGTTTAGTTATTTTAAAAACCCTAGTTGTTACCTGCTGTTTTTTCTGCATATTTCTGTTTTTAGATCGTAATCGAACGCCCGTCCACCTTAAGTGAACGGCCGTCCACCTTAAGTGAACGGCCGTCCAGCATCGAATTTTTCTATTTCCTGTTATTTTAGTCACTTTTCATTGTTCTTAGATTACAAGTAGCATAAACCTTAGTTTTAGGTAGTAATCTGTGACATAATCGATATAATAACTGTACTCTAATCCGATAAACGTTCGATTCCCTTAGGACGACCCGTTAACACCCTTTACTACGAACCTTATACTTGGGGTGTTTCGGTTTATAAATTTAAAACTAGATTTTTACCGAACAAGTTTTTGGCGCCGTTGCCGGGGAATCGGTAACGGTTGTCGGATTCTTCGTAGTGCAGTTTTCTGTGTCGGCAGTATTTTGGCCATAACTTTCGGCTCGATTGTCCGTTTGGCGCGCAGGACCCCAATTCGGAAAGCTCGTTCCGACGCCGACGACGTGGTGAACTGCTTTTGGCCGTTCAACACCGTTTTTGATGTCAAAATCTGCTGTTTTCCCTTCCATTTTAGCCCTAGAAGATTTCAACACGTTTTTTTTCACCGTCTTAGTGTTTTTCCTGTTTTAAGTTTTTCGTAGGTAGGTTTCTTTTCCTGTTTCTGTTTCTATATCTTTTCTATTCAAAAAAAAAAGAAAAAAAAAGAGAAACCTTCTGAACGGGCGTCCAGAATCTGAACGCCCGTCTGCCCCCCCAATTTGTCTTCTGAACGCTAGTTCGGACTCCGAACGAGCGTCCACTTCCAGAATTTCCCCGAACCAGCGTTCACTCATACTGAACGCCGGTTCAATCTCTTAAATTGTCACCTCTCTCCTTCTCTCTTCTCTCTTTCTAAACCTCTAAACCCTCTAATCTTCCCTACATTCGTTCTCATCAACCCTAAGGTTGATTTCTTCCTGTTCTGCTCTTCTGGTTTATGCAAACCAGGAGTAAGAAGGGACCTCTTACATTTAATCCCGAACCTGAACGATCTATTCTCAGGAGGAAGCTCTTCCCTAATCCAGACATTATGGCTAACGAAGTTCAAAATCCAGATCCTCAAGCCCAAATGAATCTGATCCTTCAACAGATGCAGGCAATACAACAACAACAGAATCAACAAGCTGGGATAAATAATCAATTTCAACAGCTCCGTCAGAACCAGCTAAACCAATTAAATCAAGACCCCTATGCTCCCTATCTTGACCAAGACTTCCTAGAAGGGCATAGACCTATTCGCCCTCCAGACACGGGGCAAGTGAACTTCGATCTGAAAAATGGAGTGGTAGGACTGGTCCAGAATAGTTCTTTTCATGGCACTGCTGACGAAGATCCTCATGACTTCTTGTCCACCATCGTTCAAATCTACGAAGCAGGCCACTATCCTGGTGTTGATTCTGAGATTGTCAAGTTAAAACTCTTCCCGTTTGCTCTAAAGGGTGAAGCAAACCGTTGGTTCAAATCTTTAGCCCATCATTCTCTCCGTACCTGGAATGATGTCAAAAGAGCCTTTGCTCGAAGTTTGTCTCACACCGGGACAATCATGGACATGAAAAGGGAGATAGCCACATTTGAACAACTTGATGGTGAGAGTGTGGGGAAAGCATGGGAGAGACTAAATCGTTGATGAGGAAGTGCCCCAACCATGGATACAGTAGACATGAGCTACTAGAGTTATTCTACCGAGGTGTCTCTCAACCAAATAGAGACTTCATTGATTCAACTGCTCATGGATCCTTCCTGGGGGAGGTGATGATGCTGCTTACAGGGTAGCTGAAACTATAGCAAAGAATAACATGTGGTCAACTCCAAAGAAGACCAATGTTAGTGGGAATAAGAAGGAATCTGCTTTGCGAGCAATTCGAGACCAAGATGCTAGTTGCTCAAATGGAAGTGATGAGCAAGCGGCTAGCCGATTTACAAATGCAAAGCGGAAAGAGGACCATCGGATGTAAACTACCCGGGAATGCAAAGCGGGAAATGAGATGAATGAGGAAGTGAATTTAATGGAGAATCATAACCAAACCTTCGTAAACTTCAATCGGAACAAAATCATTCCGGATTTCAACGACCCAATTTTAATCAAGCCAATGCACCACCCGGCCCATCCAATTCAAAACCTTCTTTCAACTCAAGTTATCAACGATCACTTCCCGGAGTGCAAATCAATCTTTCAATACGAGTTTTCAAAGAACTCAAAGTGGTTGGAATCAAAACCAAAACCAACAAACCACTTATGTTTCTCAAAAGAAATTTGATGAATTAGTTGACATGGTGAAAACTCGGCCACCGTGTCAAGACCATTGAAAGACAAGTTGGCTAAATGGCGGACCAACAAGCGAGTCGACCTCACGGTAAACTTCCGAGCTACACTGAAAGAAATCCAAAAGGGGATGTCAATGCTTGCACTGACATCACTACACAATGGAACTATGAAGATGAGGAAGTGAATGAAGTTACCCTGCGGAGTGGGAAGAAAGTTGGAGCCGAAAAGGGCTCGGGAAACGAGTAACCCCTCCTGACGCCATGAGTTCAGGAGGGGGATATCAGAATTCAAAACCCGAAGAAAGCAAGAGTGAGGATGAGATGAATGACAAGGGTTCTTCGGATGATGAAATTAATTCTGATGTAGCTGTGAGGAAGGGTCAGGTGGCTGAACCCCTGACGAAAAAGAAGGATGGAAAGTTTGTTAGGTGGAAAGATAAGGAAGATGAAGCTATAAAGAATCAAACCGTGAACAATGATACTTTGAGCAAAGAAAAGAAAAACCTTCCTTATCCGCCAAGGAAAAAAGAAAGTGTCCTTGGTAATGACAAACAGTACGAGGGAGTTAGAAAAATACTTAGAGACACAAAAGTAAGTATACCTCTGGCACAGGTACTGACTGAAATGCCTAAGTGCTCTAAGTATATCAAAGAAGCTTGTGGGAGTAAGAAGAAGCTCAAGGGGATGGCAGAAGAGGTTTTGAAAGAAGAATGTTCAATGGTTTCACCGAAAATTCTAGCAAAGCGAGGTGACCCCGGACGACTTTCAATCTCCTGTGAGATTGAAGGTTGCATGTTCCATAACGTCTTATGTGATTCAGGGGCTTCTGTAAACGTGATGCCATTAAACATTTGTATAAAGCTCGGTTTAGATAAAAGGATGAGGGAACGCCCAATTTCTCTTCAAATGGTGGACCGATCTAGCCGAACAGCAGCCGGTTGTGTTAACAATGTTCTTGTTTATGTTAAACACTTAGCTTTTCCAACCGACCGGGTTATTCGGATTACCCACCCGATAAAGAAATGCCCTTAATTCTAGGCCGATCCTTTTTGGATGCCTCTCGCCGCCCTTATTGATTTTTACAAGGGTCAGGTCACAATGAGATTCGATGATACATCTATCACCTTTACGCGGGGGAAAAGCGATGAGGAAACCCTAGTAGAAGAGATCTCGTTCATCGAAGCGATTTATGATGATGAAGAAGATGGCCACCCTGAATCTGAAGAAGAGCCAATGGAGATAGGTGCTTTCAATGCTATAAATCATAAAGAAAGAGATGATTGTGAGCCATCTTCTGATTCATCATAGGCCGTAGTCACTGACAAGTTATCTCCACAATTTGCTCAACCTGAGCCTGCCAGTGAACAGAAGACATGGAACTTTACAGTGATGAACGATGACGATTTCAAAGAGCTGCATCAGACGGATTTTAATCCTGATCAAGAAGAAGTCCTGATGGGTAGTTGGGACGAAGTCGATTTTTGGAGAGAGACTACCCACTGGGAAATCGACGATTGGGAAAAGCTAGCTGCTGAGCTAGAAGAAGAAGAGTTAAGAAGAATGATTGACCATGAAAAAGAGAAAGCAAAACGGAAAAAATCCCTATGGATGATTTAATCGATTATCTTTCGGGGTTACACCTCGGGAAGAGGAGTTGTTTTTCGAGTCAACCCCTTTAAGCTCATTTGACCACTGAGGAAAAAGGTGGTCCTCTCAAATCTAGTATTGAAAAACCACCCACTGATTTGGAGCTTAAACCTCTTCCTCAACACCTTAAGTATATTTTTCTTAAGGATGATGATAAACTGCCTTTAATCATCTCTTCTAAACTCGAAGCCGAGCAATAAGCACTACTGAGAAAAGTGCTTGTGAAAAACATCCTTGCGTTCGGATGGCAAGTGGGTGATATCCGAGGTATCAGCCCCGACATTTGCATGCATAAAATCCGAACGGAGGAGGGGGAGAAAAAGGTGAGACAACCGCAGCGAAGGCTAAATCCACACATGCAGGAGGTTGTCAAGAAGGAGATAATCAAGTGGCTCGATATAGGTATTATCTATGCCATCGCCGATAGTGAGTGGGTTAGCCCCACCCAAGTTGTGCCAAAGAAGGGAGGTATTACCGTGGAAAAGAATGAAAAGGGGGAAGAAGTAGCTTTACGCCTTGTGACTGGCTATAGGGTCTGCATTGACTATCGCAGATTGAATGAAGTCACCGCCAAAGACCATTTCCCCTTACCTTTCATTGACCAGCTTCTTGAAAGACTGAGTGGTCATAAGTATTATTGTTTCCTCGATGGATATTCTGGTTACTTCCAGATAGCCATCGACCCTAATGACCAGGAGAAGACTACGTTTACGTGTCCATCAGGCACTTTTGCTTTTCACGTAATGCCTTTCGGGTTATGCAATGCACCACAAACATTTCAACGGTGCATGTTGGCCATTTTCGATGGACTTGTGGAGAAATGTATGGAAGTCTTCATGGATGACTTCTCGCCTATGGCGATAGCTTTGATGAGATCTTGGAAAATCTAGATATGGTACTTCAACGCTGTGTTGAAAAGAATTTAGTGCTTAACTGGGAGAAATGCCATTTTCTAGTAGATGAAGGAATTGTTCTAGGACACAAGGTGTCCAGTACTGGTATTCAGGTTGATAAGGCTAAAGTAGAGTCCATTGAAAAGATGGCGTACCCGAAAACAGTGAAAGAGGTACGAGGTTTTCTAGGTCATGTTGGCTTCTACAGGCGGTTTATTCAGTGTTTTTCCACCATCGCCAAGCCCTTATCTAACCTTCTGAAAGATGATGTTGAGTTCTCGTTTGATGCGAAGTGTGTTGAAGCGTTTAATTGCCTGGAGGATAAGCTCATTAGCGCCCCTATCCTAATCGCACCCGATTGGACTAAGCCCTTTGAGCTAATGTGCGATGCTTCTAACTACGCAAAGTGGGAGCGCCTAGGACGCAGAGGTCGATAAGAAGTTCGAGACCCATTTACTATGCTAGCCGCACTTTGAACCCAAATTTGCAATTACGCCACCACCGAGAAGGAATTCTTGGCGCTCATTTTTGCTATTGACAAATTCGAAGTTATCTTTTAGGGTCCAAAGTGGTGGTGTGGACCGACCATGCACCTTACGTTATCTTATGGATAAGACAGATGCGAAACCGAGATTACTCGTGGATTCTTATTTTACAAGAATTCGACCTGGAGATAAAAGATAAAAAAAGGTAGCGATAACGTTGTGGCTGATCATTTATCTCGTCTAGTAAATGAGGAAAGCGAAAGTCCAAAGGAAATAGGGATCGATTTTCCTACAGAACAGTTGCTGAAGGTGGAAGCTGTTAGGCCTTGGTATGCTGATTACGTCAACTATCTAGCCGGTGGTCACTTAGAAGAAATGACGTATCAGGAGAAAAAGAAATTCTTCACGGACCTGAAATATCTCGTTTGGGAGGATCCCTATCTGTTCAAAGTCTGTAAAGATGGGTTGCTGAGACGATGTGTTCCGGAGCACGAACAATGGAGTATTTTGGAAGAATTCCACAGTGGTCCCACTGGTGGTCACTACGGAGCGCCTAAAACCGT
This sequence comes from Gentiana straminea, assembly GCA_036785695.1. Lineage (NCBI taxonomy): Eukaryota > Viridiplantae > Streptophyta > Magnoliopsida > Gentianales > Gentianaceae > Gentiana > Gentiana straminea. The sequence goes on along the minus strand of JAVUPR010000090.1, from coordinate 4,020,882 downwards.
TGCAAAAATCCTCCAAGCCGGTTTCTACTGGCCCACACTCTTTAAGGATGCCGAAGCCTTTTGCAAAGGTTGCGACAGATGCCAGCGGATTGGGAGACAGAGTAACAGAATGGACATGCCACTTAAGCCCATTCTGGAGTGTGAAGTCTTTGATGTATAGGGCATCGACTTTATGGACCATTTCCATCGTCATGCTCTAATAAATACATCCTTGTTTGTGTAGACTACGTATCCAAATGGGTGGAGGCAATTGCCACTCAGACCAACGATCATAAAGTCGTGAAGAAATTTTTGCAAAAGCATATGTTCACCAGGTTTGGCTGTCCCCGAGCGCTTATCAACGATGAAGGCACTCACTTTTGCAACGCACCACTTGATAAGATTCTTGAAAAATATGGTGTCAAACATAAAATCGGTACACCATACCTTCCCCAAACAAGTGGTCAAGTCAAAGTCAGCAACCGGAGTATTAAAAGAATCTTGGAAAAGACAGTGAACTCGAATAGAACTAATTGGAGTCTAAAGTTGGATGACGCACTATGGGCTTACCGCACTGCTTATAAGACTCCCATGGGTACGTCTCCCTTTCAAATGGTTTATGGAAAAGCTTGCCATTTACCAGTCGAGCTTGAACACAGAGCTTACTGGGCTATTAAATTTTTGAATTTCGATAGCCAACTCTGTGGGGAAAAGAGGCTTTTGCAATTGAACGAGCTCGACGAATTTAGACTCCAAGCTTACGAGAATTCCAGGATAAGCAAGGAAAGAACCAAAGCGCTTCACGATGCTAAAATAAAAAATCGGGAATTCAAAGTAGGTGATATGGCGCTACTGTATAATACCAGGTTACATTTGTTTCCTGGTAAGCTTAAATCCAGATGGTCAGGACCCTTTGAAATCCTCGATGTCAATCCGAGTGGCGCTATTGAGTTGAAAGGGTATGGCGGTCAAACGTTCAAGGTAAATGGTCAAAGGCTGAAAAAGTATTTTGGGCAACCAAAAGAAAAGCCTGAGGTCATGTACTTTCAAAAGGGGATTGAAACGGCTGAGATGCTGACGTGTGATGAGATTCCATCCGACTTCTTTGGTTCGGATGATGACATCTTTACCCCTACCTGTGAAGACCCTTCCGACAGTACTCCTAAAACTGTCGGTATACCTAGGCCAAATCTAAGAAGAGGCAAGAAGAGGAAGAAAGTCAATGCTGTCTGGAAGGCTAAGTTCCATAATTTAGTCGCGCATTTGACTTGTTGTTGTGGCCACACCGCTATTCATCATGCAGATTCTAATGACGAAGTGGCAGGAAGTAAGCCAAAGTGGCCCGACCCGGGTTGAATTTGAGGATCATGTCAAGCTAATGACATAAAACAAGCGCTACTAGGAGGCAACCTAGTCTTTTTAGGTAGATTTTATTCTTTTAGACGTTTTGATGCATTGTAGTTTTTAGGAATAATACCTTGGTTACTTGTGTGGTGGTTATCCTTGGACTATTTGTTGAATGCTTTATTTGCCTGTTTCTGTGTGCATACGTGTTTACTCATAAACCCTTTGTACCCCCGAGATTATATGCTATGTCGAGTGTTGCAGATGCTGTTGAGCGGTTTTGCCAGTTATCACTTTTAGTGTTGTCTGTTCATGATACGAGTCGCAGCGGTTCATCCATGTTACGGCCTGACCACTGCCAACCTACAGCCCGACAAACACTTTGGGACCAGCTAAGTATTCTTTTCTTTTATTTGCACATTCTGAGGACATAATGTGATTTAAGTGTGGGGGGGTGTCTACATCGGGAGTTATCATGTGATTTTCTCGAAAATGAGTAAATGTGATTTTCTCGAAAATTTTAAATTTTAAAATTTTTCAAAGTAAACTTGGATAATTGTAAATCTTGAGCATGTAATTGAAACAAAAAGGCTCGCTAGTTGTAGTTTCCTGATGATGATTGTCTGTAACTTCTGTGAGATAGTTATAGCATGTTTCTACTGATATGAGATAGTATTCATTTCATACTCACGTAAGCCTTTGAAATTGAAGCGACGCTTTTAAACTTGATCCATCCACTATCCTAGTGGTTTATCCTAGAGAGACTTGTGCTTAATAGTAACAGTAAACGTAACACCTAATTTCTAAACGTGTACTGTGAATATCTGAAGGTTTGAATGTGATAGGAGGGATATAATTTAAGGTTTGAATACCACTCTAAGATGAATTGTATGAATAATATATGTGTATGTCGGATGTAGCTGCCAATGATTTGAGTGCGGTAGGGCATTATCACGAAACGTCCTATACCACTATGAGGCTTAACAGCTCCCGACGGCCTGATGATAGTAGTCCAGCTAGGGTGTTATCACGAAACATCCTATTGCTGGGAATGAGGGCATATGCTATAAACGTGGAACTAAGTGAACTTCAAAAAAAAAATAGCAAATGGCAATGTGGAAAGTTAGTAAGCATGGTTGAAAACTTAGTTATCTTCTGACTATCCCCGGTATAAACTGAATGATATGCATTAGGGATTATCCTAATAAGTACACGGGAAGACTTTGTGTGGAACGGTTACTGCCTATACCTAGGAAAGTTATTAGGATTGTTTGAAAGGATTTTTGTGCGAAAAAAGAGTGGAGATTGAAAAGGGCTTTTCACACACGCACTAAATCTGTCTCTATGTTGGTATTACTTGCTATATTTGTCGTATCTTTTGTTACGTGAGTCAGGAATCTATGTGGATTACATGTACAGTGAGCCGGTTTTGATTATTTTGTTCGGGACGAACAAAAAGTTAAGTGTGGGGGAGTTGTTTAGGGTATATTTTACTACATTTTCGGGCTTAATCCCTAAACAATTTACCTTATTTTTAAGGGAAATAAATGAGAAAAGCGTGTTTTAACCGTTAAATTCCTATAATGGTTATTGAGGGGTTATAATTTAATTATGAGGAAATATTGAGTTTAAAAGTTATTTTGTTACACATTTTATTATTATTATTATTCGATGACTTGGTGTAACAACAATTTTGCAGAAAATTAAAAGATATGCAGGGGGATATTATTATAGTCGGTGAAGCTCTCTTGTGGCATGGGAGCAAATTGATCATACTGACTATAATTCATCGGAGGTGGGTAGTAGGCTTCTTGCCAAGATGGATTCTGATCAAACGGCTGATTCTGTGCAAAGTTGTCAACATGCTGAGTGTGAGAACCATAATCATGATAAGCATAAGGGTTCTGATAACCCTCATAATGTTGTGGCTCATTACTTGAATAACCAAAGTTCTGATTCAGGTATGCACTAGGGCTCTGATAGGCCCAAGAATCCTGGTTACTCTGTTGTTCATACTGAGGCTGATGCACATACTGTTGTTGATAATATTGTTCAGGTGCCTATAGTTGGTAGGATAATTGTTGTTCAGATGAGTAGTATTGATTGGAAAATTCATCCATTTAAGCTCAAACTGCAAGATCTCAGGAAACAACACAAACACAATCAAAGTATCTCGTCTCCACCACCACAGCAATAGGTGGTGTGACGCTTCAATATACGAACTCCATCAAGAAAAAAAAAAAAAAAAAAAAAAAACGACCTAAGCCCAAGCTTTCAGTCAACTTGCAAGATATTCACTATGTACTCCCCGGCAACGGCGCCAAAATTCTTGATAGCAAAATACTTAACCGCTAACCTTAACCGACAGAGTATCGGGTCAACGGTAGTATAGTGGTTTCAAGGTCGAATCCACAGGGAGTAATAGCAAAGTACCAAAGTCGACGTCTAAACTTGGTTCAGGTCAATATTAAGTGAAAAGTATTATAGCTAATGCAGAAAATAAATATTATTCTAACAAATTTATCTAGGTGATTAAAAGGCATAGCCGAACTACGATCCAACAGGTTACTTTTACCCCACAGGAAAGACTTGACAAGGAGTGTGTCTTAACCAACCTACTGATCCAATTCAGTTTATATGACATCCACGGGTGTCAACTCCTTATTCTTGCGTTAAGGTCTGAACAACTCTCGCTTAACCCCCTATACTAGGCTTATTAACCCTCCCTTTAGAAAGCTAACTCGCCTAACATGGTTGACCAGAATAATGAGCCGCTCGGGAACTCGATAAGAACCTCACATAGGCATAGTCCTAACGTCTAGCTAGGTTGTCAATCTAACAATCAAGGCTATGTCTAGTGATTCTAAAACACGTATCCCACACCTCACTGCAAAATACATATATAAGCTCGATGTGTGTGTAACAGTGAACAAGGTTGTCAATCTCATTCAAAGCTATTAAAACAATCAAAACAAGTTTTAGAACATGAATTCATCATACAAACGTTTAATTAAGCACTACACAACTCCCATCTCATCCCCCTTTGGGATTTTCACCCGTTTTCACATAATTCGGATACACAACTACTTTAGCTACTCATAATCATACTAACAACGAAGTAATTATAGGAAATTATACTAAGAACAATAATAAACGAAAGCATAATCATCATAAAAATCAAACTTTGAATATTGAGTAAAGGTACTGCGCTAAAAGTCGAATCATTGGTGTTGAAACAGAAATTTAATCTAATAAAAAGTATATAGAATCAATGGAATTAATCTATGGAATATGGGGATCAAAGGGTGTTTAAACTACTCAAAAACCGCCCTAAAATCGCCCCTAAGATGCCCAAAGTCGTCCAGGATCGAATAGATATGATATGGGACCGAAAAAAGGGGTTTTTATAGTTTTTTGCCGCATCCCGACCGCGAACGGGCGTCCGTGGCAAGGCAAACGCCCGTTTGCCTGAAAAGCCAACTCGCTGTATGTAAATTTGCTCCGTAAACGCTCGTTTGGATCTTGTCTTCAGTAAATCAGCAATACCTTCTTGTGTAGAGCTCCGATTTGAACGATTCAAGATGCATTGGAAAGATCGTTCAATTACCTACAACTTTCATGAAGACAACTCTTCCTGAAAGTGTCTCCAGGTGTGACCAAAATGCCCCTGAAGTGACTGGTTCAGATTTCATCAATGGTTCTTCACTCTTTTCTCCTCCTTGGCCCCAAATCTCATTCTTTCTCGAGACTCTCTTCCTTATTCTCGACCTTATACATCAATCTAAGACTGAAAACAAAGACATGAACACCAAGGCATAATATACATTGACAGAAACGTAACGAAATCCACATAAAACACACGTTTTTAAAACGAAAATGCCTTTAGTCTCGAAACATGCATATAAGTGAATATCATTCATATACTACCCATAATAGCCCAAAATAACCATGAATAACTCGTAAAAGGAGGTAATCTCATATAATAAATACACTACAATTTGACTCCCATCAACTGTACGTGGACGTGTATTAGAGAATGCGTACGTTAGACTGACCCACTTACTTTATTGAGTGTCGCACTATGTGGCGGTTGTGTAATTATCCTAAGACCGGAATCTTCATGGCATCATGGTGTGGATTGTCATAATTTGACACTATTGAGGTTTCCCCTTGCCATGTGGCGATAATGCGGTAGTGATTAGGTGTGACACGGAAGAACGCGTATGATTCATGTTGCTCGTCCGGAAAATCGTGTACCCTGTGATTAGAGGTGAATATCCGAAAGGGCCTTCTTATAAGGAATGTCTTACTCTCATGAATCTTCGCAAAGTGGAAGTAATTGAGTTACTTCGAGAGAGCATGATATTCAGATTATAAGATACGGTCGTTGATGGTTGACACTCGACGTATGACCGTATGTATATTATTACAGCGATATGATTCTATTTGCACGGTAACTGTTTCATATGAAAGGTAGTAGTCGTTGCATTTGACTCTTGCGATGATTGGGGGTCACGGTGTGTTTCTAGACACTATTCCGTGATCGTTAGGTATGAAGGGCATTTTCCTAATTGCACTTTGTGTCACGGCCAACATATTCGGAAGCCTATCAGGTCACACACATATGAGCATCTAGCCGGATTAAAATGCGGTTATAGTGATAACCAAATAAGGAAAGTTTTATGTAGACTATAAAGTGTTATAGTGGTAAATTAATAAGGTGGTATTTATTTATTATGAATAAATTAAATACAAGATATTAATTATGTTGATTAATTAAATATACATAGTTGATGTATAAGTCGAAATTTATATGTGTATATATGATACATATGTATTTTGCAAATTAATTAATCATAGCATTATATTACTTAAGAATATTCCGGAAGCCAATTAAAGGCTAACGGTGGCGCCAATAATGGTGTATTATGATACACTTGGATTGTGCAATTTAATTAATGAGATTACCATATATTAATATTAGATATTAATTGATATTGGAAAAATAGATTTATGGTAATAAGATAAAGATAGTCAATATTAGATATTGACAAAATCTTGGATTTATTTAATATAAGATATTAAATTAAATGAGATAAATCAATCAAAGATATTTCCTTATTTTATTAGGAAAATGTTTTCTTTCTCCTCAATCTACTAAGAAGCTTCTCCCAATATGATTGGGATCTAAAAGTGGCGCACCAACACCTATATAAGAATGGGGTTGGCTAGCTCTTTTGATCATCACAATTCCAAGAGACTAATAGTTCTTGTGAAAAATAAGAGAGCTTCTTAAAGAGAGTTTTGAGAGAGAGAAAATGTCAGTCTAGCAACCGAGTTTTTCTGGTAGCAATCCATGATGTAATGGCGGCGGGCTGTTCGTGTGGATCACCGGTACAGGCCGAACGCTTGGGCGGATCTATGCGGCATGCACCACTACTCTCCTTAAACGGTCAAATGATCGATATTTTAGATCAAGCAAGGTAACCATCGTCTACTAGCTTATTATGTTTGTTTCTTAAATGAAGTCGATCCTGGTTAAAGGAAATAAATTTTTGAATTCCGCTGCGTTCCTGCGTAGATTTCCTTACAGGACGATGGTGGTGCTGGTTGATGAGTGTGGATGGTAGCGGTGGGGTGTGCAGAGATGGTGGTGGTAGTGATAGTGAGGCATGCGGTGGTGCGTGACGGTGGATGTTGTGAGGTGTGTGATGGCGGTACTGGTGGTGGTTGTAGTGACGAGGGTGGTGTGATGTGCGATGATGGGTGATTTTAAGGTTGGTGGCGGACGAGTAGATATCGGTGGTGATGGAGTTTTTTGTGGTGGAAGATAGTGGGAGAGGGTGGTTGTGGGGTAAATTATGTGTGAAAATTGGGAAGATCTACAAAAAATAGATCTTTTCATGACAAAAATTTGTCACTAAAAGAGCGAATTATTAAAACTAGAGGCCTTCCGCGACAAAATATTTTTTGTGATGATTAGGGCTGAGCTTGGGTCGGGTTGGGTTGAATTGGGTTGGGTATTTACATAGTATAAGTCGGGTTGGTTCTAAAGAAAACCATCCCAAACCAAACCAAATGACTATAAAACCTGGCCCCGTTTGGTTTCAGACTGGACTGGATCCATTTGGATCCAACTTAATATTTTATTCACTCACTATCTTATTTACTATTATTTTATTAATATTTCTCTCACCAATCATTTCACCATCAATAAATAAAATAATATTAATCAATTCATTTTATTCACCACCTACACTATTCAACCATTACTTTATCAATATAATATTTCATTAAAATTTCTCTCACCAATCATTTCTTCATCAACACAAATTTTAATACAACATTTCAACCTTATAATCATTACTTTACATTATTTTATTTTATTTTCTCTCTCATGACTCAATCCAACCCCAATCCAACCCGAAACCAAACAGGGCCTTGGTTCGGGTTGGTCTGGGTTGGGTTACAAGTTTTCATCCACAAAACATGCAACTATATCCACACATTCATGCTATAAAATTTACACACATATTATATCTAAATTCATGTTCCACACCATATATTCATACCAATAATCGTCATGGAAATCACATTTCAACAAATAATCATTAAAGAAAACACATTTATGAAAGAAAAAGTTATTATGTGTGCTGTTAATATAAACATTATCGAGTTGGGTTGGGTCAACCCGAATAAAAAATTTAAAAAACAAAACCAACCCAAAACATTTCGGTTCGGGTCAAAAACCAACCCAACATTTTTGGGTTTCAATTGGTTTGGGTTTGTCGGGTTGGTTTGGTTTGGTTTTGGGTTGGATCGGGTTCATTGGGTTTTATGCTCAGCCCTAATTGTCACATATGTGGCGACGGAAAATGGTTCTATTGCGACAAGTGCAATATTTGTCGCAAAAGAGTGGTCTATTGTGACAAACGATTATATCGATTACAAGGACTAAAACCGGGCAAACACCGGAACACCACCGGACAAACGCCGGACACCAACAAACAAATCAAATGAAAGAAAAACATCTTTGGGATAAGCCCAATTTCACCAAATATTGTCTCGCTATTGAGATCTTGATATGGTAAGATAGTAAAATGGATAGTGTCCATCACGTCAAGGACGTCCATTACCGCATCGGCAGCAACTACAGTGACCAAGCATCTACCAGCACCGGCGGCAACTACAGTGACCGATGAGTACCGATCTAGTCCAATTATAATATACAAAATACAGACACTAGAAACTGAAATTAAGGTCTTTGAACAGAAAAGGCCGTCATAGAGGTCACTTTGAGAATTCCACATACAGATCCCGCCACTATCACTGGCGCTACTACCACCAACGAAATCCTGAAAAATAGCCCCTAGAGTGATTGAAAAACCAACATGCAAGCAAAAGAAGATTCCGCAAGCACTAAAGGCTTCAACCAGCGAGCCAAAACCCATCCTACCACCACCGCAGAACAGCCTAAACAGCAGCCGAAAAGAGGAGAGAACAAAAAATGGCGGCGACCGCCCAATAAACAAAAGAAAACTAGAGAACGGACCAACCTCCATGGCCGACCACCAAAATGACCCCAAACCAAAAGACATAAACAGAAAGAAACTAAATAGATCACAAGAAAGTCGGAGATCATCACCGATTGAACTTGACGATGCTCGTTTCGTTGCGATAACATTAATTCGTACGGCAACTCGTATGCAAACGATAACCAAAATATTTATTTATAAAAAATTATCTAACAATAAGTATGTTTTTAAAATAAAAAAAACTTCAACTAAAATGTCTAATTCGGGGACTTGGTCTTAAGCCCAAAAAAAAGAGAACCGGCCCTGATGCCAAGGCACAAGCAGATTTAATGAACAAAATTTCGGAGAAGGAAGCTCCACAAACTGGAAGGCCCAAAGTAGATCTAGAAGCTAAAAGAAAAGAAAACCAGAAAAATAGAAGGAAAGGGGTCGCCGGCAGCCTGAAGCCACTGGCCCCCGGCTTAAGAGATGGTGGCGGACATATGAAAAAACGAGGGGCTTTCCACCGAAAATTAGATAGAGAAAAAAAGAGAGAGAGAGAGAGAGAGAGCAACGACCGCAAAATCTCCCTTTTTGGTGTTGTAAAGTGTAAAGTGCTCTAATGGTACACCATTTCTCTTTCATTTTTGGTGTTGCATCATCCTTATCCAAAAATTTGATGCCGGTCGACCCGACAACTGCTGTTTCAATTTTAAGTGTTCGATAAAATTGAATCGTCTCGTAAACTCGATTATTTATTTAGAATTCATTCAACTGTACTGGTGACATACTATATTATATTGATTTTTTTAATGGAGTATTTTATTTTGCAGTGACAAAAATATTTTGTCAAATTAATTATTATGAATTTTGTCACAGAGATGGTTTGTCACTAAATCCTCGTCCAAAATTTTATCTCCCGGTATGCAATTTGAAATCATCTTTTTGTAACAAAACATCACGCCTCTTGTGATGATATCATTTTTTGTCACTAATGAATTCAATTTTTTTGTGACAAACGAAGGTGTTGTCACAAGAAGTTACCCACTTGTGACAAATCTACAATTTGTCACAAAAAAAATCTTTGTTTTAGTGGTAGTGGTGAAATGGTTGGTAACGGTAGGTGGTGGTAATGGTGGGCGGATGGTAGCGGGTTTAGTTGTGATGGGGTGGGAGTTAGTTGTGACAATTGTGGTGATGTGCGGTGGTGGAGCCGTGGAAGGTGACGATGGTTAATTTCGGTGGGGTAGGGTGGTGGTGCGGGAGGTGGGTAGTGGGTGGTGGGGTGGACGGTGGTTGCTTTTTTATTACTAAGTTATGTTTTAAATTTCATTCCATCTAATCATTCCATCCATTCCATCCAATGTCTGATTGAATGAAAATTACCGAAATTCATTCCAATGGAATGAAAGATAATTTCTTTCTCCCGCATCCAAACATGCAGAATGATTGAATGGTAGTCTGATTTAATGCTTTAGGGCATCTCCAACGGTGACAAGTCGTGACACCATCCTACCATTTTAGTGCAATGGTGTGCTCCAATTTTTTTTCTCTGAAACGAAAGATTTATATTAAAAACAACGATTACAAGGACTAAAACCGGACAAACGGCGGAACACCACCGGACAAACACCGGACACCAACATACAAATCAAACGAAAGGAAAACATCATTGGGATAAGCCCAATTTCACCAAATACTGTCTCTCTATTGAGATCTTGATTTGGTAAGATAGTAAAATGGATAGCGTCCACCATGTCACGAATGTCCATTACCGCATCGGCGGCAACTACAGTGACAGACCATCTACCAGCACCGGCGGCAACTACAGTGGCCGACGAGTACCGATCTAGTCCAATTACAATATACAAAATACAGACACTAGAAACTGAAATGAAGGTCTTTGAACACAAAAGGCCGTCATAGAGCTCACCCTGAGAATTCCACGAACAGATCCCGCCACCATCGCCGGCGCTACTACCACCAACGAAATCCTGAAAACAGCCCCTAGAGTGATTGAAAAACCAACATGCAAGCCAAAGAAGATTCAGAAAAGCACTAAAGGCTTCAACCAGCGAGCCAAAACCCATCCTACCACCACCGCAGAACACCCTAAGCAGCAGCCAGAAGGAGGAGAGAACAAAAAGACGGCGACCGCCAAATAAACAAAAGAAAACAAGAGAACAGACCAACCTCCATGGCCGACCACCAAAATGACCCCAAACCAAAAGACATAAACAAAAGAAACTAAATAGATCACGAGAAAGGCAGAGACCTTCGCCGATTGAACCTGACGATGCCAAGGCACAAGCAGATTTAAGGAACAAAATTTCGGAGAAGGAAGCTCCACAAACTAGAAGGCCCAAAGTAGATCTAGAAGCTAAAAGAAAAGAAAACCAAAAAAATAGATGGAAAGCGGTCGCCGGCAGCCTGAAGCCGCCGGCCCCCGGCTAAGAGATGGTGGCAGGCGTATGAAAAAATGAGGGGTTTTCCACAGAAAATTCGATAGAGAAAGAGAAAGAGAGAGAGAGAGCAACGACCGCAAAATCTCACTTTTTGGTGTTGTAAAGTGTAAAGTGCTCCAATGGTACACCATTTCTCTCCCCTTTTTGGTGTTGCACCATCCTTATCCACAAATTTGATGCGGGTCGACCTGACAACCGCCGTTTCAATTTTTTTTTAAACCTCAATGTTTTTTTTTCTCCTTTTTTTGTATATACTTCTTTTTGTTATTTTTATTTAAGTTCAATTCATTTACCTTTTCCCTGTGTTTGTTGTGGTTTGATTTAATCATCAAGTATTTGTGTTTGAAAATAATTAAATATTATATTGTATGTTGAAAATGAGTTTGATTAAATTACATTACCTAATTTTGTATATGATGATATGATCAATTCATTTGTATTATTTAACCTTCAATGAGTGTATTTTTAAACATTGATTTGTAGTTGATGAAAGAAATGTTTTGTTTTTTCCTTAGCATAATATAGAATATTTCTAGAATATTCTTTTTGGTGTAAATTATAATGTAAGACGGTTGGAAATGTTTGGTGTTATTTCAACACCATTTCGATAAAATAGTATAAAAAAATGGTGTTACTTGCAGGACTAAAATTGTCGCCGGAAAAGACCAATTTTAGTCATGTAAGTGGTTTTCCCTGGCGTTCGGGACTTCTAAGCCCTTTTTCCCTCATCTTTCTCCATATTGGTTATTCTCTAGAATTTTGAAGGGCAGAGGGAGCATTACATTTAGAATCGATGATCATAACTTCTTTTTTGACTGCAGGTAAAATTGGCTGATCCAGATATTGTTTCAAATCCATTTTATAGTCGCAATCTTCCAAGGGAAGGTATGTAAGTGCATTAGATAAAGTTTGGTTTCCTGTTGCTTTCTAAGTCTTAGTGTTCATGCATTCTATGATAAGTTTTTATTTGGTGAACTATAATAGTCAAGAACACAATCTATGTCTACATTTCTTGTCATCCTTCTCATTTTTCTAAATGTCCCCAAATAATCTTTAGCCAACTTCAAGAACTACTTTTTCTTTACATTCTGACATTTTTCTGTATCCACTAATATGTTACAAAGTATATCTCAGTTCCTATATATTTTGGGCAGGACATTTGGCTGGTAAATTATCCTGGAGTGAAGGACACATGGACCGAAGTCCTTTCATCTCAAGTATCGTCATTAAGTTCAATTTGTCTATCTGGTTTTAAGCCAACGGATACGGGATTGAGGTTACAGATTTGGGGGTGTATTACCTGAAAGGTATGTCTATAACTCAGTTAATTATATCATTAGTACAAGATGAAAAATGTATGTTCTTGCAAGATCCTTAATTTCTTAGTGCATAATATGATCTAGTGGCAGATTTCAAATGTATAAATGCCATGTTAAATCATTAAAAGGAGAAACAATAATAAATGCTTATTGATGATATATCATATGATTCAAATTGTAATTTACAATAGGATAATAGTAATAGAATAAAATGAATATTTAGTTTGTGCTATTTCTTGTCCTGTACTTTATTTATGACTGTACTAGCTACGTTTGTAGGTATGCACAACCATTGAATCTGGTCATCCATCCTTGATTGATTACATGTGAAAATAATCAACTTTGTTATATGTATTCTGCAAAAGTGCAATCTTGATGGGGGGGTGGGGTGGGGTGGGGTTGGGGACTGTGATTGCAAAATTCAGGGACTGTGCTTGCATGAATGTGATTTATTGCTTACTGTAATGGTTTGTTTTTTTGTTGCTCATTTTATCTTGCATACTATGGCATTCTTCTCTGAATTCGCGGTTTTGTCATGAGAAAATAGTAGGCATTTTAAGTGTTCATGTCTCTTTTCGTTTTCGAAATGGAGGTTGATTTTTAGTATAGAATGTTCATGCAATTAATGTATGTTATGTAGGGTGAAGAGATTTTAGAGATTTTGCTATGGAATTTGCACAAGACTATTGAAAAGATGTATATCAATAAACCTTTCAGCCTTCATATATTTCATGTGTTTGATAAAATATATGATTTATAATCATTTATTTAAATTTTTTAGTATTTTTTGAAATTTTTAGAGTTGATGTTAAGTATTATTATTATTATTATTATTATTATTATTATTATTATTATTATTGATTATGACTTGTAACGTGTCTGTTTATTATTATATTTATCATTAATTATTATGGTTATAGGATATTATTGATTATGACTTCTAATGTGTCTGTTTATTATTATAATTCTTTTTTATTCTATTATTATTTATTATTATTATTATTATTATTATTATTATTATTTTTTATTATTATTATTATTATTATTTGACATCTAGTGACAAAGCCTATGTCAATATTAACCACTAATGTAAAAATGTGTTTCATTATTTTGTGACAAAAATTTTGTCGCATGAAAAACCTTCTGGTGAGAAAGCGAGAGGTTTGTCATGAAAAGCTTTGGTGAAAAAAATATGAGATTCATCGCGACTAAAGTTCTTTAGAGACTAATACTCTGATTGTCACAATAGACACCTTTACCGACCCTGCATAGGTAACAAACGCCGCGACAAAAAAAAAAAAAATTCTTCACAAAAAGTTTTACTGACGGAAATAAGCACTTCGCGACGATTTTTTGTCACGAAAAGGTCTATTTTTTGTAGTGTATAGGTGGGCACGTATGTTCGGCCCAACACCCACCTGTTATTACTGACAATGGACCTGTCGACACATGATCAAGTCACGATCATATGTGCATATGTTGGTTTGAGTGTCTCAAAGATAACAAATTATCTAAAGAATTGATATATCCGACCAGACATGAATTTGATATGCTCGATCTCAGCTTGTATGATCTATACTTATATGATTTCATAAATCAACTGATTCATCTTTATCTCACTTGATGGCCTATTTGAATCCGAATGGTTATAGGATTATGGCACAAAGTCTCTATGATGAATTGCATGTTTAATATAAGTATTTGAATTACCTGAGCAACTTGATCGAACAGAATCGAACACTAGAACTAAGTTACTTAATACAGCCGAACCGAAATCAAATGAACCAAACACTCAGAGAATGTATCTATCGAACTGAGATGAATGGCCGAGATGATCTAAACTGCTCATACAAGCTGAACGGAACACAAGTTGTCAAAAATCAAGCGATTACCATTCTACTAAAATCAATTGGTGTTAATAAAGACGCTATACTCTTGAATAGAAATTGTGTAGGTGTTGGGAGAGATTGTCCACGCTCTTGAATAAAAATTGTGCAAGTGTTGAAACGGATTGCCCACACTTGATGAGGTGTTGGAAGAGATTCTCACACTCTTGAATGCCTAAAGAAATATAGTAGCGTCTTTATTAACACCAATTGGTTTTAGTACAACGGTAAGCACTTGATCTTAACATGCAAGCCAAAGAAGATTCCGCAAGCACTAAAGGCTTCAACCAGCGAGGCAAAACCCATCCTATTCCTACCACCATTGCAGAACACCCTAAGCTGCAGCCAGAAGGAGGAGAGAACAAAAAACGGCGGCGACCGTCCAATAAACAAAAGAAAAAAAGAGAACAGACCAACCTCCATGGCCGACCACCAAAATGACCCCAAACAGGGGCGGATGTACATTGAGTATAGGGGGCAATCGCTCCCCTCTCGGATCCGGAAAAACACTATTATGTATGTTGTGTATTTTTTTTGCCCCCATAAAAATTTACACTCGCCCATAGTATCACCCCCCCCCCCGACCCGGGATCCTGCGTCCGCCCCTGACCCCAAACCAAAAGACATAAACAGAAAGAAACTAAATAGATCACGAGAAAGGCGGAGACCATCACCGATTGAACCTGCCAATGCCAAGGCACAAGCAGATTTAAGGAACAAAATTTCGGAGAAGGAAGCTCCACAAACTAGAAGGCCCAAAGTAGATCTAGAAGCTAAAAGAAAAGAAAACCAGAAAAATAGAAGGAAAGAGGACGCCGGCAGCCTGAAGCCGCCGGCCCCCGTCTAAGAGATGGTGGCGGATGTATGAAAAAACGATGGGTTTTCCACATAAAATTAGATAGAGAGAGAGAGAGAGAGAGAGAGAGAGAGAGAGAGAGAGAGAGAGAGAGAGAGAGAGAGGAGGGAGAGAGAGAGAGAGAGAGAGAGAGAGAGAGAGAGAGAGAGAGAGAGAGAGAGAGAGAGAGAGAGAGAGAGAGAGAGCAATGACCGCAAAATCTCCCCTTTTTTGTGTTGTAAAGTGTAAAGTGCTCCAATGGTACACCATTTCTCTCCCTTTTGGTGTTGCACCATCCTTATCCACAAATTTGATGCCGGGTCGACCCGACAACTGCCGTTTCAATTTTTTTTTAAACCTCAATGTTTTTTTTTTTCCTTTTTTTGTATATACTTATTTTTCTTATTTTTATTTAAGTTCAATTCATTTCCCTTTTCCCTGTCTTTGTTGTGGTTTGATTTAATCATCAAGTTATTATGTTACAAAATAATTAAATATTATATTGTATGTTGTAAAATGAGCTTGATTAAATTACATTACTTAATTTTGTATATGTTGATATGATCAATTCATTTGTATTATTCAACCTTCAATGAGTGTATTTTTAAACATTGATTTGTAGTTGATGAAAGAAATGTTTTGTTTTTTCCTTAGCATAATATAGAATATTTCTAGAATATTCTTTTTGGTGTAAATTTTAATGTAAGACGGTTGGAAATGTTTGGTGTTATTTCAACACCATTTTGATAAAATAGTATAAAAAAATGGTGTTACTTGCAGTGAACTCCAATACATCAAACAAATTTTAAAGGGAAGCAAACCTAACTTTCTAGACTATTGATAAGAATACATCAACTTTAAGAAAGCTCCAACGAATCCTGCGAAGCCAGAGTTGAGCATATCTGAGAAAGACTGTCAAGTTGCTATCACATCTCTTAAATTATCTCACGGAGGTATCTCAATGACGGATCGCTCGACACCTGTCCAACTCATGAAAAGAAAAAAACGTCAGTCTGAAATAACAGTAAAATGATACAAACAAAATGTGACGGCAAAGAATAAAGACGTGAGCACGACAGATCAGTAAAAAAAATATTTAGCGTTAATTACGGATAGGTTCCGATGTATGTTATCGAGAGTTAATGATATCATTAAATACTTCATACGGAGTAGTTTATGATGGGCTCGGTTCGGTTCGGGGATATCGGTGAATAAATTAATTTTTTTGGACAAAATATCTAGGATGAAATTAAGATGAAAATATGTAGGAGATGAAATTAATGGCTAAAGATGGAATGTGATTGTGTAATTCGACCAATCAGAATTTATTGAGTCATTCGACCAATCAGAATTCAGAGAGATGCGTCATCCGACCAATCACAGTGTGGAATTGATTTTTGAAAATTGCTTAATTAATTTTGAAATTTTTAATTAAAATTAAGCATAATTTCGAAATTAGTAACTTTTCCAAGGGGAAAAGTTTTGTGACGTGTTCCGGCCAATCAGAGTTAAGCATTGGCTCATCTTCTCCACTATATAAACAACCCCATGGATGAAAGTTTATTCATTCAGTTTTCTCTTGTATTTTCCACCACAAACGTAGTGTCATATAGATCTAGTCATTCATGTAGATGTAGTTATTGAGTCGAAGAGAAGTCGGAGCACTCTGTAATTTCGCCGGAGCTCGGATTTTTGAAGTGCCTCTAAATCCGAGACGAAAGTCGTTGTATCTTGGGAGACAGTTGCTACTACCGTGGGCACCATACCGGAGCAATTTGTCTTAAGGAAAGAGTAACTACTCGCCTCGGTTTGATTTCTAGTCCTTTGTTTTCTGCATCAAACTTTAAGTGTTCATTGTTCGAGTTAGATCTGTATGATAGTAAAGATTATGTTAGATCTGTTAGATAATATGACTATTTCTATTCGCATTATTTATTATCTAATTTAATATTCCGTAATTTAATTCGTAAATTACGGATATTTTCTGTAAATCACTCCACATACGATACACTATCTCAACAAGCTTAAGACAAATTCCTTTCAGAGTATCGTGTGTTACTGTGGCAGATTGTTTTTCGTGTAACTACCAATTCGATTACTTCATCTCTATGAGATTGAAAGAAGCATGTTGTTGTATTATACCCATAGCTACTTTTTTTACTGCTGTGTGGGTTCGGTTGGATAGCACAGTATTTTGGACTTTTGTTTTGATAGTACAGATTTGAGTATTATCTATTGCATAAGGGAAAAAAAAAAAAAAATATATATATATATATATATATATATATATATATATATATATATATATATATATATATATCGTTTGCTGTGTTCAGTTTTGGGGCAATGCTTTGTGTTGACATAATAGCAGAATTTGATTGTATTAATAAGGGTGATTGGATACGTGATTTATTCGTAATATTATATGTTTCTTTGATTTGAACAATGGATCGGCCATAGGAAGGGCACAAAGTAGTATGTATAATGATAAGTCTCGACACATACGCCGTAGACAAAATACCATTAAACAGTTGATCTCTAATGGATTGATTTCCATCGATTATATAAGATCGAAGGAGAATCTTGCGGATCCGCTTACAAAAGGTTTAGCTAGAGATCAGATGTCAGTTTTGACAACCGGAATGGGACTGAAGCCCATTACGCATGTTTCCTTGTAGTGGCAACCCAACCATGTTGATTGGAGATCCCAAGATAATGGTTCAAAGAGGACAACTAAGCTATGAGGACAGTCTAGCACTTACCCATTCTGAGAGAATAAAAGTGCTGTCTGCAGAGGGTATGAGGTTAAGCGAAGCTTTTAATGATTCCTATATCTTGATATTCAAGTGGGGTAGGGCAGAATACCCTTGATAGGAGGTCACCTATGTAAGTGCGAAGTGGGGCCGCTTCTATGAGAATTTTGAGGCTTGAATTCTCTAAAGCACTTTTTGAAACCAAGTGTTGTCCAGGGCCGAGACGGACACAACCATGAGAACCCAAAGGTTCTAGGGGAAATATTGTGTGAGTACTATTGTCTTGGTTTACACTAAAGGCTGAACAGTTCAAGACCTAGTTCACTGATTAGCCGAGTAAATCCGATAGTACTTCACTAAGGCAGATTCAAGGCCAGAAACTACCTCTCCTAATGCAATATTTTTCCGTTTGACTTCTCTTCAGAGTCTGCATTTGCATTTACATTAATTTTCATTCATGTGGGGGATTGTTGGAGAAAAAGCCCTGTTTGAAGGGTTGAATAGTCAACTTTAGCGCTAATTACGGATGGGCTCCGATGTATGTCATCGAGAGTTAATGATATCATTAAATACTCCATACGGAGTAGTTGATGATGGGCTTTTGAATCACTCGATTCGGATATCGGGTGAATGAGAAATTAATGGCTAAAGTTGGTAGAAAATATGTAGGAGATGGAAGTTGAAGGGAGGACCTCACCCCATTCTCTCACATTGGAAATTTGAGTGTTGGAAGCTCAAGTGATAAGAGCTAGGTGTCTCTTATGGGTGTGCCCCAAGGGGCAAGGCACTTTTGTGCAGGAGGGAGGACTTAGATATTTCCACACGCACGCGCGCCGCCGTCCGTCCCGCTCGGCTCGAGCTCGAGCTCGGTTCGGGTGTTACTATTAATTTTTTGGACAAAATTTCTTTATGAAATTAACTGTAAAATTAATTTTGGAATGTGATTGTGTAATTCGATCAATCAGAATTCATTGAGTCATTCGACCAATCAAAATTCAGAGATGCGTCATCAGACCAATCACAGTGTGGAATTGATTTTTGAAAATTGCTTAATTAATTTCGAAATTTTTAATTAAAATTAAGCATAATTTCGAAATTAGTAACTTTTCCAAGGGGAAAAGTTTTGTGACGTGTTCCGGCCAATCAGAGTTAAGCATTGGCTCCTCTTCTCCACTATATAAACAATCCCATGGATAAAAGTTTATTCATTCAGTTTTCTCTTGTATTTTCCACCACAAAGGTAGTGTCATATAGATTTAGTCATTCATGTAGATCTAGTTATTGAGTCGAAGAGAAGTCGGAGCACTCTGTAAGTTATTTTACTACCCTGGAAAGTAAAATAACTGAGCACTGGATATATATCATCTGCATGGATAACTACCGCTGTGAAACAAGGTAACTAGCATTCTCTGAGAACTTTTCTATAAGCTCCCATCCACCTGTTCATAATCTGAAAGGTGATAACAATAAAGACGTGAGCACGACATATCAGTAAAAAAAAATATTTAATCAAAAGGGGGCTATGGAAATATTGTCATAGTTGTCTTTTGCATTCAATATTAACTACTCGAAAGTAAATTAAGTACAAAAATTATATCAAGTTGCAGTGCAAAATGGAAATTAAGTGTGACTGTATGTAGTATGTAGAGGCGTGATTGCATGATCGAATACTCTAAATGACAAAGACATTGATAAAGCAACAACACCACCTTGAAGTAAACTACTTGAATTCAGTGGCGGATCCAGAAATTTTTTTCAGTGGGGTCACCGGACTGTAAAAGTATATTTTTTTATCCAAAAAAATGTTTCAGTGGGGTCACGAGAGCTTAAAACTATATTTTTTATCAATAAAATGACATTTTTTAACAACAAAACTACATCGTTTTAATACTAAAAAAAATTTCCCCGAATCTGAGTGGGGTCACATGACCCCCCCTTGATACACACAGATCCGCCACTGCTTGAATTGAACTCAAATAAGACGGAAGTACAAAATCTATACCTTTGGTTAAAACTAGTTTTTGTGGTATACCCATATCTTTATTTCTTACAATCATAGTCCCGTCAAAATACTCCGGGCTATATTTGCAGGCACCACTGTTCTTCCCTACGCGCCACCTCTGGAGCCATAAACAACGGCGTTTCGGAGATCAGAACTCTCACTCCGGACACTGGAGGAGTACTATTTAGCCATTTGGCACATCCAAAATCTGCAATTTTGCATCCACTTTTTCCTGTTAAAATATTTTGACTCTTGATATCACAATGTACAATCCCAAATTCCCAATTGAATGCAAGTAATTTAGCCCGTCAACAATTTGGGAATGAATACAAGTAATGCTAATCACCGGTTTAAAAAAATATGGGATTTTTCTGTTTTGTTATATTAAAAAAAAAAATAATAATTTGATATACTAGTGAGTTTAATTCTAGCCCGGCCGGATGAAAAAAATTGCTCTCAGGACGTGTTATTTTAGTTCGACCTCAACAAAAATAGCTCAACCTCATGAAAAAATAACCCGTCCCTATGAAAAATTAGCCCGACCTTCTGAGTATTTTGACGGGTTATGATTATAAGAAACAAAACTAGGGGTATACAACAAAAACTATTTTTACCCAAAGTTATATATTTTAAATTCCGCTTTGAAATAACGGCATTAAATTAAGCTATTGAAAATGATGTCAAACCTTTTTTTAGGGTACGTTTCACGTATCCGTCATGCCCACCAAGAAAGACACATCTCACGTAAGACCAAGAAAGACCAATAGGAACCACAGCCATGCTGGGGGTGGTCTCAAGCCCCCCCAAATGGTCTCAAGCCCCCTCCAAATTTTTATTATTGTATTAGTAGTAGTGTTAATATTAGTATGTTATGTGTCTTTTTCTTGAACAAAATACCTTATACCTTAGTGGTTTAAGAACAAACCATTTTCAGTCTCCATAATTTTAGGTTGTAAGTTTAAATCCCACTACCAACATTTTTATTTTTTTCCCGGATTTTTTTTAGCTTTGCAGTTTATATACCAAGACCACCCCGAATTTTTTTTCTGGTTCCGCCACTGAATAGGTCAAGGTAATCCAATTGAATTGAGATGAAACGAAATGTTTACCGGAGTAAAATTATATTCTAGCACCCCAAGCACTACACAAAAAAATCTTTTGGTGACAAACAATACATTTCTCGCAAAAGCAACTTCTAATGACAATAACTTTGTTTCTCACAAAAACTTGTATTATTTAGTGACAAAAAGATATATGTTCTCACGAAAGATCGACTGTATTGTCACAAAATGGATGATCTCAACTTCACATTGTGTGATAAACTTTAAGATAAAACTTTGGTGACAACCATCTTTATCATAATGAGTCGAGTCGGGTTATATCATGTATTGAACGAATCGAGTTCCATTTTTGCCTTTGTATGGCTTGTTCAAGCTTGAAACATTTTTATAATCGAGTCAAACTCAATCCCTAAAAAATATTGGCTCGACTCGGCTCGATACCCGTAAAAACATCCGAAGTAGAGAACACATATATGTATCTCCAGCTGAAAATAAAATATTACCAATGCCTCAAAATAAAAATAATAAAAGAAATTGAAAAGAAACTTCTGAAGGTGCGATTCATTTTCCGTGAATTCGAACCCTAAACTGCTTCCATCATCGTGGAATCGTGGTGAGGTGAAAGCGTGGTGAGATCGGAAAATTGCTTTCGTCTGCGCAAATGCTCGATAAAGAGGTGAAATCGTGGTGAGTTCAGAAATCGATTCTGATTTCAAATCGCCGGCGATGAGCAATACATCAGAACGGAAATCGATTCTGACTGCAGGTATTATTCTCTTCAGTTTCTGATTTAATTGAATTATTTCCGATTTCTGGTGAAATCGTGATGAGATGGCCTTGATTTCATCGCCGGCGACATGCCATACTTAGTGTTGACCGGTCTGTGTGATTATTTCACACAGACATATAGGGCTGAGATCTGTGATCTGTTGCATGAACCGGTCTGTGTGATTATTTCACTTTTCTATTGCATGAGCCGCTCGTGCCCACTTACTATGATATTCATTCACTGCATTGTGATACTTTCCAGATTAAAACCTATTGCCCGAAGGACTTGTAGAATGTATTCCTGAGGTTTATGCTTTATCTCGGGTATATAACTATATATGATGTATTTTTACAGTATTCTTGCTTAGTATTGTTAAATTAGGAAGCAACAAGTTCTGATTTATTTTTTTAAAACTTACAAGTTCTGATTTTGATCCTTTCTTTTCAAATATGGCTCGGGATTTGAACTACATGATCTCGCTTCCTGAATCCACTACACCATCTTCGGTTGATAAAGGATAGTGGAATGCATTCCTTCATAATGATCAGGTGCTATATAATATATTTTTTGAATTTCAGGGCCAGAAAATTAATAAAAGTTCCGGTATACATACATACATAAATGTTGATTTTGTGCATGGATTTCTCACTATATGTATTCTGGGAAATTTGATTGCGTGTATAGAGTTCATGAAACAAATGAAAAACATGAGCGTTATTCATGTGTATTTACCATGCAGCTGCTTCAAAGCCAACGTGATGCTCTTTGGTCATCTGACCAAGATATTGGCGAATACCACATATGATCGAGAAAAGAGTACCTATAATCACATGAAAACCATGAAAGCCAGTTGCTAAGAAAAAGGTAGACCAGAGGATAGCAAGTTAAAATTTCTGTCTCGGTAGGACATGTAATTCTATTACTATGAAATTCATAAATGAAGTAGTTAAGGGTGGGTTACCAATATCCTTTTTGTAGTGACGAATTTTGTATGTGTTCCGAAGAAGTGGAAACACATAAGAACTCTTGAATGGAAGTTGAGTTTCTCGATCCTTTGACTTAGGATTGAAGAAGACTCCTTATTTTATTTGGTGTAAAATCCATTTGGAAATAATCATCGGCAAATTCTTGACATACCGAGTGCGCCATACCTACAATTGAGTGAAGTCTTCCTCTCACATTCGTTCTCCCCACGGTTGAGTCTATTTCATAACCTCTGTTCTCGTGAGCTAGGTTTCAAAAATAGATAAGGTAGGTGGATCAGTTCGGTCTCAAAGACTGCCGAGTAGTCGTAGGTAAGTAGCAGCTATCTCCGACCGAAGAAAGTCCTATCTTGTAGAGGACTCAAATTGGATCAGTGATCGATTTCTAGGTTACATCATAAACCTAATTGGTTACTTCAAATTGCGTAAATCAATAGTTCAAACCGCACTCAAAGGTAGAGCATTTCCCACTTTTATAGGAACTTTTGTACCAGAAACAATGGTATCTCCAATTATAGCCCCTCTGGGATGTAAAATATATCTTTTGGGCGGGACATCAAATACATGTATCTTTACCAATTAACCAATTTCTAAACGCTAGATTTGATCCTAAGGAGATACCACTTCCTCATGAATTTATCTTGAATCGAGATCTCTTGGCTCAACTTTATCCTAGTTTTGGCGAGGGAGCAGCTCTATTTTTCACCCTGAATTGGTCCAAATATGCGAAATTTCTTACTTTTCGTGGAGGATTAAATCCAAGAATCGGGGTCTGTGGCTCACCGATATTGCACATCATCATTTAGCTATTGCAATTCTTTTCCTGATAGCGGGTCACATGTATAGGACCAATTGGGGCATTGGTCATGGCTTGAAAGATAATTTAGTCCATTAACTCTTTTATTGTTTTAATTTCATCGATTGTTAATTGATTTCATTTTTTTGACTAATATGGATCACTTTATTCAATATGATTACGATGTAAGTAATGGTAGTGCTAGCATGTTCCTCTTCATGTCTATTTGAATAGTGTACAATGGGGGCATGGGATGATTTTGGGGCTATTTTTGAATTTACATTCTATTGCATTTACTTGAGTCTGCATTTGTGTTTATGGTTTTATGAATGCAGGTGTCAGTTTTGGTGACTTGATCTCTAAATAGATGAATAAAATGGTGGAACTAATCTGAGAAACTAAGACTAAGAACGATGGTCGGTTCAGTTAAGTATATTCAGTTCAGTGAAAGTCAGTTTGATGAAGTGCAACTGAGTTTCTTCTGAAGTCAACAGTCAGTTTGGTCTGCTTAGTCTTGTTGAGTGTAACTGAGTTCTACATCTGGGCGGTTGATTACAAGTCTAGGAAAGTAAGTTCTGAACTGAGTTTTCATCTGGTGGATAACAGCTGGAGCTGGGGTCCACATCTGGGGGTATTTATGACAGTTCGACAAAGATCTTATGGCGGTTAGGGTTAGAAAATTGTGCCTATAAATACCAATGTTCTAATCAATGTAATATGTGTCTTTCACAAGTGTGTGAAAATCCTTGTAACTTTGTGCATAATAAAATATCTCATTTTCTGTCCGTGGAGTAGTCGGCACAATGCTGAAAACCACGTTAAATCACTGTGATCTCTTTATTTCTGTGTTTTATCAATTTCCACCATACTTTATGTTTGCATTGCTACTGTTTTATCTTTCTTAAACTGCAAACTTCTCTTATGTGTTTCAACAAACTGGTATTAAAGCGACATGTTCAAGATTCAGAGAGTTGCAGGTTGAATGTTAAGGGTGATTTTATATGATTTATAACGTTATATTTTGTAACAATTTCCTCCATATTCGTATATTTTGCATAGAAATTAGGT
The DNA here is from genome assembly GCA_036785695.1 of Gentiana straminea. Classification (NCBI taxonomy): domain Eukaryota; kingdom Viridiplantae; phylum Streptophyta; class Magnoliopsida; order Gentianales; family Gentianaceae; genus Gentiana; species Gentiana straminea. Next base: position 3,996,108 of record JAVUPR010000090.1, on the reverse strand, counting down.
GTTTAATTGATTTATTGAGCGAATGAGTTTTTAAACGGTTTAATCGCAAAATTGGTTACTTTATGTGTTTTATTGAAGATTTTATGTTGATTTGAATGATATTACATTTTGCGATGTTTTGATTACCTTGTAGATACACGAAATTGGATCAAAAGGGGATTAAAAGATGTCAAGGATCAAATTTGTATGAAGAAAAAGAGATAGAGATGAAAATCGAAGTTGAAGTCACCCTGAATGAGCGTTCAGAACTAGCGTCCAGTGGACGGGCGTTTGAGAGTTTGGACGGGCGTCCAAGATGGAATATTTGATTCAGAGTTCTCCAAATTTCGATGGACGAGCGTCTAAAATAAAGAAGAACGGGCGTCTGACCATGACTCGGCCCGATTCGAAGTTTGCACTGAAGGCTGGACGTGCGTCCAGCATAGTGGACGGGCGTCCGAGCGCCGACTTAGCAGAACCGACTTGAAAATCTATAAATAGCTGCGTGTTTTCTCCACATAAATCATCATACATTCGAACCCTAAACCCTAGGGGCGGCTCAGCTGCCTTTTTCCTTAGTTTACAATCAGTTTTTGTTCAAATACTTTTTATGCACTTTTATTCCAACAAATTCGAGTTTCAAAGAGGATGTTGAGAGGCTAGACCTCCCTTGAACAAGCATTGTGAAGCCATCCGATCAACAATTCAGTTTCGTTTCTTGATTATCTTGTGAGTATTTTATTCAAGTTGTATCTTTATTATTGTTTATCATTGTTTATTGCAATTATATCGATAGATTATTGCATGATTGATTGTTTGTTTGATTTGGATGAAAATCATAATTGAACCCCTAGAATCAATATAATAAAGATTGGATTTTTAACCTATAAAATAACGAGAGTTAATTAGGTTGAACTTCTAGATAACTAGATTGAGAAATCTTACACCTTTGTTTTGAAAGTAATAATCTTTAAAATCGAGAGATAGAAGATTAAGAAACGAACTTTTCTAAGAAATTAGGAGTTCATACCTTTGATTAGGTGCATCACAACTTGGTTAGAAATCACGAGATAACCTGAATTGAAATTGAATGTTGTAGCATAGGTGGATCAATTGCTTGTTCGTTCGTAACTTATTGATCAAAATCCCTTGAACTTGAATTGTTTGGCTTAGTTAATCTTTTTATTGCATATTAGGATTAGATTTAGTTTAATTGGTTCGCAACTTTATTTTCCTGGCTTTAGATCTTGATCTTCTGTCCAGCTTATGTTGTTATCTTTCTTGTTAGTTATTCACTGTTTTGTTTTTAGTATCTTTTCAATAGTAATCGTGACATAGTTAGGTTAAAAATAAAAACTAGAATTCACAACCCCGATTCCCCGTAAGATCTTCCCGGTATCAACCTCTTTACTACGATCCTTGCACTTGAGGTATATCGGATTTATAAATATTATTACTTGTTTATTTGCATTAGATAAATTCGTGAACATTGAACATAGTTGATCTTCACCAAGACCGGTGACCGGTGCTAGGATTTTATGATCAAAGGTTTGTTCGTTAATTAGAAGGATGTCAGCAATGAATGTAAAGATTGATAAATTTACAGGGAGGAACAGTTTGAGTTTGTGGCAAATCAAGATCCGGGCCTTGTTAAAGCAACAAGGATTGTGGACTCCTTTATCTGATAAAGGGATGCCAGTTCAACAGATTATGCTATTCTGGATGAGAAAGCACATTCAACCATCAGGTTGTGCTTGCCTAATGATGTTATCACAGAAGTTGCTGAGGAAGACACTGCTGCCAAGTTATGGTCTAAGCTTGAAAGCATGTATATGACTTAGTCATTGACCAACAAGTTGCGGCTGAAGCAAAGGTTATTCAGCCTGAGGATGCATGAGGGGGCTTAAGTTGAGAGATCATCTTGATCAGTTGAACACAATATTACTTGATTTCAAGAATATTGATGTGAAGATTGAGGTTGAAGATTCAGCTCTAATTTTGTTGGTATCACTACCAGCTTCATATGAGAACTTTGTGCAGTCCTTCATAGTTAAGAATGATACAGTTGCATTGGAGGATGTAAGGTCATCTTTACATGCCAGGGAGCCGAGACATAATGCAGATGGGGCAGACAATCAGGTTGTTGGACTAGTAGTCAGTAGCAGTAGTGGAAAAGAGTATGGTCAGTCTAGGAAGAAAAGTTCCAAGAAGACAATGTCCAAAGGCCGTAAATCCACAGATGTTTGCAATTACTGTAAGGAACAGGGACATTGGAAGTCCAATTGTCAAAAGAGAAAGAAACACCAGGAGAACAATTCTGGCACAGCTGTTGTGGCGGCTGAGCAAGACTCGGATATGGATATGGTTCTAGTGGCAGGAGAGTCAATACATCAAATTGATGTATGGATTCTGGACTCGGGGACATCCTTTCATAGTTGCCCTCACAAAGAGTGGTTCTCACGTTATCAGCAGATAGATGGTGGTCATATATCTATGGCGAACAGCAAGGTCTACAAGATAGTTGGGATTGACTCAGTTCAGTTGAGGACAGAGGATGGAAGATTCTATAAATTGAGTGAAGTTAGAAATGTTCCACAGATGACCAAAAACTTGGTATCTCTCAGTTCTTTAGACAACAGGGGATTCAATTTTAAGGGTGAAAGTGGAGTGCTGAGTGTCTAAAAAAATTCGTTTTGGTTCTCAAATGAGTCAAGAAAGGGACCATGTATATACCACAATGGTTAGTTGTTGTTGGTTCTGCTGTTGTGGCATCTTTTGAGATTCATCAGTCACAACTTACAAAACTGTGGCACATGAGATTGGCTCACATGGGTAAAAAAGGGATGCATGTTCTTTCTCAAAAAGATCTTCTTGGGGAGTGTAAGGTCAATCATCTGGACTTTTGTGAGCATTGTGTGTTTGGGAAGTTTCATAGGAGCAAGTTCTCAAAAGGGGTACACAACACAAAGTCATCACTTCTGATTGTTGGGGGCCATCAAAGGTGGAGTCATTGGGTAGTCATAGATATTTTGTGTCATTTATTGATGACTATTCAAGGATGACTTGGGTGGTGATGATGAAACACAAAAATGAGGCATTCAAGAGCTTCATGCAACGGTTAAGAAAGAAGATCAAGAGGCTTCGTACAGATAATGGTCTGGAATTATACTGGACTGAGTTGATGAGTTCTGTAGAAATGAGGATATTTCCAGACATCATACAGTTAGGAATACTCCTCGGCAGAACGGGGTAGCTAAGAGGCTAAATCAAAATCTTCGGAAGAGAGCAAGATGCATGCTCTCTCGTGCGGGTTTGTCAAGGAGATTTTGGGCAGAGGCTGTATGCACATCTTGCTACTTAATCAACAGGAGTCCTCACACACGGATCAGTCTCAAGACACCAGTTGAGATGTGGTCAGGCAAACCTGTAGACTATTCAATTCTAAGGGTATTGGAAGCACAGTTTTCTATCATGTCAGTGGAGGGAAACTGGAACCAAAGGCCAATAATGGAGTGTTTGTGGGGTATGGTGATGGAGTTAAGGGTTATAAAATTTGGTCATCAGCAAAAAACAGAGTTATTCTCAACAGAGATACAGTTTTTGATGAAAATTCTATCCTTGGTTCATCAGTGGGGGGATAACTGAAACTAAAACCAGTTCTGAAACTGAGAAAACTGACAGTAAGGTGGAGTTTTAGGTGGAGTTAGTTGAAATGCAACTATCAACTGATCCTAGTCTGTTTTCATCTGATTTGGTTGCTGAACCAGAACTGAGTCCAAACCAGTCAGCTGAGAAAATGTCAGTTGAGCGTCAAACTGAGAACATGGGTCAGCAGAGTATAGCTGTCAGCAGAGCTAGAAGATCCAATGTTGGGGTACCTCCCAAGAGGTATGGTTTTGATGATTTGGCTGGATACACACTTCAAGTTGCAGAAGAAATGGATGGTTGTGAACCTTCTACTTATAGGGAAGCAGTGACTTGTTCTGAAGCATCTCAATGGCTTGTTTCCATGAGAGATGAAATGGAGTCATTACTAAAGAATCAAACTTGGGATCTAGTTAAACGTCTAGCTGATAGGATTGTCACTTACGAATGGATCTTCAAGAAAAATGAAGGATAACGAGGCAGAATGAGTAAAGTATAAAGCACGTTTGGTTGCAAGAGGGTTCAATCAGAACGAAGGGGTGGACTTTGATAAGATATATTCTCACTAGTGGTCAGACATATTTCAATCAGAGTGTTACTAGCAATGGTGACACAGTAGGACATAGAACTTGAGGAGTTAGATGTGAAAATAGCTTTTCTACTTGGTGAGGTAGATAAAGAGATTTACATGACTCAGCCAGAAGGTTTTCAAGTTCCTAGTAAGGAAGATTTTGTGTGTAAGTTAAAGAAGTCCTTGTATGGACTGAAGCAAGCTCTTAGACAGTGGTATAAAAGGTTTGACAGTTACATGATCCATTTGGGTTACAGCAGAAGTCTTTATGATTATTGGGTTTACAACAATCAGTTGAAAGATGGATCATACATTTATCTTGTGTTATATGTGGATGACACTAATAGCTGCAAGAAAGAAGTCTAAGGTTTAGTACATGAAAGACCTTCTCAGTCCTGAGTTTGAAATGAAGGATTTGGGAGCAGCCAAAAAATTTTGGGGATGGAGATCTGGAGAGAAAGAAATCATAAGAAACTGTTTTTATCTTAGTAGGGCTATCTATAGAAGATTTTGTCAAAGTTTGGCATGTCAGCTGCTAAGCCAATAGATACACCTATGGAATCAAATGTTCATTTGTCAGTTTTTGCTTCATAGTCAGCAGAAGATAATGAGTACACATCAAGAGTGCCCTATGCTAGTGCAGTTGGCAGTCTGATGTATGCCATGGTATACACTTAGGCCTGATCTGACTCGAGCAGTCAGTGTTGTCAGCGGGTTTATGGCTCAACTTAGAAAGAAACACTGGAAAGCTATGCAAAGAATGTTCGGGTACCTTATGGGTACAGTTGATGTTGGTCTCATTTATGGACGCGATACTCAAGAACTGATCATAGGGTACTGTGATGCTGATTATGCAAGGGATGTGGACAATAGAAAATCAATGACTGGTTATGTATTCACATTGGGGAATTCAGTTGTAAGTTGGAAAGCAACTCTTCAGGCAACAGTGGCTTTATCAACTACTGAATTTGAGTATATGGCTCTTACTGAAGCAACCAAGGAGGGTGTTTGGTTGAAGGGACTAGTCAGTGATTTGGGGCTACATCGAGATCAAGATGAGATTTATTGTGACATTTTGAGTGCAATTAGTCTAGCTAAGGATCAGGTTCATCATGAGAAACCAAGCATATTGATGTGAGGTATCATTTTCTGAGAAATGAGAAGAGGGTTGTAGTGAAGAAGATCAGCACCAAGGATAATCCTGCTGATTCAACAGAGCAAGTTTCAGTTGATTCTCGACTTGCTGAACATTCAAAGCTTGTAAACTGAAATTTGGATACTCATCTGAGGGCAGACTAGCTTGAGTGGATTCTGTGAGAAGTCTGGTACAAGTACATTCTGGCATTGACGAATACATCTTGTACAAGTACATCTGATTATGCAATCTGGTTGACTATGAATGAGAGTTCAAGCCAATATGGAGATTAGTCAGTTTTAGTGACTTGATCTCTAAAATGATGAATAAACTAGTGGAACTAATCTTAGAAACTGAGACAAAGAATGATGGTCAGTTCAGTTAAGTATATTCAGTTCTGTTAAAATCAATTTGATGAAGTGCAACTGAGTTGCTTCGAAGTCAGCAGTCAGTTTGGTCTGCTGAGTCTTGCTGATTATAACTGAGTTCTACATATAGGCAGCCGGTTGCTAGTCTAGGAAAGTCAGTTCTGAACTGAGTTTTCATCTGATGGATTTCATTTGTTCGAATTTGTTGACAGCACTAAACAATGCCCTCCCGCCACCATAAATGCAAATGGCACCACTTGGCCTAATCCGACCCATAGCACTTGGAAAAGACAAGACAGCCTTATATGGAATGGTATCATCTCCTCTCTATCTCGAGACGCAACCATGGTTCAAAGTCTCGGCCGACTCGGTCCTGACTCGGCCGACTCGTCTCCGACTCGGAGCATACCGGTACAAAGTTACGGATTCATCTCGGTTTAGACTTGAATCGGGTACGTATCGGCCAAATCTCGGCCAATCTCGGCCAATCTCGACCGAGTCAATCCGATTTAAGTAGGAACTTTTGATTCGATTGGAAATATGAAAAAGGATAAAAATAAAAGCAATCATACACAATATTCAGCCAATCTTGACAATAAACTTCACTCCAAAAGTATAGTAGTAGACAAAATCTTTACTATTTACTTCTTTACAGAAGAAATAGTATACATGTGACTTTGTCAATTGTCAAGAATCAAAACAACTCATATACCATCAATAATTATCCAGTTTTCCAGCCTCTTTATAAGAAAAAAAATCATACACAATTATCATCGCAAAACTTCACAACCCACAACACAACTTTTATTCACCACAACTCCTCCATTTTTCCGTTAAATTTCTTCAATTTTTGAAGCATACAAAACCTAATTAAATCCCTGATGCTAATTACCCAGACAAAGAAACAAAACCAAACATCAAAACCACAAATACGCATGTTAAAACAACAAACAACCACAAATACTCATGTTAAAACGTAACGCGACCGCACATATTTTGTTGTGTTTAATCAAAAGAATTGATCTTGATGATTGTTTTGGGACTTTTTGATGTTGTGTTTAGTTATTCATATTTTTTTTAAATTTTTTAGATTTTTTTTAAAGCATTTTATATGGGAGAAAACTTGTCTCTCCCGAAACGATACCGATACGCGACGAGTTATGTGACTCAGTGGTCTCCGAGTCGGTTACCGAAACCACGAATTTGAACCATGGACGCAACGCTGCTCATTTACGGCGTCAAGAGTTCAGCGAAGCATGGAAGAAACTGACTGATGATTTTGCAAAGCCCTCTCGGAGGCGTATTGAACAGATAAAAACGATGCTAAAATCAATTCGCAAAGGGGATCGAACTATATCGATTTTTTATACTCCAATTAAAAGCAAAGCCGGCGAACTCGCTATGCTCCGTGCTCCCATGGACGCCGATGATCTTGTTGATCTCATATTCGAACAGCTCGGTGATGATTATATTGACCTTGCTCGAGCAATTCAAGCATTAAAAAAACAATAAACAAAACCTATATGGAAGTGTTTAGCCCGTCCCGTCCGTATTAAATAAAGGGAATATTGGGTTTTAGTCCACTTTCCTCCATGCATATAAATTTTAATTCAGTTTGTATTTTTTTTTTATTTAAGGACAAAATAATTTTATTCGGACTAAACTACCCCTACTAACACAAATGTCTCGGCAAAGCTATCCGAACAAGCTGAGAGGTATGAAGAAATGGTGGAATTCATGGAGAATAATATTGAGCCGCCGGAATTCGACGCCGGTGCCGGACCAGGAGCTAGCCCCAACCATTTCTCCTAAATAACCGGAGAGTTAAGAACAACATCAAATTACAGCAACCGTACGAGTCAAAAATTAAGTCAAATTAAGCATGGGCAGTGAAGCTGACTACGTGAGGAAACCCAGATTTTTGTGCCTACATGGATTCAGAACAAGTGGGAAGATTCTCAAGACGCATGTCGAAACAAAGTGGCCCAAATCGGTGATTGATAAGCTTGATCTTGTTTCTGTTGATGCTCCATTTCCATGCGGTGGCAAATCTGAAGTTGAAGGGATTTTCGATCCTCCTTATTACAAATGGTTCAATTCAATAAAGTAAGTTCACCTTTAATTACCAGATTGCAATTTTTTTTAATTCCATTTTTTTTATTTTTGTTGTTCTTCAATCCGGAAGCAACAGGGACAGCTTCTTATGAAACCTTTCATCATAGCATGTTGGATTAAAGCAATGAAATGACATGGTCTCATTTCATCGTGTTGCATAAATGGGTGCTATAAATTCAATTTTTAAGTATGACAGAGTCATAGATAGTCACAGGCAAACAACAATCTCAAAAATATTGCATCCAAAGGAGGTTGTGATATTTGATTTGATGGGGGTGTCGGTCAAAATTATTTTTTGCATGCAACTATACTAACTGTCTTTCACTTTGGCATTATGGACCCCAATCAAAAGATTTTTCTTCAATTTATGCTTAGCTTGGGTATTTTATTTGCTCATTTTGCTCATTTTTCTGGGGAGAGTTTTCATTTTCTAGGGAGAGTTTTCAATTCAGGCTGCAAGTGCATTCGATTGTAGCAAACTTGATTGTGAAGAATTATAAGAAAATTAATAAAGTGGTGTTTTTAAGCAAGTGTGGGCCTATGCCTGAATTGTTTAGATGTGAAGATTTGTTGAAGCATGAAGGTGATTGGTGGTACTATGAACCTGCAGATATCCAAAGATTGAAACAGAAAGTGGATTTACCAATTGGTTCTTGCAACTTGGCATTGCCTCCATGGAGAAAAGGTATGTACATAAATGAACAAGAAATGATCTTCTAAAGCTAAGTACTCACTCTTAATCTATCTTTGAGTCTGGGACCGTTCCTCTGGCAACTGGGTTGAGAGGAATCCCAAGGCAGGTATTGAAACTGCCATGGTAGATATTGAAGCTACCATCGTCAACTCTTTTGATAACCATGAAGTTGAAACTAATAGGTTTTTTTTAGAGAGGACTAATAGTTCTGTTGAGAACATAAATAATGGTAGGCCTGTTGTGGTTGATCATATTGGTGATCCCACAGTTTAAGGTTTGGTTTAAGGATGCATCTATAATGTTTTAAAGAAGATTGATTGTGTTTTTTACTTGGTTCATATCATTAAGCTTTCTAATAGACTAGTGTTACTTTGTTAGTTTTACTTTGTTGGTGTGTTACTGTGTCTTTTTCAGCCATATATAAGCCAAATATAAGGCTGAAAGTTAGATTTTGGAGCAAAAAATAAAGTGTTTAAGGGTTGAAAAACTTCAAATACTTTTGTTGACTTTATGTTGTTGCCTTCTTCTACTTTCTTCAAATATACCTTTAAAGAGACAATGTGCAATGTTTTTTTTTTCAAAAAAGAATCGATAGTAGTGTGATTCAAACCCCCTCCCTTACATTGGAAAGCATACTAAAAATGATATTTCAGTCATTAATGGATAAGAAATGCAATGGATATTTGTATTATATGGTTATTAGTACTGAAAAGTGTTTTGAGAAGTTGAAGAGGAAAACAGAATTGGTTGTGTTATTGCAGGCATATGATGTCTTTATTTGGTTTTAATCTTTCTTTGCATTCAACTATTTGTTGTGGTGTGGTTTTGGCCTAGGTGGTTGAAGGTTGTTGATTCAAATGGTTATGTTTGTATTTTTTTGTCTTTAGAAAATTGGAGGAGCCTAGATTCTCTATTGATGAGGCCGAGCCGATGCTATTTGATGCATTTTCTACTTCATACATCTGTCATGGAGTTTGATGTGGTGCGGGTTTGAAGGATGAAGGTCCATAGATGGTAAAACAGAATGATTTCGTCTTCAAGAACTTGAAGAATGTTTTAGTTTCATTGATAGGCTTTTTGATTACATCCAATAGTATTAGTCTTTTATTCTCTTGATTCCCCCGGAGTTGCATCTACATAATGCTTTGATATATTGTTTCATTAAGATAGATTGTTGTATTACGCAATGTTAATGGTGATATTTTGGATGTTAATAAAATGTGTTACTGTGTTACTGTATTACTATATTACACAGTAACACAATAACATGAGTTGGTGTAAACGCTTCGATAAAATTCGGCGTTCAAATAGTACGTCGAAAGGGTATCAAACGAGGTCTCAAAATGAAGATTAAAAAAAATATGAACTTTGGTGAAAAAATTTGATGATCGGTGTTCTAAATCAAAATTTACGGTCGTTTATAAAAAATGCGCTCTGGTTAATACAAATATTTTTTCATCTTTCAAAATATACGTCGAAGGGTATCGTATTTGGGCTCAAATTGAAGAGCAAAAAAAAACATGAATTTTGGTGAAAACATTTCGATGATCGGAGTTGTAAATCAAAAGTTACGGTTGTTTGAAAAAAAAAAAGAAAGCATATACACAGCTACAATAAATATATGCAAACAATACCATTACTGAAGATATGCGTGCGTCCCTTCTAAAGGGTATTTTTGTCTGTCTGAAATTTTTTTGTCCCTTTTGTAACTAAAAAAAGTAGTGCGTCCTATTTATTCATTTTGTAAATATTTTGTCATTTTCCCTCAATCCCCCTTATTATTATTATTATTATTATTATTATTATTATTATTATTATTATTATTATTGTTGTTGTTGTAGAAAAAAATGTGTTTATATCCTTTGATGAGAGAAACCATTCAATGATGAATTATGTAGTCTCCTTCGGTGAGAGAAACCACTCAGTGATGAATTCTTTAGTCTTTTATGACAAACGTATTGACACATTTAGTCTTTCTGGTGAGAATAGTCGCTAGAAATATGGAAAGCTTTAGTGACAACAACCACTAAAGATAACTTCTAGTGACAAAGTGTTTGTCATTGAAGAAAAAATGTGTTTCTACCCCTTCGGTGAGAAAGCCATTCAGTGATAAATTCTGGAGTCATTTGTGACAAAAGTATTGTCACGATTAGTGCTTTATAGTGACAACAGTCGCTAAAGATTTGGAAATCTTTAGTGACAACAGTCACTTAAGATCCGGAGAGCTTTAGTGACCAATATTAGGGTTTTCTCACAATAGATAACTTTTTGCGACAAATATTACACTTGTCTCTACAAAACCCTTTAGCGTCGCCACATATGCGACAATCGTCACAGTAAAATATTTCATCGCAAAAGGACTCTAGTGACAAAAATTCACATTTTTACTCACGAATTTTCTTGTCATGAAAAGATCTATTTTTTTTAGTGGTGAATTGATAAAATGGTATTTTGCACTTGATTTTGTTTGCTATAGTAGACTTTTATAGGTTTCATACAAATGATTTTGTATGTTAAATTAGATATTTCTAGGTTGATGTTTCGTAAAGTATATTTTTCTAGGTTGTTCAATACCTATTTTGTACACTAACACGTGTATGTGATCCTTGGTCCCATTTTTGTAAAGTAGACTTTTCTAGGTTGATGTTTTTATTGTTGTATCAAATTCTCTTGTCCTTGTTTGAGAAGGACGAGAGATATATATAGAAATGAATATTTGTCTATAAGGACTAGTTTAAGTATTTAATAGGTATTTAGGAAATTATGAATTATATTTGTTTATAAGGACACAAAATGAGTAATTAGACAAAACTATCCTTTTTTTTTCCTTTCTTTTTCTTGGAGCTAATTTTTTTTTTCCTGGACGTGAATTTTTTTTTATTTTTTAATTTTTCTGGGCGCGTTATTATTTTTCCTAGCTGCGTTTTTTTCCTGGACGTGATTTTTTTAAACGCTAAAGAGACATCGCGGTGTCTCTTTATCACGATAACTCTGCATCGCGGCGTCTCTGCATCGGGGGTGGTCACTGCATCGCGGTGTCACTTCATCGCGGTGTCTCTGCATCGTCAAATGTTATAACATCGTGATGTCTCTGCAATGCGGCGTCTCTGCATTGTGGTGTCACTTCATCGTGGTGTCTCTGCAATGCGGTGTCACTTCATTGTGGTGTCTCTTAATCGCGATGTCTCCACATCGTCAAATGTTATAACATCGCGATGTCTCTGCATCGCGGTGTGACTTCATCGCCGTGTCTCTGCTTCGCAGTGTCTCTGTATCGGGGGTGGTCACTGCATCGCGGTATCTCTGCATATGGGGTGGTCACTGCATCACGGTGTCTCTACATCGGAGGTGGTCACTGCATCGAGGTGGTCAATGGATCTGGGGTGGTCAATGCATCGCGGTGTCACTTCATCAAGGCGTCTCTGCAATGCGGCATCTCTGCATCGCAGTTTCTCTACATCGGGGGTGGTCACTAAATCGCGGTGTCTTTGCATCTGAGGTGATCACTGCATCACGGTGTCTCTGCATCAGAGGCGGTCACTGCATCGAGGTGGTCAATGGATCTGGGATGGTCAATGCATCGCGATGTCACTTCATCGAGGCGTCTCTGCATCATGCGTCAATGCATCGAGGTGGTCACCGGGAAAAAAACGCCCAGAAAAAAAGACACCATTAAAAAAAATGACTAGAAAAAAAAAAACGCCCAGAAAAAATAAGCAGAAAAAAAAACGCCCAAAAAAAAAGGAAAAAAAATTAAAAAAACAAAAGCAAAACTAAATTAGGGTTGTTTGGTCCATGTACTAATTATGTGTCCTTATAACCAAATAAGATTTTCTAGTGTTCTATTTGCCTAATTAAATCTAATATGTGTCCTTTTGGACCTTTGCCAAATATAGAAAATTGGATTTAGTTTTAGGGTTTTAAAAATGAGTTTGGAAACCATCATGAATTCTCTTGTCGTTGCCGTCACTTTTGAAAAGAAAGCTTATAACTAAGACCTTCTGTGCTATTTTATTTTATTGTTAATGTAAGATTTGTATTAAATATCGTAAGGTGTGTTGTAACATGGCACTCCCGACCTTTAGGTTTACTGGGGTCATTATAGGAGCACTGCAGGGACGGAACCAGGATTTTTTTTTCGAGTGGGCTAGAATCAAAATTTTCGTGACATTATACTATAGCGCAATTTTTTTCAAAGTCTATGGTTCAAAAAAAAATCATTTGAGTCCCTTAAACGGGCACACCCAAAATACATTTATTTTATACAAGCGATAACGGTACATTAAAAAATGTCAACATGGCTAGATACTAAATATCCTACATCATTTCAGTTGCATTCTACGAGGCTTATGAACTATCATTCCCAAAGCCTTATCCATAATCTCAAAAGCCAATTATCATTATTATCCCCAACCGGCAGCAACCTCTCTGCAAACACAAAAATAACAAAGTCAACACACCTTTATTATAAACCTCACCCTAACAGTCAACATCCCACAAACCCACAATCCAAAACCAATCACATTCACACAAACCCACGATCCATATAGCAACCCATTTATTTTTTACTAACAAAAAGGATTAAAGAAAGTTCATATGTACCTGGGAAGTGGCCAAGTGGGAAACAACAATAGTTGCTGAAGAAAAGACAATGAATTGGATGAATTCTTTTAGAATTTGCACCGGTTCATAGTCTAATTAAATCATATTAGAATGTTTTTAGTCAAGAAGATGAAGAAGATTCAAGATTGGTTTTGCCCCAAGTGGAATTGGCCAATTGGCGAATTGCTCTGTTGCATCTGTCCGTAGTCCATTCTGGTTCCTTTACTTTTCCTAATCGTTTCACTTTCTTTTTTTCTTTTTCTTTTTTTAATTTTAGATTCAATAATGTACGTAGTATTCAACTTTTCCTTCTTTGAATAATGTATTAAACGGTAAGAGGAAGCGGAGAAATTAAGAAGGAAAAAAATATTTAGGGTTGGCTGGGTTTAATTCTGGGCTGCATATTATAAATAAAAAAAATTGCTGGGTGGGCTTAGCGCCCCCAGCCTATATACCAGTTCCGTCCTTGAGGAGCAGGTTGCGAGGCTTTCGCATCGGCATCAATAAAACACCACAAATCTATATGTTATAGATCCATCAAAACAATTACAACATTTGACTAACTAGTTACATCAAGAATTACAACAAATAGATTGATTAACCACGGTACGAACCATTTCACCAAATTCTCTAAAGCACATCCACAATGAAGTGATCTTGATAAATATCATCACTCCTATTTTCCCATCTCCTATTAAGTGTCCCAGTATGTGGCAGTTGTGTAATTATTCTGAGACAAGAGTCTTCATGGCATCACGGTGTGGATTGGTATTCTTGACACTATTGAGGTTTCCCCTAGCCATGGAGCGATCATACGGTAGTGCTCGGGTATGATATTGAAGCATGCGTAGGATATATGATGTTCGTCCGGAAATTGCGTATCCTAATAGTAGGAGTAAATATCCGAAATGAAATTTTTGTAAGGAATGTCTAGCTCTCGTGATCTTTGCAAAGTGGGAGTAATTGAGTTATTTCGAGGGAGCGTGATATCCTGATTATAAAGATACGATCATTGATGTATCGACACTCGAGATATGATTGTATGGATATTGTAACAGCGATATGATACTATTTACACGGTAATTGTTTCACATTAAAGGTAGTAGTCATCGCTTTTGACTCTTTCGACAATTGGGGGTCATGACGTGTTGTTAGACGCTATTCGTGATCGTTAGGTGTGAAGGGTATTTTATTAAATGCATTTTATGCCTACGGCCAACATATTCGTAGACCTATCGGGTCACACACATAAGTACATCTAGCCGGATTAAAATGCGGTTATAGTGATAACCAAATGTGATACTATGGTGAGATCTTGGATCTTAAACTCTATTGTAAACATTGCTGCACAGAGTTTGATATACTTCAAAAGTGACCAAGCAGTTTAGAAAAACATAGTTGATATATTTTCTAATGTTGATACATTAACTCTTTCTGATCTTCTTGAAGAAATGCATCTGTTAAAACAAGGTTCTGATTCTGTAAATCAGTATTTCACCAAGTTTATTGTTCTCTGGGAGGAAATCCATACCATTAGGCTCATGCCTACATGTTCCTGTGATCCACAGTGCCATTGTAATGCCATTGAAACTTTGGTGAATCACATGGAAGCTGAACATGTGATGAAATTTCTGAAATGTCTCAAGAATGAGTTTGAGCCTATGGTGTCTCAAGACATGTTGATGGTGCCTTTTTATGAGATTAATGATGCATTTTCAATGGCTATAAACTTTGAGAGACAAAAGTTATATGTGGAAATAAGGCTAATAATCAAGATTGTATGATCTTGATGAGTCAAAAGAATGGACATGGCTAGAATAAGGCAGTCAACAGACCAATATATTTTCCTGCAAACATCTCTAACGCCAAGAAGTTTAAGAAGGTTCAGTACAATTCTTTGGATTCAATGGCCACACAGATGAAATTTGTTAAAGAAAGCAAGGCTATCCACCTGGATTCAGATCAAATAAAGCAAATATGGCTTATCAGTCAGATGTGAATCAGTCGGCAAAAGAAGAACATGCCCAAAGGTCAGCTGAACCAGGGTTTCTTAGTCTTATTGCACAATAGCTACAGAAGCTGATGGCTCTGCTGGGTTGTGATTCCACTGGGCATGCTATCAATCAGATTCATGATCATTTCACACATTTTCAAGGATCAAGTGATCTAAACTTGGTAAAACCTATCCAATGGATCTTGGACTCTGGTGCCACAGATCATATTGATACTTCTTAAGAGATATTAAGTAATCCAAAACATATACTTAACATAAAGATGAGATTACGTGATGGCAATATTGTTATTATAACCCATAATGGAGAAGTGAGGATTAATCCTCAGCGGGAATTACATAAAGTGTTATATATTCCAGGCTTTAAATATAATTTGTTATCTTTACCCTCTTTAATTAATCATTCTCAATGTGCATCTGTTTACACTACTAGTAAGTGTGTTTTGCAGGATAACAAGATGAATATGATTGATTCATCTAAACTACATAGAAGACTGTACATTTTGTTTCAATAGCCACAGAAGAGATCCATTCTTAATAGTTTTGCTTTTAGTTCTGTACAAAATAACACTTTATCAGATAAAGTAGATGATAAGATTTTATGGCATTATAGATTAGGCCATTTGACCTAATAAAAGATTGCAAGTCATAGTTCTAGATCCACTAATGTAAAGTATTGTGAACATGACTTGTGGTTTGTTTGTCCTATGGCAAAACCAAATAAGCAACCTTTTTCTTTTAAGTACTAATGATGTTAATGCTATTTTTTTATCTTATTTATATTGATATTTGGGGCCCTTTGAGGCACCCTACTGTGAATGGTCAGCAATTTTTTTTGACTGTTGTGAATGATATCTCTAGGTTTACTTGGGTTTTTTGATGAGACAGAAGTCTGAAGCTTCTGATTTAAATCTATTGCTAAATTTGTTTCTATCCAGTTTGACAAAATCATTAAAGTAATTAGATCTGATAACGAAGCTGAGTTTCCACTCACATCCTTTTATGAACAGCATGAGATTATTCATCAAACTTCAAGTGTCAGCACACCAGAACAGAATGGTATTGTGGAAAGGAAACATCGGCATCTGCTAAATTATGCTAGGGGTCTGAGATTCCAGAGTAACCTACACATTGAGCATTGGGGTTTATGTCTATTGCATGATGTCAAATTGATTAAAGCAACACCCACACCTCTGCTGAAGGAAAGCACACCCTATGAAATGTAATATGGAACTAAGCCCGACTATTATGTGTTTAAAGTATTTGGTTGCTTAGTTTTCTCCTACACCCTTCAGCAATATAGCACAAAATTTGATTCCAGATGTAGGACATGCGCCTATCTTGGAAATTCAAGCACTTCCAGGGATGCAATATTAGTGGATATCACTAACAAAGATATCTTTGTTGCTAGAAATACTCAATTCAATGAGACTTACTTTCCTTTGTTTCAACAAGTTTTAGGCAGGGCTAGGTATACTCATGATATACCAATGCCATTGTCAGTTATGGATAGCTTTGATGATCAGCTAAGTGATGCAGCTGAGCAATCCAGCACAAGATCATATGTGACTAAAGCTTCTAGTGAAGGATCATTCCCAGTCATCCAGGAACCTGAATCCATCAAGTTGAGAAGATCAACAAGAACCAGGAATGCACAAAACTTTTATCAGGGAGGTTCTCTCACGGTACATCAGAATCCACATCTTCTGAATGAAGTAATGAGTTATGAGAGTCGCTCAGCAGAGTATGCTAGATATGTTTGTTCAATTGATGTTCTTACAGAACCCAAGACATACAATCAAGCAATCAAGCATGGTAAGGGGAAAGAGGCTATGCAGAAAGAGATTGAAGCATTACAGACCACTCACACTTGGGAAGTTGTTGATCTACCACTTGGAAAGAAGTCAATTGGATGCAAGTGGGTATACTAGATCAATTATAATCATGATGGTTCTGTAAATAGATACAAGGTCAGATTGGTTGCAAAGGGTTATACTCAGACATATGACATTGATTACCGAGAGACTTTTTCACCAGATGTGAAGATTACTACAGTCAGAACTTCGCTGACAGTAGCAACAGCCAATAATTGACATATTCACCAAATGGATATCAATACAACCATTTTGCATAAAGATTGTCATGAAAAGTGTACATGCAGCTTCCTCCACATTTCAAGACAGACAAACTAAATCAAGTTTGCAGATTGACCAAGTTACTTTATCGATTAAAACAAGCCAGCAGACAATGGAATTGTAAGCTAACCGAAAGAAAAACAAGAATTTGTTCAATAAGAATGATCACAGCTTATTTGCAAAGGGATCAGTAAACTCCTTCATTGCATTACCGGTTTATGTAGATGACATCATAGCAGCCATTCTTGATATTCAATTGTTTCAACAGGTTAAAGACAACATGCACCAGCAGTTTACAATTAAAGACCTTGAAAAATTGAGATATTTCTTGGGTATTGAGGCTCTTAGAACACCTGAAGGTAGTTCTGTTTCACTAAGAAAGTATACTTTAAACCTCTTACAAGAATATGAATTTTTGGGAGATGAACCTGCCAAAACACCGATGGAGTCTAAATAGTCTCTACAACATGGAGATTCCCCTCAACTAGATGACAATATTATAGGTCATTGGTGGGAAAGCTGATTTAACTCACTTTGACAAGACCTGCATAGCCTTTGTTGTTCAACAGCTGAGTCAGTTTTTACACACCTACTCATAACCACATGAAGGCTGCTCATAGACTCCTGAGATATCAATCCAAGACAATGCGTATTATTTCTCTTAGAGAACAATCTTGTTTTCAAAGACTTTATTGATAGTTTCTGGGCTGGATGCCTTGAAACCAGGAGTCCGTGTCAGGAAACATGATGTTTTTGGGTAATGCTCATATTTCATGAAAGCCAAGAAGTAGACAACCATTGCAAAAAGTTCTTCAGAAGCTCAACAGGGGCGTGGCCAATGCCACATATGAAATTCAATGGTTGAAATACACTTACAAGATTTGCAAATTCCTATTTAGTTGCCTGCTTTACTATTCTATGTCAATACCAGTGTTATGCACATTGCTCATAATAATGTTTTTCATGAAAAGACTAAACATAAAGAGATTGATTGTCATAATGTCAGAGACAAAGTCATCTTGCTTGAATAAGCTCATGGCTGTAAATACCAAGGATTAGATTGCTAATATACTCAACAAAGCTTTGGATGCACCAATGTTTTCCTACTTATTGTATAGGTTGGGCATTTCCAACATTTTTTTCCTTGTTCCACTGAATGAATGAGTGATTGATGACAAGATGATGTGCAAGCTGATTCATGTATCAATCTCAGCTTGAGGGGGTGTTACGGTATATGGATGAAGGAGTGATTGATGCAAGCGGATAGCTGGCTGGCAGCAGTCTACGAGTATCAAACACAGCAGTTAGCTGAGTATCAGCATACATTAGGCAATTAAATTGTTATGAACGATTATTCTGTTGTAATTTATTAATTGATTAATGTGGTGTATGATACTATAAATACCCAATGATCAGCAACATTGCAACTTAACTCATTCATTATTCTTGAGTAATAATAATTCCGCATTATATGTAGTTCTGTTTTCGTAGTTTCATAACTTCAACGAACTTTAATTGAACCGAACCGAGCCGAGTCAGGACATCCGGACGGAGGCAACACACGTGTGGTGAACCAAGAGTCATTTAAGTCCTCCTTCCTGCACAAAAGTGTACTTGCCCCTTAGGGAACATCCATCCATAAGAACAAACCAAGCTCTTATTACTTGAGTTTTCATGCTCTAGCTAGCACACAACGTGGGAGATTTAGAGTTGTTTTTAGCTTCAACTCCGATTTCACACATATTTTCTATCAACTTTAGGTATCAATTTCTCAATCATCCGATATCCGAATCGAGCGATTCAAAAGCATATCATCAACTACTTCGTAAGGAATATTTAATGATATTATTAACTCTCGATTATATATATCGGAGCCTATCGGTAAATAGCTCTAAAGTTGACCTTTCCACCCATAAACTGGGCTTTTTTTTTCCAACTGTGTCTAGCTTTGTTTTTTATATTCCGGCGTTAGTCGGGCTTTACATTCATTCATCTGTCCGGGAAAAAAAGTGTTGAGTGAACTTAACACTCTCAAATCTTCATGCCGTTTTCTACCCCACCCCCACCACACACACAAGAAAGAAAAAAAAAAAAAAAAACAAATATATATATATATATATATATATATATATATATATATATCATATATATATATATATTCTTCATGCAGATACGTTGTTACAAGTGGCGTTCATTCCAATCCGTTGGAGGTAGATCAAAGCCTTGACCCAGAATGTGTTTGAATAAGTCAAACCCAAGATTTAAAAGCATCTAGGCCTAGTATACTCTTGTTCATCACTCCGTGGTGTATGCAAGACAAAGATGGAAAAATTGTCTCCATGAAGGTTATTATGCCAATTTGTATTTTCCTGTTCATTTGTGTGTGTGAAAGCCAATTTGTTATGTTAGGGTGGAACATTATGAGTTTGGTAAAATGATATATATAAATATTTTATTTTTATTTCAGCGTTAAAAATGCGTAGGAACTGCATGACGGAATTTTTTTATGAGATGATAACGTTAGATCTTAATGTGATATAACCACTCTTTCAGGATCCCGTTCATGTTAGTCAATAATAGTAATGCAGAATTTAAGTCGGAAGCGTGCTTGGATTTGTTATGAAGATCATTGTGTCGTGTAGCCGTCACGGGTATTGATCTTCCTTATCATCACACCAAATCCTAGATCTTCCTGGGAACTGAGAAGGGAAAAATAATGGCAGATGGATGTGAAAATAGCTTTCGTTAACGGGAACATGTCTGAGGAGGTGTATATGACACAGCCTGAGGGTTTCACAACTAATGACGCCAGAATGGTGTGTAAACTGCAAAGATCCATTTATGGATTAAAGCAAGCTTCTTGGAGTTGGAATCTTCGCTTTGATGAGATAATCAAACAGTTTCATTTCATCAAGAACGAAGATGAGCCCTGTGTTTACAAGAAGGTTAGTGGGATTGCCATTGTATTCTTAGTGCTTTATATAAGAATGATGTGCCAATGTTACAATCAGTCAAAGCTTGGTTCTCCAAGAACTTCTCAATGAAGGACTTGGGTGAAGCAGCCTATATTCTAGGAATAAATATCTATAGAGATAGATCTAAAAGGTTGCTTGGTCTATCGCAATCCACCTACATAGACAAAATGCTGAAGAGATTCAGCATGGAGAAGTCCAAGAAATGATTGCTGCCCATGTCACATGGGGTCTACCTGTCGAAAGGAATGAGTCCTAAGACAGAGGAGGATAGGGCACAATGAGTAAGATCCCTTATGCTTCGGCAATCAAGTCTATCATGTATGCCATGTTGTGCACTAGACCAGATGTCTCGTACCCTTTTAGTATGACTAGTAGGTACCAGTCTAATCCAGGTGATGGTCACTGGATTGCTGTCAAGAATATCCTCAAGTACTTAAGGCGTACTAGGGATATGTTCCTGGTTTTCAGGAATGATGATTTAGTATTACAAGGTTACACAGATGCCAGTTTCCAAACTGACAAGGATGACTTGTCACAATCTGGATTTGTTTTCATGCTTAACGGTGGAGCAGTGAGCTGGAAGAGTTCCAAGTAGGAGACTACTGCAGACTCTACAATGGAAGCCGAATACATAGGAGCCTCGGAGGCGGCAAAGGAAGCAGTTTGGATGAAGAAGTTCATTACTGAACTTGGTGTGGTTCCCTCCATTGAAGGTCCAGTGCCTTTGTATTGTGATAATAATGGAGCGATATCTCAGTCAAAGGAACAAAGGTCTCATCAGAAGTCCAAACATATATGTGCTACGGCGCTATCACTTGATTAGAGAGATAGTAGATAGAGGAGATGTAAAGATAGAGAAAGTCCACACATATGATAACATAGCTGATCCGTTAAACAAGTAATTGTCTCAAGCAAAGCATGAGAAACATGTTCACTTGCACGGGCTTAGGCATATAGGTTATTGCCTTTAGGCCAAGTGGGAGATTGTTGAAAAGGTGTCCTAAACCCAATCGGGTTGGACCAGATCCGACCGGGTCGGGTCGTTTACAGTCTATTTTGTTCATGTAATAACTTTGTTATGGTTAATAAAAGCACTTATGTTATTATATATTGTTTATCTTCATGTTATTTGTAGTATATATATTGTAACGTCCCTAGTATCAAACTGTGATAGAGAAACCATGATAGTGATTATGGTTGATAAGATCTCTAATCACTTTAATAAGTTTGATACTTAAATGTCTCTAGTCTTATGTACTGTCAAATGGGACATTGATAGTATAATCAGACTAGCACGTATTGGATGTTTTCTATCTTATAGAAGGTAGGATAGATCTTGTCTATCGAAGTGTAGAGACACTTGGACTGTACGTGGATGTGTATTGAAGAATGCGTACGTAAGATTGACCCACTTACATTAAGTGTCACACTATGTGGCGGTTGTGTAATTATCCTTTAGACCGGAGTCTTCATGGAATCACGGTGTGGATTGTTATGCTTTGACACTATTGAGATTTCCCCTAGCCACAGGGCGATCATGCGGTAGTGATTGGGTGTGATATTGAAGCATGTGGAGTATACATGATTGGTCGTCCGGGAATCGCGTATCCTATGATTGTGATCGAATATCCGAAATGGCCTTCTTATAAGGAATGTGTATCTCTCGAGAATCTTTGCAAAGTGGGAGTAAATGTGTTATTCCGAGAGAGCATGATATCCAGATTATAAGATACGGTCGTTAATGTATTGACACTCGAGATACGATCATATGGATATTATAACAGCGATAGGATTGTAAGTTACACGGTAACTGCTTCACATGAAAGGTGGTAGTCATTGCTTTTAACTCTTCCGATAAATGGGGGTCACGGTGTGTTGCTAGACGCTATCCCGTGATCGTTAGGTATGAAGGGCATTTTCGTAATTTCCAATTTGTGTCTACGGCCAACATATTCGGAAGCCTACCGGGTCACACACATATGAACATCGAGTCGGATTAAAATGCAGTTATAGTTGATAACCAAATAAGGAAATTTTATCTCAAATACTATAAAGGTTATAGTGGTAAATTAATATAGTAGTATTTATTTATTATGAATAAATAAAATACAATATGTTAATTATATATAAATTATATTAATTAAAGATTATTCCGGAAGTCAATTTATTGACTTTTGGGGCGCCACATCTAGGGTATAAGAGATACACTTGGATTGTGCACTTTAATTAATAAGATTACCATAATATTAATATTCTGGGGGACCATAACCCTCTTATTTATAGTTGTAATTTCTAATATCGCTCATCATATTAATCAGTATCTACACTTTAAGTCCACACCAAATAAAATACTTAGAATCCAACTCAAACAAAATAACCACTTTTATTGGGATTCTATAATAGCGTATATCATAAATAAATATATGTAGACCTGCAATTAAATTATTAATTATATAAAATATCCACTTGGGTCACATATATTTAACAAAGTATATTATAACCTTATGAGCTCAACCGAAAACGCTATCATCACACTTATTTCAACAATCTCGTCCATCAGCTATGTGCACACAGGATCTAAGCAGATTTTACCGCAATATGCCTAGCTAAACCAACAATTGTCACATGCATCAACCTCACTGAATGACTTGGATCAAGTATGGAAGTGTAGCTTGAAAATTACACGCAATGTGACCAAACGTGTCTATTTTCAACTGGTCCTCCTTATAGAGATCACAAAACCTTAACCTTATGAGTTAAAACATAAAACTTGATTTAGTGAAAAATTGTCTATTACAAACTGCACAAGCATCAGACTCCCAACGAACTTTATTATCATAAAATGATACAACACCCATACCAAAGACGTATGAAAGACCTTGTGTGTCAATGCTTTAGTCAGCAGATCCACCATCATGGAGTCTATACCTATATGCTCAATAGACATCAACATTTCAAACTCTACCTTCACAACAAGAAACTTTATGCCAATGTTCTTAGACATTGACAAACTCATGTTGTTATTGGAATACAATAATGCAGAATCACAATCACAAATTCCTTAATGGTCATTCATTTCCAAAAACTTGCAGCCATGAAATGAAATTCTACATCTTTATCCCATGACTAATGGCTTCAAACAAGCCCCAAATTTTGTCTCTAAAGTCGAGGGAGCTATAAGTGTCTACTTAGCACTTTTCAAAAAAATAGCTCTCATTGAAAAAATGAAGACATACACCCACCAAAATATGAGTTAGATTACCAAATGATCTTCAATTTTTTCTAACTCGTTATATGTGAATATCCTTTATTTTGTTTTCTGTAAGTACCTCATTACCTTATAACCTTATTGGATGCGACCATATGATCCTTTCTATCTTTAGAGTATCTATCCAACATGACTATAATGTACGCAATATCCGAATGCATACAAACCTAAGCATATATTAGACTCCAAACATAAGAATCATGTGAATCCATTGTATATCCTCTTACTTGTATATCAATAGAAGGGTGTTTGTTTTAGACTAAATTTGTCTCTCTTAGACGTCATATGTGGTTTCCAATCCTCCATGCCGAATTATTTACAAACTTTAGCAATATAGCCCTTTTGTGATGATCCAATAATACCTCAAGAAAAATCCAGATGTATTTAGATTCCTATTACAAAAGAATAGCCACCAATATCTTTCAACTAAAATCCGGATGAGAGAAAAGATTAAATTTGACACAAACTTTTATATCATTACTAACAAATATATTATACACACATAAAACCAAGAATATGAGCCTACTCCCACTGAAACTATGGTACATACATTCATCAACCTGATTTGCCTCAAAAACCAAATGAGACAATAATAAGATGAAATTTGAAATACCAGAGACGAGAAAAATGTGCGAGGATTTTCTTAGTTTGCAAAACATATTCGTTGTGTCACCTAATGGAAAGTTTTATTGATGCACCATATAAATGTCTCATCAATGTCCTCATTGAGAAACTATGTATTTACATTCATCTAATGTAACTCAAGATCCATATGAGCAACTTGATCCATTATTATCCTGAAAAGAGCCTTTCAAAGAAATTGAATAAAAAGTCTATATAATCAATGCATTTCTGATTAAAGCCCTTCGTGTCATGACAAGCCTTATATCTTTCCACATTATCATTTGAAATCCTCTTAGTCTTTTATATTCATAGGCAACCAAGAGGTATATTTCCTTCTGGCAATGGTATAAGATCAAGAATGTCATTTTCTTTCATTGATTTCATCCATCTTACATAGCCTCAATCCACTTAAGAGAGTCATAGCTTCACATGGCTTGGCGGACGTTAACGAGACCGACCATCATAATGCCAGGATCCTCATGATCAACGAGATAAACAATGAAATCATCTTGAATTGTTGATCTCCTCTCTTTAGTGGAGTGCCTAAGTTGGGGCACCACTGGTTCCTCATGTGGTACCTCTTATTCGTGTGTTGTCTTTGTATAGGTTTTAGAGAATGTTGAGTTTGCCTTATAGGAGATTCAAGAATATTGTCTTGATCTGTATCTGCCATTGGTATAACATCCAATTGGGAATACCAAATTGTTAGCAACTCACCACTATAAGAGGAGTAAAGTTGTGTTTCTCTTCAAAGACAATTTTTAATACCTTATCTTCCCCCCAAGCTCAATATCCATAAAATCCTTGTAATTCTCGGTTAAAGAAAAATAATCTGGAAGTAGGTTCATACAACTTAATCCCCATTGATCATTTAAAATACCCCATTAAATAGCAGTTTACCTTTATTGAGTCCAATTTTCTTTCATTATGCCTATAAGGCCTTGATTTAGTTGGACAACCATAAATATGAAGACACCAAATAATGGGTTTTTCCAGTCCATAATTCATATGGGGTTTTGGTTAATGCTATAGTGGGTTCTCTATTATAATGTGTATGCTGCTAACTTTAGTTTTCATATCGAATGGCAAGTAATTTAATAGATATATGTGATTAGGCTTTGAAAAATTGTCCATGAATGTGATACAATATGGATGACCATTCAAGGATGGTAGAAGGAATGGACCTAAAATGTCCGTATGTATCAATTCTAAGACGTCCATATAGCAATCATTACATAATCTCCATATATTGATTTGTTATCCCTCAGTACATCCTACCAAGACATTACCATCTGACATATCAAAGGGACCAGACGTTCCATTTGACACAAGCCTTTTATATTCTCTTTTGAGAAATGCATCTTAGATGCTTATGTCATAACCTACAAGAACCCTTATGAGTTAATTTTCCTTTTTGTGCCATAAGAACTTATATGTAGAGTTTCATCAAAAAAGTCAATGATATTCGCCAAAGTCGATTATCACTGAGAATTAAATGACTAAAACAGATTAAATCTAAATACTGAAAAAGACTAAAGGTATCATCCTTAGTTGAACAAGAATATACTGATCTGTTTAATAAAATAATGAAAACTAGATTCTGCCTTAAAGACAACATGATACGTCTCTTTCAAATTCAGAAAGTGTCTAGTTGTCAGTAATAATCTAATATCTCAACCTTTACAGCATCACTATAGTCCATATAGACGTACCTATAAACATCAACCGGTTGCTGGAAATGCTAGGAACTCCGCACAGACACACTTATGTGAACAGTAGTATATGAATCTATCCACCAAGCGTGTTGAGGCAAAATAGTCAAATCAACTCCTAAACAAACCAAAGTGAGAAGCATAATTTCATTTGCTCTCCAAGTTTAGTACTTGCGCAATCATTCGTTCTGTTCCATCTTTTGGCAAAAGAAGAATTAGCATCCTTATGTTATTTCTTTTGCCCTTGAAGTGAAGCACCAGCAGATTCCTTAAACTTAAACTTATTTTTGCCCTTATCTTTAGTGGTAACTATATGTAGATCTTTCCGGTTGCCCAAATCTCAATCCTTCTCTTCACGTACATAATGGGAAATTAATTCCTTCAACTCCCACTGTCCCCTATGACAGTTCATAACTGACCTTCAGTTTACCATATTGTGCAAGAAGAGAAAGAAAGAAAAAATGCACCAGAAGACCATCAGAGATCTCCAAATTAAATGCAAAAGTTTGAAAATCAGATGAGTCATTTCCAAATATTCTCTCTTATGTTTCCTATGCTTAAGTACCTTAGAGAGAATAGCTTAGACAAAACAAACTCAGACTTGCCTTGTCTCTTCCTAGGCTTTGCACAACTCCTTAAAAGTCAACACAATCTTAACGTCATTTCTAAGAGTATCTGTATTGGCTTTCTTCAAGATCATAAGACTCAACGTGTTGACCACTCACACTTCACAAATTACACATAATGGTCACTTGTACAATCCTACTGAGAGGTTGATGAAGATAGTGCCTAAATGTAAATTCTAGATCCATTATGCCGAGGACAACTTCAAATTGTCCTTTCCAACTCTTAAATTACATGTCATAAGTGGAGGAAGTATTCTTAAATGAGCAGATGCATATTGAACCAAAATTTAAAACCGTACACAGAAAACCACTAATTAACTCAAAGCTCACATATATATAATCCGAAGAACAATCAAAGTCAAGCAAAGGTATATGAGATGTTCTTATCATAAGATACCAGGCACGACATTAATATCTTATATTTGGACAACAATATTAACTTGTAATTGGCATCTCAGAGAAGTAATCAAATACTGAAAATAAATCTTATCAAACAATAGACTTGTCAGCAAAGTGACTTAAACTCTACATCTGGTTGAATTAATCTGGTAGTCAGTTGAGTGATGGTCAACTGAGAGGTGTATCCAAGTCTGTGAAAGTTAGTTGCGAAGTCTGCTCAGTTTCTTCTAGTGTCAGCAGCCTACTGAGAGTCTGAAGTTTTGGATGCAGCAGAGTTCTACGTCTGGGCAATGATCAGCTGAGTTGGGGTCAGCAGAGGGACCCAACATCTGGGGCTTTCATGGAAATCCGACAAAGATCCTTTGCCAGTTAGGGTTTAGGGATTTGTGCCTATAAATACCAAATGTATTGATCATTTTAAAGTGTGTGTAATCCATCTGAAATTCAGTGCATAGTAAAATGTCTCTTTTCTGTCGTGGAGTAGTCGGCAGAACGCCAGAAGCAACGTTAAATCATGTGTTCATTTTTTTGTTATTTCTATTGATTATTACTGTTAGTTTGCTTCTGTTAAATTATCTATCTTGCATCTGGATTCCCTATCATGTTATAACAAACTGGTACAGAGCATTGGTTTCTAGGAATCATCTGTACAAATGAATTTTATCTTCACCAAGACCCTCACCGGTGCTAGGCTTCTGTGATAAAAGTTATGTTCTTTGGCAAGAAAGATGTCTGCAGTTAACGTAAAAATTGATAAATTTACAGGAAGAAACAGTTTTAGTCTGTGGCAAATCAAGATGCGGGCCTTGTTAAAACAACAAGGATTATGGACTCCTTTATCTGATTAAGGAGATGCCAGTTCAGCAGATTATGCCAGTCTGGAAGAGAAAGCACATTCAACCATCATGTTGTGCTTATCAGATAATGTTATCACTGAAGTTGCTGAGAAAGACACAGCTGCCAATTTGTGGGCAAAGCTTGAAAGCTTGTATATGACTAAGTCATAACCAACAAGTTGCTGTTGAAGCAGACACTGTTTAGTCTGGGGATGCATGAAGGAGGTCTGCTGGGGGAACAGCTGGATCAGCTGAACACAATATTACTTGACCTCGGGAATATTGAAGTTAAAATTGTAGATGAAGTGCAACCCTAATTCTGTTGGTGTCATTACCAGATTCATATGAAAACTTTGTGCAGTCCTTCATAGTTGGGAAGGATACACTGGCTTTAGAGGATGTAAGGATAGCCTTGCATGTTAGGGAGCTGAGACATAAGGTTCTAGGGACAGCCAATCGGGATGCTGGACTAGTAGTCAGCAGCAGTGGGAAAGGGCATGGACAGAAGAAGAAATCCAAAAGGGTAGCTCCAAAATCCTAAGTCCATAGATGTCTGTAATTACTGTAGGGAACAGGGACATTGGAAGTCCAATTGTCCAAAGAAGAAAAGGCAACAAGAGAGCAATTCTGGCACATCAGCTATTGCTGCTGAGCATTCTAATGAGGATCTGGTTCTAGTGGCTGGGGATTCAACACATCATGCTCATGTTTGGATCTTAGATTCTGGAGCATCCTATCATATTTGTCCACACAGGGAGTGGTTTTCTAATTATGAGCAGATAGATGGTGGTCATATTTCTATGGTAAACAACAAGGTCTACAAGATAGTGGGAATTGGCTCATTTCAGTTGAGGACAGAGGATGGTAGATTCTTCACACTGAAATATGTAAGACATGTTCCACAAATGACCAATAACTTGGTATCTCTTAGTCTACTGGACAACAAAGGGCTCAATTTCAAAGGAGAAGGTGGAGAGCTGAATGCCTACAAAGATTCAGCTATGTTCCTCAAAGATATCAAGAAGGGAACCTTGTATCTATTACAAGGCTCTACTGTATCTGGCTCTGATGTTGTGGCATCCTCAGCAGTTCATCAGTCACAACAGACTTAGTTATGGCATATGATACTTGGTCACATGGGTGAAAAAGGAATGCAAGTCCTTTCTTCAGCAGGTTTTCTAGGGGGGTATAAGGTCAAGACACTGGACTTTTGTGAGCACTGTGTGTTTGGGAAACTACATAGAAGCAAGTTCTCAGCAGGCAAGCACAGTACAAAGGCATCACTTGATTATATTCATTATGATTGATGGGGTCCATCAAAGGTGGAATCATTGGGTGGCCACATATATTTTGTGTCATTCATAGATGACTATTCAAGAATGAATTGGGTTCTAATGATGAAACACAAGAGTGAGGCATTCAATAGTTTCAAGCAGTGGAAGGCTCTAGTCGAAAATCAGACAGGCAAGAAAATGAAAAGGCTCAGAACAGATAATGGTCTGGAATTTTGCTGGTCATAGTTTGATGCATTCTGTAAAAATGTGGGTATTTCCAGACATCATACAGTCAGGAATACTTCTCAGCAGAATGGTGTAGCTGAAAGGATGAATCAAACTCTTCTGGAGAGGGCAAGATGTATGCTCTCTAATGCTGGTTTATCAAGGAGATTTTGGGCAGAGGTTGTAACCACAATATACTACTTAATCAACAAAAGTCCTCACACAGAGATCAATCTCAAGACACCATTTGATTACTCATTTCTAAGGGTTTTTGGAAGCACAGTTTACTATCATGTGAGTGAAGGGAAGCTGGAACCAAGGTCCAAGAAGGGAGTGTTTGTAGGGTATGGAGATGGGGTGGAAGGTTATAGAATTTAATCATCAATAGAGAAAAGGGTCATACTCAACAGAGATGTGGTCTTTGATGAAAATTCTATGATTTACTCATCAGTGTGGAGGTCTGCTAATCTGAAACCAGTGCTGAATTTGAGAGGGCTGAGAAACAAGTGAAGCTTTAAGTGGAGTCATCTGATATGAAACACTCAGCTGATCCAAGTCAGCACTCACCTATTCTGGTTGCTGAATCAGATTCTGATCCAAGCCAGTCAGCTGAACAAAGGTCTGTTGAGCATCAAACATGGGACATTGGTCAGCAAAGTATAGTTGTCAGCAGAGCTAGAAGATCAAATGTTGGGGTACCTCCCAAGAGGTATGGTTTTGATGTTATGGTTGGATATGCACTTCAAGGTGTAGAAGAAATGGATGGCTTTGAACCTTCTACTTACAAGGAAGCAGTGACATGTTCTAAAGCATCTCAATGACTTGCTGCCATAGGAGATAAAATGGAGTCATTATTGAAGAATCAGACTTGGGATCTAGTTAAACATCTAGCTAATAGGAGAGTTGTTACTTGCAAATGGATCTTCAAAAAAAAGGATGGAATGACTGAGGCAGAACGGGTCAAGTATAAGGCATGTTTGGTTGCAAGAGGGTTCAGTCAGAAAGAAGGGGTAGATTTTGATGAGATATTCTCACTAGTGGTCAGACACACTTCAGTCAGAGTGTTACTAGAAATGGTGGCACAACAAGATCTTGAACTTGAGCAGTTAGATGTGAAGACAGCTTTTCTAGACATGACTCAGCCAGAGGGATTTCAAGTTCCAGGCAAGGAAATCTTTTGTGTGAAATTTAAAAAGGTCATTGTATAAAGTGAAGCAGGCTCCTAGATAGTGGTATAAAAGGTTTGACAGTTACATGATCCAGCTAGGTTATAACAGAAGTCCATATGACTATTGTGTGTATCACAGTCAGCTAAGAGATCGATAGATCACATATCTATCTTGTCCTATATGTGCATGATATGCTAATAGCTACTGAAAAGAAGTCTGATATTCAAAATCTGAAGAACCTTCTCAGTCCTGAGTTTGAAATGAAAGATTTGGGTGCTGGCAAGAAGATTTTGGGGATGGAGATCTGAAGAGATAGGAGTTAGAATAAGCTATTCTTGTCTCAGCAGGGTTATATACATAAGATATTGGCCAGATTTGGCATGTCTGCTGCAAAGCCAATAGATACTCCTATGGCATCTAATATTCATTTGTCTGTTTATGCTTCATAATCAGTAAAGGATAATGAATATATGTCAAAAGTTCCCTATGTTAGTGCAGTAGGCATTCTGATGTATGCCATGGTATACACTAGGCCTGATTTGGCTCAGGCAGTCAGTGTTGTCAGCAGGTTTATGGCTCAACCTGTAAAGGATCACTAGAAAGCTGTGAAAAGAATGTTCAGGTACCTTAGGGGTACAACTGATGTTGGTCTCATTTATGGAGGTGATACTCAAGGTTTGATCACTGTGATGCTGATTATGCAGGTGATGTGGACAGTAGGAAATCAATGACTGGTTATGTTTTCACATTGGGGAATTCAGTTGTCAGCTGGAAAGAAACTCTTTAGGCAAGAGTGGCTTTATCAACTACTGGGGCAGAATATATGGCTCTTACTGAAGCAGCCAATGAGAGTAACTGGTTGAAGGGACTAGTCAGTGATTTGGGGCTACATCAGGATCAAGCAGAGATTTATTGTGACGGTTTGAAGGCAATTTTTCTAGATAAGGATCAAGTTCATCATGAGAAAACCAAGCATATTGATGTGAGATATCATTTTCAGAAAAATGAGAAGAAGGTTGTAGTGTAGAAGATCAGCACCAAGGATAACCCTGCTGGTATGTTCACCAAACCAGTTCAGCAGAGCAAGTTTCACTTGTGTCTGGACTTGCTGAATATTCAAAGGTTAGAATCTGGAAATCTGGAAACTCAGCTGAGGGCAGGTCAGCGAGTGGATTCTGTGGAGTAATATGGTACAGTACGTCTGGCATTGACGAATGCATATGGTACAAGTACATCTGTTTATGCAATCTGGTTTGACTGTGAATGAGAGTTCAAGTCAAGGTGGAGATTTGTTAGCAAAGTAATTTAAACTCTACATCTGGTAGAACTAATTTTGAAGAGAGTTTGAGAAAGTAATAATACTTGAGTAAACTCCAACTTATTTATTCATGTTGAAAGAATGAGTATAAATAGATACAAGAGAGGATCCTTACAAGAGAGGATCCTAGCTAGTAAAGTAAAAGTAACTAGAGCCGGCTACAATAAATGCTAGAGTCGGCTATGTCAATGCTATTACATAATAGGACAAAGGATAGTTACTTTATGACTATTAGGACATATTAATTGTTTATTCAATGCAATTAATATGTCCCTTGATAGAAAGTAACACGTTACATTGTAACATGTTATGAGTGTAATAATAATGTAATATTAACCATAGTATTTCCACACCCCCCTCAAATCGGGTTGTATATGTTTATACGACCAAGTTTGCTACTCGTCTATTTGAACATAAGTGGTGGTATGGCCTTGGTGAGAATATCGCATTCGATCCGCCGAGGGAACATACTCGGAGTTGAATAATCTTGGCATCAATCTTCTCCTTTAGGAAGTGTCTGCAATGTCCACATGTTTGGTTTTATCATGATGGATCGGATCCTCTCGCCATGCATAAGGTGAATTATTGTCACAAAGAGTGTGATAGGTTCTTGTGAAAGAGGTTGCTTTGAAGTTCGGTGAGTACCCTTTTTAGCCACGAGCTTCACAAATGCCAAGTACAAGTGCCCCGAGTTCGGCTTTCAAGATCGCTTCTTGACACGAGGTCGTTTCTTGCTTCTCCAAGTAACTAGGTTTCCCCATACATATGAGCAATAGCCTCGTGGTAGATCTTCTCGTCAATGTGACATCCACCCAATCGCATCGGTGTAGACCTTGATTGATCTATCGGGAGACTTGGTGAAATGTAAGCCCTGGCCGAGTGGACTTCGTGTACCTCGCATCCCGTTCACGCATCCCAATGTTGCTCGGTAGGGCAATGCATGAATCGGCTAACCGGACCGACGCCATATGCAATATCGGGTCTTGTATGGGACGATAAATGAGTTTCCCTACAAGTCTTTGATATTGATCCTTTCGACAAAGAATGTCACCATGCAACGGTATTACGGGGTCTACTCGGGGATACAAGCGGGTTTGCATCCCGATGCCGCTTTCCTTCAAGGAGTCCAAGACATACTTCCTCTCGTGAAACGAGATATACCCCGGGCGTTCCTAGCTATTTCCATACCAAGAAAGTACTTGAGGTAGCCCAAATCTTTAACTTGAAATACTTTTCCCGGCGGGGTCTTCAAGTGTTGGATCTCGACGGGGTCATCACCGGTAAGGATGATATCATCCACATAGACAATAAGAATGGACCTTTTCGGTTTGTTGTTTTGATAAACATTGTGTGATCCGAGTTGCATTGATGGTATCCAAGCTTTAACCACGGTAGTGAGTTTGCCAAACCAGGCTCTGGGACCGCTTTAGGCCATATAGAGATTTCCTCAATTTGCAAACTTTCCCTTGAGTGTGAGTGTTGGAAAAACCGGAGGCACATTCATATAGACTTCCTCGGTAAGGTCACCATTTAGGAAAGCATTCTTGATATCCAATTGGTGTAGAGGCCGATCAAGTTGGACAAGCAATTGAGATCGGTACCACTCGACGTTGTTTAGTTTTGCCACGGTGCAAAGGTTTCCTTGTAGTCAAGGCCATATGTTTGAGTGAATCCCCTTGCAACCCGCCTAGCTTTGTATTTGTCAATAGTACCATCAGCATTGTACTTGATAGTGAACAGCCATTTGCAGCTTACTGTCTTCTTTCCATGTGGGAGAGTGGTGAGATCCCAAGTATGGTTGTCAAGGAGAGCAGTCATTTCAGTTTTGACATACCGCCTTCCACTTATCATGTTGGAGAGCTTCCCGTATATTCTTAGGAATAGAGTGAGAATCCAAGTCCCGTGTAAACATGGCAAAAACAGTGATAACCGATCATAGGATAGATAATTATGAATAGAGTGATCGGTAGTGCAAGATCTCTTTCCCTTCCCGATAGCAATAGGTCCGTCATCAACGTCGCAGCCGCCGAGAGTCGGTGGGGTGCCGAGGTTCGGTCTGCCGTGACTCGCAGGTTGCCGAGTGTCGCAGTCTCCGGTTCAGGCGGCTCGGGGTCGGTAGACTCGGTTCGGGAGGTTGCCGAGGATCGCAGGATGCCGAGAGTCGGTGGGGTCTTGAGGTTCAAGAGTTTGCCGAGGGAAAGGATTTAGGTCAAGTTCAATCGGTTTCCATCGGTGATCGCCTCGGTGGACTTGCTTGTAGTAGGGAGTCCTTTCAAAGAACTTTACATCCATAGAATTGTAAAATCTCTTTTCGAAGGAGAGTAACACTTGTAACCTTTCCCGTCCTATGCATATCCTAGGAAAATGCACTTGTGAGCTTTGGGATCAAGTTTGCTTCGTGTTGGGCATGGATATAAACAAATACAAGTACAACCAAAGATTTTTGGTGGTAATTGGGAAATAAGATGAGGGCGGGAGTGTGTGGTCGGGAGGGTTTGGATAGGAGTTTTGAAGCCTAACACTCTGTGGGAAGTCTCGTTGATTAAGTATGTGGCGAGTTAATATAGCTTCACCCCACATATACTTTGGGACATGGGTAGTGAACATGATTGATCGAGCCATCTCCGGTAGGTGCCCGTTCTTTCTCTCGGCAACCCCATTTTGTTGAGGTGTTTCCACACAACCGCCGATATGGACAATCCCCTTATTCATCAAGAAATTACCGAGGTTAGACTCATAGTATTCAAGAGCATTATCGGTCTTTAAGATCTTGATCTTAGTGTCAAATTGAGTAGAGATCATGTTGTAGAATTCTGAAAAACTCGGTCCAACTTCGATTTATCCTTCAATAAAAACAGCCATGTGTTCCCGGTATGATCATCAATGAAAGTGACAAACCACCTTTTTCCCGTTATACTTTTTACCCTTGAAGGTCCCCATACATCACTTGTGAATTAAAGTGAAAGGTGTGGAAGGCAAATAAGGTAGTTTGGCATACACGATTTGGTAAGTTTGGCAAATTGACAAATATCACATTGAAGATCATTGACATTACATCCTTTAAATAATTCGAATTACAGACTTCAAATAACCAAAACTTGGATGTCCTAGTCTATAATGCCATAACATGATATTATCTAAGGTTTGAGTGCGAGTGCCGCCGAGGCGATTCGGTCTTCGCCTTCGTCTTCGGCGGGGTCGACCACATACAATCCTAAGCGGGGTTTAGCCCTCCCAATCACTTCCCGTGAAGAAGGGTCCCGGAAAGTGCACCGATTCTTATTAAAAACAACAAATCAATTTAAATCTTTTGCAAGTCTACCGACGTATATGAGATTGCGGTCTAATTTTGGAACAAATAGGACATCCTTTAGACATATCTTATTAGTGAGTTTAACATTTCCAAAACCTTTTGCACGAGAGATAGATCCATCGGCGGCCTTAACATTGTGAATTTGTTGACATGGCATAAGGTGAGTTATGAGGTTTTTATTACCGGTCATATGGGAGGAGGCCCCAGAATCAACAATCCATGTTTCATTACTAATAGAAGAGTAGAATTTACCTGCACTAGCCTAAGTAGCCGTGTCAGTAGAGGTACTACCTTCTTTTTGTTGAGTGAGGAAAGCTTTGAATGCAGCAAACTGAGCATTCAACTTGTTGTCATTCTCCTCTTCATGGACATGCCTGCCCTGACTTTCCCTGGTAGGTTTGAGGGATTTAGGCATGCCATGTAGCTTCCAGCAAGTGTCCTTGGTGTGATTTGTGCGTTTGCAGTGCTCACAGAACAACTTTCCAGTTCTATCGGTAGGCTTCCCGACGGTCTCGCAACCTCGGCGAGGCTTCCCGATGGTCGGCGGGGAGTAGCACTCTCGGCGGGGTTGTCGGCGGGGAGTTCGGCGAAGATCACTTTCCTCCTCGCTTTCCTCATGTTTGACTTCGGCAAACATGGATTTGAGATTGGGGAGAGGTTTTGTGGCAAGGATTCTTCCTCTAACATCATCAAGAGCGGGGATTCGATCCGGTAAGAAACTTGAATACTCTCTTTTTCTCAATAATGTCCTTATAAAGGGCGCATCCTTGACATCATTCCAGGGTGAGTTTCCGCATATCTAGGTGTTGCCATGCCCTAGACAGTTGGTTGAAGTATTGAGTTATAGACATATCTCCTTGCCTCAGCTTTGAATCCGAGCTTCAAGTTCATACACTTCGAGGTATTGTCTTTCTTGGAGTAAAGATCCCCGGCATTATCCCGCATTTCCTTTGCGGTATCATACATCATAAAGTTCTCACTAATCTCTTTTGTCATTGATCTTGTGAGAATGGTCATGACTTGATTATTAGCGATCCCATGCTTCAAATCCTGGGTCATCTTCGGCGGGGGCGGGTTTAGAGCCGGACGGTATCCCATCTTACCTTGTCCAGAGATGTACATTTTCATAGATCTTGACCATAGCAAATAGTTGTTGCCATCAAGTCTATGATTAGTATAAGATGAAGATTCGGTGACCCCGGTCTGTTGAGCACTGGGACTCAATCGAAGGTGAGGAGGCTTCGGATAGTGAAGACATTCTTGATTCAACGAGGTGCCGAGAGTTTGCGCCGGATTTCGGAGTTTAAGGCTCCGATACCATGAAGAGAGTTTGAGAAAGTAATAATACTTGAGTAAACTCCAACTTATTTATTCATGTTGAAAGAATGAGTATAAATAGATACAAGAGAGGATCCTTACAAGAGAGGATCCTAGCTAGTAAAGTAAAAGTAACTAGAGCCGGCTACAATAAATGCTAGAGTCGGCTATGTCAATGCTATTACATAATAGGACAAAGGATAGTTACTTTATGACTATTAGGACGTATTAATTGTTTATTCAATGCAATTAATATGTCCCTTGATAGAAAGTAACACGTTACATTGTAACATGTTATGAGTGTAATAATAATGTAATATTAACCATAGTATTTCCACAAATTTGTTGTCAGCTGAGTGATGGTCAGCTGAGAGGTGTATCCAAGTCTATGAAAGTTAGTTGGGAAGTCTACTGAGTTTCTTCTGGTGTCAGTAGCCTATTGAGAGTCTGATGAAGTTTTGGATGCAGCAGAGTTCTACGTCTGGGCAATGATCAGCTGAGTTGGGGTCAACAGAGGACCCAACATCTGGGGCATTTATGGCAATCCGACAAAGATCCTTCGGCGGTTACGGTTTCGGGGTCTGTGCCTATAAATACCAATTGTATTGATCATCGTAAAGTGTGTGTAATCCGTCTTAAATTTAATGCATAATAAAATATCTATTTTCTGTCCGTGGAGTAGTCGGCACAATGCCGGAATCCACGTTGAATCCGGTGTTCTTCTTGTTTCCGTTATTTCTGTTGATTATTACTGTTAGTTTGCTTGTGTTAAATTATCTATCTTGTATCTGGATTCCCTATCTTGTTATAACAAGACTAATCTTTGGATTGCATCTATTATTCACATGGAGCCAAATAATTGTCACGT
Organism: Gentiana straminea; assembly: GCA_036785695.1. Classification (NCBI taxonomy): domain Eukaryota; kingdom Viridiplantae; phylum Streptophyta; class Magnoliopsida; order Gentianales; family Gentianaceae; genus Gentiana; species Gentiana straminea. The sequence continues at coordinate 3,958,929 of JAVUPR010000090.1, read as the reverse complement.
ACTTATTACCACAAGTGTGTTTATAACTCTGTCAAATAATATCATTCATTTGAGCCGAACATTATCCGCATGAATTTATAAACACAAACATTTTTACATCTACAATGAATCAAATTCCAAAGTAGCAATCAAATAGTGACAATACATCAATCCTGTCAAATAATAAATCAATTTTTAGATTGCGTCTATTACTCAACTGGATATCAAATAAATGTCACATATTTACAAACGTATTTATAATTCTGCCAAACAATATCGTTCATTTGGGCCGAATACTAATTTATAAATAGAAAATTACATACTTTGGAATATTTTTAAATAACATGACACCCAAATATTTTTTATAGAGAAAAGATAACTTCTACAACTTTTAAAGCTTAGAAGGACCAAAAAAAAATGTTTCGTTGATCGCTTCTATTTTTTTTTCTCTTTCCTCCTTTATTTTTAAACACTAATATCTTTTGATCTAGATCTACAAACGAGATGAAAATTTCACTGAATTTTTTATTTTTGTTATTCTCTTCGTTTTGAGACTTGGTTCGATATCATTACATCGTATTTCATGTGAGATTCACTGTCGAAATTCACTCAATATATCTTGCAAATGAATTTCGAATAATTGTGAATTTCTATAGTGGATTTTCAGAAATCTCGTCGGAATTTGGTGGATGTAGTCTCAAAATAAAGAGCATGATAAAAGTAAAATATTTGGGGGAAGAATTTTCATGTGGAGTTGTAGATTGAGAAATATAAGTGTTTAATTGTAATCCCTGAGTACACACACTTTCCCCATTGGGATTCGAACCCGAAACCTCCGGGTTAACAACCTCAGTGATTACCAGTGGATTAATGTCTTATTGGCAAGTGTTTAATAGTTATGGATGAAAAAAAAAGTGTGGTGTTGTTTTTTTTTTTCCAGTTAAAAAGGCGACAGCCTTGTTTTTATAAAATAATAAAATAAGTTTATCATTTACACAAAAGTTTTGAAAATCTGCCTTATTCACTTATTTAGCAAATATATGTGTCCTTCTCTCTAATTTTCTCATTTAAAAATACACATTGCTTTTATTAATTCACTTAAGGACCTAAAACAAATGTAAATGCCGTAATATATCGATGTTTGAATTACCGCAGTCACCTCTAAAAAAAAGGTGTACTAAAATAGGGCTATTATGTTTCAAATACATTTTTTTATTATTTTCAGGTCTTATAAATAACACATTATATGTGACAAGAATGAGGCTGAAATAAATGAAACAAACAGCAACAATCTCGGATTATTTTTTTAGGCCATACAAAATACTACTTCCGTCCCATTAAAAATTTCCAATTTTTAAAATTGCATTGTGCCATAAAAAGAGTCAATTTAGAAAATCAATGCAATCATTTAATGCATATTCTCCAAACATACCCCTATCTTATTATTTAATGTTTGTATACTCTTTTCATATTTTAAAACAAGTATTTATTATTAAATATGGGTATATATGTCAATTAGTCTTTAAAATACAAAATATTAATTGTTTTATTAATCAGTGTGCACCACAAAAAGTGGACACTTTTTGTTGGACGGAGGTAGTAATTATATAGAAATAAAAAAGCAACACAAATAAATTTATTATTTGTTCATTTATTTGAAAAATGCCAAAGCGTACTAAGTTATTGGTGAAGTATAAAAAAGATATCAGTTATGGAGTTCATCATCATAGTAATTGGTGAATTGAAGGGAGACGATCCCCGACGGTGCAAACATGCACAGCTCGCGGTGCGGTGCATCAAACGGCGTCGTATCGGGCAAAAACGAAGACGTTTTGATGTTTTTTTTTTTTTTTTTTTTTTTTTTACATCAGATCCAAACTGCGTCGTGTCGAAACAAAACGGTGTCGTTTTGATGCACCGCACGAGATGCGGTACATGTTTGCACTGTCGGGATCCTTTCCCGTGAATTGAATTGTGTTGTTTGAGATTCGTCTACTTCTAAGAGTTCATAATATTAAAGATAAATGTGTAGAATGTGATAGAGTAATAGGTACAGACGGGAGATTTTCCCAAGTGTCTTTATTCGACGTGAAAATATTATATACATTATAAAACAAGTACGTTTTTCTTTGTAAATAGTATTTGAACATATAAAATATATAAATTAATGTGTAAATAGTATTTACAAATATGACTTTTTCAATGTAAATAATATTTTCGTACCAAATAAAATTAATAGGAAAACATTTCCCGTGGGGAGGATGAGCACTAAGTGTTGGCCATCGATAATGTTCATTAAAATTTGTTATGAAAATCAGCCAACTCAACCATGGTTGACGGGTTTTTCTTACTTAGTAATTACTCGACCAATCATTCCGTCACTTCATTCTATACGGAGTTACCAAACATGGTTGACGGATTCAGGTTTGACAATCATCACTACCGTAGATCTGGCCAAATCAACGACAGAACAAATTGAGAAGATTCTATACCGGCAACAAGTATCACCGTGAAACCTGTATTAATTTAATTACGATGAAAATATAAAGAACAAGTCTTTCAATTTCGCAGGGACCCATCCTTCCTTGGTTTCTCCGGTAGATTAGCATACAAGGACGGAGTTTTTCTCCGGTAGATTAGCAACATTAATATTTTAATATAACATTTTTTTTTGTCCGCATACATTAGCATACATGCATGGAACTTCTGTCAAGATTGGAAATGAGATGCCTGATAAAAATAAATAAGGAAACCAAGTCTCCATTATATTTATAGCTTTAAGAAATTATTGAATATAATGAATTAGTATCTTTTCACATATAACACACGCTATTATGTCCCAAAATGAAGCAGAAAGTGGTTTATATTTTGATTTATTTTAAGTCACATGTAGGATGTTTCTAGCATTAGTATCTGTCAGAAAACACATTTCATACATTCTGATTAAAATTAGGATACAAAATTTTCCAACATTCTACCTAAACTTGTGTCAGAATAATATCGCGTGCAAAAAGATAATTGAAGGGTAAAATCATAAATACTTTTTTGTATGCTAAGAAATTTTGATAATCGAAACGACATTCGCCTTTTAGAATATGAAAAATCATTATTACTTTTTTCTTCTTACTACCCTTAATTTTTTTATTCGTTCAACAGTTTCTAATCTTTACACTCATTGCATTGATTCTATTCAAAGGTATATTAGACTGAAAAATGTTTGTTCCACAACAAACAATATTCTTAATATGTGTGAATACTTCTAAAGTGGCTTATTTAGAGGCGCGGGTAGTATAAAATGCAAAAACATATACGAAAACATCGCATGATAGTGCTGAAAATATGATGGTCCGACATAACTCAGGTGGCCCCAGAAATTAAAACTCCTATGAGCTTGCTGCAGCAACAGAGGTGCTTGTGGTCGCGGGTTAAGTTTTCCGGATAGGGACTCCGAAATCGGGTTTTGATCATCAGGGTATAATCATTTTCAACCAATGCAACGGAATCGAAAAATACTAACTCGAAAAGAAGCATGAAATTTGTATAGTTAAAATACACTAATTGAATGCGTAACGGGGTTTAAGAGAATCGTTACCCAGCAGAGAAGATAATAATGCAAAGTAGATACGGTGATCTTCCGATGTATTCTCCCCACACAGCAGGGTATTGAACCCTCAAACCATTGACCCATCAATCCTCTTTTATTTAACCATATGATCTAGCTGCATTTTCTTCCTTGTCATAACAACCTTAATCAACAAATTTGAGAAAAGATAAGCAGATATTAGGTCACGTGCATTATACAATATATATTATAAATTAAAAAAGAACAATAAAAAATTAAGAACTTCCCTATTACTTAAAATAAACATGCAATACACGTGTAACAAATACTATCAATACTTTATAAAAAATAAAAATAAAAAAACTAAACTGTCTGTATCATTAGATTGTCTAGAATATTTAATACTGAACATGTCATTAAGTAAAATATGTTGTATATTAATTAACAAATATTATTGTAGCTCAAATGGTCAGTTGTCTAGATTTCTAGTATTAGGTTGGAGTTTCAAATCCCATTTAAATCAACATTTTATTCAATGCAAAAAAAATGCTGATGTAAGTCGTGATGATACGTCAATTTTCGATGACATGGCTTTTTTTTGCCGGAAAATGTGTACAGTCAGCATTGTCTGGTTTTCAGTACTATTTTTACAAAAAAAAAACCACTTACTGGACTAAAATTGTCGCCGGAGAAAAACCAGAACCAAAATTGCAAAACGTATGACGAAAATTGCAATTTACCCCCGCCTCCAGCACAATAAAAAAAAACAAAAACAATCAAGTCTTGGGCTTCACTCTCTTCTTATGGGCCCACACTTCCCAAACAAAAAAAAAAAACAAGTAAAGTGTTCGGTCTAACGGTAAGTACATTTACTAACACCAATTAGTTTTATTACAACGGTAAGCACTTGATCCTAATAAATTAGAGAACAGTCGGTTTTAGCGCTATCCTAATAAATGAGAGAACAGTCGGTTTTAGTACAACGGTAAACGCTTGATCTTAATAAACAATCTTTCTACCTCCTACAGTAAGTGGTGAACTTCATCTTTATGACTTACATTCTCATCTACCTATCCCTGAACAATGCAAAATGGTCGAGATTGGGAAAAAATGACAAAGTTAATTTTACTGCAAATCAAATACCACCGGTGAAAATGCAAGAGTATATAATCCAACAACGTTCAGAAAATGGAATAGTGGAAGAGAAGGCCGTGTTAATGGTGATAAAAGAGAGATTTCTGCTGTTTAGAGTGGGAGAACAAAGGTGAGATCACATCATACTTATAAAGAGAGAACACACCATAACAAACTATAACAAATTGCCTAATTTATTACTCCCTCCGTTTCGAAATAACTGAGACAGTTGTCAAAAACACGCATATTAAGAAAGTGAGTTAATGCTTTAATTTGAATGACAAAATGACTAAAAAGCTTTTGGTCTATAATTAATGCATTGTTGTATTTATTCTCTCACTCCTTAATAAATAAGGGCAGAGGTAGGAAAAACACTATAAATACAAATTTTTTTAACGCCTCAGTTATTTCGGAACGGAAGGAATAAGACAAAAGAACAAGATCCCACCAAATCCAACACTAGATTTTTTAATTTCTCGACAAGCTGACAATTTACTTTTTCAAGGTGGCATTTATGTTTTTATATTTAACTTTTTCTATTGGATAAATAATTAAAATTTTGAATACATTTAATTATTATATTTAGATTTTTTTTTTTTTTTTTTTTTGACACAAATATAGCACGTATAGTTGTCGGCCGTTCGGTTGAGCAATTTGGTCATCTCATCAGCAAAATCTGTGTATATAAAATGTTGCCCGAATGTAAAGCTTTGGGCAATACTTAACAATAAAGCTTTCGCATACAAAAAGTAGACTGCAATCACAATACTTAGTTAAATGGCCGCCAAAGTCTTTCTTGTTGCGATTACAATTGCTGCTGCAATCGCTGCTCAAAATGATTGGAAGCCTGCAGGTGCTGTTAACAATTACTGGGCTGTTGGAAAAAGCGTCAATTCTGGAGAATCGCTTGGTAAATCAACTCCCTTGCCTTGCCACATTTGTTTATGTCTTATGCTCTTGAATTGTAAAAGTTTTTACTAACGATAAGAAAACGGCATCGTTAATAGCATTACCGTCGATCTATTTGGACTCGTATTTCATGTTCATTTCGATTATACAGATGTCGAAATCTGTTTTCAACCATTTCAGAATAGAATTTTATACATAAATTCGACTCTGGGGATTTCGACTCCTGTAAAGTCGAAATAAACACGATGTGTGGTGCTAGAATAAATCGACTGTAGTGTCATTAAGTATGTCGAACTTTTTTTTTTCTTTCAAGAGGTCCTTGATTCTGGCATAATGATAATATTTTTGTTGAATTATTTTAGGCAAAATCAAATCATACTTTGCGCTGCGTATTATGACTAAAAATGGACTGAGGTTTATGTTTTTTCTCGTAATGGCTCCATTTAGGAAAAAGGGTGAATGTATTTTTTATTAATAAAATTGTAGGTAATTGTGTGTTGGAGGCGTCCATTGATACTTCCAAAAAAGATGGGTGGGTTGACGGCTTGAGGTGTGAAACGTGTTGATGGAAAGCTATTACCTATAGAAATTTAAAAAAAAGGACTTCTACTTTTTAGATTTTTTATTAAAGGCCCTAAAAAAAGCAAGTCACTACAACCACTCTAAGTAATCCAAATACAATTTAACCAAAAAAAAAAATCTTTAAATGAGAATAAATTAAATACGTAATTCATGTCAAATGTGGCCATGCCCCACTAAGAGCTAATTTCAATAATTTCCTTGTGTTATACGGTGGCAGACCTATATACAATCAATGGGGTAACTGTCCTTTTTGATCCGGAAAAAATACATTAATATTTGTATTATGCACATAGTTTGCCCTCCTTTAATTATTTTATTTATCTTTAAAAATTTTATTGTCTCCCTTACCCGAGATCCTGCGTCCGCCTATATATAGTAGTGCCAGAACCGAAAGAAGGTAAAGTATATCATGAACTAATTATTTGAGTTCTCTTTTCTTATCGGAATATATATTAATTATTACTTGGTACAACATTCATACAATAGTCCGTGAAGTTGTGATCCGGAGGTTCCATCCATGATCAAACGGGCGGTTCATTGAACTTCCAAGTTTAGGAATTAAATCAACAATTTGAAACCAGATGGTCCGGTGGTTTATGAGTTGTTCAAGGTTTCACCATCCTATCAACCGTCAGTTCAACTTCAATGGCGGTTTACAAACCTTGCGGTCACCGGATTATTAGTGAAGGTGTCCATGAATTACCTTTGAACCGAACACCCTCTTGAGGATAATACAATAGGATAATATCTATTATGTATAATATTTATTATGAATAATGTGTATTATGTGGTAGTGATAAGTGTCCACTACAAGATTCCCTCGTACTACCTCCTCCCAAAAAAAATGTTCACATTTTCAAAATGGGTTGTCCCATAAAAAATGTCCATAAAAAACCAACACATCGTTTAATGCATTTTTTTCCAAACATACCTCTATGCACTACTACTGATGCTTGGATGGCTCCTGGGCAGGGGCGGATGCAGGATCCTGAGTCATGAGGGGCGATAATGCTAGAATTTTTCACAAGTAGAAAAAAGTGTACTAGTGTTTTTTAGGGTTTATTATTTGCACCATCGATTCTACCGGTGCACCACACAAAAAACAGGGAATCAAGCTTCAAAAAGTCGTTTCTTGAGTCAAAAATCGATTTTTCCAAAGTCGATTTTCACAACCGACCTTCGAAAAGTCGATTTCTGACTCAATATCAACTTTCCTAAGGTCAATTCACAACCGACTTTTGAAAAGTCGATTTTTAACTCAAGAATCGACTTTCTAAATGTTGTTTTGGGTGTGATGCAAAGGTAGTGTTGTATCGGTCGAATAGCGGTGTTACAAATAAATATATATATATATATATAGTAGTGACTTTAGGGGGGTCAACAAAATACATAATATAAATAGTAGTGACTTTTCTGGATCCGAGGGGGGCGACTGCCCCCCTAACCATAAGGTAGATCCGACTTTGCTCCTAGGATCCATGACTGAACAATCGTTGACAAAGGTCATCGGATGCTCTACAACAAAAAAGGTTCGTAATACCATAAAGACTCTTTTTAATAGCCAAGAAATGTCCACAATCCTTGAGTACAAGGACGGTCTTACCAAGACTGATAAAGGGTCCAGATCTATTGATGAGTACTTAGCCCTGATGAAGAATTACTCAGATTGTTTAGATGCTGCAGGATTTCCAATCCCAAATTATGAGACGGTCATTTCTACTTTATGAGGATTACCAAGGGAGTATGAATCTGTTGTTGTCAATATCACTTCTAGGGTGAACTCTCTGTCTTGTCCAGAAGTTCTCTAGGTACAATTGTGCTTTCCTTATGGATCTCACCATAGCCTCTGCAAATGCTGCTTATACTCAGTCATTGAATGGCAGAGGAAACCCCAGACCACAAAAGTATTATGGAAGAACGGCGGATAAAGAGGATCCTCTAATAATAGAGGAAGAGGCGAGGGAAGGAGTGGTGGTAGAGGCCCAGTAACAATGTCCAGACCAGCTTTCAAACTGGACAGAGACTAGCATGCCAAATATGCATGAAGTCTGCACATGTAGCTTCTAATTGCTGGTATATGTTTGAATCTAACTATGAAAGCACCTCTCAACAAGGAGATCGGCCAATTGAGCTCTGGAAGTGATGAAGGAGATGAAAATTATCTTGTAGGAGACTAATTCATGAACGTGATGAAATCACTTTCAATGTGTTTGTGCGTGCATGAAAGACCAGATTGGATGCGAGATAGGTAGCCTCAATATTGTCACACAGTCCGTAAGTAGGAAAATGTGACACCCATTTAATGAAGGAGGCTTCAAATCCGTATGCCTCAGTTGGAGAGTGCAAAAATTTGCTCACTTTATGTTCCACAAAGAAAATATCAGGACGGGTGAAGCTAATATACCACATGCCTCCAACAATAGTGCGATATAAAGATGGATCAGAGAATTAGAGGTTGCCGGGTTGTTGATGTAGCATATTTGCTTCCATAGGTGTGACACATGGTTTAGACTTATCTATACCGGATGTCTGTAATAGTTGGTGAATGTACTTGCGTTGGCTGAGTATGATATCGTTAGATGTAGAATATGCCTCGAAACCTAGAAAATAAGAGAAAGATCCAAAGTCCTTGACAGGAACATGAGTTCCAATGTAATCAAAATTTGTTGCAAAAGTTGTGGAGATGTACTATCAATAATAACTTCATCAACATAAGAAAGAATATAAATGCGAGTAGTGCCACGAGAAAGGATATAAAGAGACGTGCCATCTTTAGATACAACAAAGCCAAGTTTAGAGAGAATTTCTGTAAAGCAAGAAAACCAAGCACTAGGAGCCTAACGAAGTCCATAGAGACACTTAAGTCGGCACACATGATGTGAATAGTCATGATGAATAAAACCTTGTGGTTGCTCTATATAAACTGGTTCATTGAAAAGATCATGTAGGAATGAATTTTGGATGTCCACTTGTCGAAAGGGCCACTGCTGAGAGGTGGCAAGAGAGAGAAGTAGGCAAATGGTGAGAGGTTTGACGACAAGACTAAAGGTCTCATGGAAGTCGATGTCTTCAGCCTGGTTAAACCCTTTAACAACCAAACGTGCTTTATTATGCTCAAGTTGACCATCAACATGGTGTTTGATATGAAAACCCATTTATTTACAACCATGTTCATACAAGGATTATAAGGTCGAAGTCCATGGTCAGTAGTAAGAAGAGCATTAAATTCATCTCTCATAGCATCACGCCAAACTTGGTGTTTAAAAGCTTCGGTGTAGAAGGTAGGTTTAGAGGTCTGAGTTGAAGCAATGAGGGCTTTAGGTAGTGGATAATGGATAAAGTCAGGCATTTGGATGGGCTTTAAAGTATTTGTTTAGGAGCAATTTATCATTGGATGTGGTGGAGGTGTCTGGGAATCAGAGGATATGGGAGACTATTCAGTGGATGTGGAAGGAAAGATGATAGAAGAAGTAAGAGCGAAGGAGAAGGAGGAGAGGATGGAATGGTGGTATCAGGTGCAGGAGGGCTGGGTACGGCTATATCAGATGGGAGGGGAACATTGATGTTGGACGGATTGATAAGGGTGGTGGATGGTGTGTATGGAAATTTTGACTCATCAAAGACCACATGGCAGGAATTGTGGATATGGCCCGAGGAGAGGTAAAGGCATTTGTAGCCATGATGGTAAGGGTCATATCCAAGAAAGATGCAAATTTTGGTGCGAGTCGGTCTTATGATTGTTGTAAGGGAGGTGATGAGGCCAATAAGAACATCCAAAGACACTGAGAAAAGAGTAGTGATGAGGACGGTCATAGGCCATTTATAATGGGATTTATAGTCTAGTATTATGGTGTGCACACGATTGATGACGTAGATGGCGGTGATAAAAGCATCTTCCCAGTATTGTAGAGGAAGATTGGACAATGAAAGGAGAGAGAGACCGACTTCGACGATCTAGCGGTGACGACGCTCAACTGCCCTAATTTGTTCATGGGTGTGTGGACAGGAAATCGGTGTTGGATGCCTACTATGACAAGATATTTAGAGATAGTTTGGTACTCGGTGCCATGGTCAGTTTGGAGGGCCTTAATTTGTGTGTTAAATTGACGTTCAACAAAAAATTGGAAGGTGTAAAAGACATGTGTGGCATCAAATTTGTTGTGTAATGAATAAAGCCATAGAAATTTTGTGTGATCATCTAAAAAACTTACATAATAGCGAGAACCATATATAGATAGTTCAGCACAAGGACCTCAAACATCCGAGTAAATTAAACCTAATGACTTATTAGAAGTAAAAGCAGAAAATGGTAAATGTTGTTGATGAGAACAAAGAATGTCCGCTTCTTAAACAAAAATGGATATATGACGCAAAGCTTGATGGAGGACAAGATAAGAGCAATGTCCCAAGCGTTGATGCCACTTTGTTGAGGAGGAAGGAGAGGCAGCCAAGGCACGAGCAAGATAGTTGTTGAAGGATTCAGAGAAGTTATAGAGGCCGTCTTTCACGAAATTTCTATGATGGATGCGACCCACAAGAAAATATTTATTATGAAATTCAAATTATATTGAGTTATCATAAGCAAATTGGTTCACTGATAAGAGATTGGTAGTAAGGGGGGCTACAAGAACATAGGATAAAGTACAAGTATGAGAGGGAGTAGTGGGGGAGAAGAAGAACCGAAATGATTAATTTGCAAAACTAAGTTGTCACTTGTCACCGATGTTCACTTTAAGATTTCGAAAATCATAAGTAAGGTGATGTGTTGCGCCGTGTCGGGAATCCAATAAGACGCGTGATTGGCATTGACTTGAGTATTATATGCTTGCAGAGGTCAGGGTGGGCGAGGTGGTGGTATAGGCCCGGGTTTCATACCGCCCAGCACTCTCGAGCTGTGTGGCCGACTTTGGAGTAGATTTGGCATGTTGGAGGAAGGCCGGTTGTATGAAGACCATCACATCCTCTATTGTTGTTAGACCGCCCCCTGCCCCGGCTGAATCCTTGGCCCCGATTTGAAGGAATATCGAAAGAACCTTGCGTATAATTATTTGCAGCTGCCGGAAATTGAGAAGCAGATGAAGCAGGGAATGGGAACTTGGCGGTGGTGATTGATCCTGGATTTAGTGGTGAGAAGAAGGCTATATACATATACTTCATCTAGACTTAATCATGCTAACAAATATGCAATTTTATTATATGAATTCAAAAGATGTCCATCCATATCTATATCCAAGTCGTCAGTTAATCGCCCGAAGAGATTCGGCGGTTGGATTGTGGTGTAATATTCGATAGCGGTGAGGGTTCCTTCCATTTGGCTGTCTTCCTGTAATTGTTGAGTTTGGAATGGTGTTGCCTTTGTCGTCAATGGTGGAGGGATCGAACCATCGACATATCCGAACACTCCTTGTCCTTTGAGCGAGGTAAGAAGCGAGTTGTGCTACCATAATTGATAGTGTTGTCTTGCAACTTTTGTAAGATGAATGTGAGAGAAGGGATTAAATGAAGGGTAGTCGGTGATTGTAGCAGTTGTTGGGATAGTGTATCGTGTGTGGAGTGATTTACGGAACAGATACGTAATTTACGGAATATTAATCTAAAAAATAAATCGTGTGAATGGTACAATTCATATTATTTAGCAGATCTAACAAAATAAATATCATCATGCATATATGACCCAAACATTAGACAATAACTATGCACAAAATAAAGGACTAAGACAAACCGAGGCGAGTGGTTACTCTTTCCTTAAGACAAATTGCTCCGGTATGGTGGTAGTAGCAAATGTCTCCCAAGATACAACGGCTTTCGTCTCGGATTTAGAGGCACTTCAAAAATCCGAGCTCCGGCGAACTTACAAGTGCTCCAACTTCTCTTCGACTCAAGAACTAAATCTATATGCTAGACCTTTTTGTGGTGGAAAGACTAGAGAAAATTCGATGCTTAAACTCTCCTCCATGGGGTTCTTTATATAGTGGAGATGAGGAACCAATGCTCAAATATGATTGGCCGAGACACATCATCAAACTTTTCCCCTTGGAAAAGTAATGGCCGACTTTTCCCGCAGGTAAAGTCATTGGGGCGAAATTAATATGATTAATTTCGAAATAATCAACTCCTCTGATTGGTCGGATGATGTGTCGTCTGAATTCTGATTGGTCGAACGACTCAATGAATTCTGATTGTTCGAATGACACAATAATATTCCAAAATTAATTTATGGTAAATTTCATAAAGAAATTTTGGTAAATTTCATAAAGAAATTTTGTCCAAAAATTTAATAGTAACACCCGACCCGACCCGAACCGAGCTCGAGCTCGAGCTCGAGCACGAGCACGAGCCGAGCCGAGTCGGACGGCGGCGGGCGCGCGCGCTTGTGGAATAATCTAAGTCCTCCCTCCTGCACAAAAGTGCCTTGCCCCTTGGGGCACATCTATAAGAGAATACACTAGCTCTTATATATGGAGTACAAGTCTCCCATCTTTCCAATGTGGGAGAATGAGTTGAGGTACTCCCTTCAACTCTTATCTCCAACACATTTTCAACCAACTTTAGGCATTAATTTCTCATTCACCCGATATCCGAATCGAGTGATTCAAAAGCCCATCATCAACTACTCCGTATGGAGTATTTAATGATATCATTAACTCTCGATGATATACATCGGAGCCTATCCGTAAATCGCGCTAAAGTTGACCATTCAACCCTTCAAAAAGGGCTTTTTCTCCAACAATCCCCCACATGAATGAAAATTAATGCGAATGCAAATGCAGACTCTGAAGAGAAGTCAGGCGGAAAATATTGCATCAGGAGAGGTAGCTTCTGGCCTTGAACCTGCCTTAGTGAAGTACTATCGGATTTACTTGGCTAATCAGTGAACTAGGTCTTGAACTGTTCAGCCTTTAGTGTAAACCAAGACAATAGCACTCACTCAATATTTCCCCTAGCACCTTTCGGTTCTCATGGTTGTGTCCGTCTCGGCCCTGGACAACACTTGGTTTCAGAAAGTGCTTTAGAGAATTCAAGCCTCAAAATTCTCATAGAAGCGGCCCCACTTCGCACTTACATAGGTGACCTCCTATCAAGGGTATTCTCGCCCTACCCCACTTGAATATCAAGATATAGGAATCATTAAAAGCTAAGCTTAACCTCACACCCTCTCAGATAGCACTTTTATTCTCTCGTAATGGGTAAGTGCCGGATCGTTCCTTATAGCTTAGTTGTCCCTTTTGAACCATGATCTTGGGATCTTCAGTCAACATGGTTGGGTTGCCACTACAAGAAAACATGCGTAATAGGCTTCAGTCCCATTCCGGTTGTCAAAATTGACACCTGATCTCTAGCTAAACCTTTGTAAGCGGATCCGCAAGATTCTCCTTCGATCGTATATAATCGACGGAAATCAAACCATTAGAGATCACTTATTTAATGGTATTTTGTCTACGCCGTATGTGTCGAGACTTTCCATTATACACACTACACTGTGCCCTTCCTTTAGCCGACTGACTATCGCAGTGTATGCTGATAGCAGCCACTGGCATAGAACATCCTCCAGGAAATTCCAAAGTCATTCAGCTTCTTCTCCAGCCTTATCAAGGCTATAAACTCATTTTCCATTGAGCTATGCACGTTTGTCTTGTAGACTTCCGACACAGCAGCACCACCAATCGTGAATAAGTATCCACTGGTGGACTTCGACTCTTTCGTGTCTGATATCCAGTTCGCATCACATGCAGTATCCTTCTAATACTGTTGGATATCTTATATATCGTAATCCTAGACTCATAGTGTACTTCATGTACCTCAAAGACCTGTTTAAGGCTTTCCAATGTTTATGATCTGGATTACTCGTGAACCTACTCAGTTTCTTCACTGAACATGTTAAGTCTGGTCGTGTACAGTTGGTTATGTACATCAGACTTCCGATCACTTGAGTATATCTCAATTGATGCACAGGTTCAACTCTGTTCTTGACTAAGTGCATACTTAAGTCAAGTGGAGTGCTCACATCTGCAACTCTCAGGTCCTTCACATTGAGGTCCCTTGTCAACATCCTTTCGTATTCATGATACTCTCATGAGTACTTCCCATTATTAGCATGTCATAGACATACTTTCACATAAGTGTGTTCTTAATGTAGACATATATATGTCCTACCTACTTGACAACATAACATTGTCAAACTCGATATGCCGTTGCTCTGGCTATTATTCGAGCCACAGAGAGACTTAACAAGTCTACACACCTTAGTCTCTTAGCCTGGAACTATGAACCCATCGGGTTGTTCCAAGTACATATCTTCCTTCAACTCACCACAAACATCCACTTGATGGATTTTCATGTTATAGTCTTCAGCTATACCGATGAGAGCCTTTATATAAGTAATTCCCGTAACATGTAAGAAGTCAAGGCCTTCTTTCTGTCGATACCCTTGGGCTACCAACAACGCCTTACAAAAAATCCATCAACCTTTAACTTCTTCTTAAAGATCCACTTGCACCCGAGTGGTTTATTTCCCGTTGGTTATGCATGATGGATTTTATTTCACTACATACAGCTTCTTTCCAGAAAGGAGCTTATGGAATCGACATTGCCTCAGCACATGTCCTGGGTTCATTTTCTGCCACATAGGTCAGAAACTCAGGTGCAAAGGACTTGGAAGTCCTAGCCCTTATACTACAATGAGGATCCTCAATTTCTTGAGGTTCACACTCATGTCCGCTTACTCATGCTTGCTTCTTCTTCAACACTTTCCTTACAAGGAAAGATATCCGCAATGAACACCACATTCTTAGACTCGGTGATGACATGTTCATGTACATCATTGATTTCTGATTTATGCACCAAAACCAATAGGCACTAATGATCTTAGGTCCTATCACTCACTTTGGTTTAGGTACTTCGACCTTAGCCAAACACCCCCACATTTCCAAGAATCTGTAGTCTTTCCACAGTTCATATGGGGTAGCACCCTTCTTCTTTGAAGGGATGTTGTTCAGAATGAATTCTGCTGAGAGGACATCTTCCCCCCACAAGTTCTGATGTAAACTCGAACTTATCAACATAGCATCTATCAACTCTTTAAGAGTACGGTTCTTGCACGTAGCAATACCACTTGATTGAGGTGTGTATGGTGTAGTTGTTTGATGAATGATGCCGGGCCCTTAGCAAGACTCATGAAACAATACATCATATCCACCATCATAATCCCTACGGATACATCTCATCCGTCTGCTATGTTTATCCTCACCTTCATTCTGATAACCCTCAAGGCATCACGAGCCTTATCACAATATTTGGTGCTATTATCAATAAAATTAGCGAGATACTTTTATCACCTCTAGTTCACACGAATCTAGAGGTTCTGTGTTCCTTTCTACCGGTCAACCGGTGAGTTAGCCAACATGGCTTCAACACATATTAGACACTTGTGATGATGATCAAATTTCAAATTTGGTAACAACACCATGTTCATCAATAGACGAACGAATTTGAAATTTTCAAGTCTTAGTCACAGTGTAACAAGAAAGATTACTCAAGCATGTAAGCAGATATTAAAGCCAATCTCACTGGCTCTTCACAGAGCATCTCTTTGTGCTCAACAGACAGTTTCACTATCAACATACTGATCAATCCAGTTTGATCATTCAAAGCATTGCACCACCGAATTTCTCCATCCAAGGGATGGGATTAACCGGTCACTGGTGCTACGTCTAATGCTATTAGAGGCACGTACACTTGTGTCACAAAGGACACAGTCACATATGGATTCACCTCGGTGATTCATTCCATTGATGTTCGATGAACAACCATAAATGATAATATGTCCAGTTTGTTTTCAACATAACGTAGAGAACTAGTGTGAACCATGCAAACCTTAGAATTTTAATTTTAAAATTCTATATCTCACAACAAATATCGTCTCACATAAAAAAACCGTACAATAGTGATAACGCATAAAAGCCGCAACACATCGTTTACTACCAAGGCATACATCTCCAGTAATCACATATGTTAAGACTACTGTGTTCATAGTGATATACAGATAGTTGGAAAGATATATACAATTCGCAAGCTGAAGTACCAATATGTAGGTTTGACACTACATATAGGCTACACGTAGGTAACAAATGTTCCTCAACTGTATAGTTAGTATACTTCGTATGCCATGTCCAAGTAATCGTCTCGTAATAAATCAATTCATGCATATAACAAATCCATTACATTAATAGCAGAATGATTCTATATGTTTAAACATGCCAATTATTATAGTCCAAAGACTGCACCTTTATATCAGAGATTGCTATTGTTTTTCCCAAACTCTTCCATATTTTTTTTTCTTAACTTATTAGCACAACAAATCAAAAGAGCTCAGGGAAAACAATTATGGAAACACACTTTCACAAACAGGATTACGGGTATCATAACAAATTAATCAATCGTTAATTTCCACGTCTACAGCACTAAAACACAAGTCTATAGTTAACTGGTAGACAAACGAAATTAAGAGATCCACAATTCGTACTCCAATGGCTTACCTATTCCGTCGACAATATTTTAGGAAACCAGATATATAAATGCATGCAATACTACGGTGATTACGATCAATGTATATAATGGCACCATTAAAGATTACAGAAATCAATTAATTTTCCACAAATACACCGTCTGGAAGGATATCAATTAAATATATCAATCAAATCTGATTTGTATTCAACTATCCAACAATTTGCAGCAATATACTGAGAAACAAAAGAGATTCAATTTGATCTCTGCTAACCACAACTCACTGCAAATAATTAGAAAAGGCAAGTGAAAAACTAGCAACCGACCTGTACGGGAAATTTCTCAACATTTGAAGTCAAATCGTTACTTTGCAGAGTCAAAGAACTTAGATCAAGGGTAAGATCCAAAAAGATTTCGGTTCTGCAAATCAAACTGATTAGAAGTACCATAATTCGACATAGAATTTTAACCACACAGCAATACTATTAAGCATACATTAAAAATTAAAATTTGTCTTAAGCTTGTTGGGATAGTGTATCGTGTGTGGAGTGATTTACGGAACAGATCCGTAATTTACGGAATATTAATCTAAAAAATAAATCGTGTGAATGGTACAATTCATATTATTTAGCAGATCTAACAAAATAAATATCATCATGCATATATGACCCAAACATTAGACAATAACTATGCACAAAATAAAGGACTAAGACAAACCGAGGCGAGTGGTTACTCTTTCCTTAAGACAAATTGCTCCGGTATGGTGCCCACGGTAGTAGCAAATGTCTCCCAAGATACAACGGCTTTCGTCTCGGATTTAGAGGCACTTCAAAAATCCGAGCTCCGGCGAACTTACAGAGTGCTCCAACTTCTCTTCGACTCAAGAACTAAATCTATATGCTAGACCTTTTTGTGGTGGAAAGACTAGAGAAAATTCGATGCTTAAACTCTCATCCATGGGGTTCTTTATATAGTGGAGAGGAGGAACCAATGCTCAAATATGATTGGCCGAGACACATCATCAAACTTTTCCCCTTGGAAAAATAATGGCCGACTTTTCCCGCAGGTAAAGTCATTGGGGCGAAATTAATATGATTAATTTCGAAATAATCAACTCCTCTGATTGGTCGGATGATGTGTCGTCTAAATTCTGATTGGTCGAACGACTCAATGAATTCTGATTGTTCGAATGACACAATAATATTCCAAAATTAATTTATGGTAAATTTCATAAAGAAAATTTTGTCCAAAAAATTAATAGTAACACCCGACCCGAACCGAGCTCGAGCACGAGCCAGACAGACGGCGGCGCGCGCGCGTGTGGAATAATCTAAGTCCTCCCTCCTGCACAAAAGTGCCTTGCCCCTTGGGGCACATCTATAAGAGAATACACTAGCTCTTATATATGGAGTACAAGTCTCCCATCTTTCCAATGTGGGAGAATGAGTTGAGTACTCCCTTCAACTCTTATCTCCAACACATTTTCAACCAACTTTAGGCATTAATTTCTCATTCACCCGATATCCGAATCGAGTGATTCAAAAGCCCATCATCAACTACTCCGTATGGAGTATTTAATGATATCATTAACTCTCGATGATATACATCGGAGCCTATCCGTAAATGCGCTAAAGTTGACCATTCAACCCTTCAAAAAGGGCTTTTTCTCCAACAGCAGTTTGGGTGGTGCCTAAAGTTGAAGCGGAGTCTTCAATATATTCGGCCATTATTGTGAGGGAAGAAGGTGACGGGAGAGAGAGGAAGATGATTGGTTAAGGAGAAAATCAGGTAGAGGGGAGAGATTTTTGGTGTGATGATTAAGAAAGAATATTTAATGTGATACAAAGAGATACATACAAGTATTTATAGATACAAATGATTTTGTAAAATGACGGAACTAGTCTTGGTATTAAATCACCCTAAAATTTAATGTGCTTCTAGATTATTCTACATTATAAGTATCAACAATCAACGATTCACCAACCAATGGTTAATTGTACGGTGAACCGTTGGTTTATTTACGATACGTACTAGTCTAAATATAATAATAATATCTCATTCTAAGCTAAGTTTTGAGCATATTTGATGTTAATGAAAATCCTTTTCGGTGTAAAAAAAAAAAAAAAAAAAAAAAAAAAATCATTCTGTTCATTAAAAAGCCAAGTGTGTTTAAAAATAAAAGAAAAATGATTAAGGCACCGAGGGGTCGGTACCTTTGTCCCCCGAAATTTTGATTGTGTGGTCCAGAATTTTTGTGTTATTTTCTTTTTAAGTTAAAATGTATGGTTATAAAGTGTTGTGTGGATGATTTATGTGTATATATTATGTGCCTAAATCACTATCCAAAATAAAAATAGATGAAAAAAAAAGTAGTAAAAAACAGGTTTGTTTACAAAACGGTACTGCTACATCCACAACACTTATCTCCACAACATCATCTACAACATCATCCACACCATACATTTAGTCGGTACCCACACAAAAAAATATTTCTCTCTCCAATCAAAGGACAACATCATTCACTATATCTTTATGTAGTGGATGTAGCATTTTCCAGTTGATATTGAATATTCTTCTGACCACTTTTCAAATTTAGGGGTTTTCATTTATAATTCGTTTGCATATTTATTTTTATAGTTTTGCGAAGCTATTAATTTTTTAACAATGATACGGCCACAACGGATTGACACAACTAGTTGACACAACGTTCATCTATACCATCGATATTGTAGGACCTGATCAATCAAAGACTTAATATGCGTGTTTTTTGTAAATGTCTCAGTTATTTCGGAACAAAATAAGTGTTTTTTTTTTCTCCGTACCAACAAAATATTTATATCTCCAATAAAAAAATATATTTCAAATACTATTACTCATGCATATATTCAAAAGAACTTAATCATTTTATACTATATTTTAGATTTATTAATTATATTCTTAATTTATGTGATTCTTCTGTATAAAATATTAAAAAAAAAATAAACGGAGGGAGTACAATGCAAAAGGGTAGTTACTCAACATTTATCTATATATGTACGACCATTGTTTGAGACCCTGTCGATAGACAAGGTAGATAGTCGTCGTTGTTGTTGTTGTTTTTTTTTTTTTTTTTTTTTTTTTTTTTTTTTTGAGGGTATAATTGTTGTTATTTTTGAAAGGATAATTGTTGTTGTTGAATTATGACGCAAACGTCATATATGCATGTATATGACAGAAAAACATCAGATCTGAAATACCTGAATAAGCGGAAGCGGAAGAGATCATGATGATCGTTACCTACATCCATTGTTATTCGACCATGATTTCATCTCCGTTTGTCATCACGATTTCACCACGATTTAAGCCCGGAAAGAGAGAAGAAGAGAGATTTCATATGCACAGCAACTGGATGACATATGGTGCAACTAGACCTTCTGTTCTATGTCTATTGTTTCTGAATGATTATCCACCGATGGTACACGAGCAGTCTTTATATAGGCTAGACGAAGGACCTAGTGTAGTATTAGGTAATGATATCAAAGAATCCTAGCTATCATAGGACTCTCTAATAATGCTACTTAATATCCAGATAAATACAAAATAAACTATAACGTGATAACCATGAGAGCCAGATAATATCATGTATATTTATTAGATAAATATGAGATAATTGCAAACAATATAATCAACCGATATTTGCAGGAATTCTTTTATTAATATTAAAATGATTAAGTTTTTTGTTGTTAAAATTTATTTTTTTTATTTATAGTTTTAGACTCTGGTGACCAGCTAAAACAAATTCATGCATCCGCCACTAATTAGCACAATGTGTAAATTTTCTTTACAGTAACACCAGAGAATACAGAAGGCCCTCTAACAGTCACGAGTTCAAAAATGTTACTGCTCAGCAAACTTATGTCGGAAGCCTTGGACATGAAGGGGGATGATGAGGGGAAGGGGAAGGAAAAGGGGGAGGGGGAGGGGGGGGAGGGGGAGGGGGTGGGGGGGGGTGGGGGTGGGGAACGGGGACGGGGATGGGGAGAGGGAGGGGAATGGGGAGCCTGAAGTTCCTTGCTCCAATATAGACTGTGTTATTATAATTGATCCTGTATGTGGCAATAATTGTGGCCAATGCAATGTGGAGGGTGGTGGATATTGCAAGGAAAAGGATGAATAAATCATTGAAACAGTTGTTCCGGCGGTGTTAATTAACCATGGTTTTAAAATTAAATAAATTAATGTAACAGTGTGGAAAATGAAATTATCGGAATCAAATATTGGGGAAAATTCTGATATTATTCCAAGTAGTTAAAATTACATGTAAGGTTTATGTTTGTGACACTTTAAAGTTTTCTGTCTTCTGTCTGTTGTCGTGCACTTTAAAGATATCTGTGTGTAAAAGTTTATGACTTGAAGCTTTTCATTTCTATTACTTATCAATACTAATAAATGTTTAAAGTTTCATTTCATTTCTATTACTTATCAAACTAAACACTCACCGAATAATGTTGCTTACATATTCACAAACTATTATATGAGTTTGATGCCTTAAATAATTTAGGGGCAATGGTCCAAAGAAAACACATATTGGACTTAATTAGACAAATAAGGCACACTTAAATTTTAATTGGTTATAAGGATTAGTACATAGACCAAACTATCCATAATTAATTTTAAAAAAAACAGCACTAATCTGTTCTTGTTGTATTTTTTTTCCTTTTTTCTGGAAAAACTGTGTTTTTTTTTTTTTTTTTTTTTTTTTTTTCGGACGCTAAAAAACATCTTTTTTACTAGACGCTCAAAAAGTTTTCTTTTCGGTGACGCCCTCCATGCATTGACCACTGCGATGCAGTAACCACTTCCGATGCAGTTACCATCACGATGCATTGACCACCCCCGATCCATTGACCACCGCGATGCATTAGCCACCCCCGATGTAGAGACACCACGATGTAGTGCCCACCCGCGATGCAGAGACGCCGCGATTTAGAGACACCGCGATGCATTCACCACCGCGATGCAGTGACCACCCCAATGCATTGACCACCGCGATTCATTGACCATTGCGATGCATTGATCACCCCCGATCTATTGACCATGCACCTTGATGCAGTGGCCACCCCTTATGCAGAGACACCGCGTTGCGGTGACCACCCCTCATGCAGAGACACCGTGATGCAAAGACGCCACGATGCAGAGACACCTCGATGAAGTGACACCGCGATGCACTAACAACCGCGATGCATTGACCACCCCCGATGCATTGACGCCGCGATGTAGTGGCCATAGCGATGCATTCACCACCGCGATGCAGTGACCACCTCAATGCATTCACCACTGCGATTCATTGATCACCCCAAAATAAACGGAAGCCAACATTTTATGAAGTGACATCTTATACAGTGATACCCAATGGGATTCAAAAATACACTTCTCCAATCCAAAGAAAGGGACTAAAGGAATGTCACTTCTACTCTCAAGGAAGAGTTTAAGCAAACTATCCTATCCAGGTATATTCATTGCAATCCTGGGGAATTTTACAGAATTTTTAGCTAAACGAGTATGAACCATCAACAAATTCATTTAATTTTACACAATATTTAGCAAATGCAGCACAAAAAAAAAGTCGAGCATATCACCTCTCCCCATAGAAAACGGCTCCAAGAAATCAATTTTACAGCAAAGAAATTAACAAACAAAGAAAACAGAACATAAGACATATGCATTTGTGAAATGGGTTGTGTTTATTAGCTAAACCAACATATGACACCATTAAATTCTCTAAACTAACACAATAATTAGCAAATTCAGCATATAAAACATGACAAGAAACATATTATAGCTCCAATAAATCAACTTTACAGCATAGAATTCAACAAACAAATAAAACATAAAAGTAGAATAGAAGATATATAAATTTGTGAAATGGACTGTCTTCCTTAACTAAACCAAGATAAGACACCATCAAATTCACATAATTTACACAACAATCAGCAAATGCAACATAAAAAACTCGACCGATTCTCCTCTCCACATGAACATGACAAAATACAAAATAGCTCTGAGAGCATCTGAGAGCAAATTGCTGTAAATTTTTGCTCCAATGGAGAGGCAATTGATGCATCAAATTGGTGGGGAAGGGGATTTCTCCATCTAATTTGCCGTTGAAACTGAGTAGCCGGTAAACCTTTTTTTTTTCTTTTTCTTTTGGGAAAGGAATTTGCCGTTGATGTTGAACTGTTGGAGTTGATGGAAGAAATTTGGTGTAAAACTTACATCAAATTGATGATTTGGTGTAGTATTTGCTGCCAACGGTTGCGGATGCTCTGAGAGAAATTAACTTTACAGCAAAGAATTCAATATACAAACAGAAACAAGACAAAGAAATTTGTGAAATGGATTGTGTTGCTTAACAGTTTTCGGGAGATATATGAAGAATTGATGGAAAGATTGAGCTGTGGAAAGGAAGAAGACCATGTTGGCAAAGTGGGATTTTTCGAATTCGATGAAAATATTTGAGAAATGGAGAAATTGATAAAGCGAGGTCTGAACAAATGCAATCATAGAAACAGAGAAATCACTTGCTAATAGTTCGATTGATTATATTTTGAACTAGATATTTTGAGAACGGTAGCAAATTAGGCTGGGGCTAAGATCGGCAGCAGACCTCTAAGCCCGGTGACCAGAATCCGCCATTGAAGCTCCCAGGAAGTTGACGAACCTGAGTCTTAGATCTTTCGTTTTTGTTTAGAGATGGATAGGGTTAATTTTGTCCAAGATGTGTTATTGTGTCCTTATAAACAATTGTCTTTTTTAGGTTTGCTAAGTGCCTAATTAACTCTCCACAAATCAGTCTTTATAAACAAATACCCAAATAATTTATTACCGGCGGTAGGTCGGTGACGGGCTCTTTCCGAATACCGAGTCTTTATCCGAAAAAGAAAAAAACACGTCCAACACGATATATAATTAATTTTAGTCTCAGATTCTAATAAAGTTAGTTAATTATCACGTTTTAGACACCCAATTCTGGAAAAAGACTCGGTTTTGGAGGAACAGGGCGTTACATGATACACGATGAATCTAGATTAGCCTTGGGAAATAATAATAATATAATAATAAATAAATAAAATTGAATGAAAACGTTAAAATACAAGGCCACTTTGACAATTATCTCAATACACTTGTGCAAACTTAAAGACAAATGTTCAAATTCACAAGGCCTGCTGAAAATATTTGGTTTTGCAACAAAATATCCACAAACTATCATTCTACTAATATGCACAGTTTTACTTTCTGGGGAAACTAGCTAAAATATTTAACATTGTAAGTGTCAGCTATATATGGAGGTTCCTTTGCTCTTCGATTATTCAACAGTCCCTTCCAAATACCCTCCGCAGCTCGGTTTTTTGGTCTAAAGTGAGCCTTGAAGGGAATTTGATATCAAATTTGATCTTTAAATCTCCTTTTTTACCATGTTCTTTTGATATGGGCATGCCTTCATCAGGGACCTTTAACTCCTTACCTGGTTTAACGACATCGTTGATAGGAATCACGAGCTTTCTTCCATCTAAGCTCGTCAAGTTAAGTGTCTTCCCTGTCAGTGCATCCAGCAAAAAGATTTTCTGATGGATAATAAGATCGTTGCCATCCCTCTTGAACGTAGAATGCGGCTTTTCGTCTACTACGAAAATCAGATCCCCAGGTGCAGCACCAGGTTCATAGTTTCCTTTCTCAGGGAATGTAATTTTTGTCCCCTTCTTCCAACCTGGCTTAATATGTATTGCCAAGACCTCTTCTACAGTCTTAGGCTTCCTGCATACAATAGAACTACTTCAAAAGCTATATAACAGAAAATGAGAGGATTAAAGTTCCTGGAACAACTTGTGTCACCAAACCTACATCTAAAGTCGTAACAGAAACAGAGCCTGGTAATGACGATACAGAGTACCCCAACAAAAGCCTCCGCTTGAGCAATGATGTCCGACTAGGCTCAGCCAAATTGATGAGGGTGAATTAATACAGACATTAACTTATGCTTCATTTACAAAGTAGACATATATCAGCCATATACTTGGCAAAAATAAGTCATAATGTGATATAATCTCTGTTTCAGAATCTCGTTCATGTTAAATCAATAAAAGTAATACAGAATTTAAGTCGGAAGCGTGCCTGAATTTGTTACGAAGATCATTGTGTCGCGTATCCGTCACGGGTATTGATCTTCCAAAACATCACACCAAATCCTAGATCTTTCTTTAGATGGGAACATATAAGGGAAAAATAATGTATGTCTGCGGGCCCATAATCCTCTCATTTATAGTTGTAATTTCTAATATCGTTCATCATATTAATCAGAAATTACTTTTTAGGTATATACACTTTAATTCCACATCCAACTCAAACCAAATAACTACTTTTATTAGGATTCTATAATAACGTATATCGTAAATAAATATATGTAGACCCACAATTAAATTATTAATTATATAAAATAACCCACTTGGGTCACATATATTTAACAAAGTACAATATAACCTTATGAGCTCAACCGAAACCGCTATCAGCACACTTATTTAAACAATCTAGTCCATCAGCTAAGTCCACATAGGATCTAAGCAGCTTTCGCCGCAATAAGCGTAGCTTAAACAACTGTTATGACGGATCGATCAAGAAGTGATGGTGATTGTGAGTAAAGATAAAAGATAAACAAGCAACCAAAACACAGAAACAAGAAGAATACAGATTTAACGTGGTCTCCGGCAATATGCTTACTACTCCACGGACAAACGTGGATATTTTATTATCACCAGAAAGTTACAATTACATGTATTACAAACAGTATTTATAGCCTTGGGAATCCAACCCTAACCGACTAATCAGTCAAACCAGTAAATGACTGAAATACCCCATAAGTAACTTAACCGAATTAGGAAACCATGCGGACGTGTTCCTTAAGTCTGATGTGAACCAACAGAGTTCACTCTGCTGATACCCTGTACCAGCAGACATAGCTTCAGCAGACCGATCAACTCTGTTGCTGCCCCAAATGAACACCAAATTGAGCAGATGCTTCATGCTCTGCTGACCACCATAGTTTCCATAGACTCTGCTGAATGCCATACTCAGCAGACCAGACTCGGTAGCATAGTTTAAGTCACCATTACAAATCTCCACCTTGACTTCAACTTCATGCAAACCGACCAGATGCATAACCAAGTGCCAGATGCCTCTTTGTCTTTAGATTTGAATATCTCAGCACACCCCCAATATCAGCTGAGTATTCCCATATTAAGATTTACAGCTTTGGATATTCAGCAAGTCCATACACAATTGAAACTTGCCCCTTGGAACTGGTTTAGTGAACATATCAGCAGGATTCACATCAGTGCTGATTTTCTCCACTTTAACCCTCCTCTCACTTCTCAGAAAATGATACTTAACATTAATGTGCTTGGTTCTCTCATGATGAACCTAATCCTTAGCCAAACATATTTCACTAAGACTGTCACAATACACCCTGGCTTGATCTTGATGCAGACTCAGATCATTGACTAGCCCCTTTAACCAGATAGCTTCCTTTGTTGCTCTGTCAATGCCATGTAAAGTTGCCTTCCAACTTACCACAGAACCACCCAAAGTAAACACATACCCAGTCATAGATCTCCTACTGTCAACATCAGCAGCATAATCAGAATCACTGTACCCTGTGACAAAACATTGAGTACCACCTCCATAAATGAGTCCAATATCTGATGTACCCTTAAGATACTTGAATATCCTCTTTACTGCTTTCCAGTGTTCCTTTCTAGTTTGAGCCATAAACCTGCTGACAACACTGACTACCTGAGCCAAATCAGGCCTAGTACAGACCATGTCATACATTAAACTGCCCACTACACTATCATATGGAACTCTTGACATGTATTCTTCCTCTTCAGCTGACTGTGGAGCAAACACAGTAGACAGATGTAGATTTGGTGCCATAGGAGTATCTATAGGTTTGGCTGCTGACATGCCAAACTTGGATAATATCTTTTCAATATACCCCAGCTGAGACAAGAACAGCTTCCCCTGCTTCCTATCTCTATAGATCTCCATCCCAAAAATTTTCTTTGCATTCCCCAAATCTTTCATCTCAAATTCAGCCTTGAGCATATTCTTCAGATCTTGAATGTCAGACTTGTTAGCAGCAGCTATCAGCATATCATCCACATATAGCAGTAGATAGATTATTGAACCATCCTTCAACTTGTTGTGATAAACACAACAATCATATAGACTCCTGCTATAACCCTACTGAATTATATAGTTGTCAAACTTCTTATACCACTGCCTTGGGGCCTACTTAAGTCCATACAAGGACTTCTTCAACTTGCAAACATATCCTTCCTTGCCAGGAACTTGGAAACCCTCTGGTTGAGTCATATATAATTCATTTTCTACATCTCTATGTAGAAAAGTTGTCTTCACATCCAGTTGCTCAAGTTCAAGATTATGATGTGCCACTGTTGCTAACAGCACCATAATGGAAGTATGTCTGACCACTGGAGAAAATATCTCTTCATAGTCTTCCCTTTCTTTCTGACTGAACCCCCTAGCAACCAAACGTGCCTTATATTTGATATCCTCAGCATATGTCATTCCTTCCTTTTTCTTGAATATCCATTTGCAGCTGACCACCCTTCTAGCCTGTGGTTGTTTGACCAGATCTCAAGTCTCATTCTTCCGAAGTGACTCCATTTCTTCTCCCATGGAAGCAAGCCATTGGGATGCCTCAGAACATGTCACAGCTTCCCTGTAAGTGTTATGTTCAAAACCATCCACTTCTTCAGCTACCTTTAGTGCATATCCAACCATATCCTCCGCAAACATATATCTTCTTGGAGGTCTGATATTGGTCCTCCTAGCTCTGCTGAGAGCTATACCCTGTTGACCAACATCAGCTATTTGAGAGTCTGCTGACCCTTGTTCAGCAGTCTGGCTTGGATCCAGCTCTGGATCTGCTGATTGTTGACCATCGCCTGCTAGTCTTTTGATTCAGTAGACTCTACTTGAAGCTCCACCTGTTTGTCAACCTTCTCAGTCTCAGATCCAATCTCAGATTCGGATGTGGCTCTCACAAATGAGTTGAGCATAGAGTTTTCATCAAAGACTACACTTCTACTGAGTATAACCCTATTTTCAGATGATGACCGGATTCTAAACCCCTTAAATCCATCTCCATATCCAACAAACACACAATTCTTGGCCTTAGGCTCCAATTTACCCTCACTGACATGGTAGTAGACAATGCTTCCAAAAACCCTAAGTCCAGAGTAGTTTGCTGACCTTCCTGACCAAACTGCAAGTGGTATTTTAAGTTTGATCCCAGTGTGAGGCCCCTATTGATTAAGTAGCAGGCTGTATTAACAGCCTCTCCCCTAAAATCTCCTTGCTAGACCAGAATTAGAGAGCATGCACCTTGCCATCTCCAGAAGAGTTTGATTCATTCTTTCTACAACATCATTCTGCTGTGGAGTATCTCTAACAGTATGGTGCCTAGCAATGCCTTCATTCTTGAAAATTCATCAAACTCAGACCAACAGAATTCTAGTCCATTATCAGTTCTAAGTCTCTTGATCTTCCTCCCTGCCTGATTTTCAACCAAATCCTTCCATTGCTTGAAGTGGTTGAATGCTTCACTCTTGTCCTTCATCATGACTACCCAAACCATCATTGAATAATCATCTATAAAGGACACAAAATACTTGTGACCACCCAGTGACTCCACTCTGAAGGTCCCCAACAATCAGAATGGACATAATCAAGTGTCCCTTTTGTGATGTGAATTGATTTTGGAAACTTGCTCCTATGTAGCTTCCCAAACACACAACGTTCACAAACATCCAACTCCTTCACCTTATGTCCCCTAAGTAGATCAGACTTAGACAGAATTTGCATCCCTCTTTCACCCATATGACCCTATCTCATATGCCATAACTTAGTCAATTGTGACTTGTGAACCTCTAATGATGCAACAACAGCAGAACCTGATACAGTAGACCCTTGCAGTATGTACAATGTCCCCTGCCTAATACCCTTCATAACCACACTTGAACCCTTATAGACATTGACCACTCCACCTTCACCCCTAAACTTGAACCCTTTGTTGTCTATTAGACTAAGTGATATCAAATTCTTGGTCATTTGTGGAAAATGCCTAACCTCATTCAATGTGCAGTATTTACCATCATGTGTCCTCACCCGAACAGATCCAACCTCAACTATTTTGCAGACATTGCTGTTAGCCATTGTAATATGGCCTCCATCCACCTGCTAATAAGTTGAAAACTACTCAGTGGCCAGAATCCACACATCTCCGTGTCCTACTGACTCTGAAACTGCTAAGGCCAGATATTCTTCAGAGTTGGTGTCTTGTTCTTTCAAAGCAGTTGTACCCTGCTGAGTACCCTGTTCTTTTTCTTCTTTGGAGGTTCATTTTTCCAATGTCCCTGCTCCTTGCAGTAGTTACGGATATCCTTAGCTTTGGGACCTTTGGAATTCTTCTTGAATTTCTTCTTTCCAGAATTTTCTCGCCCCCTACTGACTCCACTAGCCACCAATCGAGCAGACTGACTATCTGTACCATATTCAGATGCCTTATGGTGTAACTCTCGAGCATAAAGTGATGACCTTACATCTTCCAATGATACCGAGTCCTTCACAACAATAAAGGACAACACAAAGTTCTCATATGATGCAAGCAATGATACAAGTAGAATCAATGCGGCATCCTCATCTTCAATCTTCACATCAATATTCCTTAGGTCAAGCAATATTGTGTTTGGATAATTTAGATTATCCCTCAGCT
Source organism: Gentiana straminea (assembly GCA_036785695.1). NCBI lineage: Eukaryota > Viridiplantae > Streptophyta > Magnoliopsida > Gentianales > Gentianaceae > Gentiana > Gentiana straminea. Next base: position 3,929,428 of record JAVUPR010000090.1, on the reverse strand, counting down.
GAGTGACCTCATGCATCCTTAGACTAAACAGAGTTGTTTTAACAACAACTTGTTGGTTAGAGACTTAGTCATGTACATACCACAACTTCTCAGCAGTGTCCTCTTCATCAACCTCTGTGATAATATCATCTAACAAGCACAACATAATTGTTGAATGTGCTCTCTCAGCAGCACCTCCTTCTGTTGATTTAGACAAGGGACCCCAAAATGCCTGCTGCTTCAACAAAGGACGCATCTTGATCTGCCATAAACTAAAGCTGTTCCTTTCTATAAACTTGTCAATCTTAACATTTAAAGCAGACATCTTTCCCACCAAAAAAGCTTGTGTAGATCCCAAATCCTAGCTTCAATTATGACCTTGGTGCCAATCTACCTTACTGAAAACAGATAAGCAGATTTCTTGATGAACCTGGACGCTCCGATACCAGTTTGTTATGATGGATCGATCAATAAGTGATGGTGATGGTGAGTAAAGATAAAAGATAAACAAGCAACCAAAACATAGAAACAAGAAAACACAGATTTAACGTGGTTTCCGGCAATATGCCGACAACTCCACGGACAAATGAGGATATTTTATTCTCACTAGAAAGTTACAATTACATGTATTACAAATATTTATAGCCTTGGGAATCCAACCCTAACTGACTAATCACTCAACCCAGTAAATGACTGAAATACCCCATAAGTAACTTCACCGAATTAGGAAACCATGTAGACGTGTTCCTTAAGTCTACTGTGAACCAGCAGACTTCACTCGCTGATACCCTGTACCAGCTAGGGCTGTAAACGAGCCGAACCCTACCGAACCCTGGTAGGGTTCGAGTTCGGCTCGAATGTTTCGAACCTAAGGTTCGGCTCGGCTCGAACTGATCGAACCTTAATTTAGCAAGGTTCGGCTCGGGTTCGAACTGGAATATTAGGAAACATGTTCGGTCCGGTTCGGCTCGAACATGCTCGAACCGTTCGAACATGCTTGATTTTGATTTCCTATTTTAATTTAATAATATATATATATATATATATATATATATATATATATATATATATATATATATATTATATAGTTTTTTTAAATATAAAATAGTTCGAGCCGAACATGTTCGATACGGTTCGGCTCGATAGACGAATATCAAATACCTAACGTTCGGCTCGACGTTCGAAGGTTCGAATCGAACTCGAATCGAGCTTTTTCGAGCCGAATACGGCGAATCGAATCGAATACCGACGTTCATTTACGGCCCCTAGTACCGGCGGACTCGCTTCGCAGATTGATCAACTCGATGCGGCCCCAAGCGAACACCAGATTCAGCAGATGCTTCATGCTCTGCTGACCACCACAGTTTCCACATACTCTGATGAATGCCACACTCAGTAGACCAGACTCAGTAACATAGTTTAAGTCACCATTACACAAACAATTTTCACATGCATCAACCTCACTGAATTCCATGGATCAAGTATGGAAGTGTAGCATGAAAATTACACGCAATGTGGCCATAACGTGTCTATTTTCAACTGGTCCTCCTTATTAAAGAGATCACATAACCTTAACCTTATGAGTTCAAATATAAAACTTGATTTAGTGAAAAATAGTCTATTACAAACTGTACAAGCATCAAACTCCCAATGAACTTTATTATCATAAAATGATACAACACCCATACCGAAGACATATGAAAGACCTTGTGTGTCAATGCTTTAGTCAGTGGATCCGCCATCATGGAGTCTATACCTATATGCTCAATTGACTTTGCAACATTTCAAACTCAACCTTCACAACAAGAAACTTTATGCCAATGTTCTTAGACATTGACAAACTCATGTTGTTATTGGAATACAACAATGCAGAATCACAATCACAAATTCCTTAATTGTCATTCATTTCCCAAAACTTGCAGCCATGAAATGAAATGCTACATATTTATCCCATGACTAATGGCTTCAAACAAGCCCCAAATTTTGTCTCCAAAGTCGAGGGAGCTATAAGTGTCTACTTAGCACTTTTCCAAAAAAAATAGCTCTCATTGACAAAATGAAGACATACACCCACCAAAAATGAGTTAGAATACCAAATGATCTTAAATTTTTTCTAACTCATTATATGTGAGAATCCTTTATTTTGTTTTCTATAAGTACATCATTACCTTATAACCTTATGGGACGCGACCATATGATCCTTTCTAAAATCTTTTATGTATCTGTCCAACATGACTATAATGTATGCAATATCCGAATGCATACAAACCTAAGCATTTATTAGACTCCAGACATAGGAATCATGTGGAATCCATTGTATATCCTCCTACTTTTAAATCAATAGAAGGGTAATTTTTGAGACTAAATTTGTCTCTCTTAGACACAAGGGTATCATGTGGTTTCCAATCAGCCATGCCGAATTATTCATGAACTTTAGCAATATAGCCCATTTCTGATGATCCAATAATACCTCAAGAAAAATCCCGATGTATCTGGATTCCTAATACAAAAGAATAGCCACCAATATCTTTCAACTAAAATCTGGATAAGAGAAAAGATTAAATTTGACACAAACTTCTATATCGTTACTAACAAAGAGTATATTATACACACATAAAACCAAGAATATGAACCTACTCCCACTGAAATTATGGTACATACATTCATCAACCAAATTTGCCTCAAAAACCAAATGAGACAATAATAAATGAAATTTCAAATACCATAGACGAGAAGATTGTGCGAGTCCATAGATGGATTTTCTTAGTTTCCAAAACATATTCTTTGTGTCACCTAATGTAAAATTTATTGATGCACCATATAAATGTCTCATCAATGTCCTCATTGGAAAACTATGTATTTACATCCATCTAATGTAACTCAAGATCCATATGAGCAACTTGAGCCATTATTATCCAGAAAAGAGACTTTCAAAGAAATTGAATAAAAAGTCTAATAATCAATGCATTTCTGATTAAAGCCCTTAGTGTCAAGACAAGACTTATATCTTTCCACATTATCATTTGAAATCCTCTTAGTCTTTTATATTCATAAACAACTAAGAGGTATCTTTCCTTCTGGAAATGGTACAAGATCCAGAATGTCATTTTCCCTCATTGACTTCATCCATCTTACATAGCCTCAATCCACTTAAGAGAGCCATAGCTTCACACGGCTTGGCGGACAGTAACGAGATCGTCCTTCATAATGCCAGAATCCTCATGCTCAACGAGATAAACAATGTAATCATCTTGAATTGGTGATCTCCTCTCTTTAGTGGAGTGCCTAAGTTAGGGCACCACTGGTTCCTTATGTGGTACCTCCTACACTTATGTTGTCTTTGTATAGGTTTTAGAGAATGTTGAGTTTTCCTTATAGGAGATTCAAGAATATTGTCTTGATCTGTATAAGCCATTGGTATAACATCCTATTGGGATTACCAAATTGTTAGCCACCACCACTGTAAGAGGAGTAATGTTATGTTCCTCTTCAAAGACAATATTTAATATCTTATCTTCCCCTCAAGCTCAATATCCTCAAAAACATTGTAGTTCTCGGTTAAAGAAAAATAATCTGGAAGTAGGTTCATAGAACATAATCCCCATTGTTCATTTAAAATTATCCATTAAATAGCAGTTTACCTTTATTCGGTCCAATTTTCTTTCATTAGGCCTATAAGGCTTTGATTTAGTTGGACAACCCTAAATATGAAGACACCAAATAATGGGTTTTCCCTGTCCATAATTCATATGGAGTTTTGGTTAATGCCGTAGTAGGTTCTCTATTATGATGTGTATGCTGCTAACTTTAGTTTTCATATCGAATGGCAAGTCATTTAATAGATATAAGTAATTAGGCTGCGAAAAATTGTCTATGAATGTGATACAATATTGATGACCATTCGAGGATAGCAGAAGGAATGGACCTCAAATGTCTGTATGTATCAATTCTAAGACGTCCATAGAGCAATCATTACCTAATCTCCATATATTGGTTTTGTTGAAAAGGTGTCCTATACCCAATCGGGTTGGACTGGATCTGTTAGGAACATTTTATTATGTTTTGATGATGGCCATACTAGCTGTTATAGCAAACCTGAAATAAGTTAGAATTCTCTGTATAGGTCTTTACTTAGAGTCTGAAATGTTGTATAAGTTGAGTCAGATAAGTATCGTACTAGTTGGTAGGATAGCAAAGTAAAATAGTTATCTAGCAGAGTGAAGCCAGCCAAGTACCAGCAGAGAAGCATGAAGACATTATGGTTTGAATTATAACCAAGGAAGTCTGTGATGAGCTTGGATAAGTCTAAGTTATATTTCAAGTGATGAAAAATCTATGATAAATATGGTGTACACTGATCTCACACAAATCAAGGATCAGTGAAGTATAAGGATTCTCCTGAACTTAAAGAAATCAAAAAGACAGTGATTCGGCAAGGTAAACTGACCATCGGCTGAGGAAAGATAGAACAGTGAAGGAAGATCTAAACAGCTAAGTCAGAAGAATCACTTAACCGTTCAGGGAACGGCCAAGTAAACTTTACTCACTTAGATTTCAAATGATGAAGATCAAGAATTAAATGCACAATCAATTAAGGAACAATCAAGGACGGATTTTCTAATAAATGTTTAAAGAAAAATCCGATCACTGAAATCAAGGAGAAAACAATTAATGGGGAATCAAAATCAAATCAAGGATTATTCCCGCATTAAATAGCCAACGGATGGAAATTCAAATCAAGGATTATCAAGGCTATAAATAGAAGGCATTGACGAAAAAAAAAAAAAACGATTAAGTCTTATAATTTACAAGCAGAAACTCTATCAAAATGAAAAGCCTTCATCTGCACTAAATGGAAATATCTAGAGATCAACTCAGGAATCAGAACTTCAATTGCAAATCAAGCTCTGAGATTGATCAACAAATCTGTGAATCCAATTCACATCAACTGAGGCAATTGAATCAGTGGAATCTGAGAAAGAGTTGCAAATTTTGTGATAGCTTCTGAAAGATTTGTTCTCAAGGAGCAGTGATAGAGACTGAGTCACTGAAGCTTATGAAGCCAGGGAGTGATAATCTTTCAGATTGTGAAGCTTGTGTAGTCAATGACAATCGTGCTATTGTATCTGTGAAAACAATAATGAATTCATCCAATCATCACAGAAGAAGAGTGGATTAAGGGATTACACCACCCTAAACTACTATAAACATCTGTGTCTATTTACTTTCAGCAATTTACTTTACATCACTTTATTTCATTGAATGCTAAATATCTGTGATTGCATAATCTACTTTGAAACAACATTTTAAGAAGGGACTTATTTGCTGCCCAAAAGCTTTTAAATATAAGAAAAGTTTTTGAAACTCCACTATAGTCATTCACCCCCCCTCTGACTATAGTTTTACCCTTCTTTGGGACCAACAATTGGTATCGGAGCAGTGTTCCTAGTATCAGAACCTTTTCAGATCTAATTTCTGGTAACAAGGAGATCACATATTTTCAAAGTAGTTTTCAAATTTGTGCTTTATATATATATATATATATATATATATATATATATATATATATATATATATATATATATATATATATATTTTATTTGTATTTATGGATTCCTCAAATTTAGGTACTTGTATTTGATGACGGTCAAAATATACCCGTAGAAGTCATCAACATTATCCTTAAATCGAGCCTAATAATATATATTTTATGTTAAATCACATGTGTATATTGATTATTTAATGTTACGTGATTTATAGAATATAAATTGGTATTTATCCGTTTTTTATCATTTAAATACAATTTACTGTGCAATAAATGTTTATTTTGTAGATAAAGATAAATTGGAGATTTTCTACCAAAGAAGAAGATAAATTTCAAGGCAATTCGAAGTGGAATCGGATTAAATCGAGGATAAATATCGAAGCAGCACGAGAAGAGGAGTACGGGATACAAGAGCCAGCGAGCCAATCCAATTTTGGAGGACTCGCTGGCAGCAAGTCTCCAGTTCGCTGGGGCTGAGCTCCCCTGTCTATCCGGATTAGCTTGGAATTATCCTAACGCGTTTTCAGACTTCATTTGGATTTAGGAAACCTATTTTAGATCGGTTCAGGCTTATCTCATGCGAATTTTTACTCTTATAAATACTTGTATTAGTTCATTAGCAAAAACACACCTCAGACACTTTTCTCAATTTACACAACTCATAATAAAGTTCTCAGTTTTTCTCAGAGTGGTTTTTATACAAGTTCTGCAATAATGTAAGTTCTTGTATTTATTTCTTCTTAGTTCTTTATAATTAAGTCCCCAATTATTGTTTATCGTTTGAGATTGTTTGTTCTTAGTTAAATGATGTAGATCTAGGATTATGACGTGAGGCAGTGGGGATTCCTCGTCTATAAGGATCCACACGCCCACGCCTATGTCTCGTGATCTATGTATGACTTTTTTTTTTATCAACAATCGTGTTTCTAGTAGATATATATAATTGCTTTATGAGTTTCTATTTTATCCGTTACGTATAGAGAAACGCTAAGATTTAGGTTTTCGCCGCGCCAATCTAGCCACGTCTTTATGGTGTGATTGTCCACCTGGAATTTCTTATCTTAGTAGTATGGCTACGGCTACGTTGCTCGTCTGTTTTAATTAGCGTATTATTAGGAAATACCAATATAGGGCTCCTAGGTCGGCTCATGAATTGATCTTCCGGGACTTTCAGCGAGATCTAGATCTGTTCTGTATTTGGGAATTGTCGACACCTAGTTATACGTAAATCGTAGATTAACATGATACCTAAAAAGTTAGTGTTAATGGCACGGAGACTGATGCGATCACTTAGGAAGTACGCCTAATCACAGGAATGTTGCCTAGGTGAGGAATACGGTTAATATCGGCATCCCTAGTTTTGTAAGAGTGCGAGTTATATGAGATGGAGGCCTAAAAAGCGAAGTCACGTAAAGCATAGTGATCTAGATGGCCTACCCGGAGCTAGATCTAGTTTAGGGGATGACTCCCGTAGCCAATATAAAAGAGATATGAATCGGGTTAATAGTTAATGAGTCTAGTTTAATTATATAGAATCTCTAGATCCAAACGATAACATGATGATTGTGGAGGTTAATTATGTTGTATTTATTTATGTTGTGTCGAGTCGTGTCCTTTATCTTTCTTGTCTTTTGTTGGTCATAGACCGCTTCTGTGTGCTTGGCATGAATGATTAATTGTTCGTATATAAATGACCCACAATTGGTTCCCTGAGGGATCGATCTTGATTCGCTATAGCTATACTAAGATGGACCTAGTCCTCTTGCTAGTATTGGTTTATGGTGATGAAGTATTTTATTATCACTTGATCTACGTCATCAAGTTTTTGGCGCCGTTGCCGGGGAGCCAACGGACAATTTTATATATAAATAATTTCTTATTCATGTTAAGTTTTCTGTTTTAGAGTCTGTTTTTACGTTTTTGAGTCCTCTCGGTTATCTACTCTGTGTAAAAATTCCAGAATCTGGAACAACTGGTTTCGTTCCCGCCGAGATCGCCTCTCGCCGCGCCGAGCCTGGTTCTGTTTTCTGGGAATTCGCGTGTCTGTTTATCTCCATATGTTTAATCCGTAGGTCTGATAGCAGCAAGGGAAACCATGATAAGGTCAGTCTACGGTCTTTTGTTTTTGTTTTTCTTATGTTTGCAGAAACCAGGGAAACAATAATCTGAGTCATTAATTTTTCGCGGCGCTAAGAAAATAACCCAGCAACATGTGGAGCTACGAATCTACGATGGGAAAAGCAATGGAAGCAACACCTTTAAAGCACCAAGATGGCTCCGAGAAAATAAATATTAAAAGGTTCGAATTATTCGTGGTACAATGTTGAAGGCACGGTACTACCCTTTTTTTGCTTATGTTTTACTATCTTTCAGCTTTTTGAACATAAGTTAGTCTTTACATGAACCTGAATGAGAATCTTAGCCCGGAGTTGGTTTGTAAGATTAATTTTATTAGTGTGGAAGGTTCTGCCCCAAAATCAGTCTCATCTAGAGGGTGTAGGGAAACATGTAGTAGTTGAAGGAAGCAGTGAATAAAGAGTTCCTCGTAGTTCTGTCAAAATCTCATTGTCCTATGCATAAGATCGCTTCTACTGGCCATAGGAGCAACAATTTGTGTAGTTTTAAGAATTCTCAATCTAAAGAAGACGTTGAGCTTTGAGAGAGCATAATGAGGCAGATTATAGAGGATATGATTAAAATGGGTCCCTAGGACTAAATCTTCTTAGAATTCACTAGTTCCTAAAACGAGAGCCGAGGTAAGAGCTTTGTATAAATGGTATGGATAGATGTCGTTTCCTAGGTCTCACAACCAAGGGAAGGATATTAATCCGCAAAAAGCGACAAGCCCACCTCATATAGAGCTCATGGGTCAACATCTGGCGATCCAAGAAGGATAACTGACAAGGATAATTTTTGGAAAGTCGAGCTGAGGACTTTAAACTCAGAACTACTTCTAAAACCATTAGGATTTCTTTTTAGGTTTTCCTTTCATTGAGTCAAATAAAAGTAACGTTAAAACATTTGGGGTTTTTATTTTTGCCATGTTTCGATGACCGTTGGGTTAAGATGTGCAAAAGCTTTTTTTACTCAAATCATTGAAACGTGAAATAGAGTTCCGTAGGTGTGTCTAGGATAATATCCTAATTTAAGAATAAAGCATACAATCAAATCAAGAAGAAGTTGGAAACAAAGCATGAGCTTTAGAGTAAAACCGACTGGATGCGAGATGGATTTAATCGGAGACAGTTTGGTCAAGACTGCCTCGGTGAAGGGTTGTTTCGCCCATGCGAAATTAACATTTCATTAGGCAGTAGCCGCATTATTTTTAGAGCAATATTTTTTGGTAAAGTGTGAAAGTTAGAAAATTTTGGTTTACCCTCCTATTTTTAAAATTCAAATTTTTGAGGGTCAAAAGTAAAAAGTGGTCAACACTTCTTCTACATATCCCAATCTTCCACCTTCTACCTTTATCACTTTCCACCTCATCAATCCCCTCCTTTCTAAACCCACCAATCACCATCTCTCTTATTTTTACTCCCCTCTCTATTTAAACACTTCTTCTACCCACATTTTTCTCACACCCACTCCACTCTTCTCATTCTTTCTCTATCATTTTTCTAAACCCATCACACTCTAAACCTCCATTTTTCACACAAACACCCAATTTATATAGAAAAATTGTTGTGGTGCTATCTTTGGCAATCTATACCAATTTTTACCCAAATTTAATCACTTTCTACCTTTTTCCAAATTTTATAAATTGCAATGAGGTCATTTCTCATTCAATTTAGCTCTTAAAATTCTGGAAAATACATATTTCAAATCGATTAAGGTGACGGTTAGCAAAACGAAACGAGCCGAGCCAGGACTGGGCAACTCGCTCACAGCGAGACCCCAGCTCGCCCCTAGCGAGTCCATTTTTGAAGCAGTATCTGAGTTGGGGTGCTTTTCTAGCGTAGCAGGATGAATCGGAACAATCGAAATAGAAGGAATCAACCACAGATTCATCAGGCTGGAGCGCAATTTGTTCTCGATGGTGACGCTATACCGGTGATTGACGGGGTGCCACAATTTGTTAGCCCCGCCGTCTACGAGGCATTCCGTACCCATTGGAGCAATGCGACGGTGCATCGAGGAAGGGGCATAGATCTTGAGGATTGCGGGGAGCTCATTACAGATCTTATCACTTATCACAATTGGGAGTACGTGGTCGCACCGCCTACTCGTTGTAACGGGTCCCTGGTAAGAGAGTTTTATGCCTATTTAGCGGTGCATCCCCATTCCCACACTGCTACGGTTAGAGGCTGCACGTTTGCTATATCGCCCACCACTATCAATGATTATTTCAATTTGGGCAGTTTAGTGGATCACCCTGAGGAGTTTGCTAATGTGTATGACCATTCTGACGATTTGTTAGCAGAAATCGGTAATTACTTTGGCATCGAGTGGTATGTTGGTCGATATGCTCGTAATTTTCAGGAGGCCGCATTATCCACTTGGGATGACAAGCTTTTACATCGGTTCATTTGTTCCGATTTACTTCCATCTGGCCATACATCCACAGTTTATGACTTTCATGCCACCTTGATGTATTGGTTATGGTTAGAGCGGCCGGTAGAATTGGGCACATTCATACGGGGAAACATGACCGATGTAGCCAGGAAGAAAAGGACCGTACTGCCCTACGGTTCTATGATTTCAAATCTTGCACTAACAGCTGGCTGCTCAGTGTTAGGGGCAGATATCTATGTGGACCCGGAGGCCCCTTTGTCCAGAACATCCGTTCCGGCCCTTACCAATGCCAACCCACATCGAAGACCACCACCTCGACCCCGACATGCAAGGAATGGCGGTGAAGGCAATGCCACCGGACGAGGGCGAGACTCGAGCAACTTTTTGCTCGTATCAATAGAATGGAGAGGACGGTGGCTGAGACGCATGACATGGTCGGGAGGATTGTGAGAAATATGGATGGAGATGACACTTCTAGACCCCGACGTGACCGTCGGCCTACACCGCCACCTGGTTTTGAGGGATTCGAGCCTTCTACTCCTCGTTATCCTCCGGATTTAGGAAGATCTTTTGATGGATGAGATTGACTGTATCTTTGTATCTCGAAATTAGTATGTTTTCCTTAGTCACGAGTCTAAGTTTGGATTGAGTCGAGTTTGTCTAGAGTCTGTTTCCTGAATAATAATGAGGTTCTAAATCATGTATGGTTAGTAGTTTTCATTTTTCAATGTAATCGTTTCAAGGACTTAAAAATGTTTAAGGTTTAATGTATTCCTTTTGCTGTCCCTTTTTTCGATTATTATTTTTTATAAGCTAACGCTGTAACGAGTTTCGAGCTTTGTTGAAGACTTATTTTGCAGCGATAGAACTTCGTGTTCTATCTCCAGTTTGCTTATATTCCTAGAAGCTCCTCGACGTGCTTGGACTACTCTTATATTCTGCTTCTTACTTGAGAGCCGTTTCCAGAGCTAAGTCTTTTTCTTACATTCTCATTTTTTATTTGTCATTGGGGACAATGTCATGTTTAAGTGCGGGGTAGGAGACTTAGCTATGACGTGCTATAATAAAAAATTAAAAGAAACGGTATGGTAGAAAAATAAAAAAAATTGAAAGAAAAAAAAATTGAATAAATGCCATATTATTTATCTCGTACCTTTAGAATTGTGAGTTCCTAGCTAAGAATTGATAGGAAAGGAACCAAGTTGCATGAGTACGTGATCATTTTATACTCATGTGAATGTAAATTTAAGGATATTCATGCCGATCGTGCAAGTAGTTATTTATTATTCGATTACTCAATCTTTGAATCGAGTTTTACCGCGCGATTTATAATAACTGAAGAAATTATGTGTACATTGCATAGATGATTGATTATGTGAACTTAGTATCGATATTTATCTGCTGATGTATTTTTATCTTCTAGCCATTAAAGCGGAGTAATAAGCTTGAGATTTATCTGTGTTTTAACAAAATGTTAAACACTGGGCTTGTAGTAACATTACCAAAGTAGCTTCGCGCTTGTGGTAATATTCAATGCTCTTTGACCAATCCGTGAGAGGGGGATTCTTGCAATGCATAATTTACTTTTAAAGCAAGTTTCTTTCTTGAGATGTGTTAATGCTTGAAAATGAGAAAATGCAACTTTTTAAGAGGCTTTGAGTATTTCTCGGTCTCCAAGTCCAAAAACCTTATGGATGACGCTCTTGCTTATTGCACCATGTCTTTACCCATTGCGAGGCTAAAGTGGGAATACTGATGTTGGTAGGTTGAGAGTGCGAAGTTAGCATAAATTCTAATCTTGCTACGGATATATAAAACTGAATGCACATGCACACGTCACTTCGATTCATAGCGAGTAGTGAATAATGAATACCTTATGAGCATGACTGGTATGAGTTGACTCGAGTTTCTTGCGTAAGTATAATTTTACCATGGAAAATGTTTTCTTGGGGAATGACTTATCGATGCTTTGCTCGGGACGATCAAAGTCTAAGTGGGGGGTAGTTGATGACGGTCAAAATATACCCGTAGAAGTCATCAACATTATCCTTAAATCGAGCCTAATAATATATATTTTATGTTAAATCACATGTGTATATTGATTATTTAATGTTACGTGATTTATAGAATATAAATTGGTATTTATCCGTTTTTTATCATTTAAATACAATTTACTGTGCAATAAATGTTTATTTTGTAGATAAAGATAAATTGGAGATTTTCTACCAAAGAAGAAGATAAATTTCAAGGCAATTCGAAGTGGAATCGGATTAAATCGAGGATAAATATCGAAGCAGCACGAGAAGAGGAGTACGGGATACAAGAGCCAGCGAGCCAATCCAATTTTGAAGGACTCGCTGGTAGCAAGTCTCCAGTTCGCTGGGGGCAAGCTCCCCTGTCTATCCGGATTAGCTTGGAATTATCCTAACGCGTTTTCAGACTTCATTTGGATTTAGGAAACCTATTTTATATCGGTTCAGGCTTATCTCATGCGAATTTTTACTCTTATAAATACTTGTATTAGTTCATTAGCAAAAACACACCTCAGACACTTTTCTCAATTTACACAACTCATAATAAAGTTCTCAGTTTTTCTCAGAGTGGTTTTTATACAAGTTCTTGCAATAATGTAAGTTCTTGTATTTATTTCTTCTTAGTTCTTTATAATTAAGTCCCCAATTATTGTTTATCGTTTGAGATTGTTTGTTCTTAGTTAAATGATGTAGATCTAGGATTATGACGTGAGGCAGTGGGGATTCCTCGTCTATAAGGATCCACGCCCACGCCACGCCTATGTCTCGTGATCTATGTATGACTTTATTTTTTTTTATCAACAATCGTGTTTCTAGTAATCGTGTTTCTATTTTATCCGTTAAACTTAACACTTAAAACTTTGTAGATATATATAATTGCATTATGAGTTTCTATTTTATCCGTTAGATAGTGCAAGTGTGTGATTTCGGTTGCTAGATTCGGTAGGTTGATGAGTGAATTAAACTAAGTGCGTAAAGTAAATGCGAAGGTAAATAGCCCGATTTTATAGTGGTTCCGTGTGATGTAATCCCGTCGGTCCACTCTTCTCCCGTGATGTTGGAGGAAATTCACTAGAGATCTTTGATGCAACTTTTACAAAGATTCCTAAGTTGTTTGTCCTTCACCAATAGCTATGGCTTCACAACCGAAAACTCGGGAACAGTAGGATTGTCGCTCCCGAGTCTTCCACCGGTCCTTGAAGGGTAGGATTGCCTCTTCACCACTCCACCACAAACAACGATCTTTCACACCTAACGTATGCTTCACTGTCTTCGACAGTTCTTTATAAAATAAAGATTGAATCAAATAAATGATTCGGTTGCGGCGGCTTGATTAGGATGATGTAATCGAAGGCTTGCGGTCTTTCAAGTGTGTATGCTTGATGTAGCTTGAACACGTAATGCACTTGAAGAAAATAACTAGATCGAGACCTTTAAGCTCGGTAAGTTCAAACAGGTGTTTTTCAAATTTCGCATTGTCACTTAAAGTTTATCCCAAAATTCATCATCTTCTTTACGAGTTGAAAGTCCTTTATTTATAGGTAGGAATGCATGTGACTTGTATTTGAAATTCAAATGTGACCGTTCCTTGTTTTTGTCCCATCCGATAAGCGATCCGTCACTATTCATAGGACCGACACCGTCGAATTCCTTTTTGACAGTGCAGTCTGTCCACCCCTTTGACTTGTATCCAATGGATAAAAATATGGATCATCCCAACGTCTTTTTAATCTCTCGCCTTTGATTTTCTTGATAAGTCAGAGGTAGTTGGCTGTCCTTATCCATGTAATCTTCCCAATAAACTTGAATTAATCGAGGTAACATATCAGCAGGTTAGTAAGTCTGCTGAAGTACCAATCAGTCTGCTGATCATCATATTTCTGTATGTAAAATATAATGCAGCTGATTACTTTTATCTAACTTTTATTTGTGAAGTTAGATTACATCATTTTAAATATAACCAAGTTCCAAACATCATCCAACTTATGGAACTTAGACCTTCTACACAAGGTATATGTAATCAGTTTAGGTCATCACAGACTTGCCTAAATTCTGATTCCATATCCTTGACATTAAATACTAAGTTTGATCCCTTAGCCTTCATTTACTGAGTTTGAACCCTCAGCCTTCAGTCTTTAGTCTTCAGTCATCAGCAGGTTCCTGACTAGTCTACTGACCTATCTACCCTACTGACCTAGACCAGTCTGCTGATATCAATCAGCAGGCCTTTACAGTGCTTGTTTGATCAAACCTATTTATGAATCAAACTCTAATAAACCTATACATTTAATCTAGACATCTTTTTGCCTTTGCACTATATAACGACTAGTATGGCACTCATCATCAAAACTAAGAAATAAGTCCAACAATTTCCCTCTTTTTGGTGATGATGCCACTACCCTCACCTAATCAGCAAAGCAAAAAGATATAAAACAAAAACAGAACAAATTCAATCAATTCTTATTATAATCATTGAACAGTTATTACAACTAGATACAGCAAGGATAATGAATAATAAGTATATGCTGATCTATTGTCTCTTTTCTCTTTCTCTTCTAGCCTTCTCAGCTTGTTCTTGATAGGCTCTGATTTGTTCCATCATATCCCTCATCCATTCATTTTCAATTAGTGTAAAATCAATGTAGGGATTGACTTGCTTCCACCAGCTCCATGCTTCGGGAGGATAAGATTGATTTCATTCACTCGAATCCAAACTTCATATACAAATCCTTGAATTCATCCAGTGAGTCCCTTGCTTTTATAATAGGTGGCACCTTTTCACCTCTGCTACTTCTCTTGCCTTTGTTGCTTGCCCTCAAGGCTCTGATTCTTGCTTCCCAAAATTTCAAACCCAAGAAAGAGTTAAGACCTTCATGAAACCCCATGTCATGATAAGGTCTCCTCCCTTGTTGTAATACTCTTTCTTGTACTTGTCTAAAAAGATCATCGTTGAGTTGAACTCGCCAGTGCAAAGTTGCTGAAAGCATTTGTATCATCTCGTCCATCTCTTCGTGCAAAGAGTCTTGCAGCCTCCTTTGTCAGTACCGATTGGCCTTCTTCCCCTTAGTGACATCATCAACAAAACGGGATATAAGGCCATGAATACCTTCTTGTGATACTATCACTCTATTCAAATGACCTTCCATAGTTCCAGCTTCTAGTATCAATATCGTGATCCCGGATTGCAATGTCTCCTCCAAATCTGTTGATCCTTTCGGTAAGTTTGGGATCGTGCACGAGCAGTTGTTGTGCGACGAGCGAGCTCGGCGGCTTTAGGTGTTGCGGCAAGGTTGTCAAGTTTCGATGGATAGAAATGAATTGGTCTTTCGTAAACTTTTCTTTGGCGTATTTCCAACCTTGATGCCCCTCACATCTAATATCGATCATTCACGAAGATTCGAGTAGATGTGAAGTTTGAAGCAACCGTGGCGCTTGATTGTCCGTTTTCATTTACCATCTTCATCGCTTCTTCAAATCTCTCTTCCGTCTATCCAAGCTTGTGTCCTTAACTCGTTGCATATCATGCCTTACGCTTCTTAACTCATTTAGTACTTCAACCGGTACTTCACTGGTCATCCTTCCACCAGTGACTTCATCATCAGGCTCCTCTACATTATACTGTGGCCTCTGATTGCTTACTACCATTGGCTTACTCCTATCCAAATCCGGCAGGGGTTAGGTCCTTCATATTCATCCAGGATAGGATCAATGGCGGGTTCTTCAAAAACAGTACAAATGCCCGAGGTGGATCAACATCAATATTTTCTTCTTCAGGCATCTGAAATTCCTCATCACTGAAGTCAAAGTCCAGCAGCTGCTCATCTTCATTAACAGCAGTCTGCTGACCATCTTTCCCTTCAGTGGTCTTGCCTCCAGAAGGCTCCACTACAGCAGCCTCATCAACAGCAGGGGTTTCCTCCAAACCCAAATCAGGTTCCAACCTTTGTCCAGGTGCTGTTTGAAACTCAGCAGCCTGTACCTCCTGTTCAAACCTTTGTCCAGGTGCTGTTTGTATCCCAACAACCTGTACCTCCTCTTCAATTCCTTGTGGATTGAATATATTGGTATTATCCACTTGGAAATCTTCAACATGACCAATCTTGTGTAGGATGATGGCAATTTTAGTTAGAGTGCCTTCAATGTCAAATCCATCTTGATATTCAATGGACTCTTCAGAACGGCACTAGGTTCATTAAAATCGCAACCTTTTCTCCATCCAAATCCTCACTCGTCCAAAGATCGCTTAGTGCGGTAGGCTCTACAACATGGAATGTACTTGGTGCATCGGTCGGCCTACTAGCACTCGCAGTAATACCTTCATTGATCAATGCCTCCAGATCATCCATGGTGAGATCCTGTAGATCCTCATCCATCTCTCCAGTCAGCTGTCTCTCAGTAGACACTCCAGCACCAGTATACTGCCTTTCAGTAGGGTCAATTAACATTGCAGTCCCACTGGTTTCTCCTGGACCAGAGGGGTGATTGTCATCAGAATCAGATGATGAAGAGCCATCATCATCATCTTTTGGATCCCTGAACTTGATACCCTCCTCCTTCTGTTGTTCATCAAACAAATCCATCAGTCTTGATTGCAGCAAGGTGATATCAACTAGATCCAACAGGTTCTCTACTCCCAAATTTTCAAAAGCCCATTCTTCAAAATCTGTCATAGGTTCAGCAGCTGGCTTTTGCCTCTTGTAGAAACCAAATTTCCATTGGAAGTAGTCGACAATTTATCGAAGTTTGGGATCTACATACTCTTCGCCTTTTCTTACTTTCTTTTACATGCCTTTCAAATGGCATAAAAGATCTTCTGGGAGTAGCTCCAGTGCCTTGTTGACCTCCAAAGGTTCCAACAAGTAAATTCATGGTTTCTTCAACAGATGTTAGAAAGTCAGTAGGTTGCTGTGATTGTAAATTTATGCCTACTACTTCCATCTGTACCACACTTGGTTCCCCCTGACTTACATGCTCATCAGCAGGGTTAGCAGCAGACTGCTCTTCCCCCTGAGTTCTTGCCACACTTGCAGGGTCTTCAACCAAGTCTTCTATTACTTCTTCAACTACCACAAAGAGTTCGGGTTCGGTGGTTTGTGTGGTTCTTCGATAGATATAACGGTAGGCTCGGTGTAGCAGATCGTCGTATATCTTCAACGATTGCTCAACAACAACTCCGTCCAAAGCATCGGTAGTCTTGACAACCTCTTCGGGTGAGGAGTCACTAATTACTACAGGCGGAATGATAGTTAAGGGCTCAGCCTCAACAGCCTCTTCTTCCTCTTCTACTGATGCCTCTTCTTGGATTCTTTGAGCCTCCAAGTTTTTAATATCTTTTCCCTTTCCATGCTTCTTCTTTTTGGTAATCACCTTCATTCTTTTGGAGAGGGGTTCCTTATGATCTTTTCCAGTAGATTTTCTTTTTCTACTAGCTTCCTTCTGTTGTTCTTTCAAAATTTCAACAACAGTTCTTGTTGCAGCAACAGCAAGGTCAGTAACCTCCACTTGACCCTCAGCAGACTCAGCAGTCTGTGCTGTTTCCTTTCTTGTTTTCTTTGAAGGTTTTGAACCTTCAGTCACTTTCTTTGTACCTCCACCCTTTCTTTTCTCGGCGGCTTTCTTGGGTGCGGCGGGTTTAATAGATATCTTCTTAGTTTGCCGAACCTCGCTCACCACCAAGATCACCATCATCATCATCATTATCATCATCGGCACCACTCCAAAGAATCTCTTCATCATCATCAAGTCCAGAATTGCATAATCAATCTCCTTCTTGTATCTCGGACCGATTTATGTTTACGGGTTCAAGATCGTGGAACCTCCAGATGATTCGGCGAGTCCGGACCATCAAACCTAGGGGTAAGGCCTTTGATTTCCTTTTCCTCGCTTTCTCTTCCTTGGCAACTTTCTTCATATAAAAAATGAAGTAACCAGCCCAATCAAACTTCAAACTCCCGCAAATGATCATCATCAACTCTATCTTGGGTCCGGATAGAGTATCCATACTTGCCAACCAACCCCGCATGTTCTTTGCAATCGCCTTGCTCGGCAGTTGTACTCGTGCCAAATATGCCTCAGGTTGATGCCGAGGAACTGATTTTGTGTCTTGATTTGTCTTAATCGATCCACAAATGCCATCTTGTTCAATCCCATTGCTTCAGGATTGACTGGACCATCCACAACTTCTTCAAAACCAAACACTTCTCTCAGTAGACTGGAGGAGATTACAAGCTCCTCGGCATTCACAGTTGTTTTGAATGCTTCAGTTCCTTCTTCCACAACCATATTTTTCCAGAAATCAATAACATTGGTGTATGAGATTGTTTCTAATATGATATTGAGTTTATTCTCCAAGCCTGCAAACCTCCTTATTCTTCGACCTATATTGATGGCCAACTCACTTCTGTTTGCATCTTCAACAAAACCTCTGACACTTTGGCTTGATTCAATTTGTACATCAACTTTTTCCGCCATTTTATTGAGAAAGAAGAGATGAAGAAGATTGAATCTCAAATCTGTGTTCACATAGTGTAAAAGATTGCAGTGATAAGGCAGATTTGCAAGTGACGATTCTGCTGTATAACAGTCTGATTATATAGACAGTGGGTAGTTGAAACTGTCATTGCACGTACATTGAGGTAAACCACGATTAAGTTGAATAAGTTCTGTCTTGACACGTGGCCCATTACTCCTCCATAACGTTTGTAACCGTTGGATGGCTTAACTGTGGTAATAATGGATAAAATAAATATCCCGCCAATATGCTTTTTGACTTTAATTACTTTGACTGAGTAACGTTCCTTCCAGCCGGGGTAATCCTCGGCGGGTGGGCTCAGCAGTCTGCTGATAAGTAGGCTTTAGCAGCCTGCTGACAAAAGCACTCTGCTGATCCTTGTTTTCTTCTTGTTTTGTTCAATTGATAATACAAGATGAAGTTTAATACCAATGACTGATCTGTCAAGTGAGCTCACCCATCATGACAAAGACCAATCCCCTTGGCAACCTCATTTGCTCAATTGTCCAAACATAAGTACATGGAATTGTTGATACCAATGACTAATCTTCTAAGTGAGCTCACCCAACATAGCAAAGACTAATCCCCTTGGTGAATTCCAGTACACTGCTGAGTATCAGTCAACCTTTATGATTCCAAGTTCGGTCCTTAATTTGGCAAATCTTTCACCGTCAAGTGGCTTAGTGAAAATATCAAGCAAGTTGATCTTCGCAGGTATGTATAGAACCACAACATCTTTCTTTTCAACATGATCTCTTATAAAATGATGTCTCACATCAATGTGCTTGGTTCTTGAGTGCAAAACTGGATTTTCTGTGATTGCAATTGCACTTGTGTTATCACACATAATTGGAATTTCCTTTTCTTCAATTCCATAATCTCTTAATTGTTGTCTTAGCCATAGTACTTGTGCACAGCAACTTCCAGCAGCAATGTATTCAGCTTCAGCAGTGGAAGTTGAAATAGAATTCTGTTTCTTGCTAAACCAGGAGACCAGTCTATTTCCCATTAACTGACAGGTTCCTGTTGTGCTTTTTCTATCAATCTTGCATCCAGCATAATCAGAATCTGAGTAGGATATAACTTTGAAGCTTCCTTCCTTGGAATACCATATCCCTACTCCCAAAGTCTCTTTAAGATACTTGAGAACTCTCTTAACTGCACCTAAATGACTTTCTTTAGGTTTAGATTGAAATCTTGCACAAACACCTACAAAGAAAGGATATATCGAGTCCGTCGGCATTTAGGTACAAGCAGATCGCCTATCATCCTTCGTATAAGGTCGATCAACATCTTTGCCTTCTTTATCTTCATCCAATCGATGTTTGTACTCATAGGAGTTGAATTTTTAGTGCTATTTTCCATACCAAACTTCTTCAAAGAACTCCTTTGTGTACTTGGTTTGATGAATGAAGATTCCATCCTTCATTTGTTTAACTTGCAATCCCAAAAAGTAATTCATTTCTCCCATCATACTCATTTGGAATTTACTCTTCATTAGATTTGCAAACTTTTCACAAAGTAAATCATTTTCGTAACCAAAAATTATGTCATCCACATAAATTTGTACCAAAGGTGTCTTGTCCCCTTCACCGATTCTCGAAAAGTGTCTTGTCAATGGTGCCTTTTGTAAAACCATTGTCCACCAAGAATTGAGATAGAGTCTCATACCATGCTCTTGGTGCTTGTTTCAATCCATAAAGTGCTTTGTTGAGTCTATACACTTTATCTTCTTGATCTTTAACTTCAAATCCAGGAGGTTGCTGAAAATACACTTCCTCCTCTAGAATGCCATTCAAAAATGCACTCTTGACATCCATTTGATATACTTTGAAGTTTTTGTATGCGGCATGTGCCAAAAATAATCTGATAGCTTCCAATCTTGCAACAGGTGCATAAGTTTCATCAAAATCTATTCCTTCTGCTTGAGAATAGCCTTTTGCAACTAGTCTGGCCTTATTCCTCACAATGGTACCGGATTCATCAAGTTTATTTCTATATACCCACTTAGTACCAATGATATTTGCATGATTTGGCCTTTCAACTAGTGTCCAAACTTGATTTCTTTCAAATTCATTTAATTCCTCTTGCATAGCAATTATCCAGTCTGGATCTGAAATTGCTTCTTCAACAACTTTTGGTTCCATTTGAGATAGAAAACAAGTAAACATAGCTTCCAGTTGTCTTCTGGTCCTCACACCTTGCTGTACATTACCAATAACTTGTTCAGCAGGGTGATTCCTTAGCCATTGTGGATTTTGATTATTTTGATTTTCAGGAACATCATCTTCAGTAGGGTCTGCTGTAGTTTCTTCTACAGGGGGGTCAGCAGATCCTTGAACTGCTTCAGTTGTTGCATCAGTAACATTGTCAGCAGGGTGTTCAGCAGGGGCAGTATCAGAAACTTTCAAGTCATTGAATCTTTCCAAAACTTCAACACAATCTGGATCAGTGACTTGTTGATTCTCAGCAGGTCCACAATCTTCATCTTCCATACCAAGAAACTTAGGTTCATCAAACACAACATGGATTGTTTCTTCATGCTTCGTTGACCTCTTGTTCAACCACTCGAATGCTCTGTGGGTCGAAGAATATCCCAAGAATATGCCTTCATCCGATTTTGGTTGGAATGTTTTCAAATGAACTTTATGATTTAGAATAAAGCATTTGCTTCCAAATGGATGGAAGTAGGATATGTTAGGTTTCCTTCCATTCCAAACCTCATAAGGTGTCTTCAAAGTAGCCTTCTTGTTTACGATGTTCTATTTTGTGTATAGCATGCTTATTTTGCTTGACCCAATATCTTTCGGTAGCAATGCTTCACAAATCATTGTTCTTCCCGCTTCCTTTAAAGTTCTGTTTCTTCTTTCAAAGAACCCCATTTTGCCGTGGTGTACCAAGACGACAGCAAGTTGATGTAGTACACCATTCTCGTTCACAATATTCTCTTATAACTTTGTTGAGAAATTCGGTACTCGATCCGATCTTATCTTTATGATCGTTAAACTTTTCTCATTTTGCAATCTCTTCAAAAGATTAGGCATGCTTTGAAGTGTTTCACTTTTCTTGTTCATGAATATCACCCAAGTGTATCTAGAATAATCATCCACAACCACTAGGGTGTACTTCTTTCTGTTACACTTGTTGGAGTTATTGGTCCAAAAAGATCCATGTGCATCACTCCAACACTCTATTAGTTGATTGTTTGGTCTTTGATTTGAAACTTGACTTTATCTCGTTTACCTTGCCGACGGGCATCACATATAGCATCCTTTTTGAATGTGATCTCGTGTAAACCAACCACCAGCTTTCTTCTTCACCAACTGATTAATATCATCAAAGTTTAAGTGATTCAACTTCTTGTGCCATAACCAATTTAGTTCAGACTTGGTATGCACTATCAAGCAGGTTTCTGGAACTGCAGTAGACCAATCCACAACATACATGTTATGTTGTCTTCTACCAAAAAGTACAACTTGATCACCTCTTTCACTAATGACAATACGGTTGTCTTTGTCAAAAGTGACCTTGTATCCCATGTCACGAGAATTGTCCAAAGGCTCGGCAAGTTGTAGTCCAAATCCTTCCACATATGCAACATTCTTGATTGTGAGTCCATTTCGATAAGTGTGCCATATCCTCTTGTATATCCAGGTGTATTCTTGTTGCCAAAATTCACCCTTGGACCATCTTTTGCCACAAAATTTGTTAGACAAAGTGCTTATTCTTTGTCATGTGTCCGGAACATCCACCGTCAAAGTACCGTACACCCTACAAAACAAGGTTAATGCATTTTAGGTACCCAAACCCGTTTGGGTCCATAGTGGTCAAGTAGCAAGCATGACCCTTGGTATGTTTCCATAAGGTCTTCTCCCGAATGTGTCATACTTTGGTTCATACTTTGGTTCATACATGTATTCCACACATCCATAAGTTCTAACAGTAGGTTGTGTAGGAATCACATATGTTTTCTGTCCTTTTGGTACATAATGCTATTTGAAATGATTCTTGTTGTTAGAAACATTTGCATAACCATAGGTGTGCTGTCTGTTAGGACCAGCCCTATAATATGGAGTCTGTGAGGTCTCTGCCGAGGCCTTGTATAAGTCCTCTCGCCGAGCCCTTTGCCGATTCCATTGCATAGGTTTTACCCTAGCAAGTATGGTTATACTTACTATTTTTAACAAGTAGGTGTAGGAATATTCCAATCATCATCGCAGGGAACAATCTACCTTTCCCCCGAGATAAGTATCCCTAGAATGATTAACATTTTTGGGTTTAGGATTCTTATCCTTGGAATATTTCTCGTTTCTTACCCTTCGTGGTCCAAATGAGGACTTGGTAGCGAGTGTCCGTTATCGCTGAAGTTAGAGGCACGGCAGTCCTATTTTTAGATTTATTCTTTTTACTAGAGTCGTTGACTTCTTAGACTTTTGATTTTGCTTCCTTGAAGCATTCTCATTGGGTTTTACTTGCTTCAAAGAACCTTATCGGGAGTCGGATCTAGTGCGGCACAAACTTAGGACCAATTCTCGGTACTAGGTTCGGTAACCTTACTTGGATCCACTCTTGTTAGATTGCCGAGTTCCAAATCCAAGCCCCGTTCTATCTCCATAAGGCTTTCCCGATTTGTATGCGTATTGGAACAAGATGGTTCAAATAGATTCGAGAGGTCTTGGATGTTCGACAGACTTATTTTGATTCTCGTCCAAACTCTTTTTCTTTACCCTTGAGAACTCTTAATTCAGCTTTCAATCTTCCAACTTCTAACTCAAGAGTTTCTTTTTCACCTTCACAACCTCATAACCGATTGTATTATCCTCGCTTGATTAAGGATGGCATCCAAAGTCTCATTGTTGTCGAATTTCTAGGATTTGAACCACAAGTTGATTCACAATCACTTCCAGCAGGGAGTGTTTATAGATACGGTGTTGTATACCTCCTCGCCATCCATATTGGCCATCGCTGCATAATCTTCCATCTCAAAGAACCAATGCCGTGTCATCCGATTCATTTCCCTTTTCGATTCAACTTCATAGCTTTGATTCATCTTCGGCAACCATAGCCTTCTTGCCAAGTCTTCTTTGTTGACTTTTGGTCTTCGCAAGTCGGGACAATCGAGTCTAAAATGTCCAGGGCTTCTTGCGGTTGAAGCAAAGATAATCCGGTTCCTTGCCTTGTTTTAACTCGGGACGGTCGGTTTGAAGTGTCCTGGTTTCTTGCAATGAAAGCACAGATAGTCATTATCTTTCCTTAGTTCTTCTTTCCTTCTTTCAGTAGGCCTTTTTGTAAAATTTCTTGCAGGGGCCTTTCCAGTCTTCATCATCTTGATTTTCTTGCTCAGTAGGGCAATCTGTTCTTGCATCTCATCCAGCATATCATCCTGTCCTCCTGATGTTTCTTCATGATGTGAAGCAGCCAATGCTGTGGTCTTTGGCTCTTCCTTTTCGCCTGTGCACAAGCTTTTTGCTAAATTCATAAGCCTTTAAATCGAAAACAATTTGAAGGTGTCTTCTTCATGCAACTTTCTCATTTCTTCAATTGCAAATCACCTTCATTTTCCAAACATCTCTTGCAGTAGAGCTTCCAAGATTTTGGTGTTTATTTCCTCTTTTGAATAACTTACACTCGGCAGGTAAGTTCATCCAGGATTGCATTGAATCTTGATTCCATTTGCTCAATGGTTTCATTAGGTAGCATCTTGAACTTTTGAAACCTCTTTCGGCCACACCGATTTTGTTCTTCTTTATTGCATCGGTGCCTTCACGTGATTAAGTGAATCTTATCCCAAAGTTCCTTTGCGGTCTTGCAATCTTTAACCTTCATGTACATATTGCTATCCAAGGTTCGTAAATGATATCAATAGCAATGTTGTTGAGGTTTGCTCTTTTTCTCGTCTTCTCGCATTCCATTCTCTTTTTGGTTTAGGAATGTACTCGCTTCCGTCACCCACTTATTCGCCTTTGTAATCTCCAAGTGGTCCTTCGCTTAGTACATCCATCATCTCATCATGAGTAGCAGCAAGATATGCCTGCATTCGACGTTTATACTCATCAAATCTATCAAGAGAACACATCAACATAGTTCTAGCATACTGTGTGTTGTCCATGATGCAAGTCTTGAAAATCAGTAACTTGAAAGAAGTTTTAAAGAATTTTCACAAGCACAACAAGTAGGATTCCTTCGAGTAACGGAAGCACCGCTTCTGTCGCCAATTGTTGGTCCCTTGAAAAGGCTTTGGTTAAGTTTAGAGGGGGGGGGGGGGGTGAATAAACTTAACACTTAAAACTTTGGAGTTAACAAATTTCGCAACTTCGGCGGTCTGTGATACTTCAGAGTCTGCGAGACTTCGGGCCGCCGATAAACGATAGTCTACGATAGTTGAGTTTGCTTTGAATTTGTGCAAATGGAATTAAATCAAAATTAAGGCTTAATACTTGTTGTCAAATATGATACTAAGTATTAGATACTCGATAGTGCAAGTGTGTGATTTTAGTTGCTAGATTCGGTAGGTTGATGAGTGAATTAAACTAAGTGCGAAAAGTAAATGCGAAAAAGTAAATAGCCCGATTTTATAGTGGTTCCGTGTGATGTAATCCCGTCGGTCCACTCTTCTCCCGTGATGTTGGAGGAAATTCACTAGAGATCTTTGATGCGGCTTTTACAAAGATTCCTAAGTTGTTTGTCCTTCACCAATAGCTATGGCTTCACAACCGAAAACGGGAACAGTAGGATTGTCGCTCCCGAGTCTTCCACCGGTCCTTGAAGGGTAGGATTGCCTCTTCACCACTCCACAACAAACAACAGTCTTTCACACCTAACGTATGCTTCATTGTCTTCGGCGGTTCTTTATAAAATAAAGATTGAATCAAATAAATGATTCGGTTGCGGCGACTTGATTAGGATGATGTAATCAGCAGCTTGCAGTCTTCAAGTGTGTATGCTTGATGTAGCTTGAACACAGAATGCACTTGAAGAAAATAACTAGATCAGCAGCCTTAAGCTCAGTAAGTTCAGCAGGGTGTTTTTCAGCTCAGTATTGTCACTTAAAGTTTATCCCAAAATTCATCATCTTCTTTCTGAGTTGAAAGTCCTCTATTTATAGGTAGGAATGCATGTGACTTGTATTTGAAATTCAAATGTGACCGTTCCTTGTTTTTGTCCCATCTGATAAGCAGTCTGTTACTATTCATAGGATCGACACTTTGTCGAATTCCTTTTGACAAGGTGCGGTCACCGTCCACCCCTTTGACTTGTATCCAATGGATAAAAATATGGATCATCCCAACGTCTTTTTAATCTCGGCCTTTGATTTTCTTGATAAGTCAGAGGTAGTTGGCTGTCCTTATCCATGTAATCTTCCCAATAAACTTGAATTAATCGAGGTAACATATCGGCGGGTTAGTAAGTCTGTCAAGAAGTACCAATCGATCTGCTCGATCATCATATTTCGTATGTAAAATATAATGCGGTGATTACTTTTATCTAACTTTTATTTGTGAAGTTAGATTACATCATTTTAAATATAACCAAGTTCCAAACATCATCCAACTTATGGAACTTAGACCTTCTACACAAGGTATATGTAATCGCTTTAGGTCATCACGACTTGCCTAAATTCGATTCCATATCCTTGACATTAAATACTAAGTTTGATCCCTTAGCCTTCATTTACGAGTTTGAACCCTCGGCCTTCGCCTTCGCTTCGGTCTTCGGTCTTCGACGGGTTCCCGACTAGTCTACCGACCTATCTACCCTATCGACTAGACCGATCTCGATATCAATCGGCGGGCCTTTACGATGCTTGTTTGATCAAACCTATTTATGAATAAAACTCTAATAAACCTATACATTTAATCTAGACATCTTTTTGCCTTTGCACTATAACAGCTAGTATGGCACTCATCATCAAAACTAAGAAATAAGTCCAACAGGATCCATATCTGGTCTTGGCTGCAGCAGTCAGGATGAAAATAGAAACAATGGACAAAACTATTTTGATTCAAGGACCAAGTCTGGACCAAATTTCAGAAAAGGACAATCCATAGTTTCAACCATTCATCATGCACCAGTGAAGTCAAAACATAGTGCAGTAAAACAACATAATAAATCATCATTCCAGCCAAATAAAGGCAAAGGAATTCAGAAAGGTATGGGAAGACTTTACCCTTCTGAGGATGATTGGAATATTGCATCATGTGTTCAAGAAAAGCCAGCCAAGGCATATTCCTAGACACAAGAAGCAGCATGGAAATAAGTTTCCTCCTAAATATTGGAGAGTGAAAAAGGATGCAAATGCACCAAAAAGTAGGGAAAAGTATCAGAATGCATCTAGTAGAAACATTAGAAGCTATTCTGCCATGCCTTATACATATGAAGTGGATGACTTTAATTATCCAAAAAGAAGATCCTTTGGATACACACGGGGAGTAGGAGGCATGACTGCTAACAGGTATGGACCCAAACAGTGTTGGGTACCTAAATTAATTTGTTTTGTAGGATGTCATGACATGAAACAATGGATGGATCACTGACTTTAAAGCTTTTGATGGAACCAAAGTCACCTTTGGAGGCAAAGAAAACCCTGGTAAAATTAAGGAGGAAGGCATAATGCTCAAAAATAGTTTGAAGATTCAAAATGTGGCTTATGTTAAAGGACTGAACATCAACCTACTGAGTATCGGTCAATTTTGTGACAAAGGCTATAATGTGCTCTTCAACAAGGAAGGATGCAAGGTGATTCACAGTCAAACCAACACAGTTGTTCTTGTAGGAAGAAGAGAAGACAACATGTATGTGGTAGATTGGAAGACAACTAAAGCAGAAACATGCTTGCTTGTCAAAAATAAACAATCAACCAGCTGGACTTGGCATAGAAGATTGAATCATCTAAATTTCAAAACCATCAACACACTGTCAAAAAAAAATGTTAGTTGAAGGCTTACCAGAGATCACATTCAAGAAAGAAAGTCTCTGTGATGCATGTCAAATAGGGAAACAAATCAAAAGCTCCTTCAAGTCAAAGCCCTATCAATCAAGAACAAGAATCTTACATCTATTGCATATGGATCTTTTTGGACCAGTCACACCAGTCAGTGTAAGTGGAAAGAAATACACTCTAGTAGTGGTGGATGAATTTTCCAAATTGACCTGGACCATATTAATGAACAAGAAAAGAGAAACACTCAAAAAGTTGCCAGACTTGCTGAGAAGAATACAGAATAAAAATGAATTGAAGATCATAAAGTTCGGATCAGATAGAGGCACAGAGTTCCTAAATGAAGTTATCAAAACTTACTGTAAATAAAATGGAGTACTGCATCAACTATCAGCAGCAGGGACTCCACAACAAAATGGTGTAGCAGAAAGAAGAAACATGACACTCAAAGCAACAGTCAGAACAATGATTGCATAAGCATGCTTGCCAAAAAGATTTTGGGCTGAAGCAGCAAATACAACATGCTATACTCAAAACAGATCAATCATCAACAAACATCATGGAAAGACTCCATATGAAATATGGAATGGAAAAAAACATAACATCTCACATTTGCATATGTTTGGATCTAAATATTTTGTTTTGAACATGAATCAGGTATATACTTTTGATAAAAAAAAAGCTGATGAAGCAATCTTTATGGGATACTCAGACACCAGCAAAGCATTCAGAGTACTCAACAAAAGAACTTTGATGATTGAAGAATCAATTCATGTAGTCATTGATGAACAGACACAAATGGTGAAAGCTTTCAAGAATTTGAAGAAGAAGAAGCAGGTCAAGGACAGGTTTATATGAATATGTTGGTCCCTTGAAAAGGCTTTGGTTAAGTTTAGAGGGGGGTGAATAAAATTAACACTTAAAACTTTTGGAGTTAACAAACTCAACAACTTCAGTAGCCTGGTGATACTTCGCAGTCCGCGACACTCGCAGTCTACCGACCGTTGAGTCTCTCGAATTTGTGCAAATGGGAAATATATAAAAAATTAAGCCTTGTTACTTGTTGTTAAATATGATACTAAGTATTAGATACTCAGTAGTGTATGTGTGTGAATTCAGTTGCTAGATTCAGTAGATTGATGTGTTAAATAAACTAAGTGCTGAAAGTAAATGCAGAAATAAAGTAGGCAGATTTTATAGTGGTTCCAGGTTGTGTAATCCAGACAGTCCACTCTTTTCCTGTGATGCTGGAGGTAATTCACTAGAGATCTTTGATGTAGCTGTTACAAAAACCCCTAAGGTTGCTTGTCCTTCACCAATAACTATGGCTTCACAAACTGAAAACTAGGAATAGGTAGGATTGCTGCTCCAAAGTCTTCCACTGGTCCTTGAATGGTAGGATTGCATCTTCACCAGCTCCACCACAAACAACAGTCTTTCACACACATATGTGCTTCACTATCCTCAGCAGATTCTTGTAAAAGAAAGATTGAATCAAGTAAATGATTCAACGGCAAAGCCTTGATCGGATGATATGATCAAGAAGATGCGCTTCAAGTGTGTAAACTTGATGTAGCTTGAATGCAGATTACACTTGAAGATTTTCTCTGGATCAGTAGCTTTAAGCTCAGTAAGTTCAGCAGGGTGTTTTTCTTGATAAGAAAATGAAGCTCAGGATTATCTCTTGTTTTTCTTCAATTTTCATCAATGTTCATCACTTGTATCTGAATTAGGGGTCCCCTATTTATAGGTAGGAATCCTTTGTGACTTATATTTGAAATTCAAATATAGCCATTCCGGATTTTGTCCCATTTGACTTGCTTTCTTTCACTGTTTATAGTACTGACACGGTCAGACTGCTTTTTGACAAAATGCAGTCTGTCCATCCTTTGACTTGTATCCATGGGATAAAGTCCTGAATCATCCCAACGTCCTTTTAATCTCAACCATTGATTTTCTTGATAAATCGAGAGGTTGTTAGCTGTCCTTATCCTTGTTTTCTTCCAATGCAAACTTGAGTAAACCAAGGTATATGTATCAGCAGGTTCATAAGTCTCCTGAAACACATATCGGTAAGCTGAACTATAATTTGCTGTGTTTAAAACACAATGCAGCTTACTTCTTTTATCTAACTTTTATTTATGAAGTTAGATTACACCTTTTTGCATATAACTAAGTTCCAATCACCATCCAACTTATGGAACTTAGACCTTGTACACAAGGCATATGTAAATCAGTTTAGGTCATCACAGACCTCCCTAAATTCTGATTCCATATCCTTGACTTTAATTACTAAGTTTGATCCCTTAGCCTTCATTAACCGAGTTTGAGCCCTCGGCCTTCGGTCTTCGACGGTTCTTGACTAGTCTACCGACCTAGCTACCCTACTGATATAGACTAGTCTCGCCGAATAAGTCGGTGACCATTACAGTGCTTGTTTGATCAAACCTATACAAAGATCAAACTCTAATAAACCTATACATTTGATCTAGACATTTTTTGCCTTTGCACTATAACAGCTAGTCTGGCACTCATCACTAAAACTTAAAAATAAGTCCAACAATTTCCCCATTTTGGTGATGATGCCAATACCCTCTCCTAAAAGCAAAGGAAAAAGATTAAAAACAAAAACAGAACAAGTAGTCATCTTTCATTATAATCAGTTGTTCAAAGATTATTACAGTCCTAGAATCAGCAAATGATAAAACATATAAAGTATGCTGATATACTGTCTTCTTTCCCTTTCTTCTCTTGCTTTCTCAACTTGTTCTTGATAAGTTCTGATTTCTCTGATCATTTCTCTCATCCAGTCATTTTCAATCAGAGTGAAATCAATATGAGGGTTAACTTGTTTCCACCAATGCCATGCTTCAGGTAGAGTAAGATTTATCTTATGTACTCTGAAGCCTAACCTCATGTAAACTTCCTTGAACTCATTCAGTGACTCCTTAGCATTCGTGGTAGGTAAACTTCTTCCACCTCTACCACCTCTTCCACCTTTTCCACTTCTTTGAGTAGCCCTCATGGATTTGACTATAGCTTCCCAAAACTTCAAACCCAAAAAGGAGTTTAAACCTTCATGAAATCCCTTGTCATTATAGGGTCTCCTCTTATTATTGTAAACTCTCTTATACTCTTTGAGAAGATCATCAGTAAGTGTAAGTCTGCTAGGTGCTGGTTCTCTGAAAGCATTTGTATCAGCTTCCCATCTTTTTTTTGCAAAAATCCTTGCTGCATCTTTTGCTTATGCTGTTTGGCTCTCTTCCCCCTTATTGACATCATCAACAAAACGGGATAGCAGGCCATGCACACTCTCCTGTGTCAACACTAGATTGTTCATCTGACCTTCAATAATTTCAGTCCTAGTGTCAATGGATGTGATCCTTTCTTGCATAGTTTGCTCCAGCAGGGTTATTCTTTCAAAAAATTTAGGATCCAAGATAACGAGGTTGAGGTGCAACGGAGCAAGCAGTCATGTACCTCGGAAATTATCTAACTTTGATGAATAGAAGCAAGTTGATCTTTCAAAAATTTCTCCTTCAAGTGTGTTGCCCCGTTTGATTCCCCTCACATCTTGTGTTAGATCGAAATGGCATACCGAGTAGATGTGTAGTTTGAAGCAACCGACTCGGTAGATTTTCTATTTTTATCCAATAGATTCATCGCTTCTTCAAATCTTTGTTCCCGTCTATCAAGTTGAGTCCTTAATCGTGTCATGTCATTCCCGACGGCCCTCAACTCATCCAGTACCCCACCGGTACCCCACCGCCATTCCTCCAGCAGCTTCATCAGTAGGCTCTTCTACATTGTATTGTTGCTGCTGTCTGTTGATCACCAAGGCATAACTCATATCCCTTCCAGCAGGGTGAGGTTCTTGGTATTCCTCCAAGATAGGATCAATAGCAGGTTTTTCAAGTATTGGTTCTTCATCAGGAGATCCTTCCTCGGAATTTGAAATTCTTCA
This sequence comes from Gentiana straminea, assembly GCA_036785695.1. NCBI lineage: Eukaryota > Viridiplantae > Streptophyta > Magnoliopsida > Gentianales > Gentianaceae > Gentiana > Gentiana straminea. The sequence continues at coordinate 3,897,946 of JAVUPR010000090.1, read as the reverse complement.
TCACCGTAGTCATAGTCCACCACCGCTCATCCTCATCAATAACAGCGGCTCTGTCGACTATCTTTCCCTACAGTGGTCTTGTCTCCGTAGGCTCCACTACAACAGCCTGTTCTACAACAACAACAGGGGTTTCCTCCAAACCCAAAGATTGTTCCAACCTTTGTCCAGGTGTTGTTTGTACCTCAGCAACATGTACCTCATGTTCCAACCTTTGCTCAGGTGCTGTTTGAACCTCAGCAGCCTGAACCTCCATCTCCAACCTTTGCTCATATGCTGTTTGAACCTCAGCAGCCTGAACCACCTGTGCCACAATAACCTGATCAGGGAACACATCCATATTTTCTTTTTGAAATTCACTGATATCAGGAATCATTCTTATAAAGTTTGCAGCCTTGGTTATAGTGTCCTCAGTGTCAATGTAGTCTTGATATTGAATTGAATCCTCTGAACTGGCACTAGGTTCACTATGATCAGTAGCCCTCTCATCATCCAAATCTACATTCTGTTGATTCTCGGGTTGTTCAACAGGTTCAACAACAAATAAATCATTAATCTCACCAACCATCCTGTTTGCACCAATCTCTATGCCCTCATTGATTTGTGCCTCTATATCATCCATGGTGAGATTTTCCAAATCCTCATCCATTTGTCCAATTTGCTGTCTCTTAGTAGACTGACCAGCATCAGTGGACTGCTCCACTCTTGGTTCATTAACCATTGCAGTCCCACGTTTTTCTCCTGGACCTGATGGATAATTACCTCTAGAATCAGATGATGATGAATCATCACTGTCATCTTTGGGGTCCCTGAACATGATACCCTCTTCCTTCTGTTGTTCATCAAAGATATCCATCAATCTTGACTATAGCAGAGAGGTATCAACTAGATCCAACAAATTTTCAACTACCACCTTATCAAAAGCCCATTCTTCAAAATCTGTCATTGGTTGTGCAGCAGGATTTTGTCTCTTATAAAATCCAAATTTCCATTGGAAATAATCAGCCACTTGCTGGAGTTTAGGATCTACAAACTCCTCTTTCTTCTTCTTCTCAAATCTTTCAAATGGCATAGTTGGTTTTCTGGGAGCAGTTTGACCACTCTGCTGACCTCCAAAGGTCCCAACTAGCAGAGTCAGAGTTTCTTCAACATATGCCTCTAGGTCTAGGTTTCTCGATTGTAGGGTTTCCCCTTTTACTTTTCATTAAATTAGTAAAGTCATTTTTAAGTTCCTACTTGCCACCTCTATAATTTACTTAAAAGGTATATTTTACATCCCGGAGGGGCTATAATTGGTTCCCCCTACCTTTGAGTGCGGTTTGAACTTATATGGAAACCACACTTGGTTCCCCCTGACTTATATGCTCATCAGCAGGGTTAGCAACATATTGCTCTTCCCCCTGAACTATTGCAGGAATTGCAGGGTCTTGTTCCAATGTTTCAGTTACCACAGCAGGTGCAGACTCAGTGGTTTGTTGTGGATCTTCTACAAACTTTTCAACTTCCACAGTAGGTGTAGACTCAGTTGTTTGCTGTGGTTCTTCAACATGTTGCTCAACAACAAGTTGTGCAATTTCAGTAGGCTCAGCAGCCTTTGTAGGGGTGGATTCAACAGCTTCAACAGCAGGCTCAGGGTCAGTAGTCTGCTGTGATTCTCCACCAGGTTGCTCATAAACAACCTCTACATCCTCAGTAGGCTTGATAATAGTTAAGGGTTCAGCATCAATAGCCTCTCCTACTACTTCTACTTCCTCCTCTACTTCTTCTTCTTGTTGTTCCCTCTGACTTTCCAAAATTCTCAACTGTTTCCCTTTGCCATGTTTCTTCTTTTTGGCAATCTCTTTCATTCTTTTGGAAAGTGGATCATCTTCAAGATTAATAACTTTCCTTTTTCTACTAGCTTCTTTATGTTGCTCCTTCAATACTTCAGCAACATTCTTCTTCTTAGCAACTACAGTAGGATCAGTAACCTCAAACTCTCCTGGGCCCTCAGCAGACTCAGCAGTCTGTGCTGTTTGCTTTCTTGTCTTTCTAGGCTTTAATAACTTTGTTATTTTTCTAGTATCTGCAGCCTTTCTTTTCTCAGTAACTTTCTTTGGTGCAGCAGGTTTGACAGTTTGCTTAACCTGCTCACCACCAGCATCACCATCATCTCCACTATTATCACTATCAGCAGCCTCATCAACACCTTCTTCATCATCATCCAGACCAGGGATAGGATAGTCAATCTCTTTCTTGTATCTGGATTTATTTATCTTTTCTGGTGCAACATCAGCAATTTCCAAATGATTCAGTAGGGCCTGAACCATTAATCCTAAGGGTAAGGCCTTGGATTTCCTTGTCCCTTCTTTTTCTTCTTTTGCAACCTTCTTCATATAGTGGATAAAGTATCCAGCCCAATCAAACTTCATACTTCTGCAAATAATCATCAGCAGTTCGATTTTGGGTCCTGATAGTGTGTACATGCTTCCAATGAGTCTTAGGATGTTCTTTGCAATAATCTTGCTCAGCGGGTTGTATTCATAACCAATATGTTTTACATTAATGCCTGGAATTGATTTGATGGCATTATTGGTCTTGATTTTGTCAACAAAATCCATCTTCGACAATCCCATTTCCTCAGGATTTGTTGGAGCATCTATTACTTCTTCAAAACCAAAAACTTCCCTCAGTAGATTTGAGGAAACTTCAATCTCCTGAGCATTTACTGTGGTGGTGAATGCTTCTCTTCCTTGTCTTGTTACAATATTTCTCCAGAAGCTAACAACATTTGTGTATGAGATTGTTTCCAATCTTATGTTAACACATTTTCCAAACCTTCATATCTCTTTATTCTTCGACCAATATTGATAGCTAATTATGTTTGATTAGCATCCACAACAAAACCTCTTACACTTTGACTTGTTCCAATTTGAACAACATCCTTTTCAGCCATTGTTGTAAGAAAAAGATGAAGAAAATAACTTCTCAAATCTGTGTTCACACAGTGTAAATGCAGAGAGATAGCAAATTGAGAGTAGTGAGTATCTTCTGTGTAATAGACTGTATATATATATAGACAGATGCAATTGTAACTGTCAGAGCGTGTACAGTGCTATTAACCACGATTAAATTTGAGTGAATGCGGTCTTGACACGTGGCCCATTACTTCTCCATAACGTTTGTAACCATTAGATCGTGTTAACTATGGTTATAAATGATAGAATAAATATCCCGCCATTTACTTTTTGACTTTTATAAGTTTGACTGAGTAACATTTCATTCAGCAGCCTTGTCATCAGCAGGGTTGGCTCAGCAGCCTGCGGACAAATATGCCTCAGCAGCTTGCTGACAGTGTAACTCTGCTGATATTTGATTCCTTCTTGTTTTGTTCAATTGATAATACAAGATGGAGTTTAATACCAATGACTGATCTGTCAAGTGAGCTCACCCAACATGACAAAGACCAATCCCCTTGGCAACTTCATTTGCTCAATTGTCCAAAAATAAGTACATGGAATTGTTGATACCAATGACTAATTTGCTAAGTGAGCTCACCCAACATAGCAAAGAGATTCCCTTGGTGAATTCCAGTACATTGCTGATTATCAGTCAACTTTAATAATTCCAAGTTCAGTCCTTAGTTTAGCAAATCTTTCACTATCCAGTGGTTTAGTGAAAATATCAGCAAGTTGATCTTCAGTAAGGATGTAAAGAACCACCACATCTTTCTTTTCAACATGATCTCTTATAAAATGATGTCTCACATCAATATGCTTGGTTCTTGAGTGTAGAACAAGATTTTTTGTGATTGCAATTGCACTTGTGTTGTCACACATAATTGGAATTTCTCTTTCTTCAATTCCATAATCCCTTAACTGTTGTCTTAGCCACAATATTTGTGCACGAACTTCCAAGAAGAATGTATTCACTTCAAGGCGGTGGAAGTTGATATTGAATTCTGTTTCTTGCTAAACTAGGAAACCAGTCTATTTCCCATTAACTGACAGGTTCCTGTGGTGCTTTTTCTATCAATCTTGCATCCAGCATAATCAGAATTTGAGTAGGTTATAACTTTGAAACTTCCATCTTTTGAATACCATATCCCTACTCCCAAAGACTCTTTTAGGTACTTGAGAACTCTTTTGACTGCACCTAAATTACTTTATTTAGGTTTTGATTGAAATCTTGGACAAACACCAACAGCAAAGGATATATCAAGTCTGCTGGCAGTAAGGTACATCAGACTTTCTTATCATCCTTCTGTATAAGGTCTGATCAACATCTTTGCCTTCTTTGTCTTTATCCAATCTGATATTTGTACTCATTGGAGTTGATATTTTGGTGTTGTTTTCCATACCAAACTTCTTCGGTAACTCCTTGGTATACTTGGTTTGATGAATGAAGATTCCATCTTTCATCTGTTTAACTTGCAAACCCAAAAAGTAGTTCATTTCTCCCATCATACTCATTTGGAATTTACTCTTCATTAGATTTGCAAACTTCTCACATAGCAATTCATTTTCAGAACCAAAAATTATGTCATCAACATAGATTTGTACCAGCAGGGTGCTTTGTTCCCTTCATTGATTCTGAAAAGAGTCTTATCAATGGTGCCTTTTGTAAAACCATTATCCACCAAGAATTGAGATATAGTATCATACCATGCTCTTGGTGCTTGTTTTAATCCATAAAGTGCTTTGTTTAGTCTGTACACTTTATCTTCTTGATCTTTAACTTCAAATCCATGAGGTTGCTGAACATAGACCTCCTCTTCCAGAATGCCATTCAAAAATATACTTTTGACATCCATCTGATAAACTTTGAAGTTTTTATAAGCAACATGTGCCAGGAATAATCTGATAGCTTCCAATCTTGCAACAGGGGCATATGTCTCATCAAAATCTATTCCTTCTGCTTGAGAATATCCTTTTGCCACTAGTCTGGCCTTATTTCTTACAATGGTACCAGATTCATCAAGTTTGTTTCTGTATACCCATTTAGTACCAATTATATTTGCATGACTAGGCCTTTCAACTAGTGTCCAAACTTGATTTGTTTCAAATTCATTCAATTCTTCTTGCATAGCAATTATCCAATCTGGATCTAAAATTGCTTTTCAACAACTTTAGTTCCACTTGAGATAGGAAACAAGTAAACATTGCCTCTAATTGTCTTCTAGTCCTCACACCTTGCTGTATATTGCCAATAACTTGTTCAAGAGGTGATCCCTTAACCATTGTGTATTCTGGTTAGATTGATTCTCAGGAACCTCATCTTCAGTAGGGTCTGCTGTTTCTTCAACAGGGATTTCAGCAGATCCTTGAACTGCCTCAGTTGTTGCATCAGTAGTATTACCACCAAGGTGTTCAGCAGGGGCAGAATCAGAAACCTTTAATTCATTAAACCTCTCCAAAACTTCAACACAATCTAGATCAGTGACTTGTAGATTCTTAGCAGGTTCACAAGCTTCATCTTCCATACCAGTGAACTTAGGTTCATCAAACACAACATTGATTGTCTCCTCATGTTTCAGTGACCTTTTGTTCAGTACCCTGAATGCCTTGCTGACAGAAGAGTATCCCAAGAAAATTCCTTCATATGATTTTGGTTGGAATGTCTATAAATGTTCTTTTTGATTCAAGATAAAACATTTGCTTCCAAATGGATGGAAATAGGATATGTTAGGTGTCCTTCCATTCCAAATCTCATAAAGTGTCTTCAGCAGCTTTTTGTTCACTGAGGTTCTGTTTTGTGTATAGCATGTTGTATTAACTGCTTTAGCCCAATATCTTTCAGGTAGCAATGCTTCACAAATCATAGTTCTTCCTGCTTCTTTTAATATTCTATTTCTTCTTTCAAAGAACCCATTTTGCCGAGGTGTACCAAAGACGGCAAGTTGATGTAGTACACCATTCTGTTCACAGTATTCTCTTATAACTTTGTTGAGAAATTCAGTACCCTTATCTGATCTGATTTTTACTACTGTCAAACTTTTCTCATTTTGCAATCTCTTCAAAAGTTCAGGCATCTTTTGAAGTGTTTCACTTTTCTTGTTCATAAATATCACCCAAGTGTACCTTGAATAATCATCCACAACCACCAAGGTGTATTTCTTTCCTGTTACACTTGTTGGTTTTACTGGTCCAAATAGATCCATGTGCATCAGCTCCAAAACTCTTTTTGTTGATTGTTTAGTCTTTGACTTGAAGCTTGACTTTGTCTGTTTACCTTGCTGACATGCATCACATATAGCATCCTTCTTGAATGTGATCTCAGGTAAACCAATCACCAGTTTCTTTTTCACCAACTGATTGATATCATCAAAATTTAGATGATTCAACTTCTTATGCCATAACCAATTAAGTTCTGTCTTGGTATGCACAATCAGACATGTTTCGGAACAGCAGTAGACCAATCCACAACATACATGTTTTGTTGTCTTCTTCCAGCTAACACAACTTGATCACCTCTTTCACTAATGACAGTGCAAGTGTTTTTGTCAAAAGTGACCTTGTATCCCATGTCACAGAATTGTCCAGTGCTCGAGTAGGTTGTAGTCCAGTCCTTCCACATAAGCAACATTTCTGATTGTTAATCCATTCCTCACAAGTGTGCCATATCCTCTTGTGTATCCAAGTGTATTTTTGTTGCCAAAATTCACCCTTGGACCATCCTTAGCCACATAACTTGACAAACAGTGCTTATTCTTTGTCATATGTCTGGAACAACCATTGTCAAAATACCAGACACCCTACAAAACAAAGTTAATGCATTTTAGGTACCCAAAACTGTTTGGGTCCATAATGGTCAGTGGTAAGCATGATCCATGGCATGTTTCCATAAGGTCTTCTCCTAAAAGTGTCATACTTTGGTTCATACATGTATTCTACACATCCATAAGGTCTAACAATTGGTTGTGTAGATTCACATATGCTTTCTGGCCTTTTGGTATGTAATGCTGTTTGAAGTGATTTATGTTGTTAGAAGCATTAGCATAACCATTGGATTGCTGTCTGTTAGGAACAACTCTATAATGTGGAGTCTGCTGAGGTCCCTGCTGAGATCTTGTATAAGTCCTCTGCTGATTCCATTGCTTAGGTTTTACCCTAGCAGCATGGTTATAACTGGTGTTTCTAGCAGCAGGTGCAGGAATATTCCAATCATCATAGTAGGGAACAATCTACCTTTCCCCCTGAGATAAGTATCCCTAGAATGATTAACATTTTTGGGTTTAGGATTCTTATCATTGGAATATTTCTGGTTTTTTTCTTTTTGTGGTCCAACAGACTTGGTAGCAGGTCTGCTATCAATAGGTCTAGAAGGTCCAGCAGTCCTACCTTTGGATTTACCCTTTTTGTTAGGTACTGATGTCCTTTTAGACTTCCGATTTTGTCTCTTTGAAGCATTCTCAGTAGGCTTCACTACCTCAGCAACCCTTTTGGGAGTAGGATCTTGTGCAGGCACAAACTTAGGACCAATTCTGGTACTAGGTTCAGTGACCTTACTGGATCCACTCTTATTGGATTGTTGAGTTCCAAATCCAAGCCCTGTTCTATCACCATAAGGCTTTCCAGATTTGAATACAGTGGAGGAACAAGATTGTTCAAATAGATTCGGCGAAATACGAATGTACAAAGCAGGCTTATGCTGATTCTGTCCAACTTCTTTTTCTTTTCCCTTGAGAATTCTTAATTCAGCATTTAATCTTTCAACTTCTAATTGAAGAGCTTCTTTTTCAGCCTTCACAATCTCATAACCAGATTGTATTATCCTTAGTTGATTAAGGATGGCATCCAAAGTTTCTTCATTGTCAGAGTTTTTAGGATTTGAACCACATGTTGATTCACAATCACTTCCAGCAGGAGTATTAATAGATACAAAATTGTATACCTCCTCTGTTTCATCCATATTTTCCATCAAAGCATAATCATCCATATCAGCAACAAGTGCAGTGTCATCAGATTCATTTCCTTTTTCTGATTCCACTTCATAACCTGATTCATCTTCAGCAACCATAGCCTTCTTGCCATGTCTTCTTTGATGACTCTTAGTCTTCAGTAGGTCTGGACAATCAGGTCTGAAATGTCCAGGTTTCTTGCAGTTGAAGCAAAGATAATCATGTTCCTTACTTTGTTTTAACTCAGGACCGTCGGGTTTGAAGTGTCCTAGTTTCTTGCATTGAAAGCACAAGTAATCATTGTCTTTCCTGGAATCATCCTTTTTCTTTTCACTGAATTTCTTAGTGAAATTCCTTGGAGAACCCTTTCTAGTTTTCATCATCCTAATTTTCTTGCTCAGTAGGGCAATCTGCTCTTGCATCTCATCTAGTAGATCATCTTGAGCTCCTGATGTTTCTTCTTGATGTTTGGCAGCCAATACGGTGGTCTTTGGCTCTTCCTTTTCGGTGGTAGGTGCCAATTTCTTGCTCGAATTCATAAGCTTTAAGATCGAGAATAATTTGAAGGTATCCTCTTCATGTAGTTTTCTCATTTCTTCTATGGCGGTAACCTTCATCTCGCAAACTTCTTTTTCAGGTAATGCTTCCAAAATTTTTGAGTTGATTTCTTCTTTTGAGTAGCTTACACTCAGTAAGGTGAGATCATCCAGGATTGCATTGAATCTTGATTCCATTTGTTCAATGGTTTCATTTGGTTGCATTTTGAACTTTTGAAACCTCTTTTTGGCCACACTGATTTTGTTCTTCTTGATTGCATCAGTGCCTTCACAGATTAACTGTATCGTGTCCCAAAGTTCCTTTGCAGTCTTGCAATCTTTCACCTTCATGTACATTTTGCTATCCAAAGTTCTGTAAATGATATCAATAGCAATATTGTTAAGATTTTCTCTCTTTCTATCTTCAGCATTCCATTCTCTTTTTGGCTTTGGAATGTACTGTGTCTCATCTCCCACTGTTACTGCTTTGGTAATCTCTAGTGGTCCATCAGTCAGTACATTCATCATCTCATCATGTGTTGCAGCTAGATAAGCCTGCATACGACGTTTATACTCATCAAAACGATCTAAAGAACACATCAACATTGTTCTAGCATACTGGTTGTTATCCATGATGCAAAGCTTTGAAAATCAGTAACTTGAAAAAGTTTTCAAAGTATTTTCACAAGCACAACAAGTAGGATTACTTCGAACGTGCTAATCGCTTTGCTACGATACCAATTGTTGGTCCATTGAAAAGGCTTTGGTTAAGTTTAGGGGGGTGAATAAACTTAACACTTAAAACTTTTGGAGTTAACAAACTCAAAGAACTTCAAAGAAGCCTCGCGATACTTCGCAGTCCGCGACACTCGCAGTCCGTGACCGTTGAGTCTCATTTGAATTTGTGCAGCGGAAATTTATCAAACATTAAGCCTTGTTACTTGTTGTTAAATATGATACTAAGTATTAGATACTCAGTAGTGTATGTGATCATGTGTTGCGGCTAGATAAGCTCGCATACGACGTTTATACTCATCAAAATGCTCTAAAGAACACATCAACATTGTTCTAGCATACTGGTTGTTATCCATGATGTAAAGCTTTGAAAATCAGTAACTTGAAAAAAATTTCAAAGTATTTTCACAAGCACAACAAGTAGGATTACTTGAACGAAGCTAATCGCTCGATACCAATTGTTGGTCCCTTGAAAAGGCTTTGGTTAAGTTTAGAGGGGGGTGAATAAACTTAACACTTAAAACTTTTGGAGTTAACAAACTCAGCAACTTCAGCAGCCTGCTGATACTTCAGTAGTCTGCTGACACTCAGTAGTCTGCTGACTGTTGAGTCTGCTTTGAATTTGTGCAGCGGAAATATATCAAAAATTAATCCTTGTTACTTGTTGTTAAATATGATACTAAGTATTAAATACTCAGTAGTGTATGTGTGTGAATTCAGTTGCTAGATTCTGTGGATTGATGTGTTAAATAAACTAAGTGCTGAAAGTAAATGCAGAAAGTAAGTAGGCAGATTTTATAGTGGTTCCAGGTGGTGTAATCCTGTCAGTCCACTCTTCTCCTGTGATGTTGGAGGTAATTAACTAGAGATCTTTGATGTAGCTGTTACAAAAACCCCTAAGGTTGATTGTCCTTCACCAATAACTATGGCTTCACAAACTAAAAACTAAGAACAGGTAGGATTGCTGCTCCAAAGTCTTCCACTGGTCCTTGAAGGGTAGGATTGCCTCTTCACCAGCTCCACCACAAACAACAGTCTTTCACACACATATGTGCTTCACTGTCCTCAGCAGATTCTTTTAAAAGAAAGATTGAATCAAGTAAATGATTTAGTTGCAGCAACTTGATCAGGATGATATGATCAGCAGCTTGCAGTCTTCAAGTGTGTAAACTTGATGTAGCTTGAATGCAGATTACACTTGAAGATTTTCTCTGGATTAGTAGCTTTAAGCTCAGTAAGTTCAGCAGGGTGTTTTTCTTGATAAGAAAATGAAGCTCAAGATTATCTCTTGTTTTTCTTCAATTTTCATCAATGTTCATCACTTGTATCTGAATTAGGAGTCCCATATTTATAGGTAGGAATCCTTGTGACTTATATTTGAAATTCAAATATAGCCGTTCCATATTTTGTCTCATTTGACTTGCTTTCTGTCACTGTTCATAGTACTGACATAGTCAGACTGTTTTTTGACAGAATGTAGTCTGTCCATCCTTTGACTTGTATCCATTGGATAAAGTCCTGAATCATCTCAACGTCCTTTTAATCTCAACCATTCATTTGTTTGATAAATCAGAGGTTGTTAGCTGTCCTTATCCTTGTTTTCTTCCAATGTAAACTTGAGTAAACCGAGGTATATGTATCAGCAGGTTCATAAGTCTGCTGAAACACATATCAGTTAGCTGAACTATAATTTGCTGTGTTTAAAACAAAATAAAGCTTACTTCTTTTATCTAACTTTTATTTATGAAGTTAGATTACACCTTTTTGTTGAAATAGTGTCCTAAACCCAATCGGGTTGGACCAGATCCGACCGGGTCGGATCATTTCTACTATTTCTTTATGCTTATACATAGATTAAATGGCTTTTCTGTTGTCATATATTTGTTCTTTTAAAGAACCAATTGTGAATTGTTATATGATAACGTCCTTAGTATTAAGTTATAGGCGATTATGGTTGATGAGATCTCTAATCACTTTAATAAGTTTGATACTTAAATGTCTCTAGGCTGATGTACTATTAAACAGGACATTGATAGTATAAACAGACTAGCAGGTATTAGATGTCTTCTGTCTTTAAGGGCATGGATAGATCTCGTCTATCGAAGTGTAGAGACACTTGGACTGTACGTGGACGTGTATTAGAGAATGCGTACGTTAGACTGACCCACTTACACGGATAAGTGTCACACTATGTGACGGTTGTGTAATTATCCTTTTGACCGGAGTCTTCATGGCATCACGGTGTGGATTGTCATGCTTTGACACTATTGAGATTTCTCCTAACCACGGGGCGATCATGCGGTAGTGATTGGGTATGATATTGAAGCATGCAGAGTGATATGAATCTCAATCCAAGTATTGGTCACATTTTGAAGTTTTGGAAGACCGTCATTTATTTGACAGGAATCTCGGATTAATTAAATAATTAGTAAGTAAATTCACTATGTTATTACCATATTTAAATCAAGTATTAATTCTGAAAATCATGGAACAAGAATGGCGTCACTTTTAGAAGATCATCCAATTCTGGAAATCGAAGACTAGCTACTGTTTTGTCCCGTTTTGACCATTATAACCTTTCCGGATGAATTTATGTCCTTAACCAAAGTTGTAGATCTTTTTGAGTACTATAAAATCCATATATAGCTCGCATTTATTGGACAACCGAATCTCTGTATATGACCAGAATACTGATGGGTGCTTTGAAACAGATACATTGCACTTGGATGAAGAAGATTCGATGAATCTAGCTAGTCTTGTTCATGAACGAAAATTGGAGATACATTGCATTATTTTGGAAGCATGGAATGAACTCACCTTGGACTCTCCAAACATCACGAATGGCGCCACCTTTTGAGGTTTTTTAGAAGTCTTTTAGCTTACCAATACTAGTCTTATTCATGTACTTAGCTTATTCAAGTAGCCTATAAATACTCAAACTATCAATTGTATTTTGAATCATCTTTGACATCAATATAAATTTTCTCTTTTATATACTTGGATTAGTGTGTGTTTGGAATTCTCTGGATAGAGGTTCTGTCGGATTATCAAAGGCTTGAGCAACCTTTGTGGGTGTCCTATACCAAGGTGCTTAGAAACAAGTTTTCTAGGTGTCAAGGTTATTCCAAGGTGCTTCCTCACAAAGTTGAGGTTGTGTCGAGGAGCTCTCGAGAAATATTCCAAGGTGCTTCTACGCATTGTTGTAGTTGTGTCGAGGAGGATTCACCAACTTCCAAATACCTTCATTTCTAGACTTCAACAAAGTCCGAAAACCACCTAAAGTTCAAGTACCGCTTTTCCTAGATCCGCGCAATTTCCCTCCCGGTTGCGAAATGATTCGTCCTCGAATCAAAAGGATGTCATATAGCTCATAATCATGCATGAATCTTGAATGAATCCACATTATCAACAAACAAACACCGGGATCAAATATTTTTCGAATACATAACTTCAAAATTGTAAGCCGATGTCGAGATCCCCACTTCACAAAATCAATGCGAGAAGCGTATCTTGGTTTGTTATAGACGTTGATGGACTTTGGAATAGTAGAAACATATTCATAGAAACTCCGTGTCGGATAATCATCAAAACATTTAGCAAAAGAATCAATATAGATGTGTGCCGGTTTTCCACTGAGGTGTTCTCGTTCAAAAACCCTCATATCTAATAAACTTTCCTCAACAAGGTAATGGTCATGTTCCTGCAAAGAAAAATCAACATAGCTGCCACATGATTTTAGTATCACGGTCTCTTCAATTTCCTCAACCGGAATAAAATTTTTAATATCTTCTTTTACCATACAATCCTCCAACATCCCTTCTTCTATAATCACAATTTCAGAACCTTGCTCGTCTTCAATTATTTCGGTAATTTGAACGTCATCGTCAAGAATTAATCCTTCATCCTGTATTAATACTTCTTCCACAATATCCTCTAAGTTCTCTTGAGGTATCTCTACTTTATCATCATCAAATTCAGCAATGTAATTGCATTCCTTAATCTTCACATTATCATTTTGCAATTGACAATTTAGCTTCTCAACAAGTATCTCAACCTCTGTACCATCAACAACATTATCCTCAATAGGGGTTACAACATGAGGAACCTTTGGCTTGTTACCATAAAGAACTTCGGCATGAGTTATATCATGCTGTAGAAAGAAAAACTCTTTTTCAGCCTTACATTTTGCCTCAAGTTGTTTCCACTTTTCTATACGTTCTAACTCTCTTTTTCCTTAGCTACCTTTAGTCTTCTTTGCTTCTCAAGATAGTCATTTTGTTCTTTCAAAAATTCAGCGTCGGCCTTCTTGACACAATTAGGATAATACATTTTAGGATCATATTCCATATAGTACTCATAACCATTATAGCGTAACTTACCACTTTGACACCACTTCATCTCAATCAGACAGAGATTTGAGGTGCTTTTTCTTTTTTGAATATGTTAGGATTCGAATCATGGGTTGAAGTCAAGAGATAACATGTAGATATATGGATGGTTTAGATGTGGTAAAAATTTCAGATCGTTTTAAGGTGTATAGGTTGGCCAAACAATCAGATTTTGGAGACCGGTGCAATTTTCACTTTGCGATAATGATATAATACCGTCAGTTCCGCCTTGTTCTCTGATACCAACTGATACGAAACTGCGCGGATCTAGGAAAAGCGGTACTTGAACTTTAGGTGGTTTTCGGACTTTGTTGAAGTCTAGAAATGAAGGTATTTGGAAGTTGGTGAATCCTCCTCGACACAACTACAACAATGCGTAGAAGCACCTTGGAATATTTCTCGAGAGCTCCTCGACACAACCTCAACTTTGTGAGGAAGCACCTTGGAATAACCTTGACACCTAGAAAACTTGTTTCTAAGCACCTTGGTATATGACACCCACAAAGGTTGCTCAAGCCTTTGATAATCCGACGAACCTCTATCCAGAGAATTCCAAACACACACTAATCCAAGTGTATAAAAGAGAAAATTTATATTGATGTCAAAGATGATTCAAATTACAATTGATAGTTTGAGTAATTATAGGCTACTTGAATAAGCTAAGTACATGAATAAGACTAGTATTGGTAAGCTAAAAGACTTCTAAAAATCCTCAAAAGGTGGCGCCATTCGTGATGTTTGGAGAGTCCAAGGTGAGTTCATTCCATGCTTCCAAAATAATGCAATGTATCTCCAATTTTCGTTCATGAACAAGACTAGCTAGATTCATCGAATCTTCTTCATCCAAGTGCAATGTATCTGTTTCAGCACCCATCAGTATTCTGGTCATATACAGAGATTCGGTTGTCCAATAAATGCGAGATATATATGGATTTTATAGTACTCAAAAAGATCTACAACTTTGGTTAAGGACATAAATTCATCCGGAAAGGTTATAATGGTCAAAACGGGACAAAATAGTAGCTAGTCTTCGATTTCCAGAATTGGATGATCTTCTAAAAGTGACGCCATTCTTGTTCCATGATTTTCAGAATTAATACTTGATTTAAATATGGTAATAACATAGTGAATTTACTTACAAATTATTTAATTAATCCGAGATTCCTGTCAAATAAATGACGGTCTTCCAAAACTTCAAAATGTGACGAATACTTGGATTGAGATTCATATCACGGAGTATACATGATTGGTCGTCCGGGAATCGCGTATCCTATGATTGGGATTGAATATCCGAAATGGCCTTCTTATAAGGAATGTCTTACTCTCGTGAATCTTTGCAAAGTGGGAGTAAACGAGTTACTTCGAGAGAGCATGATATCCAGATTATAAGATACTGTCGTTGATGTTTTGACACTCGACTAACGACCGTATGGATATTATTACAGCGATAGGATTGTAATTTACACGGTAACTGTTTCACATGAAAGGTAGTAGTCATTGCATTTGACTCTTCCGACGATTGGGGGTCACGGTGTGTTGCTAGACGCTATCCCGTGATCGTTAGGCATGAAGGGCATTTTCAAAATTTGCACTTTGTATCTACGGCCAACATATTCGGAAACCTATCGGGTCACACACATAAGAACATCTAGCCGGATTAAAATGTGGTTATAGATGATAACCAAATAAGGAAAGTTTATCTCACGACTATAAAGGTTATAGTGGTAAATTAATATGGTGGTATTTATTTATTATGAATAAATTAAATAAAAGATATTAGTTAAGTTGATTAATAAAATACACTTATATTGATAAGTGGCGCCACATTGAAGTGTATATGATACAATTATATTGTGCAATTTAATTAATGGTATTACCATATATTAATATAAGATATTAATATATATATATATATATATATTTTAAATTTTTTTTTTTTTTTTTTGATATACATGCGTGGCATGCATATGTAAGGATATGCATGTGCACATTGTAGTTAATATTATATACATAATGGATTTATATGTGTGATAATATATATGTGATATATACACATGTGTAAATTGATTTATGGTAATAAAATAAAGATAGTCAATATTAGATATTGACAATATCTTGGAAATATTCAATAAGATATTGACAATATCCTAGATTTATTTAATATGAGATATTGTAATAAATGAGATAAATCAATCAATTATATTTTCCTTATTTTATTGGGAAAATGTTTTCTTCTCCTCCACTCTAGTCAGGGGCGCCACTTCCACTATAAATAGGAGGTGGGTGTCAAGCTCTTTTGTACATCACAATTGCAAAAGCTCATAGTTCTTGTGTAAAATAGAGAGCATCCTATAGAGAGTTGGAGAGAGGGGAAAAGGGTCGGTCTAGCAACCGGAGTTTTCCAATAGCAATCCATGATGGGATTCCGGCGGGCTGTTCGTGTGGACTAGCGGTAGAGGCCGAACACTTGGGCGGCTCTATGCAGAACTACTCTCCTTAGATGGTCAATGCGTCGATCTTTTAGATCAACCAAGGTAACCACCGTCTACTAGTTTATTTGTTTATTGTTTAAACGAAGTCGATCTTGGGTAAAAGGAAATCAAAATTTTGAATTCCGCTGCGTTCCCGCGTAGATTTCTTAACAGTGGTATCAGAGAGAGTTTCGAGCTTAAGCAATAAGCATGTTAAATTGCGTAGTTAATTTTATCGTTTAAATCACGTAATTAAAAGATGAAAGATTTTTTGATTTACAAAATTGATACACGAAAAGAAAAGAAAAAAAACGAGATCTGGTGGTGCTCGGCCGACTGGCGGCGGCGGCGGCAGGGCAGCCTGCTGCCGGCAGTCGGTTGACCGGTCAATGCTGGCGGATCTTCAAAATTTTGTTTTGTGTATTTTGTGATTCAATATGGTTCATAGTTGTTATTGTTAATTTCCCTTTGTTTAGTTGTGTCATGTGGCTAACCAATGGTTCAAATAGTTTGGGCCATTGGGATGCCACATGGCATTAAAATAATAATGGTCTTTCCAAACTTTGTTTGGAATAGGCCTAGGCCCTTTCCAAATATTTGATTTGGGAAAAGGCCTGGCTGCAGCCCACTTTCAAAATTTTGATTTTGGCAAGTGGCCGTGCCTAAACCAAAATTATTTGGCCTTTCCAAATATTTGATTTGGAATAGGCCTGGCCTTTTCAAATATTTGATTTGTAAAAGGCTAGGCCTAGGCCACTTCCAAAATTTTGATTTTGGAAAGTGGCCAGGCCTAAGCCAAATTTGGTTTAGGAAACCAAATGCATCCTTTTTTATTACGAATCAAAAGGAAAGAAACAAAAGAGAAATAATTTTAATTTTGATTTATTTTGGAATAGTTCTAATTAATTAAGATTAAAATTAAAATCGGTTTAAAATTAATCATTTTATTTCGATTAAAATCATTTAATTAATTAAATGTTAATTAGTTAATTGATTGGATAAAATTATTTAATAGATTAAATGTTAATTGATTAATTAAGACGCAAGTAGTTAAATTTTTAAATTTATATTTTTCATAAGATTTTATTGTATGGATTAGATATAGTAGATATAATATGATTATATGAACCCCGATTGATCATGGACTCGACCGATAGGATAGATGTGAATGATTTAATTTTTCTGTTGGTTTAAAAACTGTCCTAGGCCATTATGAAGAACGTGACCTAGTTTATTTTCTGCATTTATCCCATTCCCGTTGGCTCCCCCCCGTGTACGGCGGGTGTATTAATTTTATTAGATAGAATTAAATGTAACAAGAATGGAGCGGAAGATGGAGACCAAAGAAAGGCGAAAATAAAGATCCCATTGGAGAATGGAGCATTAAAGATCCTATTGGCGGTTGCAGCTACCTTTAGATTGTGACCCGCGGTTTCGTCAGTTTGTATTCGAAACCGCACCTAGGAAAAGTCCATGATCATACCGGTTACTTTACGCATTTATTTATTTTGTGCTTGTATATATTTTATATGATACGATAGATGCATGACTAGGCACGATCTAGATAAATGTGTAGGATGTATGTTTATAGAGATAGACATATTTATGATGAGACCATAATTAAAATTAATTATGTGAATTAATTTACATAAATACTTCCACCTCAAAAGAATCAAGTTGAAATTGCCTCCCCATATTATAATGACGGTGAAGAGCCCTTGTTCAGATCCAACTCATCAGCCAAAGCAGGGGATTGACCTACCTCGGGTATATCGTCATTATCGAGATATGACCGTATGAGATCTCACGAATATTGGGGTTATGACTTGACTAAGAATTCTCTCGGCCACCAGCCAAAGCGGGGTCGTTTGGATTTTAGAGGCAAGGGTTTGACTATTTCATAAGATGAAAATTTGTCAAAGAGTTGACTAGTCAAACAACAAGAGTCGTATAAGATACGATTGACAAAGAGTTGTCTACCTATTATGCTATTTTCGGCCCACCAGCCAAAGCGGGGGTCGGGGTAGTTTAGTGGGATCTTGTCCACTAAAGAAATCAATAATTCTTGAAAGTCAATTGGAAGTAGTTGACTAGTGGGAGCAAAATCATAAACCAAAAGACCATTTTTGATTTTGCGTGTATAAACAACAACACTCTTTTATTTTCATTTTTATGTTGTAGTTTTAGCAAACTTTATATTTATGTTTTATTCTCGATTAGTAAAACCAAATTATGACTGTTAATTTTAAGAAACGTTCTCAAATATGGTTAAGTAATTTTAATCCTTTTAAAATAAGCAATGACATGAGCAATCCCGTTATAGTAGTTAGAGACAAGGAAACTACATATTTGATGGAGTACTCCAAGACTTTAATTATTAATGAAAGCGGAAGCTCATGATATGATTAAATCATTTGAAATAAGTTTCAATGAATTAGTCATATATTGGATACGATCCAAGATGATCATTCTGTTATACGATGACAATTAATTCAAACGTTGGATAAGAATGACCACATCTAATTTTGGAAAGGTTGTTTTCAAAATTTTAAGATTTAAGTATCGACTTAATTCTATCATTGCTTAAAGGTTAATTAAATAGTCAATGTTTTGAATACGATTCAAAAGGTTAAATAAACTATTTAATAAACTTTAGATTTTCTTTATGAAAGGAAATTAAAGACATGGCTCTTATGATCTTTATTAAGTCTTATGAAGACTACAATAAGAAACATTTTTCAAGTGCTTAAAGGATTAAAAAGGAAAGTTAGGGCATGTGCTCAAATAGAGAACTTATTGAAGTTTCTATTCTAGGCAAGTGAGTTGAGATACATTGATAGTATAAACAGACTAGCACGTATTAGATGTCTTCTGTCTTTAAGGGTAGGGATAGATCTCGTCTATCGAAGTGTAGAGACACTTGGACTGTACGTGGACGTGTATTAGAGAATGCGTACGTTAGACTGACCCACTTACATGGATAAGTGTCACACTATGGGACGGTTGTGTAATTATCCTTTTGACCTAAGTCTTCATGGCATCACGGTGTGGATTGTCATGCTTTGACACTATTGAGATTTCTCCTAACCACGGGGCGATCATGCGGTAGTGATTGGGTATGATATTGAAGCATGCGGAGTATACATGATCGGTCGTCCGGGAATTGCGTATCCTATGATTAGGATTGAATATCCGAAATGGCCTTTTTATAAGGAATGTCTTACTCTCGTGAATCTTTGCAAAGTGGGAGTAAACGAGTTACTTCGAGAGAGCATGATATCCAGATTATAAGATACGGTCGTTGATGTTTTGACACTCGACTAACGACCGTATGGATATTATTACAGCAATAGGATTGTAATTTACACGGTAACTGTTTCACATGAAAGGTAGTAGTCATTACATTTGACTCTTCCGATGATTTGGGGTCACGGTGTGTTGCTAGACGCTATCCCGTGATCGTTAGGCATGAAGGGCATTTTCGTAATTTGCACTTTGTATCTACGGCCAACATATTCGGAAGCCTATCGGGTCTCACACATAAGAACATCTAGCCGGATTAAAATGTGGTTATAGATGATAACCAAATAAGGAATGTTTATCTCACGACTATAAATGTTATAGTGGTAAATTAATATGATGGTATTTATTTATTATGAATAAATTAAATACAAGATATTAATTAAGTTGATTAATTAAATACACTTATATTGATAAGTGGAGCCACATTGAAGGGTATATGATACACTTGGATTGTGCAATTTAATTAATGGTATTACCATATATTAATATAAGATATTAATATTTATATATATTTTTTGATATACATGCGTGACATGCATATATAAGGATATGCATGTGCACATTGTAATGAAATATTAGATATTGACAATATCTTGGAAATATTCAATAAGATATTGACAATATCCTAGATTTATTTAATATGAGATATTGTAATAAATGAGATAAATCAATCAATTATATTTTCCTTATTTTATTGGGAAAAGGTTTTCTTCTCCTCCACTCTAGTCAGGGGCGCCACTTCCACTATAAATAGGAGGTGGGTGTCAAGCTCTTATGTACATCACAATTGCAAGAGCTCATAGTTCTTGTGTAAAATAGAGAGCATCCTATAGAGAGTTGGAGAGAGGGGAAAAGGGCCGGTCTAGCAACCGGAGTTTTCCAATAGCAATCCATGATGGGATTCCGGCAGGCTGTTCGTGTGGACTAGCGGTAGAGGCCGAACACTTGGGCGGCTCTATGCAGAACTACTATCTTTAGACGGTCAAAGCGTCGATCTTTTAGATCAACCAAGGTAACCACCGTCTACTAGTTTATTTGTTTATTGTTTAAACGAAGTCGATCTTGGGTAAAAGGAAATCAAAATTTTGAATTACGCTGCGTTCCCGCGTAGATTTCTTAACACTTTTTGCATATAACTAAGTTCCAATCACCATCCAACTTATGGAACTTAGACCTTGTACACAAGGCATATGTAATCAGTTTAGGTCATCACAGACTTCCCTAAATTATGATTCCATATCCTTGACTTTAATTACTAAGTTTGATCCCTTAGCCTTCATTAACTGAGTTTGAGCCCTCAGCCTTCAGTCTTCAGCAGGTTCCTGACTAGTCTACTGACCTAGCTACCCTACTAATATAGACCAGTCTGTTGATATAAGTCAGCTGACCATTACAGTGATTGTTTGATCAAACCTATACAATGATCAAACTCTAATAAACCTATACATTTGATCTAGACATCTTTTTGCCTTTGCACTATAACAGCTAGTCTGGCACTCATCACTAAAACTTAAAAATAAGTCCAACAGAATACAACAGTACCAACTACCATTCTGAATCACAATTTTTGAGATCAAGATGAGCCACTAGTACATACAACAGAAGAGGCACCAGAACAAAAACATGAAGCTAATGCACAAACTGAAGTTGTAGAAGCACCAAGTCAAGAGCAACTTCAACCTGACCTCAACTGGCTAAGAGACCATCCTGAAGATCAAGTCATTGGAGACATTCATACATGAGTTAGAACCAGAAGACAACTGGAGAATATGCTAACATGTTTTCTATCACAAGTGGAACCCAAGACAATAGATGATGCAATCCAAGATGCTGATTGGATCACAGCTATGCAAGAAGAACTAAATGAATTTGAAATAAATGATGTATAGGAACTTGTTAATAGACCAGACATAGCCAACATCAAACAAAATGGGTATTCAGAAACAAGATGGATGAACAAGGGACAGTTGTTAGAAACAAAGCAAGGCTAGTTCCAAAAGGCTACTCTCAAACAGAAGGCATAGATTATGATGAAACCTTAGCTCCGGTAGCAAGACTGGAAGCAATCAGACTATTTTTGGCCTTTGCAGTCCATAAAGACTTCAAAGTTTACGAAATGGATGTCAATAGTGCATTTTTGAATGGAATTTTAGAATAAGAAGTATATGTGGAACAACCTCCTGGTTTTCAGGTCAAAGGAAAAGAAGATAAAGTATACAAGCTCAAAAAGGCACTTTATGGACTCAAACAAGCACCCAGAGCTTGGTATAAAACACTGTCACATTTTTTTTATCAACAATGGATTCAAAAAAGGAACTATTGATAAGACTCTCTTCAAGTTAGAGGAAGGAACAAGCACCCTATTAGTTCAGATTTATGTTGATGACATTATCTTTGGATATGAAGATGAGAATCTATGTGAGAAATATGTAAAACTAATGAAAAGCAAATTTCAGATGAGCATGATGGGAGAGTTAAATTACATTCTTGGCTTACAAGTGAAGCAAATGAAAGATGGCATCTTTATTAATCAAGCCAAGTACACAAAAGACTTAATACACAAGTATGGTATGGACACAAGTACATCAGATAGTCCAATGTGTGCAAGAGTTATTCTTGGAAAAGATGAAACTGGAAAAGATGTAGATCAGAAGTTTTATAGAGGAATCATTGGATACCTACTTTATTTAACTGCAAGCAGACCTGATATAGCATTTGCAGTAGGAGTATGTTCAAGATTTCAAGCTCAACCAAAAGAATCACATCTTCTAGCAGCTAAAAGAATAATCAAATATCTGAATAACACCATCAATGTTGGAATTTGGTATCTAAAAGATGGAGGATTTAAGTTGATATCATATTCAGACTCTGATTATGGTAGATGCAAGATGGATAGAAAATACACCTCTAGAACATGTCAAATGCTAGGCAGCAGACTAGTATCATGGTTTAGTAAGAAGCCAAATTCTATATCGACATCAACAGCTGAAGCAGAATATATAGCAGCAGGCAGTTGTTGTGCACAAGTACTATGGATCAGACAACAGCTAAGGGAGTATGAAATGGAGGAGAAAACAATTCCAATTATGTGTGACAACACAAGTGCAATATCTATTACAGAAAACCCAGTATTACACTCAAGAACAAAACACATTGATGTGAGACATCACTTTATCAGAGATCATGTTGAAAAATAGGATGTTATTCTAAAATACATACCTACTAAAGATCAATTGGCTGACATCTTCAAAAAACCACCCAATCATGAAAGATTCAGCAAGTTGAGAACTGAGTTGGGATTGATAGAAATTGACTAAGTGCTAAGGAGCAGCTAACTGGAGTAATCAGCTATGTAACTTCACCGGCTGACTGAACCTTTGCCGTTATGAGTGAGCTCATTTGGCAGGTAAAGCACTGGTACTCAACGAAGTCAACTACACTGATTGTTAGGAACAGTTATATACAGCAGCTCAGTGAAGAAGTCACTAAACCGGCTTAGTGACCAGCAAAGTCACTCCACCGAAATATGCATTAGAGTAAACATAAAGTATGATCTAAATCAGTTTATACATGTGGAAAATCAAGAAGTTATGGAGGATTATACTGTGGAAAATTACTCACATGGAGATCAATTCATAATCGTGGAGGTAACTATATTATTTATCGAATTACAATTGCCTCGATTCCCGGGATTCATCATTACGTACCTCAATCCACTCACCCACTACACTCAAATACCGTGATTTATATACATAAAATCACGCCATTACGTCACAAAATCATTCCATATTCAACCACGTTCACACTACCGAGAATCACCCTATTTAAACAACACTTAGAGATTTTTCAGAAATCTTTACACTCTCTTGTAAAACATAAACCCTACCCTCACTTTGCAACATCAAAGCTTTTTCTAACAATCTCAAACTCTCTCAAAGAAATGACATCATCTTCTTCAAAGTTTGCAACAGAAAATTTTTACGTAAAATCTATCATTATTGGATCGTTTTTCAGGCCTGAAAACTATCCACCTTTCTCTGAAAATGATGCACAAGCCAGGCGATTAGTTGATGGCTCTACTAATAGTGGGTTAATGACCTTCCTAAACCCCCCAATCACTGGGATATGCTATGAGAACCTAATTGCATTTTGGAAAAATGCAAAATTTGTGCCCAGCACAAAGAAGAGTGATCCGGATTGCATTAAAAGTTTGATTTTTGGCAAAGATGTGGTTATCACGCCTGGACTGCTCAACAGATTCCTACATCTACCAAGAATTGGTCCGGCTAATGCGAAGTTTGTACAGATCAACATCAACACCTTCTAGGGCTGAAATAGCCAAGAATCCCAGAAAGAACAACAAAACATACATCCTCCCAGATCAGCTCTCAAACGTCCATTTGCTGAGTTTGCACCGGTTATCACCAAAAACATTGAAGGAAGAAGAGAAATAAGAATAGAAAGAAAAAAAGAAGAACAGAAAGAAGAAGAGCAAGAAAAAGACGAGAAAGAGAATGAGGAAGAGAAAAATAATGAGGATGAGGAAAATACATACAATGAGGATGGTACCACAGCACCAACAGAAGATGATTCAGACAGAATCTTCAATCTGGACATTCAACCCATCATTGTGGACATGGAAAGGCAAGATTGAGGCCCTCATCAGTCACATTAAGGTTCAAGATGAGGTGATGGAGAAACAAGGAAATTTGTTGTGCAACCTACAACATCTCATCCCCTACCATATCCAGACCAATCTTGAGTTTCTTGCTAACAAGATTGATGACAATCTCAAACCGTTGTTGGATACTTTGAATGTTCATACACATCAAATCCACCATCTGAATGAGGATATGGAGTTCTATGGTCAGCAACTAAACATAATCATCAATGTCTCAGGAGCAACCAATAAAATTCTAAAGAAAAGGTATGGTCCTTTCCCTGAGTCTGAAAAAGCAAACCAATTTATGAAGCACGGTTTGGTGCTTCCAAAAAGGGGGAAAGAAGCTCAAAGCCTAAAAGTTCCAGTGAGAAGAAGGAAAGCCCAACAGACAAGGGCAGGGGCATCAAAGGTAAGGGCGTTAGGTTTGAAGAAAAGAAGAAGTAGCCCTCTTTGGTTTTATATGAATAAATTTATATGCCTTTGATTTACTTTAAAAAGATGCAATGTCTTATTGCCCTTGAATGTATGAATAAAAAAAATTGAGTTTTACTCTTTGATTATTATGAAAATTTGGTATACTTATGTTCAGGCTTATGAGGGTTTGGCATCATCAAAAAGGGGGAAATTGTTAGGAACATTTTATTATGTTTTGATGATGGCCATACTAGCTGTTATAGCAAGCCTGAAATAAGTTAGAATTCTCTGTATAGGTCTTTACTTAGAGTCTGGCATGTTTAATAGATCGAGTACTCTTCCTTGAGGTGATGGAGTTTCCTACACTGAGTTTGCCACACATAGGGTTTAAGGAGGCCATGCTATGCATTCTATCACGCAAACTTGGGGCGGGCCGGGATATTGCAAACTTTTTGTAGTGCTTTATTTCTTCCTTTAATAAAAAAAGAGTTTGGCATGTTGTATAAGTTGAGTCAGACAAGTATTATACTAGTTGGTAGGACGACAAAGTAAAACAGTTATCCACCAGAGTGAAGCCAGCCAAGTACCAACAGAGAAGCATGAAGACATAATGGTCTGACTTATAACCAAGGAAGTCTGTGATGACCTTGGATAAGTCTAAGTTATATTTCAAGTGAAGAAAAATCTATGATAAATATAGTGTACACTGATCTCACACAAAGCAAGGATCAGTGAAGTATAAGGATTCTCCTGAACTTAAAGAAATCAAGAAGACAGTGATTCGGCAAAGTAAACTGACCATCGGCTGAGTAAAG
Organism: Gentiana straminea; assembly: GCA_036785695.1. NCBI lineage: Eukaryota > Viridiplantae > Streptophyta > Magnoliopsida > Gentianales > Gentianaceae > Gentiana > Gentiana straminea. The sequence goes on along the minus strand of JAVUPR010000090.1, from coordinate 3,872,745 downwards.
ATAGAACAATGAAGGAATATCTAAACAGCTAAGTCAGAAGGATCACTTAACCGTTCAGGGAACGGCCAAGTAAACTTTACTCACTCAGATTTCAAATGATGAAGATCAAGCATTAAATGCAAAGTCAATTAAGGATCAATCAAGGATGGATTTTCTGATAAACGTTTGAAAAAAAATCCGATCACTGAAATCAAGGAGAATACCATTAAGGGGGAATCAGAATCATATCAAGGATTATTCCCGCATTAAATAGCCAACGGATGGAAATTCAAATCAAGGATTATCAAGGCTATAAATAGAAGGCATTGACAGAAAAAAAAAAAAACGATTAAGTCTGATAATTTACAAGCAGAAACTCAGTCAAAGTGAAAAGCCTTCATCTGCACTAAAAGGAAAGATCTAGAGATCAACTCAGGAATCGGAACTTTAATTCCAAATCAAGCTCTGAGAATGATCTACAAATCTGTGAATCCAATTTACATCAACTGAGGCAATTGAATCAGAGGAATCTGAGAAGGAGTTGCAAACTTTGTGATAGTTGCTGAAAGATTTGTTCTCAAGAAGCAGTGATAGAGATTGAGTCACTGAAGCTTTTGAAGCCAGTGAGTGATAGTCTTACAGATTGTGAAGCTTGTGTAGTCAAGGACAATCATGCTATTGTATATGTGAAAACAATAGTGAATTCCTCCAATCATCACATGAGAAGAGAGGATTAAGGGATTACACCACCCGAACCACTATAAACATTTGTGTCTATTTACTTTCAGCAATTTACTTTACAACACTTTATTTCATTGCATGCTATATATCTGTGATTGCATAATCTACTTTGAATCAACATTTTAAGAAGGGACTTATCCGCTGCCCAAAAGCTTTAAATATAGGAAAAGTTTTTGAAACTCCACCATAGTCATTCACCCCCCCCCCCCCCCCTCCCTGACTATAGTTTTACCCTTCTCTGGGACCAACAGGATCCAACCGGGTCGGGTCATTTACGGTCTGTTTTAGTTTATTTAATAACTTTATTATGATTAATAAAAGCACTTTTATTATTATATATTTGTTTAGTTTTCATATTATCGAATATGTATATATAGTAACGTCCCTAGTGTCAGACTGTGAAAGAGAAACCATGATAGTGATTATTGTTGATGAGATCTCTAATCACTTTAATGAGTTTAATACTTAAATGTCTCTAGTCGTATGTACTGTAAAAAGGGACTTTGATAGTACGATTAGACTAGCACGTATTGGATGTCTTCTATCTTCTTAAAGATAGGGATATATCTCGTCTATCGAAGTGTAGAGACACTTAGACTGTACGTGGACGTGTATTAGAGAATGCGTACATTAGACTGACCCACTTACGTTAAGTGTCGCACTATGTGGCAGTTGTGTAATTATCCTAACGACCGGAGTCTACATGGCATTATGGTGTGGATTGTCGTGCTTTGACACTATTAAGGTTTCCCCTAACCATGGGGCGATCATGCAGTAGTGATTGGGTGTGATATTGAAACATGCGGAGTATACATGTTAGTTCGTCCGGGAATCGTGTATCCTATGATTGGGAGTGAATATCCGAAATGGCCTTCTTATAAGGAATATCTAGCTCTCGAGAAGCTTTGCAAAGTAGGAGTAAATGAGTTACTCCCGAGAGAGCATGATATCCAGATTATAAGATGTGATCGTTAATGTACTGACACTCGAGATACGTCGTATGGATGTTATTACAGCGGTAGGATTGTAATTTACACGGTAACTATTTCACATGAAAGGTAGTAGTCATTGCATTTGACTCTTTTACGATTGGGGGTCATGGTGTGTTGCTAGACGCTATCCCGTGAACGTTAGGTATGAAGGCATTTTCGTAATTTGCATTTGGTGTGGTACGGCCAACATATTCGGAAGCCTATCGGGTCACACACATATGAATATTGAGTCGGATTAAAATGCGGTTATAGTTGATCACCAAATAAGGAAAGTTTTATCTCAAGACTATAAAGGTTATAGTGATAAATTAATATTGTGGTATTTATTTATTATGAATAAATAAAATACAAGATATTAATTATACATAAATTATATTAATTAAAGAATATTCCGGAAGCCAATTAATTGGCATTTAGTGCGCCACATGTGAGTGTATAAGATACACTTGGATTATGTAATTTAATTAATGATATTACCATAATATTAATATTGGATATTAATTGATTTTGGAAAAATAGATTTATTGTAATAAGATAAATATATTCAATATAAGATATTGGCAATATTTAGTTTTTATTAATATAAGATATTATAATAAAAGAGATAAATCAATTAAAGTGATTTTCCTTATTTTATTGGGAAAAGATTTTTCTCTTTCATCTATCTTCTAGGAAACTTCTCCTAATTAGATTAGGGGAGATGGGGCGCCACTTTCACCCTATATAAGAAAGGGCTGGCTAGCTCTTTTGAACAACACAATTCTAAGAGCTAATAGTTTTTGAGTAAAATAGAGAGCTTCTAGTAGAGAGTTAGAGAGAGAGAGAAAAAGGCCGGTCTAGCAGCCGGATTTTTCTGATAGCAATCCAATGAGGATTCCGGTGAGGAGTTCGTGTGGATAATCAATCGATAGAGGCCGGACGCGTGGACGACCTGCGCACGGTACTACTCTCTATTGACGGTCAAAGCGTCGATCTTATAGATCAACCAAGGTATATACCGTCAAACTACTTAACTTGTTTATTGTATTAAATGAAGTCGATCTTGGTATCGTAAATCAAAATTTAAAATTCCGCTCCGTTAAACTAGTGATTTGCTAACAATGGTATCGGAGCCAACTTCGAGCTTAAGAAATAAGCACTAATTAAATTGCATAGTAATTAATCGATAGATGAAAGATCCGGATTCGCGAAACGATAAAAAACTAAAAATATTAGAATCGATGGGGGGCTCGGCCGATCGGCGGCGGCCCCCTCCTCCACGTCGGCACCTGGCGGCCCGGCGGCCCTAGGACTGCCAACGTCGGCTGGTCTTCTCCAAAGGGGAGATCGATTCATTTTCGTTTTGTGATATTTATTATGCATTGATATCTCCTTTGTTTAGTTGTGTCATGTGGCTAACCAATGGTTCAAATAGTTTGGGCCATTAGGATGCTATATGGCTTATCAACCAAAATATTGGTTTTTCCAAATTTTGTTTGGAATAGGCCTATGCCCTTTTCAAATATTTGATTTGGGAAAGGGCCTAGGCCTAGGCCACTTTCAAAATTTTGATTTTAAAAAGTGGCCAGGCAGTCAACCAAATTTTGTTTGGAAAGATGCATTTTGGTTTAGGAAACCAAAGGCATCCCTTTTGGTTCTTAACCAAAAGGAAAGGAAACAAAAGAGACCTTTTAATTTTAATTTGAATTTTGAATAGTTCCAAATTAACAAAATTGAAATTATAATCGATTTAATTAAATGTTAATTTTATTTTCAATTAAGTCATTTAGTTAATTAACTATTTGATGTGATAAAATAAGACGCACAAGTAGTTAAATTTTAATTTGATCTTTTTCATAAGACATAATCGTATAGACTAGATGTATAGATATAATGTGATTATATGGACCCCGATTGATCATGGACTCGACCAATAGGATAGATGAGAATGTTTTACTTTATGTTGGTTTTTCAAATTGTCCTAGGCCGTTATGAAAAACATGACATAGTTTACTTTATGCATTTTTCTCATTCCCGTTAGCTCCCACATGTGCGGTGTGTGTAATTATTTATTAGATAGACTATTATGTAACGAGAATGGAGCAAGAAGACGAGACCAAAGAGAGATAAAGAACCCATTGGCGTACTACAATAAAGATCCTATTGGAGGTTGCATCTACCCTTAGTTTGTGACCCGCGGTTTCATCAGTTTGTATTCGAAACCGTACCTAGTAAAAGTCCATGATCATACCGGTTATTTTGTGCGCGGAATGTTGTGTATGTTTTACTTTATACGATATAGTAGTAATATGCACATAATAGATGAGATCATAATTGAATAAAATTAATTAAGTAAATTAATTTAAAATTACACCCACCTCAAAACAATCAAGTCGAAATTGCCTCCCCATATTATAACGACGGTGAAGAGCCCTTGTTCGGATCCAACTCATCAGCCAAAGTAGGGGGTTGACCTACCTCGGGTATATCATCATTATCGAGATATGATCGTAAGAGATCTCACGAATATTAGGGTTATGACTTGACTAAGAATTCTCTCGGCCACCAAGCCAAAGCGGGGTCGTTTGGATTTTAGAGGCAAGGGTTTGACTATTTCATAAGATGAAAATTGTCAAAGAGTTGACTAGTCAAACAACAAGAGTCGTATAAAATACGATCGACAAAGAGTTGTCTACCTATTTGACTATTTTCGGCCCATCAGCCAAAGCAGGGGGTCGAGGTACTGTAATGGGATCTTGTCCACTAAAGGAACTAATTTTCTTGAAATCCAATTGGGAGTAGTTAGCTAGTGGGAGCAAAACCTAAATAAAATTTTAAGTGTAGTTTTAGGGTTTTGTATAAATGAACTTTTACTTATTCTATCTTTTTTTATTGTTGTAGAAAATGTCAAAAAAATTGAACCTTCGTTTTATCATCGACAATAAGCTTGACGAAACCAACTTTCTCGACTCGGAAAGAAACCTCAAAATTGTTTTGAGGCACGAGAAGATTGGCTATGTCTTGGACGAACTCATACCGGAAAAGCCTACAGAGGGCTCGGCTGTAGATGCTGTCGAAAAGTATAACAAGCATTGTTCTAACAGTACTGATGCTACATGTATCATGCTTGCTTCTATGACACCTGAATTGCAAAAACAGCATGAGTCTATGGACGCCTACTCAATCATGGTCCACCTAAAGGAACTCTATGCTTCTCTGTCTAGCACTGAGAGGTACGAGGTCTCGAAGGCCTTGTTTGGTTGTAAGATGGCATCTGGGATTGCTGTAAGGTCACGCGTGCTTAAAATGATCGGATACATAGAGAAGCTTGGGAAGTTGGGCCACAAGTTAGAACGTGAGTTAAGTGTTGACTTAATTCTGCAATCTCTACCTGATTCATACTCGCAGTTCGTGATGAATTATCACATGAACAAGATAGATCGCTCCTTTGTGGAGTTATTGAACATGTTGAGAACTGCTGAGGGCACTGTGGGGCAGGGAAAGCAAGTGTTGCTGGTCACTTCTAACAAGGGCAAGGAAAAAGCCCAAAAGAAGTCCAAGAAGGTGAAGGTTGCACCTAAACCAACGCCTAAGATAGCTAAAGACAAATCCAATGATGCTTGCTTCCATTGCGGTGAGACCGGACATTGGAGGAGAAACTGCAAAGGCTTCTTGAGTACCAAGAAGAGGCATTCTGATGCTTCAACTTCAGGTATGTTTATGATTGAGATCAAAATTGCTTCTTCTAAGCCTAACCACCGGGTATTAGATATTGGATGTGGTTCTCATATTTATACGAATATGTAGGCACTAAGAAGAACTAAAGAACTGAGGAAATGAGAGGTGGACCTATGCGTTGGCATGGAGCAAGTGTTGCTGCACTGGCCGTAGGAGTTTATTTCCTTTCATTGCCCAGTGGGCTAGTACTAGAACTTAATAACTATTATTTTGTTCATGCTCTTACGTATTTCTATTTCCGCATTAGATGTTGAAGGATTTTCTTTTACGTTTAAGAATAAATGTTGTTCTTTTTCACGTGATGGGATTTTTTTATGGTACTAGAATACTTAGAATTGGTCTCTACACATTAGATATGAATGTTTGTCATACTTAATATAAACAACAAGAAAGCCAAAACAAATGACTTGAATGAATCCAACTTATGGCATTGTAGACTTTGCCATATAAATAAGAATCGCATTTCCAAACTCCATAAAAATGGAATGTTGGATCATTTCGATTATGAATCGTTTGATACGTGTGAAGCTTGTTTACTTGGCAAGATGACAAAGTCACATTTTAGTGGCAAATGGATAAGATCCAATGAATTACTTGAGCTCATACATACTGATGTAGGCGGCCCAATGTCAATTCAAGCCAATGGAGGATACTCTTATTTTATCACCTTCACTGATGACCATTCACGCTATGGTTATATATACTTAATGAAGTATAAGTCTGAGGCGTTTGAAAAGTTTTTAGAGTTCAGAAATGAGGTTTAGAAACAACTAGGTAAAGAAATCAAAACAGTTCGATATGATCGAGGTGGAGAATATTTAGAGGAGAGTTTCAAGGTTACTTAAAGGAGAAAGGGATTCTGTCTGAATGGACCTCTCCCAGGACGCCACAGATGAATGGCATGTCTGAGAGGAGGAACCGTACCTTGTTGGACATGGTGCGATCCATGATGAGCTACGCAATTCTCCCAAAATCATTTGGGGGTATGCTCTAGAAACCGCATCCTATACACTTAACCGAGTTCCATCAAAGACGGTTGACTCTACTGTTGGTCCCAGAGAAGGGTAAAACTATAGTCAGAGGGGGTGAATGACTATAGTGGAGTTTCAAAAAAAATTCTTATATTTAAAAGCTTTTGGGCAGCGGATAAGTTCCTTCTTTAAATGTTGGTTCAAAGTAGATTATTCAATCACGTTGTAGAGTAAATTGCTGAAAGCAAATAGACACAAAGGTTTATAGTGGTTCAGGGTGGTGTAATCCCTTAATCCACTATTCTCCTGTGATGATTGGAGGAATTCACTATTGTTTTCACAGATACAATAGCACGATTGTCCTTGGCTACACAAGCTTCATAATCTGCAAGACTATCACTCCCTGGCTTCGAAAGCTTCAGTGACTCAGTCTCTATCACTGCTCCTTGAGAATCTTTCAGCAGCTATCAAAAAGGTTGCAACTCTTTTTCAGATTCCTTTGATTCAATTGCCTCAGTTGATGTGAATTGAATTCACAGATTTGTTGATCAATCTCAGAGCTTGAAATGGAATTGAAGTTCTGATTGCTAAGTTGATCTCTAGAAGTTCCCTTTAAGTACAGATAGAAGGCTTTGCACTTTGACAGAGTTTCTGCTTGTTTCTTATCAGATTCATTCGTTGTCTTTCTTTTCTGTCAATGCCTTCTATTTATAGCCTTGATAATCCTTGATTTGAATTTCCGTCCGTTGGCTATTTAATGTGGAGAATGATCCTTGATTTAATTCTTGATTCCCCCTTAATTATATTCTCCTTGATTTTAGTGATCAGATTTCTTTAAACGGATTTCAGAAAATCCGTCCTTGATTGATCCTCAATTGATTATGCATTTAATGCTTGATCTTCATCATTTGAAATCTGAACAAGTAAAGTTTACTTCGCCGTTCCTTGAATGGTTAAGGGATCCTTCTGACTGGGATGTTTGGTTCTTCCTTCACTGCTCTGTCTTTACTCAGCCGAAAGTTAGTTTACTCTGCCGGTTTACTGCATTGTTATTTTCTTTGATCTTTCAGGTACTCCTTGTACTTCACTGATCCTTGATTTGGGTGAGATTAGTGTACACCATATTTGACAATGTATTTCATCATTTGAATTTTAACTTAGACTTATCCAAGGTCATCACAGACTTCCTTGGTTATAAGTCAGACCATAATGTCTTCATGCTTCTCTGCTGGTACTTGGCTGGCTTCACTCTGCCGGATATCTGTTTTACTTTGCCATCCTACCAACTAGTACAATACTTGTCTGACTCAACTTATACAACATGTCAGACTCTAAGTAAAGACTTATACAAAGAATTCTAACTTATTTCAGGCTTGCTATAACAGCTAGTATGGCCATCATCAAAACATAATAAAATGTTCCTAACAATTTCCCCCTTTTTTATGATGCCAAAACCCTCATAAGCTTGAACATAAGTATACAAGAATTTTCATAATAATGAACTCAAAAATTTTGTTCATCCATTCAAGGGCAATAAGATATTGCATCTTTTTCAAAACAAATCAAAGGCATAGAATTCTTTCAACAATATTTATTAGAGGGGTACTTCTTCTTTTCTTAAAAGATGCTGTTGGAAATAAAATTCATATTTTGATGATGATTCATCACTTATTTAGTCTTGGCTTTAAACCCCGTTGATGAAGTGTCATAACTAGCTGTTATAGTGCAGAGCAAAAAGATATCTAGATATCAATGTATAGGATTTAATAGAGTCTGATATTTGTATAAGTTAAATTAGACAAGCACTGTAATACTTCTAGGTCGTGAACTGAGATAACAAGAAACTGAAGTATCGGGAAACCGAAAATCAGTTAAATTGAAAAGCGGAGCACACCAACGTAAAACTGAAGAAGATAAGTTCGCTGAGGGTCACAGACTCAGTTGGCTTATCTAGAAGACTGAAGAACTAAGGGTCACAGACTCAGTTATAGAAGACTGAAGAACCGAGGGTCACAAACTCAGTTATAGAAGACTGAAGAACTCGAGGGTTCAAACTCAGTTTATGAAGACTACGTCGAGACTGTAAAGTTAGACTTCAGGCAAGATTATGATGACCTGAACTGACTTTATGGATCTTGTATTAGGAGCTAAGACACATAAGGACAATGATGTCTTTGATGATTAATTTCTTGGTGTACTCTGATTAAGTCAATTGTAATAAGATGAAAACTTGAGTACTAATTTTGAAGAAGAGTAAAAACTCAGTTAATGCTCTTAGAAACTGAGAACTGATAATGATCTCAGTAAATCAGTTTTAGAACTAAGGTTTAACTAAAACTGAAAAAGGATTCAACCGTTACAATTCGAGAATTATGATTGGAGGATAATCTATCCGTTCTGACATAATCGTACAAGCAAGAAAGCAGGACCATTAACGGCCACAAGAATTTGAATTCAAAGGAATCTGACCGTTAGATAAACCCCTATAAATAGACTACTTCTACAACAACAAAGTAGAGAGCAGCAGGAATAAAAGAGAATCAATCTAGTCAAGAAAGATAAAATTAAGAGGGAAAGCCAATCTAAAAGAATTCCTGCTAAATACTTTATTGCAAGATCAAGAAATTTCTTCAAGTGTTCTTAAGCATTCAAGGAAACTCAAGATCATTAATTTGAAGAAATACAGAGCCGAGCGTAACTTATATATCTAGAAGAAAAGCTCAAATCATAATTGAATCATAGTTATTGATTCAAGTCTCAACTTTGATTCTATCAAAGGTTTAGACTGTGAAACACCAAGAAGGTGTGAAGGACAGTTGAGTGCAGTCAAGAAGACTGTGGTTGTGATGAGCTGGTGAAGAGGCAATTCAACCCTCCAAGGACCAGTGTTTCAAACAATTGAAGAGCAGCAATTCTACCTGTTCTACAAGTGTTTAGATAGTGAAGTTAGGGATTAGTCAAGGAATATCAGTTTAGAACTTTTTGTAACCGAGCCATCTCAAAGAAGTTCTAGTGGAATTTTCCTCCGCATCACAGGGGAAGAGAGGACGTACATGATTACACCACCTGGAACCTCTATAATTCTTGTTTATTTATTTTACGCACTTATTTACTTACTCAGCATTTATCTATAGCATTCTGAGAATTGATTGTTATACATGTCACAGCTCACAAACTGATATTCATCAGAATTCAGTTTAACACACTAAGTCTTCGCATAGAATAACAAGATCAAGAAAAAGGCTAGAATTATATCCGCCGCTAGTTGACTCGCTTTTAAGCTCAAGTCGGTGACTTAAACTCAAATCTTAGTCGGCTTAACTCCACACAAGTTTTAACTGAACTTTAATTTGTTTTAAATCCAGTTTTAGGGACAAGTTTATTCACCACCCCCCCCCCCCTCTAAACTTGTGTTAGCCTTTCCAAGGGACCAACAATTGGTATCGGAGCAGTGTTTCTGTTACGAAGAGATCCAGAACTGAGTTTAAGTATCAGTTGTTTGCTTACAAACCAATAGTTGAAAACCCCTTTCTCTATCAATTGTAAAAACATTTTATCGTAACTTAATGGATACATCTAGAATTAGAAATTGGCTGAATGACCCCCTGACTGACTATTTGCAGAATGTTGTTTTTTATTTTCAGGATCAAGTATTTGAAAGATTAAGTACCACGAGCTCACATACAAATCCGGAACCTCCTTTTAGCTATGATGAAGACATTGAGTTTAATGCGAATGTTGATGATGAATCCAGAGGATTTCCATCCCTAAGTGATCCTTCAGAAGAAGCAGAAAAAGAGTTGCTACGAGTAGCTGATTATATAGAAGAAAAATTGACTAAAGATCCATCCATCGCACAGGCCAAAGATGTTGTTCTACCCATGAGTTATGGAGGTGAAAGTGATGAGGAAATCATACTACTAGGAGCAACACAGGCAAATGCTAATGATAAAGGGAATCAAGTTTTAATTGACGATGATCCCTCAACAAAAAACTTATCTATCAAACATCATGAGGTAATTGCATCTACGTTCAGCACTCACATTGCCATGAACAATCAGAGAAATGAAGATTTCAATAAAACCTTGGACATACTCATAAAGGAATTTGTGGTAATTCAAAAGAATTATGAGAATGTCAAAAACAAGAAAAAGTTATTGGAAACTGAAATCTCAAGAATGAATGCTGAGATCAATTTAATCAAGGCTAATAATAGAACCAAGGTAATTCGACCAACTGATGAACTGACAGAAGTAATAAACATTACAGAATCATCAGTTGATCCAACTCTCAGTGTTCAGTTCAAACCTGGAAAACCATTTGGAGATAGATCTGGTTTAGAGTTTGATATAATCAGTATAATTCTAATTTCAGACCAAGATCAGTTGCGATTAAATTTGTGACTACTCAAAAGTCAGGAACTCAGAAAACTGATAAAGTTATTAGAACTGACAAAAACTCAGCACAGCCAAATGTACAAACTGATAGAACTGATAAATCAGTTGGTAAAAAGCACCAAACCAATAGATTTTACAGGAAAACTCAGAAGGCTGAAAAAGGCAAACCTGATCAGAGATCAGGAAGAAAAATCTTCAAGTCTCATCCATCTAAGAATGAAGACCATTCATGGAATAATAGACTCAGAGGAAAAGGAAGACTATTTCCCTCTGATGAAGGCTGGAATGAACCATCACATCAGTATCACAAACTAAAAACTGTAAGGACAAAACAGGAAAAGCTTGTGAAAACTGATTATACTCAGTCAAAACATCAATAAAGATATAAAGTTAAAAATAAAAATATATCATCAAAAACTAATCAGTTAGGACCCAAACAGATATGGGTACCAAAAATTTCTCATTTTGTTTTGCAGGAGAAGTATCGCTAACTGAGAACTGAAGAAGTGTGATTCACAAAACTGAGTTGTATTCACAACTAAGCTTTTGAATTCAGTATAAAGTACAAGACTAAACGTGTACAGCTGGAGATACACCGCATCTACTCTATTTACTATTTTCTAGCTACGGACGTCAGGAAAAGACGTGACCTTTTCTAATCTCAACCGTACATCTTTTCCACTCATCTTCTTTTTCGCAATCTCAAAACATTTATGACAAGACGTTTTAAGTCCCACTCAATTCTTAACTACCCTTGCTACAATTTATAAATAACCTAGAATTTTCTTTTATAATTCTATACACTCGAATTTTGAATTTACTCTCCGAATCTCCAAATTTTCAATCAAACCCAGAAAATAATGACTTTCACTCGTGTTGAACCTGGAATGATCATTTCACTTGATCAATTCATTGCCAAGTATGATGATCAAAAACTAGCCAAAGAAATTGCAACGAAAATTCAGAAAATTAAAGGATTGGATGTTGTATTCAACATCAATCTGAAAAGTGTATGTCTGGAAAGCATTGGAGACTTCTATGAATTTGTAAGTACATCTCTAGAAGGAGAGAGCACACACACTTTTACCACTACTGTCAATGGTAAACAGATCAAGGTTACTGAAGATCTAATTTCAGAGATTTTTGGGTTCGATAAATCTGGAGGTACGGCAGCCATCAAGTTGACCAAAGAACAAAAGGAAAAATTGTGGAAAGACATAGCAATTGATGCAAACTCCACCGTTTTACAGACCGGGAGCACAAGCCTACTCAAACCAGAATTCAATTTTCTCACCAAAATGTTAGCAAATTGCATAATTGGAAATGAAGGAAACTTTAGCAATCTATCTGGAGCAAAGTTGGATTTGCTATATGTGATTTGGTTTGGAGAAAGTTTTAATTGGCAAAGATATCTATTTGACCAACTAGTGGCACAATCAATTGACACACCAAAGAAGAAAACTGATGTCAAGAAAGGTCGATTTTTTCACAAAAAGACTCTTGCATTGGTGGTCCAAAGAATACTCGATCATTTTGGAATTGCAAAGAGGAAAGAAACACCAGTTGTCGATGGGAAGATTGTTATTAAAGAAGATAAAGCTGGAAAAAGAAAAGCCGAAGGTTCTGTAAGTGAACCTAAAAAGAAGAAAAGAAAAAAGATGAAGAAAGTTGTAACTGGAGATGAAGCCTAAGAACAAGTTGAAGAATTAAGGAAAAGAAAGGAAACAGTTGGAAGACTCAGAAAAGGATAAGTTTGATCTTGTTACTGAGAAATCAGTAGAATTATCACCAACAAAAGTCACTGAAGAATCAGCACAAACAGTGAGGACTGAAGTTACTCTCACCGAATCTATTCCAGTTTTGGTAACTGAAGTCTCACCAATTCAAGAACTAGCTACGCATACACAAGAAATGGAAATGACAAAGGAAACGGAAGTTGTCAACAGAGAACAGAATGTTGAAGCTAACTTACAAAAGGAAGCTGAGACTCAGGGGGAACAAACCCTGAGAGTTGAGCATGATAATGAAGAATCTGACAGTGAAGAAAGACTGATTGACAAAACAACATTGCATATGCTTTTGTTACTTTCAAAATCCAGATCCACCCCTCAAAAATCTGCTTCCAGATTAGAATTTGAAGAATCAGATAAAGAATTTTCAGCTTCTCACTCTGACGAAAAAGGAGCCGAAACAGAAACAGAATCAACTAAGATTATCCACTTGGACGAGCTGATCCATGAAGTAGAACCCACTGAATTCACAATGAAAGAAGTTCCGATTCGCATTGGAACTCGAGCCTATCGAAGAACAAGTTGTCGAAGAACTTGTTAAAGACACGAGTTTTGGAAACCGAGCCGATAATCTCGCGGTCATTTGAAAAAGATACATCAGTCATCGCTGAGGAAGGAACTAGCAGAACTGATCCCATGCAAATTGAAGATGTTACCCTGGAAGATGACCAGGAAATCTGTAGAGATTGTTACTCAATCTAAGCTTCCAACTGATCATGGAGAACTGATGTCAGGTGATTACAAGCGATTGCACAACTTTCAAAACTGGAAATTCGATTCTATCGCCAATCAAAGGAGTCAGCTAGCAGAAATAGAAGCTACTGAAAGATGGGTATTTGATCTCTACAACATCACAAATCTATCAGAGATAATCAATACCGATGAATTCTTAAATCAAGGATATGCACTGATCAGAAATAGTTATTGGATAGAAGCCACGGCTGGTGGAAATTCCAAAAAGAATGATGATGATGATTCTCAGAAAGATCCCAATTTACAAAAAGGGATTCGTGCCTCTCTACAAGAAAAGAAAACAGCAAAAGAACAAAAGACTGATGATGATTCTAGTAATTCTGAAGAAAGCAGTGGAAGTTCCAGTTCTGAAAGTGCATCTGATGCACAGCAAGATAAAGAAGAAGAAGGAGGTTATCAATCTCCTACTGACAAGTCTACACTAGAAATAGCAAGAACTGTGGCAAACATGCCTGGAGAAGAATCTGATGATGAACTCAATATACACTTGTCACCTACAAGAAATGTTGATCAATCAAGCCTGGAAGAAGCTAGGAAACAATCTGAAGAAAGAAGAAGATCGGCAAAATATAGAGAAAAACTGAAGCAAGTTGTTCACTCACCTCTAAAGCAAGCTAAATCAACTGAGGCTGAGACAAACAAAGTAAATGAACAACAAGCTGGGAGCTCAAAAGATACACGTACTCAAGTTGATCTCATTAAATTCTATCATAATGATATAATCAGAATTCAGAAAGACGATAACAGCTTATTTGGAAAAGTTCTAAAATCCTTAGAGGCTAGCAAACATGAAAGAAGCAAACTTGAAAAGAACACAACCATTGAGATATCGTCACTGATAACTATCACTGATAACTGTCAAAACACTGATAACTGTCAAAACACTCTGATTGAGCTTCGGAACACAACCATTGAGAATGACACAAGAAGAGATGAAACTCAAGACAAATGGGAAGTTATTCTCAATAATCTGGTAGACAGAATGATTTTAATGGAACAGGGCTTGAAGGACTCGGTTGTAGCTCAAACCATTTTGGCATCAACTCAACAAACATTGAACGCTTACATCAAGAGCCTGATTCATAAAGATGATGTCAATAATGGGCAAAGTTTGGATATCTTAAAAGTACATGCAACTGAGATGCCACAAGTCCTTACAAATGTTGATGATAAACTGAATAAACTGAAGAAAGCTAGAGGAGAATTCACTGATGAAGAGATGGAACTGATTGTTAAATACTCAGAACCGACTGACAAAAGAGTTGGCTTGGATTCTCGTCTTTACAGTCTATTCAAAAATCTACCAGAAAGAGAAAGAGTATCAAGAGAAGAATCTCTAGAAATATTTCTACACATGCAGAAGATTCTCATGCACTACTTTAACAAACTCAAGAAATGGGAAAGGAATGGTAAAGAATCAGATAAAGTTGAAAAGGCTGAACCTGAATTTATTCAGAATCTACTGAAAACAGCCACCAGTGAAAGACTAAGGACAACTGTCTTTACTTTCGCAGTCCTTTTCAAAAGCAAATTTTTTGGCAAGAACAACTTATTGGAATCTTGGAATATATGGGCAAGCATTCATGGAATTGAAAGCACAACAACAAATGATGCTATGAGAACTGCTGCGGAAGCCTATGATAATCAATTTAGCTTAACTGTCAAGTAAAAAGAAACTGTCTTTTAGTTCTTTTTATTGTGTTGTATTTTACTACCCAGCATTGTAACTCAGTTATCAAATAAAGTTTCAGTTTCTCAGTTCACTGTATTATTTACTGTATCTTGTTTATCATTTTGCATTGCTTTTAAGGAGGGTATTGACATCATCAAAAACGGGGAAATTGTTGGAAATAAAATTTATGTTTTGATGATGATTCATCACTTTTTTAGTCTTGCTCTAAACCCCGTTGATGAAGTGTCATAACTAGTTGTTATAGTGCAAAGCAAAAAGATATCTAGATATCAATGTATAGGATTTAATAGAGTCTGATATTTGTATAAGTTAAATCAGACAAGCACTGTAATACTTCTAGGTCGTGAACTGAGATAACAAGAAACTGAAGTATCGGGAAACTGGAAATCAGTTAAATTGGAAAGCGGAGCACACCAACGTAAAACTGAAGAAGATAAGTTCGCTGAGGGTCACAGACTCAGTTGGCTTATCTAGAAGACTGAAGAACTGAGGGTCACAGACTCAGTTATAGAAGACTGAAGAACTGAGGGTTCAAACTCAGTTTATGAAGACTACGTCGAGACTGTAAAGTTAGACTTCAGGCAAGATTGTGATGACTTGAACTGACTTTATGGATCTTGTATTAGGAGCTAAGACACATAAGGACAATGATGCCTTTGATGATTAATTTCTTGGTGTACTCTGATTAAGTCAATTGTAATCAGATGAAAACTTGAGTACTGATTTTGAAGAAGAGTAAAAACTCAGTTAATGCTCTTAGAAACTGAGAACTGATAATGTTCTCAGTAAATCAGTTTTAGAACTAAGGTTTAACTAAAACTGAAAAAGGATTCAACCGTTACAATTCGAGAATTATGATTGGAGGATAATCTATCCGTTCTGACATAATCGTACAAGCAAGAAAGCAGGACCACTAACGGCCACAAGAATTTGAATTCAAAGGAATCTGACCGTTAGATAAACCCCTATAAATAGACTACTTCTACAACAACAAAGTAGAGAGCAGGAGGAATAAAAGAGAATCAATCTAGTCAAGAAAAATAAAATTAAGGGGGAAAGCCAATCTAAAAGAATTCCTACTAAATACTTTATTGCAAGATCAAGAAATTTCTTCAAGTGTTCTTAAGCATTCAAGGAAAATCAAGATCATTCATTTGAAGAAATACAGAGCCGAGCGTAACTTATATATCTAGAAGAAAAGCTCAAATCACAATTGAATCATAGTTATTGATTCAAGTCTCAACTTTGATTCTATCAAAGGTTTAGACTGTGAAACACCAAGAAGTGTGAAGGACAGTTGAGTGCAGTCAAGAAGACTGTGGTTGTGATGAGCTGGTGAAGAGGCAATTCAACTCTCCAAGGACCAGTGTTTCAAACAATTGAAGAGCAGCAATTCTACCTGTTTTACAAGTGTTTAGATAGTGAAGCTAACCGGGCCATCTCAAAGAGGTTCTAGTGGAATTTTCCTCCGCATCACAGAGGAAGAGAGGACGTACAGGATTACACCACCTGGAACCTCTATAATTCTTGTTTATTTATTTTACGCACTTATTTACTTACTCAGCATTTATCTATAGCATTCTGAGAATTGATTGTTATACATGTCACAGCTCACAAACTGATATTCATCAGAATTCAGTTTAACACACTAAGACTTCGCATAGAATAACAAGATCAAGAAAAAGGCTAGAATTATATCCGCTTCCGGTTGACTCAGTTTTAAGCTTAAGTCAGTTTGACTTAAACTCAGCTTAGTCAGCTTAACTCCACACAAGTTTTAAATGAACTTTAATTTGTTTTAAATCCAATTTTAGGGACAAGTTTATTCACCCCCCTCCCCCCTCTAAAATTGTGTTAGCCTTTCCAAGGGACCAACAGATGCCCTTGCCCTTGTCTGTTGGGCTTTCCTTCTTTCACTGGAGCTTTCAGGCTTGCAACTCCCTTCCCCCTTTTTGGCATCACCAAATCTTTCTTCAAAAATTTTGTTAGTTGCCTCAGATTCTGAGAGAGGGCCAAATATTTCCTTAGGGATTTTGTTTTTGGCTCCAGTGACATTAAGTAGGGTGATGTGTTGCTTTCCAGAGAATCCATAACCTCATCCAGATGGTGAAGTTTTTGTGTGTGAGCATACAATGTATCTACCAGAGGTTTGAGATTTCCATCAATTTTGTCAGCTAGAAACTCAAGATTACTTTGGACATGATAGGGGATGAGATGATTTAGGTTGCAAAGTAAGTTGCCTTGTATCTCCATTACCTCATCTTGAACCTTAATATGACTGATGAGGGCCTCAATTTTGTGATTTAAGGAGGTTACATCAGTCCTTAATGCAGTTTTCAGATTTTTCCTGCTGTGGTACTGCCTCTCCAAGTCCACAATCGGGGTTGAATGTCCAGATTGAACATTCTATTTGAATCATCTTCTACGCTGGTGCTGATGCATCAACCTTATTTTCTTCATTTTCTATTTGGGCAAATGCATCACCCTGCTCTTTTTTCTTTTCTTTTCCTTTTCCTGTTTTTTTCTTCTTCAGCAATCTCATTGTCAGAGAGAGATTAGTGAAGTTCACTTGCAGTCCCTTGTCCTTGTGACGACTGATTTGCTTCTGCATGTGTTGGATCCATAAATCCTTCTGCTGGTGTTCCCCCTTGATCAATGTTGGGGGTGTTGGCAAGTTCAGCTGAGTGAGTTTGATCAGCTGGCTCACTTGGCTGTTTGTCAACTTTGCGGAGGCTCTTTAGAAGCACCTCTTGAAGGGTCAGGTCATCATCAGAAAGACCCATTTTTTCTTGATTATCGTCAAGATGATCTCCTTCATGTTCCTCTTCTGCAGCTTTGTCCTCCTCATTTTCAGTATCATCTTCCTCTTCTGCTTCATCAGATGATGTAATTTGGTATCCTTCTTCACCTTTTTCCAGATAGGTGACTTCTTCTCGTTTATCATCCTCAGTGGCTGTGTCACCATTAATCACCACGAGATTATCCCGGTTCCTGGCACTGGTCACAGGGGTGCCATTATGTGCCTTTTGAGATCTTGTTCTTCTCCCCACTCCTGATCTGCTGCTTTCAGGCTCTTTTGTTTTACGTCCGGCAGTGGGTTTGGGTTTCTGGGATGCCTTTACAAAGGTAAACATCACGTTGGACTTGTGTGAAGGATGTAGATTAATGGGTGTCACTTTGATTTGATCGAATAGATGTTGAAGTGGTATCCCATATGATTTCCTTTCCCAGAAATCACTTTTCTTCTACAGACCCTTGCTTGGTGCTGTAATTGCCAGATCCATTTCTTTTTGGATTTGAGCCTTTAATCTATCGAAGATAAATTTTGACCATTGAAAGAGATACCTTGATAGATAACGGCCATTAACTTGACTCTAAGCTCTGTCAAGTTTTCCATGGATCCCTTCCTTCCTTCAAGATTTCTTGTGATTACTGGGGCGAACTCAGCAAATGGGCGTTTGAGTGCTAGATCTGGGTAATTTGTATTTCTTCCTGTTCTTTTTGGGGTTCTTTCCAATCTCGTTCCTGAATGCATTGATGTCGATCTGCATCTTCGTCACATCGACGGGACCAGTATTGGGTAGATTTAATAATCTATTGCGGAGTCCAGGGGTGATAACTACTTCTTTCCTGAATATTGTGCTTACAATACGATCTAGGTCACTTTTCATGGCGCTGGGAATGAACTTTGCATTCTTCCAAAATGCAATCAGGGTTTCACAGCATATGCCGTGATTGGGGGGTTTAGGAAGGTCATCAACCCCAGATTAGTACAGCCATCAACTAATCGTCTGGCCTGTGCATCGTTTTCACAAAATGGTAGATAGTGTTCAGCCTGAAAAACGATCCAGTAATGATCGATTTTTTGTAGTATTTTTTTGTGGCAGACTTTGAAGAGGATGATGCCATTGCTTTGAAATAGTTTGAGATTTTTAGAAAAACCTTTGATTGTGCAGAGAGAGTAGGGTTTATGATTTGCAAGAGAGCGTAAAGATTTCTGAAAATCTCTAAGTGTGGTTTAAATACGATGATTTGAGGTAGTGTGAATGTGGTTGAATATGGAAGGATTTCGTGATGTAATGGCGTGATTTTATTATATAAATCACGGTATGAGTGTAGTGAGGGAGTGGATTGAGGTAAGTAATGATAAATCCCGGGAATCGAAGCATTTTTATTCAAAAAATAATATAGTTACCTCCATGATTATAATTTGATCTCCACGTGTGTAATCTTCCATAGTATAATCCTCCACAACTTCTTGATTTTCCATGTGTATAAAACTGATTTAGTTCACACTTTAGTTTGCTGTTTATTCCAATATATATTTTGGTGAAGTGGATTGGCTGGTCACTAGGCCGGTGTAGTGACTTCTTTTACTGAGCTGCTGTTTACAGCTTGTTCCTAACAATCCGTGCAGTTAAGTTCGAGTACCAGTTAGCTACTCCTTAGTACTTAGTCAATTTCTAACATTCCCAACTCAGTTCTCAACTTGCTGAATCTTTCATGACTGAGTGAATTTGTGAAAATGTCAGCCAATTGATCTTCAGTAGGTATGTATCTTAGAATAACATCTCCTTTTTCAACACGATCTTTGATAAAATGATGTCTTACATCAATATGCTTTGTTTTTTAATGCAATACTGGATTTTCTGTGATAGATATTGCACTTGTGTTATCACACATTATTGGAATTGTCTTCTCCTCCATTCCATAATCCCTTAGTTGTTGTCTGATCCATAGTACTTGTGCACAACAACTGCATGCTGCTATATATTCTGCTTCAGCTGTTGATGTGGATATAGAGTTTTGCTTTTTGCTAAACCATGATACTAGTCTGCTGCCTAGCATTTGACATGTTCGAGAGGTGCTTTTTCTATCTATCTTGCATCCAGCATAGTCAGAGTCTGAATATGATATCAACTTGAGACCTCCATCTTTTGGATACCAAATTCCAACACTAATGATGTTCTTCAGGTATTTGATTATTCTTTTGGCGGCTAGAAGGTGTGATTCCTTTGGTCGAGCTTGAAATCTTGCACATACTCCTACTGCAAATGCTATATCAGGTCTGCTTGCAGTTAGATAAAGTAGGGATCCAATGATTCCTCTATAAAGCTTCTGATCAACATCATTTCCAGTTTCATCTTTTCCAAGATAACTCTTGCACACATTGGTGTGTCTGATGTGCCACTAGTTTCCATACCATACTTGTGTATCAAGTCTTTTGTGTACTTGGCTTGATTGATAAAGATGCCATCTTTCATTTTCTTTACTTGTAGACCAAGAAAGTAATTTAATTCTCCCATCATGCTCATCTGAAATTTGCTTTTCATTAAGTTTGAAAATTTCTCACATAGCTTCTCATCTTCTGATCCAAAGATAATGTCATCAACATAGATTTAGACTAACAAGGTGCTTGTTCCTTCCTCTAACTTGAAGAGAGTCTTATTAATAGTTCCCTTTTTGAATCTATATTTGATCAAAAATTGTGATAGTGTCTCATACCAGGCTCTGGGTGCCTGTTTGAGTCCATAAAGTGCCTTTTTGAGTTTGTGCACTTTATCTTCTTTCCCTTTGAGTTGAAAACCAGGAAGTTGTTCCACATATACTTCTTCTTCCAAAAGTCCATTCAGAAATGCACTTTTGACATCCATTTGGTAAACTTTGAAGTCTTTGTGGGCTGCAAAGGCTAGAAAGAGTCTGATTGCTTCCAATCTTGCTATTGGGGCAAAGGTTTCATCATAATCTATTCCTTCTGCTTGAGAGTAGCCTTTTGCAACTAGCCTTGCTTTGTTTCTGACAACTGTCCCTTGTTCATCCATCTTGTTTCTGAATACCTATTTTGTTCCAATGATATTGGCCATGTCTGGTCTGTCAACAAGTTCTCATACCTCATTTCTTTCAAATTCATTTAGTTCCTCTTGCATAGCTGTAATCTAATCAGTATCTTGGATTGCATCATCTATTGTTTTGGGTTCCACTTATGATAGAAAACATGTTAGCATATTCTCCAGTTGTCTTCTAGTTCTGAATCCTGTGTGAATGTCTCCAATGACTTGATCTTCGGGATGGTCTCTTAGCCAGTTGAGGCCAGGTTGAAGTTGCTCTTGACTTGGTGCTTCCACAACTTCAGTTTGTGCATCAGCTTCATGTTCTTGTGTTGTGTTGACTGGTGGGTCAGCTTGATTTCCAAAATTGTGATTCATAATGGTAGTTGGTACTGTTGTATTCATATAAACTTGTCTTTGTCCTGCTTCTTCTTCAAGTTCTTGAAGGCTTTCACCATTTGTGTTTGGTTCATCAAAGACTACATGAATTGATTCTTCAATCACCAAAGTTCTTTTGTTGAGTACTCTGAAAGCTTTGCTAGTGTCTGAGTATCCCATAAAGATTGCTTCGTCATCTTTTTAATCAAAAGTATGTAGCTGATTCTGTTCAAAACAAAACATTTAGATCCAAACATATGCAAATGTGAGATGTTAGCTTTTCTTCCATTCCATATTTTATATTGAGTTTTTCCATGATGTTTGTTGATGATTGATCTGTTTTGAGTATAGCATGTTGTACTTGCCGCTTCAGTCCAAAATCTCTTTGGTAAGCATGCTTCTTCAATCATTGTTCTGACTGCTTCTTTGAGTGTCCTATTTCTTCTTTCTGCTACACCATTTTGTTGTGGAGTCCCCGCTGCTGATAGTTGATGTAGTACTCCATTTTCTTCACAGTAGGTTCTGATAATTTCATTTAAAAACTCTGTGCCTCTATCTGATCTGATCTTGATGATCTTCTATTCTTTTTCATTTTGAATTCTTCTTAACAAATCTGGCAGTTTTTTGAGTGTCTCTCTTTTCTTGTTCATGAATATGGTCCAGGTGAATTTGGAAAAGTCATCCACCACTACTAGAGTGTATTTCTTTCCACTTACACTGATTGGTGTGACTGGTCCAATAAGATCCATATGCAATAGATGTAAAATTCTTGTTGTTGATTGATAGGGCTTTGACTTGAAAGAGCTTTTGATTTGCTTCCCTTTTTGACATGCATCACAGAGACTTTCCTTTTTGAATGTGATCTCTGGTAAGCCTTCAACTAACTTGTTATTTGATAGTGTGTTGATGGTTTTGAAGTTGAGATGATTCAATCTCGTATGCCAAATCCAGTTGGTTGATTGTTTACTTTTGACAAGCAAACATGTTTCTGCTCTTGCTGTCTTCCAATCTACTACATACATGTTATCTTCTCTTTTTTCCTGCAAGTACAACTGTGTTGGTTTGGCTGTGAATCACTTTGCATCCTTCCTTGTTGAAGTGCACATTGTAGCCTTTGTCACAGAATTGACTGATACTTAGCAAATGGAAGTTTAGTCCTTTAATATAGGCTACATTTTGAATCTTCAAGCTATTTTTGAGCATTATGCCTTCCCCCTAAAAATTTTCTGGGTTTTCTTTGCCTCCAAATGTTACTTTGGGTCCTTCGAATGCTTTAAAATCATTCAACCATCTCTTATTCCCTGTCATGTGGCTGGAACACCCGCTGTCTATGTACCGGTCATCCTACAAAATAAGTTAAGTATGTTTAGGTACCCAAAACTGTTTGGGTCCATGCCTGTTAGCATTCATGCCTCCTACTCCAAGTGTATATCCAAAGGATCTTCTTTTTGGATAATTGAAGTCATCAACTTTATATGTATAAGGCATGGCAGAATAGCTTCTAATATTTCTACTAAAGGTATTCTGATACTTTTGTGTACTTTTTTGTGCATTTGCATCCTTTTTCACTCTCCAATATGCAGGAGGAAACTTGTTTTCATGTTGCTTCTTGTGTTCAGGAATGTGCCTTGGTAGGCTTTTCCTAAACACATGATGTATAGCATGAAATGGTTTCTTCTTGTATTTTGGGGGTGTAACATTCCAAACATCCTCTGAAGGGTAAAGTCTTCCCTTACCTTTCAAAAGACCTTTGCCTTTAATGAGCTGGTTTGATGATTTAGTCTACTGTTTTACTACACTAGGTTTTGACTTCACCAGTACAGGATGAGTGGTTGAAACTATGGTTTGTCCTTTTCTGAATTTTGGTCCAGTCTTGGTCCTGGATTCAGAATTGTGTTGTCCATTGTTTCTATTCTCATCCGGACTGTTGTAGCCAAGACCAGATCTTGGATCCAAACCATTTTGGGGGTTTGTAAGCTGGTGCACTAAGTGGTGCAGTGGTGATCTTAACTGGTAGGGGGTTTTCTCAGCTGGTCTGTCAACACCAAATGTATGTACATCTGCTGTTTGTGGATCGGGTGAGTTTACTTCCTTACTGGTTTGTTCAGCTTTTAGTCCATCCAGTTCTTTCTTTAGCCTTTTATTTTCCTCTTTTAGATTCTCACACTCCTGTTCCAGAATTTCAGGAGTCATCTCAATTTTTTCAAATTTACTCATGAGATTTTGGATTAGGTTAGCAAAATCTAATAGGAGAATAGAAGATTGTGCGAGTGTCAGATGTGGATGCACTTGATGATGAATATGAACTAGAAGTTACCTCTGTTTCATTTGATTCTTTAGCCATAAGGCATAAGTAAGCCTTTTCATTGTCTGAACTGTCAGCTTCATCATCATCAGAATCATTTTCAGATGATTCTTCATTCCTTTCACTGCTAGTTTCAGCTTTGAGTGCCTTCTTACTCTTTCTCTTTTCTGTTGTCTTGTACTTCTTTTTATCCTCATCTTTGTCTTTTTCTTTAGGGCAATCAGCCTTCAAATGACCTTTCTTCTTACAGTTGAAGCATCTATATTCATCATCCTTTTTCTTCATGTCTTTGCTTGAGCTTGACTTCATGATGAACCTCTTTTGAATTGCTTCTTCTTCCTAAACCTGTCAAAATGTTTAACCAGTAAAGCTACATGTTCCTTCAGCTCCTGTGTCTCTTTGCCGTTTGTATCAGCTGTTTTGCTTTGCTATGGTGCTACCAGTGCACTAGCCTTGTGTGTTTCTGCTGGTGTACTATCGTCACCGTTCAACTCAAATTCATGAGCCTTTAATTGAGACATCAGAGTCAAGGTGTCAGTGTTTGCAAGATTTGTTGTCCCTCTGATTACTGATGTGATGATCTTCCATCTCTCGGTAAGCCTCTCAAGATTTTTAGACAAACTTCCTTCTGTGGACATGTATGTGCAAGTTGCTGCAGTTCACTGATGATGCTTGAAAATCTATTGTCCATTTGATCAATGGATTCACCGGTCTTCATTTTGAAGTTCTCAAATTTCTGTTTTTCAACAGATAATTTGTTTTCTTTAACTGCTTCTGATCCTTCATTAATCAATGTTAATTTGTCCCACATCTCCTTTGCTGTTTTGCAATCTTTGATCCTCATGAACATATTACTGTCCAGAGTCTTCAAGATCATGTCTTTTGCAACAAAGTCGAGATTTTGCTCTTCTCCTGTCATCTTTGGTCCAATCTTTCTTGAGTTTATCTATTTCTTTTCCTTGATCTGCTCTTGTGGTTATCACAGTTGTGATCTTGATTGGGACATCATTGATTACATCCAGCATCTCCTCATGAGTTGCTGCAAGATGAGACAACATCCTTATTTTATATTCATCAAAATTATTAACATTAAATACAGGTACCTTTGACATGAAATTTGAGGAATCCATAAGTACAAATAAGAGATAAATATAGAAAGCACAAATTTGAAAACTACTTTGAAAATATGTGATCTTCTTTTTACCAGAAATTAGATCTGAACAGGTTCTGATACTAGGAACACTGCTCGGATACCAATTGTTGGTCCCAGAGAAGGGTAAAACTATAGTCAGAGGGGGTGAATGACTATAGTGGAGTTTCAAAAACTTTTCTTATATTTAAAAGCTTTTGGGAAGCGGATAAGTCCCTTCTTTAAATGTTGGTTCAAAGTAGATTATTCAATCACAGATATAGAGTATGCAATGAAATAAAGTGTTGTAGAGTAAATTGCTGAAAGTAAATAGACACAAAGGTTTATAGTGGTTCATGGTGGTGTAATCCCTTAATCCACTCTTCTCCTGTGATGATTGGAGAAATTCACTATTGTTTTCACAGAAACAATAGCACGATTGTCCTTGGCTACACAAGCTTCATAATCTGCAAGACTATCACTCCCTGGCTTCAAAAGCTTCAGTGACTCAGTCTCTATCACTGCTTCTTGAGAACAAATCTTTCAACAGCTATCAAAAAGGCTGCAACTCCTTCTCAGTTCCTCTGATTCAATTGCCTCAGTTGATGTGAATTGAATTCACAGATTTGTTGATCAATCTCAGAGCTTGATATGGAATTGAAGTTCTGATTGCCGAGTTGATCTCTAGATGTCCCTTTAAGTACAGATAGAAGGCTTTGCACTTTTGACAGAGTTTCTGCTTGTTTCTTATCAAATTCAGTCGTTGTCTTTCTTTTCTATCAATGCCTTCTATTTATAGCCTTGATAATCCTTGATTTGAATTTCCGTCCATTGGCTATTTAATGTGGAGAATGATCCTTGATTTAATTCTTGATTCCTCCTTAATTATATTCTCCTTGATTTCAGTGATCTGATTTCTTTAAACGTCTTTCAGAAAATCCGTCCTTGATTGATCCTCAATTGATTATGCATTTAATACTTGATCTTCATCTTTTGAAATCTAAACAAGTAAAGTTTACTTGGCCATTCCTTGAACGGTTAAGTGATCCTTCTACTTGGCTCTTTGGTTCTTCCTTCACTGCTCTGTCTTTACTCAGCCGATAGTCAGTTTACTCTGCCGGTTTACTAGCATTGTTATTTTCTTTGATCTTTCAGGTACTTCTTGTACTTCACTGATCCTTGATTTGGGTGAGATCAGTGTACACCATATTTGCCAATGTTATTTCATCACTTTAATTTTAACTTAGACATATCCAAGGTCATCACAGACTTTCTTGGTTATAAGTCAGACCATAATGTCTTCATTCTTCTCTGCTGGTACTTGGCTGGCTTCACTCTGCCGGATATCTATTTTACTTTGCCATCCTACCAACTAGTACAATACTTGTTTGACTCAACTTATACAACATGTCAGACTCTAAGTAAAGACTTATACAGAGAATTCTAACTTATTTCAGGCTTGCTATAACAGCTAGTATGGCCATCATCAAAACATAATAAAATGTTCCTAACATCTACGCCATACGAGGTATGGACTAAGAAGAAACCAAGTCTGGGTCATCTAAAACCTTGGGGTTGTCCGACTTACGTGAAGCGGATGATGCCTGGAAAATTAGAACCCAGATCTGACAAATGTCTGTTTGTGGGTTATCCTAGGGAAACCAAAGGGTACCAATTTTACCACCCTGAGGAACAAAAGGTGTTTGTTTCCAAGACTGGCCACTTTCTGGAGAAAGAGTTTATTCGGATAGGGTCGGTGGGAGTAAGATTGATCTTGAAGAAATTCGAGAACCACTTACGGATAACAGTCATTTGATGGAAGTAGAGGACTCGCCACACACAGATGTGACGTCAGCCTCTACCGTGGACACACTAGCACCTTGAAGATCCACCAGGGAATGCCGTGAACCTGAAAGGTATACTGGCATGTATCTCATGGAAGATGAGGACCCTAGAACTTATGAGGAAGTGCTATTAAGGCATGACAAAGAGAAATGGCTGGAAGCCATGAATTCTGAAATGGAATCCATGAAAGGCAACCAAGTTTAAAACTTAGTTGATCCACCTGAAGGAAAAGTTCCTATAGGGTGTAAATGGGTCTTTAAGAGAAAGACCGACATGGACGGTAAGGTAGTCACTTACAAGGCTAGGTTAGTGGTGAAAGGTTATAAGCAAATACAAGGAGTGACTATGACGAAACCTTTTCACCCGTTGCCATGTTAAAATCCAATAGAATTTTGTTCGCTATTGCAGCATACCATGATTATGAAATCTGGTAGATGAATGTGAAAACAACTTTCCTTAACGGGAACCTGTCTAAAGAGGTGTATATGACATAGCCTGAGGGTTTCACAACCAATGACGCGAGGATGGTGTGCAAACTGCAAAGATCCATTTATGGATTAAAGCAAGCTTCTCGGAGTTGGAATCTTTGCTTTGGTGAGACAATCAAACAGTTTGATTTCATCAAGAACGAAGATGAGCCCTGTTTTTACAAGAAGGTTAGTGGGAGTGCCATTGTGTTCTTAGTGCTTTATGTAAACGACATATTGCTCATAGGGAATGATGTGCCTATGTTACAGTCAGTCAAAGCTTGGTCATCCAAGAACTTCTCAATGAAGGACTTGGGTGAAGAAGCCTATATTCTAGGGATTAAGATCTATAGAGATAGATCTAAAAGGTTGCTTGGTCTGACACAATCCACCTATATAGACAAGATGCTGAAGAGATTCAGCATGGAGCAGTCCAATAGAGGATTGTTGCCCATGTCACATGGGGTCTACCTGTCAAAGGAAATGTGTCCTAAGACAGAGGAGGATAGGGCACAAATGAGTAGGATCCCTTATGCTTCGGCTATTGGGTCTATCATGTACGCCATGTTGTGCACCAGACTAAATGTCTCGTACCCTCTTAGTATGACTAACAGGTACCAGTCTAATCCAGGTGATGGTCACTGGATTGCAGTCAAGAATATTCTCAAGTACACGAGACGTACTAGGGATATGCTCTTGGTTTTCGGGAATGATGATTTAGTATTACGAGGTTACAGATGCCAGTTTTCAAACTGACAATGATGACTTTAAGTCACAGTCTGGATTTGTTTCACGCTTAACGGTGGAGCAGTGAGCTGGAAGAGTTCCAAGCAGGAGACTACTACAGACTCTACAACGGAAGCTGAATACATAGCAGCCTCGGAGGAGGCAAAGGAAGCAGTTCGGATGAAGAAGTTCATTACTGAACTTGGTGTGGTTCCGTCCATTGAAGGTCCAATGCCACTGTACTGTGATAACAATGGGGAAATTGCCTAGTCAAAGGAACCAAGGTCTCATCAGAAGTCCAAACATGTGCTACGGCGCTCTCACTTGATTAGAGAGATAATAGATAGAGTAGATGTAAAGATAGAGAAAGTCCACACGGATGATAACATAACTGATCCGTTAACCAAGGCGTTGTCACAGGCAAAGCATGAGAAACATGTTCACGTGCAGGGGATTAGGCAAATGGGTGATTGGCTTTAGGACAAGTGGGAGATTGTTGAAAAGGTGTCCTAAACCCAATCGGGTTGGACCGGATCCGACCGGGTCGGGTCATTTACAATCTGTTTTAGTTTATGTAATAACTTTACTATGATTAATAAAAGCACTTTTGTTATTATATATTTGTTTATTTTCATATTATCAAATATGTATATATATAGTAACGTCCCTAATATCAGATTGTGATAGAGAAACCATGATAGTGATTATGGTTGATGAGATC
Organism: Gentiana straminea; assembly: GCA_036785695.1. Taxonomy (NCBI): domain Eukaryota; kingdom Viridiplantae; phylum Streptophyta; class Magnoliopsida; order Gentianales; family Gentianaceae; genus Gentiana; species Gentiana straminea. Next base: position 3,844,313 of record JAVUPR010000090.1, on the reverse strand, counting down.
TCAATCGCTTTAATGAGTTTGATACTTAAATGTCTCTACTCGTATGTACTGTCAAAAGGGACTTTGATAGTATGATTAGACTAGCACGCATTGGATGTCTTCTATCTTATTGAAGATAGAGATAGATTTCGTCTATCGAAGTGTAGAGACACTTGGACTGTACGTGGACGTGTATTAGAGAATACGTATGTTAGACTGACCCACTTACATTAAGTGTCGCACTATGTGGCAGTTGTGTAATTATCCTAAGGACCGGAGTCAACATGGCATCACGGTGTGGATTGTCATACTTTGACACTATTGAGATTTCCCCTAACCATGGGGCGATCATGCGGTAGTGATTGGGTGTGATATTGAAGCATGCGGAGTATACATGTTAGTTCATCCGGGAATCACGTATCCTATGATTGGGAGTCAATATCCGAAATGGCCTTCTTATAAGGAATGTCTAGCTCTCGAGAATCTTTTGCAAAGTGGGAGTAAATGTGTTATCCCGAGATATCCAGATTATAAGATACGATCATTAATTTACTGACACTCGAGATACAATCATATGGATATTATTACAGCGGTAGGATTGTAATTTACACGGTAACTGTTTCACATTAAAGGTAATAGTCATTGCATTTGACTCTTCCGATGATTGGGGGTCACGGTGTGTTGCTAGACGCTATCCCATGATCCTTTATGAAGGGCATTTTCGTAATTTGCACTTTGTGTCTACGGCCAACATATTCGAAAGCCTATCGGGTCACACACATATGAACATCGAGTCGGATTAAAATGCGGTTATAGTTGATGACCAAATAAAGAAAGTTTTATCTCAAGACTATAAATTAATATTGTGGTATTTATTTATTATGAATAAATAAAATACAAGATATTAATTATACATAAATTATATTAATTAAAGAATATTTTGTAAGCCAATTAATTGGCATTAGGGGCGCTACATGTGAGTGTATAAGATGCACTTGGATTGTGCAATTAATTAATGAGATTACCATAATATTAATATTGGATATTAATTGATTTTGGAAAAATAGATTTATGGTAATAAGATAAATATATTCAATATAAGATATTGGCAATATTTAGTTTTTATTTAATATAAGATATTATAATAAAAGAGATAAATCAATTAAAGTGATTTTCCTTATTTTATTGGGAAAATATTTTTCTCTTTCATCTATTTTCTTAGAAGCTTCTCCTAATCAGATTAGGGGAGATGGGGCGCCACTTTCACCCTATATAAGAAAGGGTTGGCTAGCTGTTTTGAGTTACATAATTCCAAGAGCTAATAGTTCTTGAGTAAAATAGAGAGCTTCTAGTAGAGAGTTAGAGAGAGAAAAAAGCCGATCTAGCAGCCGTATTTTTCTGATAGCAATCCAATGAGTATTCCGGCGAAGAGTTCGTGTGGATAATCGATAGAGGCCGGACGCGTGGACGGCTTGCGCACAGTACTACTCTCCATTGACGGCAAAAGCGTCGATCTTATAGATTAGCCAAGGTATATACGGTCAAACTACTTAACGTTTTTATTGTATTAAACGAAGTCGATCTTGGGATCGGAAATCAAAATTTTAAATTCCGCTGCGTTAAACTAGTGATTTCCTAACAAGTTTGTTATCCCTCAGTTCAACCTACCAAGACAATACCATCTGACATATCAAAGGGACCAAACGTTCAATTTGACACAAGCCTTTTATATTCTCTTTTTAGAAATGTATCTTAGATACTTATGTCATAACCTACAAGAACCCTTATGAGTTAAATTTCCGTTTTGTGCCATAAAAATTTATATGCAGAATTTCATAAAAAAAGACAATGATATTCGCCAAAGTCGATTATCATTGAGAATTAAATGACTAAAACCGATTAAATCTAAATACTGAAAAAGGCTAAAGGTATCATCCTTAGTTGAACAACAATATACTGTTTTGTTAAATAAAATAATGAAAACTAGATTCCGCCTTAAAGGCAGCATGATACGTCTCTTTCAAATTCAGAAAGTGTCTAGTCGTCAGTAATAATCTAATATCTCAACCTTCACAACGTCACTATAGTCCATATAGATGTACCTTTAAGCATCATCCGGTGGCTGGAAATGCTAGGAACTCCGCACAGACACACTTATGTGAACATTAGTATATGAATCAATCCACCAAATGTGTTGAGGCACAACAATCAAATCAACTCTTAAACAAATCAAAGTGAGAGGCATAATTTCATTTGCTCTCCAAGTTTAGTACTTGGGGCAATCATTCATTTTGTTCCATCTTTTTGCAAAAGAAGAATTAACATCCTTATGTTATTTCTTTTGCCCTTGAAGTGAAGCATCCGCAGATTCCTTAAACTTAATTTTGCCCTTATCTTTAGTGGTAACTATATGTAGCTCTTTCTGGTTGCCAAAATATCAATCCTTCTCTTCATGTACACAGTGGGAAATTAATTCCTTCAACTCCCACTGTCCCCTGTGACAATTCATAAATGACCTTCAGTTTACCATATTGTGCAAGAAGAGAAAGAAAAACAATGCACTAGAAGACCATCAGAGATCTTCAAATTAAATGCAAAAGTTTGGAATCAGATGAGTCATTTCCAAATATGCTCTTTTATGTTTCCTATGCCCAAGTACCGTAGAGAGAATAGCTTAGACAAAACAAAGTCAGACTTGCCTTTTCTCTTCCTCGGCTTTGCACAACCCCTTAAAAGTCAACACAATCTTAACGTCACTTCTAAGAGTATCCGGATTGGCTTCCTTCAAGATCATAAGACTCAACATGTTGACCACTCACACTTCACAAAGTACATATAATGCTCACTTATACTATCCTACTGAGAGGTTGAGGAAGATCGTGCCTAAATGTAAAGTCTAGATCCATTATGCCAAGGACAACTTCAAATCGTCCTTTCCAACTCTTAAATTACATGCCATAAGTGGAGGAAGTATTCTTAAATGAGCAGATACATATTGAACCAGAATTTAAAACTGTACACAGAAAACAACTAATTAACTCAAAGCTCACATATATATAATCCGAAGAATAGTCAAAGTCAAACAAAGGTATATGAGATGTTCTCATCACAAGATACCGGGCACGACGACATTAATATATCATATTTGGACGACAATATTAACTTGTAATTGGCATCTCAAAGATGTAATCAAATACTGACAATAAATCCTATCAAACAATCGACTAATCGTTGGATTGCATCTATTATTCACATGGAGCCAAATAATTGTCACGTACTTATTACGACAAGTGTGTTTATAACTCTGTCAAATAATATCATTCCTTTGAGCCGAACATTGTCCGCAAAAATTTATAAACACAAACATTTTTACATCTACAATGAATCAAATTCCAAAGTAGCAATCATATAGTGACAATACATCAATCTTGTCAAATAATAAATCAATTTTTAGACTTACTCAAATGGAAATCAAATAAATGTCACATATTTACAAATTATTTATAATTCTGCCAAAAAATATCCTTCCTTTGGGCCAAATACTAATATATAAATAGAAAATTAGGAAAAGTGACATATTTTGAAATATTTTTAAATAAAATGACACCCAAATATTTTTTGTCGGGGGAAGGATAACTTCTACAATTTTTATAGCTTAAAAGGACTTAAAAAAAAAAATTGCTTTCCTGGTCGTTGCTTCTCATCTATTTTTTTTCTCTTTCCTCCTTTATTTTCAAACACTCATATCTTTTGATTTAGATCTCCAAACGTGATGAAAATTTCACTGAATTTTTTTTTATTTTTTTCATGCTGTTCGTTTTGAGACTTGGTTCGATATCGATCATTACATCGTATTTCATGAGATTCACTGTCGAAATTCACTCAATGAATCTTGCAAATGAATTTCGAATAATAGTGAATTTCGACAGTGAAATTTCAGAAATCGCGTCGGAATATGGTGGATGTAGTCTCAAAATAAAGAGCATGATAAAAATAAAAAAAAATTGGTGAAAGAATTTTCATGTTTGGAGTTGTAGATTAAGAGATATAAGTGTTTATTAGTTATGGATGAAAGAGAAAGTGTGTTGTTGTTTTATTTTATTTTATTTTTGGTAAAAAAATGCCCCCGCCTTGTTTTTATAAAATAATAAAATAAGTTTATTCTTTACGCAAAAGTTTTGAATATCTGTCTTATTCACTTATTTAGTAAATATTTGTATCATTCTCCATGATTTTCTCTTTTATAAATACACATTGCATTTATTAATTCACTTAAGGACCTAAAATAAATGTAAATACCGTAATATACCGATGTTTGAATTACCGTAGTGCCCTTTAAAAAGAGATCTACTAAAATTGGGCTATTATATTTCAAATACATTCTTTATTTATTTCAGGCTTTAAAAATAACACATTATATGTGACAAGAATGAGGCTGAAATAAATGAAACAAACAGCAACAACTTGGGATTTTTTTTCAGGCCATACAAAATACTAGCTCCGTCCTACAAAATGTGTCCAATTTTCAAAAATACATTATCTCATAAAAAGAATCCATTTAGAAAATCAATACATCATTTAATGATGATTGTCCAAGCATACCCATATCATATTATTTAATGTTTGTATATTCTTTTCATATTCCAAAACAAGTATTTATTATAAAATCGGGGTATATATGTCAATTAGTATTTAAAATACAACACATTAATTGTTTTGTTAATCAGTGTGTACCACAAAAGTGGCAGTGTTTGTCGGACGGAGGTAGTGATTATATAGAAATTAAAAAAACAACACAAATAAATTTACTATTTGTTCATTTATTTGAAAAATGTCAAACCGTACTAAGTTACTATAAGTTACGGATAGTGCTATTAACGAGCCGAGTAGCTGATGTTCAAGGTCGAGCTCGTATGTAATCGGGTAGGCTCGGCTCGGCTCGTTAACACAAACGAGCCTAAAGGCCTGTTTGAGATCGGCTCGATAAGTATAAAAAATATTCGAGCTCGAGCTCGATATGAAGCTCGCGAACAGGCTCGAACTCGAGCTCGGCTCGTTCGATAGTGTTTTTTTTTTTAAAGAGAATGATTTGTTTATTATTTATATTATATATTACATAAGTTCGTGAACACTAACGAGCGTTCACGAACAGGCTCGTGTTCGCTCGTTTAGTAAACGAGCAGGGGAACCCGCTCGAGCTCGGCTCGATAGCATAAATGAACGAACTTAAACGAGTCGACTTCGAGCCTTGTTCGTGAACGCTCGGTTCATTTAACAACTCTAGTTAAGGAGTTCATCATCATAGTGAGAAGAACTCTGTCAAGCGGAATAAATATCAACGATTTTCAAATATTGATGCAAAGGAAGTTAAAAAATAAAATAAAAAAGTTAGGCATTGTATGTTTGTGAATTGAATTGTTTTGTTTGAGATTCTTCTAAGAGTTCATAATAGGAAAAATTAGGTATAAGTCCCATTTTTCCCCTTTAATTAAGCATTAATCCACACATCATTTTTTAGTTGCAATAAGGACAAATAATTTCAGTCGGACTAAATTACCCTTATTTTCAATTATGCGCTTCTTCTTCCAATCAGCTCTCCGCCTCTCCCTCAACGCATCTGTTCATCAATTTAGAATCGCCCCGGAATTGGCCGGAAATTAATATCAGGGGTCGGAAGAAGGTGGCAATGCAACTTCCAAGAAAAGAAAAGCATCAGGTAATGTACATAAACCAAAATCAATTCTTTTCTCCTGAATGTTCTTTGTGGTTCATTTTTTTTTGTTTCCTGTCGCGTTATATGTAGGCATGCTTATGATTACTAACAGGGTCAAGAGTCCAAGTAGCTTATCAATTTTTTTGCTCTAAGGCAAAAAAATTCAGCCTACTATCGAATGATTGGGAATGGGTTTTTTTGCCACCGAATCAAAGTATCTTAGTAGCTACCTCATTGTTGTTAGAGCCTTACATCATTGGAGTTAACAAGAATCATATATATGGATATATGATCTTTTTATTCAGGAAGCAAGTGAAATTAATCCAAAAAAAAAAAAGCTGCTGCTCCTCTTTCTCCTTTTACCATGTGAGTATGCATACAATTACGCCAAGTTGGTTATCTATCAATCAGGGAATAAGAATTGGTAGTCATGTGTTCGTTGAAACTTGAACATTTGGGAGATACCCGACACGTGTTCGACGAAATGCCATTTGAACCAAACATAGGAATTGGTAGTCATGAAGCATTGGTGCTTCCGGTTGTTGGTATCTTTGAGATTATTTGGTCGTGAAAATGAGGCAAAAAAGGTTAGTTTAATCATCGATTCATCCAAGCCACGGATTGAGGGAGTAGGCCGAGTTTGTAAATACGGAAAAGTATGAAATGACTACTTCACATGTCATTCTTGTTTCCAAGCTTGATATTGCATTTTTGTTCGGAAAGATGTCGATGCTTATATTCGATCCGGGGGTAGATCCTTATACCGTATGGGCCGTCATTCGTTCAAGATTAGTGGTTATAAGCAAGATTTTGATTTTTGGGCTAATATGCTTCATGTTGGTTCTACTTATGCTATTGGCGTTGTTAGATTTGGGGGACATAGACCTTGCAACAAAAAACCGAATGGAGAGTCCTTTTGAGCCTGATACGATACGATACGCTTATACGATACGCGATACGATACTAATACGATACGATACTGCGATACGATCTTGTGTGCCTTAATGCAATAGTTAGGCCTAGTTCAAAGGCTTACTATGTGCCTTGGCGTGCTGAAGTTTTTGATCTACATTGTATCATCATGTAATAGATAGGCCTAGTTCATAGGCTTACTGAACTTGTAATTCAGCACCTTGTGAATTCCGGGCATGATAATTTAGTTATTTGAACTAGAATATCCTTCTTATAATTTGGTGATAGTTCATACTTGTTTCAGACTTGTATTGATCTTCTATGTATTACCTTTTAGTCGATGTACCTATTGTACTAAACTATAGTCTTGTTGTACTGATCTTCTATGTATTACCTTTTAGTCTGATGTACTTTTTAGGCTTAATTCAAGTGATTAACTACTGAACCTGCATGTTATAAACACCACACCTTAATCAAGTTATCTGTTAATGATTCTATCTCTTCTGAATTGTATCATATAAACCAATTTAACACGGTGTGTTAGAGTATCTGGATTTTGCATTTGGAGAATGATCTTTATCTCTGGATAAAGACCTTACAACGAAATTCGGGTGATTAAATAGCTTTGATGATGGTAAATAGAGACTAAACAAGCAGAAATCATGTTTTTTTCTTTATTTTTCATGTTGTTAACTGATGTACATATTGTACTAAATCTATAGTTTGTTATACTTGCTATTAATCTGCTGAGTTTGTTAACAGTCTGGTGGAATGTTCTCCTGCATATTCTTGTATAATCTGATACTGATACTGATACTACTGATACTGATACTGATACTTGTGTTAGTGTAAATGCTGCGATTAAATTCGGCTTTCAAATACTACGTCGAAAAGGTATCAAACGCGGTCTCAAAATGAAGATAAAAAAAATATGAGCTTTGGTGAAACAATTTTGATGATCGGTGTTCTAAATCAAAAGTTACGGTCGTTTATAAGAAAAAGCGCTCCGGTTAATAAAAATATTTTTTCGTCTTTCAAAATATACGTCGGAAGGGTATCGTATTTGGGCTCAAATTGAAAAGCAAAAAAAAAACATGAATTTTGGTGAAAAAAATTCGATGATCGGGGTTGTAAATCAAAAGCTACGGATGTTTGAAAAAAAAAACAGAAACAAACAGACCAAACTGATCAATGTACTCATGTATCATGTAGCTGAGGACGCGCGCGAGGGTTAGTTTTGTCCTTTTTGCAACTAAAAAAATAGGTGTGTCCTATTTATTTATTTTGTGCCAAAAAAAGGACTTTTGGCTCTTTATCTCTTCATAATATTAAAGATAAATGTGTAGGGTGGTCTTAAAAAAACAAATAATTAGGATATTAAAATGAATAGTGGACAAGTAATAGTATATATATAGCAAATAGAAAGTATGAATGGACTGAGTCACTGAGTTTTGGTTAAATAGACAAACTGGCATTTTACAGTACGTAGATGAATATAGTAGAGGTGTATATAATTGTACATAATAGATAAAAATCTGGTTTTGCCCCGTTTAAATGGTTTTAATTTTTCCAAATTTAAACCATATTGTATTAAGCGCCTTTTGATTTTAATTATTTGAAAAATGGCTGAAAAACCATAGTTTATTTTGTACATATTTTGGTTGGAATCCATTTTTTCTAGTCGGTTGGTTTGATTTTCTATACAATTTGTTCACCCATAATGACGGGTGATGAAGAATGTGATAGAGTAATAGGTACAGACGGGAGATTTTCCCAAGTGTCTTTATTCGACGTGAAAATATTATAAAACAAGTACGTTTTTCTTTGTAAATAGTATTTGAACATATAAAATATATAAATTAATGTGTAAATAGTATTTACAAATATGACTTTTTCAATGTAAATAATATTTTCGTACCAAATAAAATTACTAGGAAAACATTTCCCGTGGGGAGGATGAGCACAAGTGTTAGCCATGGACAATGTTCATTAAAATTTGTTATGAAAATCAGCTAACTCAACCATGGTTGACGGGTTTTTCATACTTAGTAATTACTCGACCAATCATCCCGTCACTTCATTCTATACGGAATTACCAACTAAAAACCATACATGGATGGACTGGCGGATCCAGGAATTTATTCCAGTTGTGTCACCGGAGTCTAAAACTACACCTTTTATCTAAAAAAAATTTCAGTGGGGTCACCAGAGTCTAAACATCAATTTTTATCGAAAAAACAACATTTTTTAACAACAAAACTATATAATTTTAATACTAAAAAAAAAAAAATCAAAAATTCAGTAGGGTCACGTACTGGCACGTGGATCCGCCCCTGCATGGATGGCCAAATCCAACATTTAATTGTCGTTGAGTGCTTGGCAAAGAATAAATTGAGAAGATTCTATACCTGACAACAAGTAACACCGTGAAACCATATTAATTTAATTACGGTGAAAATTAAAGAACAAGTCTTTCAATTTCCTTTCTTGGTTTCTCCGGTAGATTAGCATACATGCATGGAACTTCTGTCAAGATTGGAAATGCGATGCCTAATAAAAATAAATAAGGAAACCAAGTCTCCATTATATTTATAGCTTTATGAAATTATTGAATATAATGAATTAGTATCTTTTCACATATGACATAACACACGCTATTATGTCCCAAAATGAAGCATAAAGTGGTTTATATTTTGATTTATTTTAAGTCAGATGTATGATGTTTTCTAGTATTAGTACTCAGAAAACACATTTCATACATTCTGATTAAAATTTGGATACAAAAATTTTCCAACATTCTACCTAAACTTGTGTCAGAATAATATCGCGTGCAAAAAGATAATTGAAGGGTAAAATCATAAATACCTTTTTGTATGCTAAGGATTTTTTATAATCGAAACGACATTCGCTTTTAGAATATGAAAAATCATTATTACTTTTTTCTTCTTACTACCCTTAATTTTTTTATTCGTTCAACAGTTTCTAATCTTTACACTCATTGCATTGATTCTATTCAAAGGTATATTAGACTGAAAAATGTTTGTTCCACAACGAACAATATTCTTAATATGTGTGAATACTTCTAAAGTGACTTATTTAGAGGCGCGGGTAGTAAAATGCAAAAACATATACGAAAACATCGCATGATAGTGCTGAAAATATTATGGTCCGACATAACTCAGGTGGCCCCAGAAATTAAAACTCCTATGGGCTTGCTGCAGCAACAGAGGTGCTTGTGGTCGCGGGCTAAGTTTTCCGGATAGGGACTCCAAAATCGGGTTTTGATCATCAGGGTATAATCAACGGAATCGAAAAATACTAACTCGAAAACGAAGCATGCAATTTGTATAGTTAAAATACACTAATCGAATGCGTAAAGGGGTTTTAGAAAATCGTTACCCAGCAGAGAAGATAATAATGCAAAGTAGATACGGATCTTCCGATGTATTCTCCCCACACAACAGGGTATTGAACCCTCAAACCATTGACCCATCAATCCTCTTTTATTTAACCATATGATCTAGCTGCATTTTCTTCCTTGTCATAACAACCTTAATCAACAAATTTGAGAAAAGATAAGCTGATATTAGGTCACGTGCATTATACAATATATATTATAAATTAAAAAAAACAATAAAAAATTAAAAACTTCCCTATTACTTAAAATAAATGAGAGAACAGTCTTTCTACCTCCTACAGTAAGTGGTGAACTTCATCTTTGTGACTTACATTCTCATCTACCTATCCTTGAACAATGCAAAATGGTCGAGATTGGGAAAAAATGACAAAGTTAACTTTATTGTCAAATCAAATACCACCGGTGAAAATGCATGAGTATATAATCCAACAGCGTTCAGAAAATGGAATAGTGGAAGAGAAGGCCGTGTTAATGGTGATTAAAGAGAGATTTTGAACAAAGGTGAGATCACATCATACTTATAAAGAGAGAACACACCATAACAAACTATAACAAATTGCCTAATTTATTACTCGCCGTCTCGTGTCGTGCGCCGTGTCCGAACATAGATGGTGATTAAAGAGAGATTTTGAACAAAGGTGAGATCACATCATACTTATAAAGAGAGAACACACCATAACAAACTATAACAAATTGCCTAATTTATTACTCCCTCTCGTTCAGAAATAACTGAGACAGTTGTCAAAAACACGCATATTAAGAAAGTGAATTAATGATTTAATTTGAATGACAAAATGACTAACAAGCCCTTGGTCTATAATTAATGCATTGTTGTATTTATTCTCTAACTCCTTAATAAATAAGGGCAGAGGTAGAAAAACATAATAAATATTATATTGGAAATGTAACTACCTCAATTATTTTGAAATAAATTTTTTTGACAACTGCCTCAATTATTTCAGAACGGAAGGAGAAGATAGAAGAACAAGATCCCACCAAATCTAACACTAGATTTTTTAATTTCTCGACAAGCTGACAATTTACTTTTTCAAGGTGGCATTTATGTTTTTATATTTAACTTTTTCTATTCGATAAATAATTAAAATTTTGAATACATTTAATTATTATATTTAGATATTTTTTTTTTTTTTTTTTGACACAAATATAGCACGTATAGTTATCGGCCGTTCGGCTGAGCAATTTGGTCATCTCATCAGCAAAATCTGTGTATATAAAATGTTGCCCGAATGTAAAGCTTTGGGCAATACTTAAAAATAAAGCTTTCGCATACAAAAAGTAGACTGCAATCACAATACTTAGTTAAATGGCCGCCAAAGTCTTTCTTGTTGCGATTGCAATTGCTGCTGCAATCGCTGCTCAAAATGATTGGAAGCCTGCAGGTGCTGTTAACAATTACTTGGTTGTTGGAAAAAGCGTCAATTCTGGAGAATCGCTTGGTAAATCAACTCCCTTGCCTTGCCATGCCACATTTGTTTATGTCTTATGCTCTTGAATTGTAAAAGTTTTTACTAACGATAAGAAAACGGCATTGTTAATAGCACTACCGTCGATCTATTCGGATATCATATTTCATGTTCATTTCGACTATACACATTTCGAAATCTGTTTTCAACCCTTTCAGAATAGAATTTTGTGCATCAATTCGACCCTGGAGATTTCGACCCCTGTAAAGTCATACTTTGCGCTGCGTATTATGACTAAAAAACGCTAACATCTTACATAAATAAATCACTTATTAATGAAAATAAAGTATGAGCATAAATGATGTCCTCCATCTCATTTGACACATGTAAATAATCCAAATACAATTTAACCAACAAAAAAAATCTTTAAATGAGAATAAATACGTATTCATGTTCAAATGTGGCCATGCCCCACTAAGACCTAATTTCAATAATTTCCTTGTGTTATACGGTGGCGGACCTACCTATATACAATCAAGAGGGCAACTGTCCTTCTTGATCCGAAAAAAATACATTAATATTTGTATTATGTATATAGTTTGCCCTCCTTTAACTTTTTTATTTATCTTTAAAAATTTTATTGTCTTCCTTACCCGAGATCTTGCGTCCGCCCATATATAGTATTGCCATATCATGAACTAAATATTTGAGTTCTCTTTTCTTATGGGAATATATAGTAATTATTACTTGGTACAACATTGATACAAAAGTTGTATAGTAAAAAAAATTATTTATGAGTGTCCGTGAAGTTGTGATCCGGAGGTTCCATCCATGGTCGAACCGGCGGTTCATTGAACTTCCAAGTTTAGGAATTAAATCAACAATTTGAAACCAGATGGTCCGGTGGTTTATAAGTTGTTCAAGGTTTCACCAACCTATCAACCGCCAGTTCAACTTCAATGGCAGTTTACAAACCTTGCGGTCACCGGATTATTAGTGAAGGTGTCCATGAATACCTTTGAACTGAACACCCTCTTGAGGATAATATCTATTATGTATAATATTTATTATGAATAATGTGGTAGTGATAAGTGTCCACTACTAGATTCCCTCGTACTACCTACATCCCAAAAAAAAATTTCACGTTTTTTAAATGGGTTGTTCCATAAAAAATATTCATTTAAAAAACCAACACATCGTTTAATTTATTTTTTCCAAACATACTCCTATGCACTACAGCTGATGCTTGGATGGCTCCTGGGCAGGGGCGGATGCAGGATCCTGAGTCATGAGGGACGATAATGCTAGAATTTTTCCACAAGTAGAAAAAAATATACTAGTGTTTTTTGGGGTTTATTATTTGCACCATCGATTCTACCGGTGCACCACACAAAAAACAGCGAATTCAAAAAGTCGATTCTTGAGTCAAAAATCGATTTTCCAAAGTCGATTTTCACAATCGACCTTCAAAAAGTCGAGTTTTGACTCAATAACTGAATTTCCCAAGGTCGATTGTCACAACCGACCTTCGAAAAGTCGATTTCTGACTCAATATCAACTTTCCTAAGGTCAATTCACAACCGACTTTTGAAAAGTCGATTTTTAACTCAAGAATCGACTTTCTAAATGTTGTTTTGGGTGTGATGCAAAGGTAGTGTTGTATCGGTCGAATAGCGGTGTTACAAATAATTACCATTTTTTTCGCCTCATTGGATTATTGGAGAAACACTACTGTATATAAACACTACATTACATTTTGCGAAATATATTATAAATAAAAAAAAACACTTAATATATATCGCATTATCCGAACACATTAGCATTTCAGTCACATAAATATATTTCACCCATTAGTATTTTTATATTTTGTAAGTAAAAATCTTATTAATATTTGTATAGATAAATCATTTTTATAATGACTACGTGTTTTTATATACATAATAAAAAATGTTTGTCAATTTTATTCGATTATTAAAGATGATAGTGGCGAATATAAATTTTAAGGGGGTCAACAAAATACATAATATATATAGTAGTGACTTTTCTGGATCCGAGGGGGGGCGACTGCCCCCTTAACCATAAGGTAGATCCGCCCCTGCTCCTAGGATCCATGACTGAACAATCGTTGACAAAGGTCATCGGATGCTCTACAACAAAAGAGGTTCGTAATACCTTAAAGACTCTTTTTAATAGCCAAGAAAAGTCCACAATCCTTGAGTACAAGGATGGTCTTACCAAGACTGATAAAGGGTCCAGATCTATTGATGATTACTTAGCCTTGATGAAGAATTACTCAGATTGTTTAGATGCTGCAGGATTTCCAATCCCAAATTCTTAGACGGTCCTTGCTACTTTACGAGGATTACCAAGGGAGTATGAATCTGTTGTTGTCAATATCACTTCTAGGGTGAACTCTCTGTCTTGGCCAGAAGTTCAAGCATAATTATTGACTTATGAGAGTCTTATCTCTAGGTACAATTGTGCTTTCCTTATGGATCTCACCATAGCCTCTGCAAATGCTGCTTATACTCAGTCATTGAATGGCAGAGGAAACCCCAGACCACAAAAGTATTATGGAAGAACTGGCAGATGAAGAGGATCCTCTAATAATAGAGGAAGAGGCAGAGGAAGGAGTGGTGGTAGAGGCCCTATTAACAATGTCCAGACCAGCTTTCAGACTGGACAGAGACTAGAATGCCAAATATGCATGAAGTCTGGACACGTAGCTTCTAATTGCTGGCGTATGTTTGAATCTAACTACGGAAGCTCCTCTCAACAAGGTGCTCTAAGTGCAAATCAAGTCTCAGCCTATTTGTCCACTCTAGAATATGTTGTTGACAGGGACGGAACACGGAATTCGAGCACGGGTGGGCTAATGAACTATATTTGTATGGTCGATGGGATGGATTAAGACAACTAACTGTGTTGGACTGAGTTATATAAGATTTTTGATATACCGAAATAAAATTCGGGGTGGGCTGTGCCCACCCAAGCCTTGGCTTGGGTCCGTCCCTGGTTGTTGATCCAAGCTAGTACTTGGTCATTAGGGCTACTAATCATATCACTTATGATATAAACAATCTGAGTCTGAAGTCTCTTTATGAAGGTTTGGATTCCTTGGTGATTGGTAATGGTGAGAAACTCTGGATAACACACAATGGTTCTAGTAAAATATTTCTTCCTTCTATCAATCCACACTACACCTTAATAGCATATACATTATTACATGTCCCTCATATTGCAAAATAATTTCTAAGTATTTCCGGTTAAATCATGATAATCTTGTCATTGTTAAGTTCACACATTCTTGTTTTTATGTGAAGGACGAAATTTTCATGATCACTCTTCTGGAAAGTCATCTTAAAGAATGACTGAATCAAATCCAAACTATCATTCTACCATCTCAGTTCCAACGCTCTCCTCATTCTAAATATGAAGCCATTTTATCTTATTGTTCTAGTCTAATTTCCGTTGTTAGTTTCTCTAAAGAAGTAAAATTTTGGCATAGAAGATTAGACCACCCTTCTGTAAAAGTTCTACAAACTATTTTGAAAACTCTAACTAAACAGCCTCTTGAATTTGTTCATTCTGACCTCTAGGGACCTTCTTCTGTAAGATCTATAAATAGTTATTTCTATTATATTGGGTTTGTTTATGACTACAGCAAATTTTTCAAGATTTTCCCTATTAAAAAAAGCAGATGCCCTAACTACTTTTGTCCAATTCAAAAACTTTCTTGAAAACCAGTTCAATGCTAAATTTAGACATTTCAGTCTGATTAAGGGGAGTTCAGAAGTTTCCAACCATATATTCAACAATGTGACATCTATTTCAAACATCATGTCCACACACACATGTATAAAACGGAAAATCCTGAGAGAAAACACATACATATCATTAAATCTGGCCTCACTCTCATAGCTCAAGCAAGACTTCCTCTGAAATAATGGTGGCACAACATCCATTATGTTGTTCATCTTATAAAAATTCTTTTACTCCTGTCCTTCACCACAAATATCCCTTTGATATCCTGCTAAAAAAAACTCATGACTATTCCCAGGATAATACTTTTGGTTGTTCCTGTTATCCACTTTTGAGACACTATCACACATAAGTAATTGTAGTTCCATACTCAAAGGTGCACTTATTTTTGCCTAAGTCCTAATCACAAAGGGCACATTTATGTTGATTCTTCTAGCATATTGTATGTGTCTAGGGATGTGTCTTTTGAGGAACACAACTTTCTTTCAAAAGTCCATCCACCTTCTCTATCTCCCCTATTCATAATCCTTCCTTTTCTGACAATCTTAGATTTTCTAGTCTGACTAACTTGCTTGTCCAACCTTCTTCCATGGATATGATCCAGTCACATATGTGTCTATATCTCCTTTAGAGAATCCAAACTTACACAATCATGCACCTAGCACACCTCTTTCATCTTCCTATGTGCACACCACACATGCATACTCCCTTATGTCACATGAAATCTCCTTCTCTAGTTCTCTGTCCTCATCCCATGATTCATCGAATCAGTCATCACCATCTCCTCCTCCTTCATCTCTTGTATCCACTGTTACCACCTCTCATCCACCACCTTGTCCTAGCAAACTAGGTCTAAAAGCAGAAGTTTAAACCCAAACATTTCTCTGGTCTTGAGGCACATATTTCTCACCCTTCTCAAGATAAACCAACTAAGGTATCAGAATCTTTATTTAACTTTAAATGGGCAACAATAATGAAGGAAAAATACAAGGCAATGTGTGACAGTCATACTTAGGATTTAGTCCCACCTCATCCTTCTCAAAATCTTGCTGGGAATAAATGGGTGTTTAAGCTCAAACTGAAGTCAGATAGGAGTATCTTGAATCATAAGGCATGTTTAATGGAAAAAGACTTTCACTAACAACTAGGGATTGATTATACACACACATTCAGTCCAGTTGTCAAGTCCTCTACAATTTGAGTTATCTTGGCCATGGCTATTTCTCTTAACAAGCCAATTAAACAAGTTGATATCAATAATGCAATTCTAAATGGAACCCTCCATGAATAAGTTTTAATGCCTTGGCCAAAAGACTTTATAGATCCCTCCAAACCTAATCATGTATGCATACTTTATAAGGCTCTATATGGCCTCAAACAGGCTCCTAGGGCCCGGTTGGAGGAACTCGGAACTCAGCTTCTTCAATGGGGATTCACTCAGTCAATATCAGATACTTCTCTTTTCATTTTTCATCAAGGATCCACTATATTACATGTACTTATCTATGCTGATGATTTTTTTATTCATAAGTAATTCTCTCACTGTGGTTCAGGGGTTTATTCACAAACTTAACGCCAGGTTTCCTTTGAAAGATTTGGGTCCTTTAACTGACTTTTTAGGTAGGGAGGTGTTCAAGGACATTAATGAATAGGTACTTTCTCAACAACATTATCCCACATAGTTACTCCACAAGATACACATGGAACATCTTAAACCTTGTCCTACTTTCATGATATTAGGGAAGATTCTAAGACCTGACGATGGCATACCCTTGTCCAAGTCCAATGCCACATCTTACAGAAGTGCCACTGGTGGGCTCTAGTACTTGACATTCACCAGACCCGGTATTTCCTTTGAAGTGAACATACATAGCCAGTTTATGCATGCTCTCACAACTTAACATTGGAAAGCACTCAAGAGATTATTGAGATATGTCAAAGGGAATCTACATATGGTTTACATTTCAAGGAAAAAACCTCACTTCATCTTCAAGGATTTATAATGCAAATTAGGGATGCTACCTTTGATAGAAGATCAGTTGCTAGTTATTGTGTATACCTAGGATCTCTTCTCATTTCCTGGTCTTCTAAAAAGCAACATGTGGTTTCTCGTTCTAGAATGGAGTCTTAATACAGAGCCTTGGCTCATCTTGTAGTATAAGTACTCTGTTTGAAGTCTTTACTTAAAGAACTTCATATCAGACTTCTAGCAGAGCCAGTATTTCACTGTGACAACTTGGGAGCAGAGTCCTTTGCTCAAAATCACATTTTGCACTCAACGAACAAGAATATAGCCGTTGATGCTAACTTCATTAGACATCATATCCTAGCTCAGAATCTTCACATCAAACATGTTCCATATGCTTATCATTTGGCAGATTGTTTGACAAAACAGTCACAAGATCCCAGTTTCAGCATACCAAGAGCAAACTCAATGTGTCAATCTCCCTATTTTGTTTGAGGTGGGCTATTGAGGATAATATGTATTATATGGTAAAGACAACTGTCCAACACTAGATTTATCACTAGATTCTCTTGTACTAGTTTGTTATGCTATTAGCCTACTTATATATTGTACCCAATGAATGAATCAATGAGACGGATTATTCCTTCATCATAATCTCAAGTCATCCTAAGATTTTAAATCAAGATTGAATTGGCATTTCATTGAAAGAATAGGTCAGTGAACCAAAAGTTCAATAACCCAATGATTTTGTAGTTTATAGATGGTTCAAGGTATATTTAATCCATGAACCGTTAATTAGTATCAACAGTATATGAAATGTGATTTTCATTTGATTGTGTAAAGAGGTACATACAAGTATTTCTAGGTAAAAACGATTATGTAAAATGATGGAACTAGCCTTGGTCATAAATCGCACGAAAATACAACATGTCTCTAGATTATTCTATATTAGAAATATTGTCTTCAACACGCTCCATCAATCCCATGAGAATGCAAAGGACATGGAGATTGGTCTTTAGATGAGCAAAGCTTTCCAAGTTTCTTGGTAAGGAGATCGGCCAATTGAGCTCTGGAAGTGATGAAGGAGATGACAATTATCTTGTAGGAGACTAATTCACGAACGTGATGAAATCACTTTCAATGTGTTTGTGCGTGCATGAAAGACCGGATTGGATGCGAGAAAGGTAGCCTCAATATTGTCACACAACAGAGTTCGTAAGTAGGAAAGTGTGACACCCATTTAATGAAGGAGGCTTCAAATCCGTGTGCCTCTGTTGGAGAGTGCAAAAATTTGCTCACTTTATGTACCACAAAGAAAATATCCAGATGGGTGAAGCAATATACCTCAAGCCTCCAACAATAGTGCGATATAAAGATGGATCAGAGAATTAGAGGTTGCCGGATTGTTGATGTCGCATATTTGCTTTTCATAGGTGTGACACATGGTTTAGACTTGTCTATACAGGACTTCTGCAATAGTTGGTGAATGTACTTGCGTTGGCTGAGTATGATATCGTTAGATGTAGGATATGCCTCGAAACCTAGAAAATAAGAGAGAAAGATCCAAAGTCCTTGACAGGAACATGAGTGCCAATGTAATCAAAACTTGTTGCAAAAGTTGTGGAGATGTACCATTAATAATAACTTCATCAACATAAGTAAGAATATAAATGCGAGTAGTGCCACAAGAAAGGATATAAAGAGACGTGCCATCTTTAGATGCAACAAAGCCAAGTTTAGAGAGAATTTCTTTAAAGCAAGAAAACCAAGCACAAGGAGCCTAACGAAGTCCATAGAGACACTACTTAAGTCGGCACACATTATATGAATAGTCGTGATGAATAAAACCTTGTGGTTGCTCTATATAAACTGGTTCATTGAAAAGATCATGTAGGAATGAATTTTGAATGTCCACTTGTCGAATGGGCAACTGCTAAGAGGTGGCAAGAGAGAGAAGTAGGCAAATGGTGAGATGTTTGACAACAAGACTAAAGGTCTCATGGAAGTCGATGTCTTCATCCTGCTGAAACCCTTTAACAACCAAACGTGCTTTATTACGCTCAAGTTGACCATCAACATGGTGTTTGATATGAAAACCCATTTATTTACAACCATGTTCATACAAGGATTATAAGGTAGAAGTCCATGGTATCATTACTAAGAAGAGCATTAAATTCATCTCTCATGGCATCATGCCAAACTTGGTGTTTAAAAGCTTTGGTGTAGAATGTAGGTTCAGAGGTCTCAGTAGAACCAATGAGGGCTTTAGGTAGTGGATAACGGATAAAGTCAGGCATTTGGATGGGTTTTAAAGTATTTGTTTAGGAGCGATTTATCATTGGGTGTGGTGGAGGTAGAGGTGGCCAAATGGTCTAACCGCCGGTTTTTCAAACCGTCGGTTTTTCAAACCGGCGGTTTGACGAACCGCCGGTTTGTCAAACCGTCGGTTTGAAAAACCGGCGGTTTACTGTTCAAAACCGCCGGTTGCCGGTTTGGGCCGGTTCCGGTTTGCTCCCGGTTCAGATCACGGTTCAGATCACGGTTCCGGCCACGGTTTTAAAATTTCATTTTTTTTTTCTTTTCATTTTTATATAACACTTATTATTTTCACTACAATAACAAATTATTATTATTTTAATTATAATTATTAAAGCGAATGTAATATATATATTATTTTAAATAGATTTCTATTCGGTTTTAAAAATAATATTAATATTGTGTTATTTTATTTATATGTAAATAATATTATTTTAAAAAATTATGTTGTTTTTCTTATGTAAATTGTGTTATCTTTTCAACGCTTGTACGTGGTAATTCGGTACGCCTACGTATTTTTTATGTGTAATCGTGTCGGAGGCACAACACATATAAAAAAATCAAAGCGAATGTAGTTCTAATTGTTTATGTTTTTAGTCTTTTATAGTTTGTTGTAATGATTTTTATAGTTATTTAAGTAGGTTTTAAGTATACTTTGATTATAAATGTTGTTTTATAGTTTCTTATAGTTTTTTTTATAGTTTGTTATAGTTTTTTTTATAGTTTGTTATTGTAGTATTTTATAGTACTCTTATGTGTTTGTATTACATAGTTTCATATAATTTTTTAGGTTTGTATATGGTTTTTTTTGGTTAGTATATAATTTTATAGTATTTTTTAGGTTTATAATTTTTCAGGTTTGTATATAATTTTTTAGGTTTTTTTTTTTATAGTTTTTATGGTTTATTTGTTTAAATTGTTTTTATTGCCGTTACATCATGTAGAAAGGAAAAAAAAATTCATGTAACTTACATGCATCTAGAAAGAAAAAAAAAAAAAAAATGTTGGGCCGGTTAAACCGGCGGTTCCGGTTCCGGCCGGTTAAACCGGCGGTTCCGGTCATCCGGTTTGAACCGGCGGTTCCGGTTCCGGTTCCGGTTACCAATAACACAAACCGGCAAACCGGCGGTTAAAAAAACCGGCGGTTTTCGAACCGCCGGTTTGACGAACCGCCGGTTCCGGTTTCGGTTTGGCCACCTCTAGGTGGAGGTGTTTGGGAATCAGAGGATATGAGAGACTATTCAGTCAATGTGGAAGGAGAGATGATAGAAGAAGTTAGAGCGAAGGAGAAGGAGGAGAGGATGGAATGGTGGTATCAGGTGCATGAGGTGTGGGTACGGCTATATCAGATGGGAGGGGAACATTGATGGTGGGTGGATTGATAATGGTGGTGGATGGTGTGTATGGAAATTTTGACTCATCAAAGACCACATGGCAGGAAATGTGGATACGGCCCGAGGAGAAGTAAAGGCATTTGTAGCCATAATGGTAAGGGTCATATCCAAGAAAGATGCAAATTTTGGTGCGAGTCAGTCTTATGATTGTTGTAAGGGAGGTGACGAGGCCAATAAGCACATCCAAAGACACTGAGAAAAGAGTAGTGATGAGGACGGTCATGGGCCATTTATAATGGGATTTATAGTCTAGTATTATGGTGTGCACACGATTGATGACGTAGGTGGCGGTGATAAAAGCATCTTCCCAGTATTGTAGAGGAAGATTGGACAATGAAAGGAGAGAGAGACCGACTTCGACGATCTAGCGGTGACGACGCTCAACTGTCCTAATTTGTTCATGGGTGTGTGGATAGGAAATCGGTGTTGGATGCCTAATATGACAAGATATTTAGAGATAGTTTGGTACTCGGTGCCATGGTCAATTTGGAGGGCCTTAATTTGTGTGTTAAATTGACGTTCAACAAAAAATTGGAAGTGTAAAAGACATGTGTGGCATCAAATTTGTTGTGTAATGAATAAAGCCGTAGAAATTTTGTGTGATTATCTAAAAAACTTACATAATAGCAAGAACCATATATAGATAGTTCAGCACAAGGACCTCAAACATCGGAGTAAATTAAACCTAATGACTTATTAGAAGTAAAAGCAGAAATTGGTAAATGTTGTCGATGAGAACAAAGAATGTCCGCTTCTTTATTAGAAACAAAAATGGATATATGATGCAAAGCTTGATGGAGGACAAGATAAGAGCAATGTCCCAAGCGTTGATGCCACTTTGTTGAGGAGGAAGGGGAGGCAGCCAAGGCATGAGCAAGATAGTTGTTGAAGGATTCAGAGATGTTATAGAGGTCGTCTTTCTTGAAATTTCTATGATGGATGCGACCCACAAGAAAATATTTATTATGAAATTCAAAATATATTGAGTTATTATAAGCAAATTGGTTCACTGATAAGAGATTGGTAGAAAGGGGGGCTACAAGAACATAGGATAAAGTACAAGTATGAGAGGGAGTAGTGAGGGAGGAAGAATAAGAACCGAAATGATTAATTTGCAAAACTAAGTTGTCACCGATGTTCACCTTAAGATTTCGAAAATCATAAGTAAGGTGATGTGTTGCGCCGTGTCGGGAATCCAATCAGTCGCGTGATTGGCATTGACTTGAGTATTATATGCTTGTAGAGGTCGGGGTGGGCGAGGTGGTGGTATTATGGTTCAAAGTCTCGGCCGACTCGTCTCCGACTCGGATCATACCGGTACAAAGTTACAAATTCATCTCGGTTTAGACTTGAATCGGGTATGTATCGGCCAAACTCGGCCGAGTCAATCCGATTTAAGTGGGAACTCTCTGTTTGGTTTCGAGTTGGACTGGGGTTGGATTGAGTCATGAGAGAGAAAATAAAATAAAATAAAGTAAAATAATGATTATAAAGCTGAAATGTTGTATTGAAATTTGTGTAGATGAAGAAATGATTGGTGAGAGAAATTTTAATGAAATATTATCGTAACGCAACAACGCATATTTTGTTGTATTTAATCAAAAAAAAATGATCATGATGATTGTTTTGAGACATTTTTATGGCCCATATTTTTTTTGAATTTTTTTAGATTTTTTTTTGAATTTTTTAAAACATTTTATATGGAGAAAACATGCCGCCCAGCACTCTTGAGCTGTGTGGCCGACTTTGGAGTAGATTTGGCATGTTGGAGGAGGGCCGGTCATAGAGGTTGTATGAAGACCATCACATCCTCTATTGTTGTTAGACCGCCCCCTGCCCCGGCTGAATCCATGGCCCCGATTTGGAGGAATATCGAAAGAACCTTGCGTATAATTATTTGCAGCTGCCAGAAATTGAGAAGCAGATGAAGCAGGGAACGGGAACTTGGTGGTGGTGATTGATCCTGGATTTAGTGGTGAGAAGAAGGCTATATACATATACTTCATCAAGAGTACGTGATGGTGGGTTGAAATTAAACCACAGTGACAAGGGAATCTTATTCTAGACTTAATCATGCTAACAAATATGCAATTTTATTATATGAATTCAAAAGATGTCCATCCATATCAATTTCCATATCCATATCCAAGTCGTCAGTTAATCGCTGGATTGTGGTGTAATTAATATTCGATAGCGGTGAGGGTTCCTTCCATTCGGCTGTCTTCCTGTAACCATTTCGTATATGTTGAGTTTGGAATGGTGTTGCCTTTGTCGTCAATGGTGGAGGGATCGAACCATCGACATATCCGTACATTCCTTGTCCTTTGAGGTAAGAAGCGAGTTGTGCCCGCCATAATTGATAGTTTTGTCTTGTAAGTTTTGTAATATGAACAGTGGAGGAGCTACATACAACCAAAGGGGGCAACCAACCCCCCTTGATACGGAAAAATTACACTAATATACGTACAAAGCATATCGTTTGCTCCTCTCAAAATTTTTTATTTGCCTTTAAAATTTTTGTTTGCCCCCTCTTACTCGAGATCCTGCGTCCGCCCCTGAATATGAATGTGAGAGAAGGGATTAAATGATGGGTAGTCGGTGATTGTAGCAGTTTGGGTGGTGCCTGAAGTTGAAGCGGAGTCTTCAATTCGGCCATTATTGAGAGGGAAGAAGTTGACGGGAGAGAGGAAGAAGAAAAGGTTAAGGAGAAAATCAGGTAGAGGGGAGAGATTTTTGGTGTGATGATTAAGAAAGAATATTTAATGTGATACAAAGAGATACAAGTATAAAAAGATAAAGAGATACATACAAGTATTTATAGGTACAAATGATTATGCAAAATGATGGAACTAGCCTTGGTATTAAATCACCCTAAAATTCAATGTGTTTCTAGATTATTCTACATTATAAGTACCAACAATCAGCGATTCACCAACCGACGGTTAATTGTACGGTGAACCGTCGGTTTATTTTTTTTATTTACAATACGTGCTAGTCTAAATATAATAATAATATCTCATTCTAAGCTAAGTTTTGAGCAAATTTTATGTGACTAAATCATTCTGTTCATTAAAAAGCCAAGTGTGTTTAAAAATAAAAATAAAAATAGATGAAGGAAAAAAAAGTAAAAAACAAGTTTGTTCACAAAATATCACGGAGTTTGATATTGAATATTCTTCTGACCACTTTTCAAATTTAGGGGTTTTCATTTATAATTCGTTTGCATATTTATTTTTAAAGTTTGCGAAACTATTAATTTTTTAGCAATGATACAAGCACAACGGATTGACACAACTAATTGAACGTTCATCTATACTATTGATATTGTAGGACTTGATCAATCAATATAGGTCCTAAACTAATCAATATTGTAGATAAACGTTGTGTCAATTGGTTGTCATAATCCGTAGTTGTTATATCATTTTCTTAAATTTTTTTTTAATTTTATTTGGAGATATTGCAACGTTATTACACTATATGAAAATTTGATTAGACAATTAATAACTAACTTTGAGCAGAATAGTTGGCAAGGTGCTCAATTATAGCGAGCTCGATGATGTCAAATTTGAGTTCGAACAGTTCTAATTTTAAGATTAAGCCAGCAAAGATGTTAGTCAAGATTTTATGCTGTGTCAAATTTATATTAAATAAAATTAAAAGTCAAAACAAAATATGAGATGTTGGGAATGAAATTAATTACTCCCTTCGTTCATTTATTACTCTCTTGGTTCCGAAATAATTAGACTCTCGGTTCCGAAATAATTGAGGCAGTTTCCAAAAAGATTTGTTACAAAATAATTGAGGCAGTTACGTTTCCTATGCAGCATATATTGTGTTTTTCCAATATCTACTCATATTTATTAAAGAGTGAGAATAAATAAAACATTGCATTAATTATAGAATAAGGGTTTTTACTCATTTTGATATTCAAATTAAAACATTAATTCATATACTTAATATGCGTATTTTTTGCAATTGTCTTAGTTATTTCGAACGGAAGGAGTGTTTTTTTCCTCCGTACCAACAAAATATTTATATCTTCAATAATAAAAAAACATTTCAAATACTATTACTCATGCATATATTCAAAAAATAAAAAGACCACTTAATCAATTTATACTATATTTTAGATTTATTAATTATTTTCTTAATTTATGTGATTCTTCAGTCTGGATAAAAAAATTAAACGGAGGGAGTACAATGCGAAAGGGTAGTTACTCAACATTTATCTATTTATGTACGACCATTGTTTGAGACCCTGTCGATAGACAAGGTAGATAATCGTTGTTATTTTTGAAAGGATAATTGTTGTTGTTGAATTATGACACAAACGTCATATATACATGTATATGATAGAAAAACATTAGATCTGAAATACTTGAATAAACGGAAGAGAGATCATTAGGATCGTTTACCTACATCCATTGTTATTCGACCTTAATTTCATCTCCGTTTGTCACCACGATTTAAGCCCTGAAAGAGAGAAGAAGAGAGATTTCATATGCACAGCAACTGGATGACATATGGTGCAACTAGACCTTCTAGTCTATGTCTATTGTTTCTGAATGATTACCCACCGATGGTACACGGGCAGTCTTTATATAGGCTAGACGAAAGACCTAGTGCAGTATTAAATAATGATATCAAAGAATCCTAGCTATCATGAGACTCTCTAATAATGCTGCTTAATAAACCAGATAAATACAAAATAAACTATAACGTGATAACTATGAGAGCTAGATAATATCATGTATATTTATTAGATAAATATGAGATAATTCCAAACAGTATAATCTACCGATATTTGCCGGAATTCTTTTATAATATTAAAATGATTAAGTTTTTTGTTGTTAAATTTTATTTTTTTATTTTAAAAAATATATAGTTTTAGAATCCGGTGACCCGCTAAAACAAATTAATGCATCCGCCACTAATTAGCACAATGTGTAAATTTTCTTTGCAGTAACACCAGAGAATACAGAAGGCCCTCTAACAGTCACGAGCTCAAGAAAGTTATTGCTCAACAAACTTTTGTCGGAAGCCTCGGACATGGGAGAGGGGAAGGAGGGGGGACGGGGACGGGGAGGGGAGGGGAAGGGGAGCCTGAAGTTCCTTGCTCCAAAATAGACTGTGTTCTTATAATTGATCCTGCATGTGACGGTAGTTGTGGCCAATGCAATGTGGAGGGTGGTGGATATTGCAAGGAAAAGGATGATGGGGAGGGGGAGGGGAATGGGGAGCCTGAAGTTCCTTGCTCCAAAATAGACTGTGTTCTTATAATTGATCCTGCATGTGACGATAGTTGTGGCCAATGCAATGTGGAGGGTGGTGGATATTGCAAGGAAAAGGATGAATAAAACATTGAAACAGTTGTTCCGGCGGTGTTAACCATGGTTTTAAAAATAAATAATTAATGTAACAGTGTGGAAAATGAAATTATCGGAATCAAATGTTGGGGAAAATTCTGATATTATTCCAAGTATTTAAAATTACATGTAAGGTTTATGTTTGTGACACTTTAAAGTTTTCTGTCTTCTGTCTGTTTTTTTCTAGAGGCTAAAAAGGTGTGTTTTTTTCTGGACGCTAAAAAGGTGTTTTATTTTTTCTTTTCTGGACGCTCAAAAAGTTTTTTTTTCGGTGACGCCCTCCATGCATTGACTACCGCGTTCCAGTAACCACCTCCGATGCAGTTACCATCGCGATGTATTGACCACCCCCGATCCATTGACCACCGCGATGCAGTGGCCACCCCCGATGCAGAGACACCGCGATGCAGTGCCCACCCCCGATGCAGAGACGCCACGATGCAGAGACGCCACGATGTAGAGACACCGCGATGCAGAGACCACCCCAATGCATTGACCACCGCGATTCATTGACAATCGCGATGCATTGACCTCCGCGATGCATTGATCACCCCCGATCCATTGACCATGCACCCTGATGCAGTGGCCACCCCCGATGCAGAGACACCGCGATGCGGTGACCACCCCCGATGCAGAGACACCGTGATGCAGAGACACCGCGATGCACTAACAACTACGATGCATTGATGCCGCGATGTAGTGGCCATAGCGATGCATTCACCACCGCGATGCAGTGACCACCTCAATGCATTCACCACCGCGATTCATTGATCACCCCAAAACAAACGAAAGCCAAAATTTTATGAAGTGACATCTTATACAGTGATACCCAATGGGATTCAAAAATACACATCTCCAATCCAAAGAAAGGGACTAAAGGAATGTCACTTCTACTCTCAAGGAAGAGTTTAAGCAAACTATCCTATCCAGGTATATTCATTGCAATCCTGGGGAATTTTACAGAATTTTTAGCTGAACGAGTATGAACCACCAACAAATTCATTTAATTTTGCACAATATTTAGCAAATGCAGCACAAAAAAAACTCGAGCATATCACCTCTCCCCATATAAAACGGCTCCAAGAAATCAACTTTACAGCAAAGAAATTAACAAACAAAGAAAACAGAACAGAAGACATGCATTTGTGAAATGGGTTGTGTTTCTTAGCTTAAGAGTGTCCACAATGGACACCCAATTTACTCTCCAAAATAAATTTCGGGGGCCTTTATGCCACAGTCGTCAGTCGTCACCTACTATACCCTTGTTCTGAAATTTTCTCTACCCTCGCCTTGACATTTCAGGGGGCTGAAAGAGGCAAATTTAGCGCCAATTTTTTTCGCTTTCTCCAACTTTTACTCAAATCAAAAGCTTCTCGTCTTTCTTCCTGCAAAAAAAATTGTTGGTCTCTTTTTTACTGAAAAAAAAGCTTCCTCCCTCCTTTCATCGAAGCATGGAAGACTGAGGCATATGGTTATTTCAACTACAACAAAGCAACCGATTATTCTTCATTCAGTTCTTTACCCAAATCTTCAATTTATCATTGGTGTTTTCTTCGACTGTGAAATTGAAGGAAGAAGGTGATTGATATCACTTGAAATGAAAGAGAAAAAAAACAACAGGGAAAAGATAATAAAAAAAAGATAAAATATATTGATATGGTTAGGTTTGTTAGTTGAGATGAAAGAGAAAAGTTGTTTATTGAGGGTTGTATAGAGGTTGATTATTGGAGTGAAATTTTTTTTGGATGATAATAAAGTGTAACTGAAACAGAAAACGATATGTCTAGAGTGTGTGATTGGGGGCAACCATTGGGGTCACTCTAACCAACATATGACACCATTAAATTCTCTAAACTTACACAATAATTAGCAAATTCAGCATATAGAACATGACAAGAAACATATAGCTCCGATAAATCAACTTTACAGCATAGAATTCAACAAACAAATAAAACATAAAAGTAGAATAGAAGATATATAAATTTGTGAAATGGACCGTCTTCCTTAAGTAAACCAAGATAAGAAACCGTCAAATTCACATAATTTACACAACAATCAGCAAATGCAACATAAAAAACTCGACCGATTCTCCTTTCCACATGAACATGACAGAATACAAAATAGCTCCGAGAAATTAACTTTACAGCAAAGAATTC
Organism: Gentiana straminea; assembly: GCA_036785695.1. Classification (NCBI taxonomy): domain Eukaryota; kingdom Viridiplantae; phylum Streptophyta; class Magnoliopsida; order Gentianales; family Gentianaceae; genus Gentiana; species Gentiana straminea. The sequence goes on along the minus strand of JAVUPR010000090.1, from coordinate 3,815,907 downwards.
AATAAACAAACAGAAAGAAGACAAAGAAATTTGTGAAATGGGTTGTGTTGCTTAACGATTTTCGGGAGATATATGAAGAATTGATGGAATGATTGAGCTGTGGAAAGGAAGAAGACCATGTAGGCAAAGTGGGATTTTTCGAATTCGATGAAAATATTTGAGAAATGGAGAAATTGATAAAGCGAGGTCTGAACAAATGCCAATCATAGAAACAGAGAAATCACTTGCTAATAGTTCGATTGATTATATTTTGAACAAGATATCGAACGGTTGCAAATTAGGCTGGGGCTAAGATTGGCAGCAGGAAGCTCCCAGGAAATTGACTGACGATGACAAATTATGTCACCTTAATGATTTGAGCCCTAATTTAATCTAGTGATGAACACACAAGAACCCTAATGCCAAGAAGAGGAATGAGGGGGTGGATTTTATGTATGCGGCCGAGTCCAAGATCGTATCTTGGATTGCTTACGTATCTCGTTCGTTCCGGGAATCAAGCGCTTACGTAGTTCCGGAATGGGGTATTTATAATGACAATACTTGCCTAAACCCTAAGGTTAAGTCGGCTTGTGTTATTGTCATCTTTACCCTTAAATGGGCCTTAAACCCTTGCCCAAGCTATCGCCGTGGGTGGGCTCAGGCGGTACCGCGCGCGTACTCATCCTCGGTGTCGATACGCCGACTTGCGGTGATCGACCACTAGACTCATTGTCCTACACTGCTTTGCTGGCGGTGTGGACTCTATCCTTATGGACTTGTCATCTCACACCTTTGCTCGGTCGTCGACGGTCGACGGTCGTAGCCCGGCTTTTATATGATGGCCTTGGCCTCGAGCCTGGGCATCGACATGAATACACTGGCGTTATTTTATAATGTGATGACCAACCGATAGACGACACGTGGAGGGAGTGAAACCCTGTATCGTCATTGACGAACCTGAGTCTTAGATCTTTTGTTTTTGTTTCTTTGTTTAGAGATGGATAGGGTTAATTTTGTCCAAGATGTGTTATTGTGTCCTTATAAACAATTGTCTTTTTTAGGTGTTCTAAGTGCCTAATTAAATCTCCATAAATCAGTCTTTATAAACAAATACCCAAATAATTTATTACCTGCGGTAGGTGGGTGACGGCCTCTTTCCGGATACCGAGTCTTTATCCGGGAGAAAAAAAAAACATGTCCAACACGATATATAATTAATTTTAGTCTCAGATTCTAATAAAGTTGGTTAATTATCACGTTTTAGACACCCAATTCTGGAAAAAGACTCGGTTTTGGAGGAACAGGATGTTACATGCATGATGAATCTAGATTAGCCTTGGGAAATAATAATAATAATAAAAATAAATAATTGAATGAAAATGTTAAAATACAAGGCCACTTGACAATTATCTCAATACACTTGTGCAAACTTAAAGACAAATGTTCAAATTCACAAGGCCTGCTGAAAATAGCAGTTCACTATTTGGTTTTGCAACAAAATATCCACAAACTATCATTCTACTAATATGCACAGTTTTACTTTCTGGGGAAACTAGCTAAAATATTTATCATTGTAAGTGTCAGCTATATATGGAGGTTCCTTTGCTCTTCGATTATTCAACAGTCCCTTCCAAATACCCTCCGCAGCTCGGTTTTTTGGTCTAAAGTGAGCCTTGAAGGGAATTTGATATCAAATTTGATCTTTAAATCTCCTTTTTTACCATGTTCTTTTGATATGGGCATGCCTTCATCAGGGACCTTTAACTCCTTACCTGGTTTGACAACATCGTTGATAGGAATCACGAGCTTTCTTCCATCTAAGCTCGTCAAGTTAAGTGTCTTCCCTGTCAGTGCATCCAGCAACGAGATTTTCTGATGGATAATAAGATCGTTGCCATCCCTTTTGAACGTAGAATGCGGCTTTTCGTCTAATACGAAAATCAGATCCCCAGGTTCAGCACCACATAACAGAAAATGAGAGGATTAAAGTTCCTGGAACAACTTGTGTCACCAAACCTACATCTAAAGTCGTAACTGAAACAGAGCCTGGTAATGACCCCAACAAAAGCCTCCGCTTGAGCAATGATGTCCGACTAGGCTCAGCCAAATTGATGAGGGTGAATTAATACAGACACTAACTTATGCTTCATTTACAAAGTAGACATATATCAGCCATATACTTGGCAAAAATAAGTCATAATGTGATATAATCTCTGTTTCAGAATCTCGTTCATGTTAAATCAATAAAAATAATATAGAATTTAAGTCGGAAGCGTGCCTGAATTTGTTACGAAGATCATTGTGTCGCGTATCCGTCACGGGTATTGATCTTCCAAAACATCACACCAAACCCTAGATCTTTCTTTAGATGGGAACAGATAAGGGAAAAATAATGTATGTCTGCGGGCCCATAACCCTCTCATTTAGAGCACTTGCATTAGCATCTGTAAAAAGTGGTAAATCTGTATATACGAAATTTCGGATCCAACTAAAATGTCTTTGCATCGAAATCGTATACATGATCTCTATTCAACAGGATTCTGGATAAAATTGACATCATACTCTATATCTACCGCAATCGATTTTTTTTACGATTCAAGTTTTTGCTATATATATATATATATATATATATATATAGGGGGAAGGGGCTACAGGACAAAAAAACACATAAATGGGTGTGCGAGGACATTTTCATTTTTCAGCTTTGTTATAAAGGACAAAAACAAAATATTTGGACAAAAATACCCCTTGTTACTTTTTACCCTTCTACAAATAGTAACAGTCAAGAAACAAGTAGTAACAGCCCATAAAATGTCGTAACATCCAATGAAAAGTAGTAACGGTCTAAAAACAAGTAGTAACAGCCCTTATTTGTTAAAAAATAAGTAGTAACAGCCCGTAAAATGTCGTAACAGCCCATAAAATGTCGTAACATCCAATGAAAAGTAGTAACGGTCTAAAAACAAGTAGTAACAGCCCTTATTTGTTAAAAAATAAGTAGTAACGCCCGTAAAATGTCGTAACGGAATAACGACCCGTAACATTAAAATGTCGTAACATGCGTAAACAAAACAAGTGGTAACGACCTAAAAAGAAGTAGTAACAACCCGTAAAATGTCGTAAAATCCAATAAACGAGTAGTAACAGCCCATAAAATAGATAAAGTACATCAAAAAATGTAGTAACGTTACAAAATTAATAATAACAACCCTAAACCCAAAATTTTTTACAAAAAAAAAAAAAAAAAAAAAAAACGGGATCCTGCAGTAAACCCTAAACCATGGCCGCCGGTGCAACCACCTCCAGATCCGTCCACCGTCAAGCAGCAAACCTCCTTCTCCAAGCGACAAACCTCCTTTTCCAAGCACCAATCGTTCAAATCGTCAATTTCAATAAAAAAATCAGCCTTCCCTTCCGGCTAACCATCCACTGATGCGTCAATTCCAATCACCCTTCCCTCTTCTTTGTTGCTGATAATTGATGGCGGCGGCGGCGGCGGCAGCTGAATGATTCAGGGAGATAAAATGGCTGAACGATTCATGGCGACGATTCAGGATCGATTCACCCCCGCCTTCTGATGGCCGGACAAATAAAAGATGGTGACGCCGACGAGCTCCATTGCTAGAACGCTGATGCCGATCGCCGGTCTCTTCTGTTGTGTTTTGAACACCATCGTCGCCCTGAAGATGAATGCTGTTGGTTTTTTTTTTTTTGGAATGAGGGTTTTTTATTTTATAGATATATAGGAAAAGGGTATTTTGGTAATGTTAATTAGGTTTTGTCCTTTCTAATCATCCATGTACTTGTAGCCTAATAAAGATATTAGATTGTCCTTTTGGACAAAAACCTATATATATATATATATATATATATATATATATATATATATATATATATATATATATATATATATATATATATATATATATATATATTCGAGTCACAAAAAATGCTTTCTACAAATATTTCATTAATAAGATCTTACTATACATATTTTGAATATTCATACAAGGTAATATTTATCACTATAATAATAGACAATAAATTATTTATATGTGTATTTGTTTTTGTAAATATATCATAATTATTTTGGTTTACAGTTACTTTATTATTGTAGTACGGTAGAGATTCAGGTACAAGTGACTATGTGTGTAGAGATTCTGTAAATGATGTTGGAGTCTGTAAAGTAGAGACTCTATTCAGAGACACTGATGCAAGTGCCTTTATAGTTGTAATTTCTAATATCGCTCATCATATTAATCAGAAATTACTTTTTAGGTATATACACTTTAATTCCACACCAAATAAAATATTTAGAATCCAACTCAAACCAAATAACTACTTTTATTAGGATTCTATAATAACGTATATCGTAAATAAATATATGTAGACCCACAATTAAATTATTAATTATATAAAATAACCCACTTGGGTCACATATATTTAACAAAGTACATTATAACCTTATGAGCTCAACCGAAACCGCTATCAGCACACTTATTTGAACAATCTCGTCCATCAGCTAAGTCCACATAGGATCTAAGCAGCTTTCGCCGCAATAAGCGTAGCTTAAACAACTGTTATGACGGATCGATCAAGAAGTGATGGTGATTGTGAGTAAAGATAAAAGATAAACAAGCAACCAAAACACAGAAACAAGAAGAACACAGATTTAACGTGGTCTCCGGCAATATGCTTACTACTCCACGGACAAACGAGGATATTTTATTATCACCAGAAATTTACAATTACATGTATTACAAACAGTATTTATAGCCTTGGGAATCCAACCCTAACCGACTAATCAGTCAACCCAGTAAATGACTGAAATACCCCAGAAGTAACTTAACCGAATTATGAAACCATGCGGACGTGTTCCTTAAGTCTGATGTGAACCAAAAGACTTCACTCTCGCGATACCTGTACCCGGCGGACATAGCTTCGACGGACCGATCAACTCATTACGCCCCAAATGAACACCAAATTCGACGGATGCTTCATGCTCTGCCGACCACCACAGATTTCCATAGACTCTGCCGAATGCCATACTCGGCGGACGGATTCGATAACATAGTTTAAGTCACCATTACAAATCTCCACCTTGACTTCAACTTCATGCAAACTGACCAGATGCATTACCAAGTGCCAGATGCCTCTTTGTCTTCAGATTTGAATATCTCGGCACACCCCCAATATCAGCTGAGTATTCCCAGATTAAGATTAACAACTTTGGATATTCAGCAAGTCCATACACAATTGAAACTTGCCCCTTAGAACTGGTTTAGTGAACATATCAGCAGGATTCACATCAGTGCTGATCTTCTCCACTTTAACCCTCCTCTCACTTCTCAGAAAATGATACCTTCTATCAATGTGCTTGGTTCTCTCATGATGAACCTAATCCTTAGCCGAACATATTTCACTAAGACTGTCACAATACATCCTGGCTTGATCTTGATGCAGACTCAGATCATTGACTAGCCCCTTTAACTAGATAGCTTCCTTTGTTGCTTCTGTCAGTGCCATGTAAAGTTGCCTTCCAACTTACCACAGAACCACCCAAAATAAACACATAGCCAGTCATAGATCTACTGCTGTCAACATCAGCAGCATAATCAGAATCACTGTACCATGTGACAAAACATTGAGTACCACCTCCATAAATGAGTCTAATATCTGATGTATCCCTAAGATACCTGAATATCCTCTTTACTGTTTTCCAGTGTTCCTTTCTAGGTTGAGCCATAAACCTGCTGACAACACTGACTACCTGAGCCAAATCAGGCCTAGTACAGACCATGGCATACATTAAACTGCCCACTGCACTAGCATATGGAACTCTTGACATGTATTCTTCCTCTTCAGCTGACTGTGGAGCAAACACAGTAGACAGATGTAGATTTGGTGCCATAGGAGTATCTGTAGGTTTGGCTGCTGACATGCCAAACTTGGATAATATCTTTTCAATATACCCTAGCTGAGACAAGAACAGCTTCCCCTGCTTCCTATCTCTATAGATCTCCATCCCTAAATTTTCTTTGCATTCCCCAAATCCTTCATCTCAAATTCAGCCTTGAGCATATTCTTCAGATCTTGAATGTCGGACTTGTTAGCAGCAGCTATCAGCATATCATCCACATATAGCAGTAGATGGATTATTGAACCATCCTTCAACTTGTTGTGATAAGCACAACAATCATATAGACTCCTGTTATAACCCTACTGAATTATATAGCTGTCTAACTTCTTATACCACTGCCTTGGGGCCTACTTAAGTCCATACAAGGACTTCTTCAACTTGCAAACATATCCTTCCTTGCCAGGAACTTGGAAACCCTCTGGTTGAGTCATATATATTTCCTTTTGTACATCTCTATGTAGAAAAGTTGTCTCCACATCCAGTTGCTCAAGTTCAAGATTCTGATGTGCCACTATTGCTAACAGCACCCTGATGGAAGTATGCCTGACCACTGGAGAAAATATCTCTTCATAGTCTTCCCCTTCTTTCCGACTGAACCCCTTAGCAACCAAACGTGCCTTATATCTGATATCCTCAGCATATGTCATTCCTTCCTTTTTCTTGAATATCCATTTGCAGCTGACCACCCTTCTAGCCTGTGGTTGTTTGACTAGATCCCAAGTCTCATTCTTCCGAAGTGACTCCATTTCTTCTCCCATGGCAGCAAGCCATTGGGATGCCTCAGAACATGTCACAGCTTCCCTGTAAGTGTTATGTTCAAAACCATCCACTTCTTCATCTACCTTTAGTGCATATCCAACCATATTCTCCGCAAACATATATCTTCTTGGAGGTCTGATATTGGTCCTCCTAGCTCTGCTGAGATCTATACCCTGCTGACCAACATCAGCTGTTTGAGAGTCTGTTGACCCTTGTTCAGAAGACTGGCTTGGATCCAGCTCTGGATCTGCTGATTGTTGACCATCGCCTGCTGAGTCTTTTGATTCAGTAGACTCTACTTGAAGCTCCACCGTTTGTCAACCTTCTCGGTCTCGGATCCAATCTCAGATTCGGATATGGCTCTCACAAATGAGTTGAGCATAGAGTTTTCATCAAAGACTACACTTCTGCTGAGTATAACCCTATTTTCAGATGATGACCGGATTCTAAACCCCTTAACTCCATCTCCACACTACAAGAAAAAAGAGTTTTGGCAGCGTGAAAAATGTCTATTGGCGGCACACTGTGCATGCTGCAAAGTTCAAAGCCGCTAAAAGTATATGGTAATCCGCGGCCTGCTTTGTACGCTGCTAATGCTATATTGGCAGCTTACGTTACGCGCTGCTAATGCTTGTATTGGCAACTTATCCTGTGTGCTGCTAATACTATTTTTGGCGGCATACTTTGCGCGCTGCCAAAACGATAAATATATGAAAAGCGTCATGCATATGCACGCTGCAGATTTGCTACTCACAGCATCTACATGCGCGCTGCGGATACGGTTTTCTTTTAAAAAAATATATTTACCCAATGCTAGAACACATGCTCACATGTATAAAACAAAATCCATTTGCATAATACAAAACGTACACAAAATATTTTCAATAATACACAACTCATTACTAAATCAATTGATTCAAGCCACAACAATAGAAATACATAATCCAAAACGTTGGAAGAAAAACTTGGACAATACATTAAAACACAAATTCCCTTTCGCATGTCAACTTCCTACTAAATCCAACACATTTGATCACGAACTATGACATGAAAAACGAATACTTAAATAGTACCCCACACGTATTTCACACCATACAAGTGAGGTGTATTTATATCTAATTTGATACTTAGCAGCCAAATCTTCTATCTTTCTGCAAGGAACATCAACAGAAGGAGAATTGATTATATCTTAGAATATCAGTTCTGCAGCTTTTACTGCTTCTATACTTTCTGTTGCAGTGTCATACGCTTGTACAACAACCAAACACATATTTCCAAGCTTCGCAACCGCTGGTCATAAAAAAAAAGGCATTTACTGATAAATAAGCTAGATCATAGAGACATTTACAAAAAGTCAATGCTGCATATGTGATAATACAGATTATCACATAATATAGTATTTCCATGAATTTATGTTTAGGTGTGTTAGTGAACTATGTTCTTATGGTTGGGTGGGCTGGATCGATGACCTATTATGGTGAATTGAATCATATAGGATTTTTTATGTATCAAAAATAAAACCGGATGGGCTTAGCCCCCCTAAGCCACCCAGTTGCTATGTCCTTGCCTTGCTACCCTGTGAATCCGAGCACCAATATATGGTAAAAAATTCAACACAATATAAAAAGGAAGCTAACCTGTTTTTCCTTCAAGACCATAACAACAATCCAAACTTAATATTAAAACCCGACGCAATCATATATATAAAAGGGTTATTATGAGCATGAAACAAGGAATTAATACTCATCAAAATGAAGCCTAAAACACATGCTTACGTATATGTGTCGAGAAGGATCTTTCAGGTTGACAAGCAAGTATCATATGTCAAGTCAGAGTGCAAAATGTTCTAGGAATGCATATACTCCATACCAAATGCAGCATCCATTGCAATTACCAGTCATTTCTACTCTTTTCAAGTCTGCAACAGAAAAGTCCCATTAGTTTGAATTATTTTTCACATGGTAAATTAATGACCAGAATTATATCACTTCATTAGATTATAATGATTTAAATTCAATATATTGTATATATCCAGAGAAACTTATTGAAAAACAGTGACAGAAAACATCGAAAACAAGATACAAGAATTGGTCTGAGAAGTTATCAAGCTTGAACATTGATACTAAAATACTACTTATGAGATGAGATTTACTAAAAAATATCCACTCAAATGATTGTACACAGATGACTGATCAATAAAATATGTGATGAATCTAATTCTATAAACACAGAATGCACTTTAAGCACGATTAACCGATTGTAAGATTTCAGACTATCAAAGATTTGAGTACTCAATTCTCAGATACAACAACCAATACTAGATTTCTAACTTTAACGACAACTAAGGCAAGGCAATGATTAGCCTACCAGAACTGCAGAACGGTCGGACTCAATACCGAGTAACCAATAGAATAATCAAAACCGAGACTCGATTCCATTCGAACTAGTATTGCATGTTGTTGTCTCTATTTATTGCAAGATACAAATCAGCTTTACGAAAAAAAATACATGTTTAATTTGTACTATACATAAAACATAAAACAAAGACAAGAATCCAATACTATACATCCATGTGACAAGATATAAGCATACCAGAACAGTTATATTGATATTGTGCTTAAAACTGTAAATAAAAAATTGAAGGAGTATAAAGCATCACTTGACAAGCCTCATTTCCCTAAAGATAGGTTAAAATACACGGATGCTAAGCATATAAAAGTAAATACAAGATCCAAAATATTGTAAAACGTGAAAGCATCAACACTTGTGCTCTTACAATGCAACTAGACGGCAAGTAAGGTTGGTATTCTAGGCCATGTGCACAATCGGTAGCATCGAAACAGAAGTGGTGTATTGTGTTGTGTTGGCAATTACTTCATAATGAAGTACTATTGAAAGCAGAGGCCCCAGTACAAGCAATTCCATACCCAATAAAAGGATCACAAACCGTTTGCAGAGTAAATCTTACCCTTTGTGAAGAACCAGCATCTCAATAAACAAACCTAGATTATTAAACTTCAAATAACATTTAGTCAATTAAAATTTGGTTTACGATGTGAAGCCGATAGGCTTCTGATGTCTAAGTCTCCATTTGTGTATATGAAGCCTTTTGCTATCTATGTTAATACTAATCCCCACCATGGGATGCCATCAGCATGCTAAATTTGTATGTAGACAACTAGAAATTGTACAGTGGCATGCTAACTTTAATTCTAACAGGCTGATACATAAAAAAGATTCAAGATACAAGGTCTGATGCAAACATACATATTATCAGTAGGACTTAAACCAAACTGAACATCAAATGAGTAGGATCTTGACTTATAAATAGAACCGAGACCAAGCTAATAATAAGGTTGTTTTCTTCGTCACCACCTAAAAAATCCCTGACAATGTGCATCTTTGAAGAGTTCATAAGTGTACAAGTCACATCAAATATTTAAATAAAAAATCGAAGAGCAATAAAATGCAAGTAGCGATATCATATCTCCCCATCTTGAATCTTTCGTCTTGCAAAGCCAAAGAGGCTCCATCCATGTATACCAGGTTTACGAAAACAAGCCCGATGAATTTCAGTCATCTAAAAAAAGTGAAGAAACATTGATCTAAAAATACAACGAAGGCCAACAATATGAAGCATGTAGGCTATGTTTGATGTTGAATACATACTAGCACAAGTAGTCTGTCAGTTGCTTTCTAGCTACTTGAATGATATAATCATTATCTTTATTTGATAACATAAGAATGTATTATATTGTTTAACATCATTCTATTAATCATTTTTTCTTATAACAGCAGATCGTATCGTCTCATCCATACAAGTAACATGACTTTTTCTTTGTCAGAATTAATAAACACATAATCATTCAAGGAAATCTGAAAATAACCAAATATCATTCAAAAGCCATTGTCCAACTAATATCAAAAGTCATTTTTGGACTAAAAAACGAAAAATAGAATATATTTGAAGCCCTTACCATGTCCATCTACTTTCATCCTCAATTAACTTCCCAATCTTGCCTCTTTGTTCCTCTACAAAATGTTGACAAATAAGTTCTATGTTTAGATAAGCATTGGAATTGTAAGATACTAGCTATGGAGGCAAGAGTGGATCTACACAAAAAGTGTCAAGGAGAAACATCTAAGATGCTGGGTGAAATTCCGCAAACGAATGTAAACACTACGTAAATGAAATTTTGTTAGATTTTGAAACAGAAAAATGAAATCAATAACATGAAATCAATAGAGATGATGAATGAATCTGGAAACAAATACATTACAAGACAACACAACTCCAAATAGAGAGATTTCTCAAAAAAATCGATCAGTTTACCTAAAAATTCTTGCATGGGGCAAGAATTCGATCAATTCACCTCGATGGAGACCAAATTCCGTCAGAGAGCGGCAGCAGTGGAGAGCTCAATAGAAGGAAAAATTGAAAGGCTAGGGTATTTTTTTGGTTTTGAGAAAGAGGGAATTTGAGTTAGCGCTTGTTTTTTTTTTTTTTTCTTTAGCCGGGAAATGTCTCAAACGCGGGAGGAAGAAAAATTAAATGGAAAAATGGGTAAGAAATTTTAAAGAGTGTAAATACCCGCTGCTAATAGTTTATTTTTCACGGCACGCCAAAGCATGCCGCAAATAATCCTATCAACAGCGTAATTTTCTACACACTGCCATTAGTATAATATCAGCAGCGGAAAAATACGAGCATGCTGCAAAATCTAACATTTGCGGCATGTTTTAAAACTAAGCTGCCAAAACCACGCTGCCAAAAGTAATTTTTCTTGTAGTGCCATATCCAACAAACACACAATTCTTGGCCTTAGGCTCTAATTTACCCTCACTGACATGGTAGTAGACAGTGCTTCCAAAAACCCTAAGTCCAGAGTAGTCTGCTGACCTTCCTGACCAAACTGCAAGTGGTGTTTTAAGTTTGATCCTAGTGTGAGGCCCCTATTGATTAAGTAGCAGGCTGTATTAACAGCCTCCCCCTAAAATCTCTTTGCTGGACCATAATTAGAGAGCATGCACCTTGCCCTCTCCCGAAGAGTTTGATTCATTCTTTCTGCAACATCATTCTGCTGTGGAGTATCTCTAACAGTATGGTGCCTAGCAATGCCTTCATTCTTGCAAAATTCATCAAACTCAGACCAACAGAATTCTAGTCCATTATCAGTTCTAAGTCTCTTGATCTTCATCCCTGTCTGATTTTCAACCAAAGCCTTCCATTGTTTGAAGTGCTTGAATGCTTCACTCTTGTCCTTCATCATGACTACCCAAACCATCCTTGAATAATCATCTATAAAGGACACAAAATACATGTGACCACCCAGTGACTCCACCCTTGAAGGTCCCCAACAATCAGAATGAACATAATCAAGTGTCCCTTTTGTGATGTGAATTGCTTTTGGAAACTTGCTCCTATGTAGCTTCCCAAACACAATGTTCACAAACATCCAACTCCTTCACCTTATGTCCCCCAAGTAGATCAGACTTAGACAGAATTTGCATCCCTCTTTCACCCATATGACCCTATCTCATATGCCACAACTTAGTCAATTATGACTTGTGAACCTCTGATGATGCAACAGCAGCAGAACCTGATACGGTAGACCCTTGCAGTATGTACAATGTCCCCTGCCTGATACCCTTTATAACCACACTTGAACCCGTATAGACATTGACCACTCCACCTTCACCCCTGAACTTGAACCCTTTGCTGTCTAGTAGACTAAGTGATATCAAATTCTTGGTCATTTGTGGAAAATGCCTAACCTCATTCAATGTGCATAATTTACCATCATGTGTCCTCACCCGAACAGATCCAACCTCAACTATTTTGCAGACCTTGTTGTTAGCCATTGTAATATGGCCTCCATCCACCTGCTAATAAGTTGAAAACAACTCAGTGTCCAGAATCCACACATCTCTGTGCCCTGCTGACTCTGAAACTGCTAAGGCGAGATATTCTTCAGAGTTGGAGTCTTGTTCTTTCAAAGCAGTTGTACCCTGCTGCTTTTTCTTCTTTGGAGGTTCATTTTTCCAATGTCCCTGCTCCTTGCAGTAGTTACGGATATCCTTAGATTTGGGACCTTTGGAATTCTTCTTGAATTTCTTCTTTCCAGAATTTTCTAGCCCCTGCTGACTCCACTAGCCACCAATCCAGCAGACTGACTATCTGTACCAGATTCAGATGCCTTATGGCGTAACTCTCGAGCATGGAGTGATGAACTTACATCTTCCAATGATACTGAGTCCTTCCCAACAATAAAAGACAACACAAAGTTCTCATATGATACAGGCAATGATACAAGTAGAATTAATGCATCATCCTCATCTTTAATCTTCACATCAATATTCCTTAGGTCAAGCAATATTGTGTTTAGATGATTTAGATGATCCCTCAGTTGAGTGCCCTCATGCATCCTTAGACTAAACAGAGTTGTTTTAACAACAACTTGTTGGTTAGAGACTTAGTCATGTACATACCACAACTTCTCAGCAGTGTCCTCTTCAGCAACCTCTGTGATAATATCATCTAACAAGCACAACATAATTGTTGAATGTGCTTTCTCCTCCAGAATGGCTCTCTCAGCAGCACCTCCTTCTGTTGATTTAGACAAGGGACCCCAAAATCCCTTCTGCTTCAACAAAGCACACATCTTGATCTGCCATAAACTAAAGTTGTTCCTTCCTATAAACTTGTCAATCTTAAAATTTAAAGAAGACATCTTTCCCACCAGAAAAGCTTGTGTAGATCCCAAATCCTAGCTTCAGTTATGACCTTGGTGCCAATCTACCTTACTGAAAATAGATAAGCAGATTTCTTGATGAACCTGGACGCTCCGATACCAGTATGTTATGATGGATCGATCAATAAGTGATGGTGATTGTGAGTAAAGATAAAAGATAAACAAGCAACCAAAACACAGAAACAAGAAGAACACAAATTTAACGTGGTTTCCGGCAATATGCCGACAACTCCACGGACAAATGAGGATATTTTATTCTCACCAGAAAGTTACAATTACATGTATTACAAATATTTATAGCCTTGGGAATCCAACCCTAACTGACTAATCAGTCAACCCAGTAAATGACTGAAATACCCCATAAGTAACTTCACCGAATTAGGAAACCATATAGACGTGTTCCTTAAGTCTGTTGTGAACCAGCAGACTTCACTCTGTTGATACCTTGTACCAGCAGACACTACTTCAACAGACTGATCAACTCTGCTGCAGCCCCAAGTGAACACCAAATTCAGCAGATGCTTCATGCTCTGCTGACCACCACAGTTTCCACATACTCTGATGAATGCCACACTCAACAGACCAGACTCAGTAACATAGTTTAAGTCACCATTACACCAACAATTGTCACATGCATCAACCTCACTGAATGCCATGGATCAAGTATGGAAGTGTAGCATGAAAATTACACGCAATGTGGCCATAACGTGTATATTTTCAACTGGTCCTCCTTATAGAGATCACAAAACCTTAACCTTATGAGTTCAAATATAAAACTTGATTTAGTGAAAAATAGTCTATTACAAACTGTACAAGCATCAGACTCCCAATGAACTTTATTATCATAAAATGATACAACACCCATACCGAAGACATATGAAAGACCTTGTGTGTCAATGCTTTAGTCAGTGGATCCGCCATCATGGAGTCTATACCTATATGCTCAATTGACATTGCAACATTTCAAACTCAACCTTCACAACAAGAAACTTTATGCCAATGTTCTTAGACATTGACAAACTCATGTTTTTATTGGAATACAACAATGCAGAATCACAATCACAAATTCCTTAATGGTCGTTCATTTCCCAAAACGTGCAGCCATGAAATGAGATTCTACATCTTTATCCCATGACTAATGGCTTCAAACAAGCCCCAAATTTTGTCTCCAAAGTCGAGGAAGCTATAAGTGTCTACTTAGCACTTTTCCCAAAAAAATAGCTCTCATTGACAAAATGAAGACATACACCCACCAAAATATGAGTTAGAATACCAAATGATCTTCAATTTTTTCTAACTCATTATATGTGAGAATCCTTTATTTTGTTTTCTGTAAGTACATCATTACCTTATAACCTTATGGGATGCGACCATATGATCCTTTCTAAAATCTTTTATGTATCTATCCAACATGACTATAATGTATGCAATATCCGAATGCATACAAACCTAAGCATCTATTAGACTCCAAACATAGGAATCATGTGGAATCCATTGTATATCCTCCTACTTTTAAATCAATAGAAGGGTACTTTTTGAGACTAAATTTGTCTCTCTTAGACACAAGGGTATCATATGTGGTTTCCAATCAGCCATGCCGAATTATTCATGAACTTTAGCAATATAGCCCTTTTCTGATGATCCAAGAATACCTCAAAAAAAATCCCGATGTATCTAGATTCCTAATACAAAAGAATAGCCACCAATATCTTTCAACTAAAATCCGGATGAGAGAAAAGATTAAATTTGACACAAACTTCTATATCGTTACTAACAAAGAGTATATTATACACACATAAAACCAAGAATATGAACCTACTCCCACTGAAATTATGGTACATACATTCATCAACCAAATTTGCCTCAAAAACCAAATGAGACAATAATAAATGAAATTTCAAATACCATAGACGAGATGACTGTGCGAGTCCATAGATGGATTTTCTTAGTTTGCAAAACATATTCTTTGTGTCACCTAATGTAAAGTTTTATTGTAAATGTCTCATCAATGTCCTCATTGGGAAACTATGTATTTACATCCATCTAATGTAACTCAGGATCCATATGAGCAACTTGAGCCATTATTATCCAGAAAAGAGCCTTTCAAAAGAAATTGAATAAAAGTCTATATAATCAATGCATTTCTGATTAAAGCCCTTAGTGTCAAGACAAGCCTTATATCTTTCCACATTATCATTTGAAATCCTCTTAGTATTTGATATTCATAAACAACCAAGAGGTATCTTTCCTTCTAGAAATGGTACAAGATCCAGAATGTCATTTTCCCTCATTGACTTCATCCATCTTACATAGCCTCAATCCACTTAAGAGAGTCATAGCTTCACATGGCTTGGCGGACAGTAACGAGATCGTCCTTCATAATGCCAGGAT
This sequence comes from Gentiana straminea, assembly GCA_036785695.1. Classification (NCBI taxonomy): domain Eukaryota; kingdom Viridiplantae; phylum Streptophyta; class Magnoliopsida; order Gentianales; family Gentianaceae; genus Gentiana; species Gentiana straminea. Next base: position 3,800,106 of record JAVUPR010000090.1, on the reverse strand, counting down.
CCTCATGCTCAACGAGATAAACAATGTAATCATCTTGAATTGTTGATCTCCTCTCTTTAGTGGAGTGCCTAAGTTAGGGCACCACTGGTTCCTTATGTGGTACCTCCTACACTTATGTTCTCTTTGTATAGGTTTTAGAGAATGTTGAGTTTTCCTTATAGGAGATTCAAGAATGTGTTAGGTGTGATGCCCGAAAGACAATTTTGTAATTGTTTTATTTAATAAATGAAATGATATTATTATTCATATTTATTATTCTCATATTCACCGATGTGACAATAGTATTTACACTACAGAAAACCCTAAAGTATATCGTTTATGTAATCACTTAACTCAGTGTATGGGATATACACGGGAGGATTGAGTTAGTGAAGACGTACTTAAAATACAATTAGCCCGTAGTGAAGTTAATCGAGAGTATCGGGTCTCTCCTTTAACGTGCTATTAATGCGCCCATAACACAATAGGTGTGATTGTCTTATCCAAACTTTCGGTTAAGAGAATCTAATGGGGCATTTATATATGATAGATATATCATATAGGGCTGGACCGATTTGATTAGAGTTCACGATATAATTCCGTAATCGAGAAGTCTTATCGAATCAATGGATGATCATATTTATGGATATATCTTAATCCTGAGGTGATCACAGTCAACTGCTTGAATCGGTATGAGGTTTGACTTGACGGTTAAGGATTACACCGAGTCGTGGTCCGAATTACCCCATCTTCGCATTGTACTTGGATTGAGTGAGTAGTACGTGTTATCACGGATACGGAATCCATTCCTTCCATTTATGGAAGTAGATAGACGATTCTCTTATTTGTTAATCCTAGAAACGATCGATCGCGCGAGTTCATATTACACTTTGATTAGCTACCGGTGAGTCGTATGAATTAATTGATCACTTTAGGGGGTTAATGGTAAATAAGGATAAGATGTTCGAAAAGGGTTAACGGTAACTTCCCGATTTAGAATGAACGATCATGGAGGATTAATCCATATGTAATGATTATATCAATGGATGCTTATTATTATTCTCGTGAGGAGATAAATATAATCTTATAATCGGAGGAGTGCGATCACGGGATTATGGTGGCATATTCCCGTGATTGATTTATCGAATATAATTATTACTTTCGTAAGATAATTATTTATTTGATTTATCGGAGCCACGATTATTAGTCCATGGTACCCGACGTGCCTCCTATACGAGATAATAGCTATTCTCGGACGTCGAATCCTAATAATATTAATTTAGTTCTTATTAGAATTTAATTAAAACGATATGTGAATTAATTGTTTAGTGAATTATTAAATTAGTTGGGCTAAATAATTAAATATGTGAAAAAGACATTTTTCATAATCTTGGCAAAATTAGTGTTATAGCCGAAAATTAACATTGACTAGGTCAATGATGGAAATTTCGGCCAACACATGTTTATGGAAACAAGAATTAGTTTTCTTGTGAATTAATAAGACGTATGCGCATAAAATATTTATTGGATAAATATTTATGGTAAGAAATAAAGATAAATATTATTCTAGATTTGTTCTAGAATATTATGGGATTATTGTTATTTATTGGATTTATTTATTTGCATAATAAAATCTTTGGAGGACAATGATTACTCTCATATATAAAGAGAGTTCTCCCAAGCCTTACACACACACACACATATTTCGACTATCATCTCTTAGAGAGAAGATAGAATATTTTCGGCCAAAGGGGAGAAGGGAAAAATCTTGGAGGTTTTTCCGGGTAGCATATCGGGAGGATTCGAGACGAGGATTTTCTTCCACCGGGAGTTGCTTGGATCACACGTACGGAAGATCGTGGTGCTCTTCACATCTTCGTTTGTTATTTCTATTGCGGCTCTTCTACTTGGATTTTGAGATCCAAGAGGTATGTTCTAGAACCCCCTTGTAGAGTAGATCTAATTATTTTATTACGTGTAATTTATAGATCTAGATCCTTAAATCGCTTCAGTTGCGGATGGTATTGCTAACAGTGGTATCGGAGCCCAAGGTGATCTATATTTATACGTATAAAATATTAGATCTAGGAGTGGTAAACATGTAGATTTTTTTTTCTCCCAAATTTTTTTTAAAAAGGGGCCGAAAAATATGTTTTTTTATTTTATTTTATGATTATGAATGTCTTGGTTGAAGAGATGGATTGGGGTTGGTACTGTTTACCCGTAGATCTATTTTGTAGCTTTTTTTGATTAAGTATCAATTGAGCGTAGGATGTGTAATTTATTTTATGTCGTGTGAAAAATTATAAAATAATTACCTCCCACACGACCTTTTCAAGAATCCACCAAATTTCCAGCGGCAAGGATGAAATTACATTTTGCAGAGAATTTAAGGTACGCCTACACCGAATTCAAGTCCTTATTCTTAATCTAGCAAAATCAAATTTTCGGTTTTTGGGTTTCCAGACAATCGATCAATTTGAAGGGATTTAATTTTTAGAACTCCAAAGGCTCCCCTGAATATATGACATGTCTCCTTTCGTATGATGACTTCTTCGACCAGGTCAGCCTCAACATTTTCAATTCTTCACAGGTGGGTCATCATATATTCCAAGCAAATAGCATACTTTCTGAATTTTGTCAATTGCATTCCAATGGGCCTTTATACTAATGGATATTTTATTTTCACATTGGTGTAGAGGAGAATTGGATGCAAATTTATTGGCTGAGCAGAAAAGATAGCATCTGTATATGTAGAACTCTCCACTTTTGAGGAATCTTCGACAAACATGAATTTATGTTTTTTGAAGGTACTTTTAACATTTATTTGATCTGATGACCTTGCATTCATGTGTGTTTGGTTGCTTTAGTTGCACTATTGTATGTGTACCTGTGCTTATGTTCTTGCTGTCAACATTTATTTTTTCCTCTTACATATGCTACGTGTGTATCGACTAGACCATCGAGTCACAACCCTCACGAAACTCTAGGGGCGGGACAAGGGGGGCCTCTTTGGGTTGGATTCAACTTTTGTATCTTGAAAAGAGCATTGCTATACCACAACAAAGTTAGAAAAGACACTTTTACACCATTGATCATGGTGTATCACCTATTGATTGGTATGGTTCCCACCATGATCATTGGTGTAAGTGTAAAAGTGTGTTGTGTCAATTTGTTGTTGTGGCACCAGCATCTGAACAAGTTAATGATGTGAATCTTATGTGTCGCTTGATTGACTGCAGAAATTTGTTTGTGTATTGATGATCAGCTCACTAAGAGACCAATCTGATTCCAAGTATCTATGTTTCTTTTTATATTTCATTTACAAATGCCTTAATGAATTCATATTCAGAGCAACTAAATTTGAGGATGAAGAAGTTGACATGCTCCAAATTCCACATACATGAAGGGCCCATGGTGAAAGCAAGCCGCCCTTCAAAAAGCTACAAACAAGACCTTCAGAACAGAAACTTTATAAGAAAGATTTGTGGTGAGTAAGACCAGATTCAAAAGTGATCATGTAGCTATAGGAGAACATGTTTAAGAAGTGTTTGCAACACCACTTCAGTTTTATCATATACATAGGAGATTTGATAATCTAAACCACTGTACAACGCAATTCTTATTGTATGAGCTTTTGTACCTTAATAATTATGTACTTTTACTTGTTTTGCTATGTTATTGATTTTTATGCATGGGTTTTCCTTTACTTATTTTCAGATTTTATGTTCTTCCGTGCATTGCACGGGTTTCATACTAGTATAGATATATTTTTAATATATTGGTATATTACGGCCTCCTCTCCTCGTCGTTCGTGGTTCGTGTCAAGATCAAAGGTTTGAGATCCGGAAGTTTCAAGATCAAGATCGAAGATCGAGATTTGAAGACTTAGATTAAATTTTTACTTTTCCTTAGAAAATAGGTTAATTAGTCGGGGTACCAACGATCCATCTCGGTGTTTAAATTTTTCTGCAATTTATTTTTTATGTGTTTGATCATAAAATAGCTATAAAATCGGAATTGCCATGACATGCATCATATCATAAATCCACTCCATGCATACATGTAGAATTTTAATTTTGGTAATTAAAATAGGCATGTATACAAACTCACGTAATTAGTTGAAATTTAATTAATACATGATAATTAATTAATTTAGTAACTAATTAAAGATCCGAGGACGGGTTATGAAATCGTTAAGCCTTTCGGTGTGTGTTCTCGGTGAACCTCCGTAAAAACCCAAACGAGATCACGTTTTCAATTCGTAGTGTCTACGAGATTGAATGATGGTAAAAGAACAATAAATCTTGGATAAAAACGGTTCGCCTATAGGTTGGGTGGTCAACTGAGCTAGGCTCGACCGACTTAACCCTCCTAGTGTGATGTATGCACGGGGGTCCGGCAAGACTAAGCTACACCAGCGAGCGGATGGGTGATTCCTTCTTATCTCAATGGGGCTCTCTTGTCACATATGTTCCAACGAATAGGACGGGTAGGCTTGCCTACGTTACCGACACCATTCGGAATCCTTGATTTGATGTGCTTTTATGTTAACATCAAAAGACGTGGTTAGTTAACCCACCACCACTTCCAAAATATTGAGAGGGAGCGGGGGAGGCGACAACCAACCCCACGGCCTCTACTATAGATACAAGTAAGTGAGAGAAGGGTGACGCCTCGCGGCGCTTTCATTTCGTCCCCCTACGGATGGTGTTCACCCATATCAACATTCATGGCTTGGTCTCCGAAAGGATAGGATTTCCGGGTACTCGTCGGGTCACTGACCTATCCTACGATGGCATACTCGGGGCGTACCTAAGAGATCCGATATATTAGGTCACACTCATAAAGGATATTCTTGATAATATCTAGGCTAAAAAAGGAAGGTAGTCAATGAATAAAGGGATGTTCGATTCTCGTGGGATGTTCGATTCTCACAAGTTATTCATTGATGAGATTGTCTCGATTTAACCGTCATCTCTTTGACCTACCCTACGGCGGCACTGGGATGCGAGGTTAAAACCTTGGAATGGTAGAGTAGACTTATCTTTTAGTTTACAATTCCTAAAATAAATTTATATAGTAGTGTTAAACTTGAATTAATATATGTCATTTTATTTACAGCATTATATCCCTTACTAAATTGCTTAAAAATTAATAATTAACTAGTATTGACTTCGTTAAAAAATGGAAAGTAACTAGGACGTTGAACTAGTTAATCGATAATGAAATTATTTTTCGAAAGAGATATTTTCTCTTAAGCCTTTTAAAAATCAGAGTGACATATAGGTATGTCACTAGTGTCATTCGTGTCAAAACGGAGACAAACTTAGGTGATTTCGGACTTTGAAATTCTTCTAGTGAATTTTGAGTGTGTAGTGATTACACGAGTAATTTTCTAATTGAAAAATCGGAAAATCATGAAGTGTTACTAGTTGGACGATATTTGGAATCGATGAACTAGTGGGAGCTTTATGATTTGTTGTTTTTCTAGAACATTAGAAAAATGTAACTGACTACACACGTAACCGTTCTAATTGAAAAACCGGAAAGTCATGAAATGTCGCTAGTTGGACGATATTTGGAATCGATGAACTAGTGGGAGTTTTATGATTTGTTGTTTTTCTGGAAACATTGGAACTATGTACGAAAGATTTTCTAATCGAAAAAATCGGAAAATCATAACAAATAAAGCATTGCTCGTTAGACGGTATTTGGAACCGATAAACTAGTGGGAGCTTTAATGTTATGATTTGTTGTTTTTTCTGGTATATTAGAAAATCCGAGAAGTCCCGACGAGTAACACTCGAAATAGACATCCCACGGTTCAAGAGTAGTGTCTACTCAAACGAACCGCTGGTTCAAGACTGTTTCCATTCACGGAAAGTCAAGAATGGGAGAATATGTCTAAAAGTGTTAGTCATCTAAACTGAGAAAACTTTAAGGCTGAACCGAAAATTAATTAAGTGAAAATCATAGGATAAGGACAGTGATTTTGGATCACCAACCTATGAATCCTTGGCGATTTTCTCGAGCTAAGTTCTTTGGAAGAACAAGGTAGCAGTGCATTTAACGATTAAAAGAGTAAACAACGGGCAGTTAATTTTAGCTAGAATAGTGGGAGTGATATAAGGAAATGAATCTCGGATTCAAACCTTGGATATCGCGGAAAAATTATTTTCTGTTTAAGATTCGTTGGACCGAATGGATTTACCTTCTATTCGATAATTTGTTTATCGTATAGAAAGTGAATATACCATTTGTAGTACGAATCCAAGACTCGGACTTTGGTTTGATAATGTCAAAACCACTTACAACTGCTGAAATATGTATATAAAACACATCTTAAGAACTATTAAAAGCAATTGGTTTCTATATTTAGATAAACGCTTCTTCATATTCCCTAGTTAGTGCATAGTCCCTAAAAGACAAGACCTGAAGATTGGCTCAGGGTGATTCCTTTCTCCCAGTTGGGGTTATATTGTCTTAAAGGTTCAATGACTAAGTTTCCTTTCAATCGGGAAAGGATAATGGTTATAAAGAAGTAACATAGCTTGTTCATGACGACCTTTGGGGTCTGATGAAAGATACAAGTTAGTAGGAGCTTCCGAGTAGTGACTTCTTGTCTGATAACTATTCAAACACTCTGGAAAGTTTATCCAAAATATTTTGAGGTTTCTCTGTTTTCAACAGAGATAGAGTATTCTATACTTGGAATAGGCCATTCATAGTCCTCGAGACTGATGCTCAGGCTGCCTCATTGTGACATGTTCTCACTAAGTGAGAAACCGTTAAATTGCCTTATATGGTTTTAGATGTGCTACAATACACTGCTTAACTCCATAAAGATATTGGAAGCGAAATAACGGTTTACATTGAAATGTAAGACCGAGAAGTCTACCTACAATATGCTTTGGAATTTACGGATAAGGTGTGGATTCGGTTCAACCCACTTCCATAAATATAAGCATTTAGCACACGGTGCTTGAAGGTAAGACTGGGAATTTCGCGCATCCGTTCGGTCAATGACCATTCATGATATATCTTTTAAGCTATTGAGTATAAAGGTTAGATATATGATTCTTGAAATCGGGAAGGGACAATTATACTGTTGCATCCTTTCTGATAGAGTCCATGAACAGCAAAACCTTGATCCTTGAAGTACGTTTACTCAAGGTTGTTACTAACTGATTAAAATCAGACCACATCCAACATCGGTTGTTGGTGATAACACTAAATACTACTAAACTAGATCAGAATTTCGATCCACCCAGTAAGTATTGGGAGTATGGTTTATCAATTACCCAATACGGGTTCTGCGGACTTTGTAGTCTGAGGATCGATTGACCTATGGCTCTTTTGTGAGCAGTATAGGATTTTGATAATAGAGGTTGGTTTAATAGCCTTAACCTTATGAATGGAGTTCGGTACTCCAGTTCTGTTCATACTCTTGTAGAACTACCCGAGCGTCTCAGGCCCAGTGGGAGTAATTGGATCTACACGGAAAAGAGTAGAATGAATAGGAAAGTTTATCTTTCAGGGCAAAACCTGAGTGGTCTAGGGGTAATTCCCTAAGAAAGTAGAGAGTTAATCAGACCTAGGACTCTCTTACCACTTAGTATTGCATGATTTCGTTCAAAAGCAGAAAATAGGGGTGATTCCCTGAGACTTTCTTGCCAAACAAACGGTGTCTGGAATCATTCGGAACAAAAGGGTATTGCCTTATGAACTCATGACATGATGACTGTCAAGGCTTATTTCCTTTGTGGATAAAAAGCAAACCTCTCGGTCATTGGAAGTCATATATTTCTACAATATGTGGATTTGACCAGAATATTGATAAGTCTTTTGTAGACTGGATATCAATTTTAGTACAGTAGTGAATATATACATATATTAGTGTTTGTGAAGGATAACACTGCACCAGTTGAAATCAACATATGTGTGTTATCTGAAGTCAGAATCTGACAATGCCACAATTCTCTGCAACAGAGATTTGGACAACATTCTAAAGAGTTTGACCCGGTCAAATTCATTAGAATCAGTCACTGGTTTCCCATCCATCTTATTGGCTAAGATGATGCATCTGTGTATGCAACATTCAACGAGGAAGTTCTACCCTATGCCTCAGGAATGACTCTCTAAATCTTCGGATCAAGAGAAATGGGATAGATTCTCTTTCTAGTAAGAGATGGTCAAGTTATTGAACATCAACTTTGATCGAATATTAGATTCGGTGGTTAACAAAGCAAGTTTAGTATGTCCTTTAAGTCAGATTGAGGATGATCGTTAAGTCGATCTCGGGCTCAGTGTTTACTCTTGTGTTGAAGCTATTGCCTTGAGGAATCTAGCAATGCCAACTCGACTTTAACTAGTTGGGTGATTAGCGGCTTTTGTAGTAGCTAGAGAAGCGATATAGCTTAAGGATTTCCTTTTCATATCTGGGAGTGATTCTAGATTTGGAAGCCGATACCACATCATTGTGCACATGATGAAGGGGTAGCTTATAAGGATTTTTGAAATCACTAGAGGTCAAAAGCATATTGGGAAAGTACCACATGATTAGATGGACCGATAACGTTTCGATTCTACGGATCGTCTCGAGCCGACAACCTGACTAATCATTAAGACACATGACATTTAGATGTAGGTACTCCCCGAGTCACTGACCTATCCTAAGACGGCACATTCGGAGTGTACTTTGTCATCTGGCAATGGTTATGATATGCTTAATGGGTACTAGAATAAGGGATGGGTCTCCATTTCTTTAGAGCAAGTGGGAGATGTAGTTTGCTGTAGTTTAAATAATAGGGTGTGCTCTAAAACAATTAATCACAAGCTTTCATGCAAGTGGGAGATTGTTAGGTGTGATGCCCGAAAGACAATTTTGTAATTGTTTTATTTAATAAATGAAATGATATTATTATTCATATTTATTATTCTCATATTCACCGATGTGACAATAGTATTTACACTACAGAAAACCCTAAAGTATATCGTTTATATAATCACTTAACTCAGTGTATGGGATATACACGGGAGGATTGAGTTAGTGAAGATGTATTTAAAATACAATTAGCCCGTAGTGAAGTTAATCGAGAGTATCGGGTCTCTCCTTTAACGTGCTATTAATGCGCCCAGAACACAATATGTGTGATTGTCTTATCCGGACTTTCGGTTAAGAGAACCTAATGGGGCATTTATATGTGATAGATATATCATATAGGGCTGGACCGATTTGATTAGAGTTCACGATATAATTCCGTAATCGAGAAGTCTTATCGAATCAATGGATGATCATATATATGGATATATCTTAATCCTGAGGTGATCACAGTCAACTGCTTGAATCAGTATGAGGTTTGACTTGACGGTTAAGGATTTACACTGAGTCTGTGGTCTGAATTACCCCATCTTGGCATTGTACTGGATTGAGTGAGTAGTCTGTGTTATCACAGATACGGAATCCATTCCTTCTATTTATGGAAGTAGATAGAAAGTTCTCTTATTTGTTAATCCTAGAAACCGATCGATCGCGCGAGTTCATATTACACCGATTAGCTACCATGAGTCGTATGAATTAATTGATCACTAGGGGTTAATGGTAAATAAGGATAAGAGGTTCGAAAAGGGTTAACGGTAACTTCCCGATTTAGAATGAACGATCTATGGAGGATTAATCCATATGTAATGATTATATCAATGGACGCTTATTATTATTCTCGTGAGGAGATAAATATAATCTTATAATCGGAGGAGTGCAGTCACGGGATTATGGTGGCATATTCCTGTGATTGATTTATCGAATATAATTATTCTGTTCGTAAGATAATTATTTATTTGATTTATCGTAGCCACTGATTATTAGTCCATGGTCTCCGACGTGCCTCCTATATAGCATAGCTATTCTCGGACGTCAAATCCTAATAATATTAATTTAGTTCTTATTAGAATTTAATTAAAACGATATGTGAATTAATTGTTTAGTGAACTATTAAATTAGTTGGGCTAAATAATTAAATATGTGAAAAAGACATTTTTCATAATCTTGGCAAAATTAGTGTTATAGCCGAAAATTAACATTGACTAGGTCAATGATGGAAATTTCGGCCAACACATGTTTATGGAAACAAGAATTAGTTTTCTTGTGAATTAATAAGACATGTGCATAAAATATTTATTGGATAAATATTTATGGTAAGAAATAAAAATAAATATTATTCTAGATTTGTTCTAGAATATTATGGGATTATTTTTATTTATTGGATTTATTTATTTGCATAATAAAATCCTTGGAGGACAATGATTACTCTCCTATATAAAGAGAGTTCTCCCAAGCCTTACACACACACATATTTCGACTATCATCTCTTAGAGAGAAGATAGAATATTTTCGGCCTAAGGGGAGAAGGGAAAAATCTTGGAGGTTTTTCCGGGTAGCATATCGGGAGGATTCGAGACGAGGATTTCCTTCCACCGGGAGTTGCTTGGATCACACGTACGGAAGATCGTGGTGCTCTTCACATCTTCGTTTGTTATTTCTATTGCGGCTCTTCTACTTGGATTTTGAGATCCAAGAGGTATGTTCTACAACCCCCTTGTAGAGTAGATCTAATTATTTTATTACGTGTAATTTATAGATCTAGATCCTTAAATCGCTTCCGTTGTGGATGGTATTACTAACAGAATATTGTCTTGATTTGTATAAGCCATTGGTGTAACATCCCATTGGCATTACCAAATTGTTAGCCACCACCACTGTAAGAGGAGTAATGTTATGTTCCTCTTCAAAGACAATATTTAATATCTTATCTTCCCCTCAAGCTCAATATCCTCAAAAACATTTTAGTTCTCGGTTAAAGAAAAATAATCTGGAAGTAGGTTCATAGAACATAATCCCCATTGTTCTTTTAAATTTATCCATTAAATAGCAGTTTACCTTTATTCGGTCCAATTTTCTTTCATTAGGCCTATAAGGCCTTGATTTAGTTGGACAACCCTAAATATGAAGACACCAAATAATGGGTTTTCCCTGTCCATAATTCATATGGGGTTTTGGTTAATGCTGTAGTAGGTTCTCTATTATGATGTGTATGCTGCTAACTTTAGTTTTCATATCGAATGGCAAGTCACGTGAATGTACTTGCTTTGGCTGAGTTTGATATCGTTAGATGTAGTATATGCCTCGAAACCTAGAAAATAAGAGAGAAAGATCCAAAGTCCTTGACAGGAACATGAGTGCCAATGTAATCAAAACTTGTTGCAAAAGTTGTGGAGATGTACCATTAATAATAACTTCATCAACATAAGTAAGAATATAAATGTGAGTAGTCCACGAGAAAGGATATAAAGATACGTGCCATATTTAGATGCAACAAAGCCAAGTTTAAAGAGAATTTCTGTAAAGCAAGAAAACCAAGCACTAGGAGCCTAACGAAGTCCATAGAGACACTACTTAAGTCGGCACACATGATATGAATAGTCGTGATGAATAAAACCTTGTGGTTGCTCTATATAAATTGGTTCATTGAAAAGATCATGTAGGAATGAATTTTGAATGTCCACTTGTCGAATGGGCTATTGCTGAGAGGTGGCAAGAGAGAGAAGTAGGCAAATGGTGAGAGGTTTGACAACAAGACTAAAGGTCTTATGGAAGTCGATGTCTTCAGCCTGGTGAAACCCTTTAACAACCAAACGTGCTTTATTACGCTCAAGTTGACCATCAACATGGTGTTTGATTTGAAAACCCATTTATTTACAACCATTTTCATACAAGGATTATAAGGCAGAAGTCCATGGTATCATTACTAAAAAGAGCATTAAATTCATCTCTCATAGCATCATGCCAAACTTGGTGTTTAAAAGCTTCGGTGTAGAAGGTAGGTTCAGAGGTCTGAGTAGAAGCAATGAGGGATTTAGGTAGTGGATAACGGATAAAGTCAGGCATTTGGACGGGTTTTAAAGTATTTGTTTTGGAGCGATTTATCATTGGGTGTGGTGGAGGTGTCTGGGAATCAGAGGATATGGGAGACTATTCAGTGGATGTGGAAGGAGAGATGATAGAAGAAGTAAGAGCGAAGGAGAAGGAGGAGAGGATGGAATGGTGGTATCAGGTGCAGGAGGGGTGGTTACGGCTATATCAGATGGGAGGGGAACATTGATGGTGGACGGATTGATAAGGGTGGTGGATGGTGTGTATGGAAATTTTGACTCATCAAAGACCACATGGCAGGAAATATGAATACGGCCCGAGGAGAGGTAAAGGCATTTGTAGACATGATGGTAAGGGTCATATCCAAGAAAGATGCAAATTTTGGTGTAAGCATATATTAGACTCCAAACATAGGAATCATGTGGAATCCATTGTATATCCTCCTACTTTTAAATCAATAGAAGGGTACTTTTTGAGACTAAATTTGTCTCTCTTAGACATAAGGGTATCATATGTGGCTTCCAATCAGCCATGCCGAATTATTCATGAACTTTAGCAATATAGCCCTTTTCTGATGATCCAATAATACCTCAAAAAAAATCCCGATGTATCTGGATTCCTAATACAAAAGAATAGCCACCAATATCTTTCAACTAAAATCCGGATGAGAGAAAAGATTAAATTTGACACAAACTTCTATATCGTTACTAACAAAGAGTATATTATACACACATAAAACCAAGAATATGAACCTACTCCCACTGAAATTATGGTACATACATTCATCAACCAAATTTGCCTCAAAAACCAAATGAGACAATAATAAATGAAATTTCAAATACCATAGACGAGATGACTGACCATCAAAAAGATAGTGATTCGGAAAGGTAAACTGACCATCGGCTGAGTAAAGATAGAACAGTGAAGAAAGATCTAAACAGCTAAGTCAGAAGGATCACTCAACCGTTCAGGGAACGGCCAAGTAAACTTTACTCACTTAGATTTCAAATGATGAAGATCAAGCATTAAATGCACAATCAATTAAGGATCAATCAAGGACGGATTTTCTGATAAATGTTTAAGGAAAAATCCGATCACTGAAATCCAAGAGAAAATAATTAAGGGGGAATCAGAATCAAATCAAGGATTATTCCTGCATTAAATAGCCAACGGATGGAAATTCAAATCAAGGATTATCAAGGCTATAAATAGAAGGCATTGACAAAAAATAAAAAAAACGATTAAGTCTGATAATTTACAAGCAGAAACTCTGTCAAAATGAAAAGCCTTCATTTGCACTAAAAGGAAAGATCTAGAGATCAACTCAGGAATCAGAAATTTAATTGCAATCTGTGAATCCAATTCACATCGACTGAGGCAATTGAATCAGAGGAATCTGAGAAGGAGTTGCAAATTTTATGATAGCTGCTCAAAGATTTGTTCTCAAGGAGCAGTGAGAGACTGAGTCACTGAAGCTTATAAAGCCAGGGAGTGATAATCTTGCGGATTGTGAAGCTTGTGTATTCAATGTTAATAACTTTGATGAATATTAAATAAGAATATTGTCTCATTCTTTATGTCAAAGAACTCAACTTTGAGGAGATGTTGTATCATCTTGGATGTAATCAATGATGGCCCAATCGAGATCACAACTGCGGTAACCACAGGAGCAGATCAAGGAAAAGTAATAGACAAACTCCAGAAAGATTGGACCAAGGATGACAGGAGAAGAGCAAGTCTCGACTTTGTTGCAAAAGACATGATTTTGAGGACTCTGGGCAGTAATATGTTCATGAGGATCAAAGATTTCAAAATAGCAAAGGAGATGTGGGACAAATTAGCACTGATCAATGAAGGATCAGAAGCAGTTAAAGAAAACAAATTATATGTTTCAAAACAGAAATTTGAGAATTTCAAAATGAAGGCTGGTGAAACCATTGATCAAATGGACAACAGATTCTCAAGCATCATAAGTGAACTACAACAACTTGGACACACATATCCACAGAAAGAAGTGTGGCTGAAGATCTTGAGAGGCTTACCTGAAAGATAGAAGATCATCACATCGGTAATCAGAGGGACAACAAATCTTGCAAACACTGATACCTTAACTCTAATGTCTCAACTAAAGGCTCATGAATTTGAGTTGAACGGCGAAGACAGTGCACCAGCAGAGGCACATACGGCCAGTGCACTGATTGCACCCCAGCAAAGTAATACAACTGATGCAAACATCAAAGAGACACAGGAGCTGAAGGAACATGTAGCTTTACTGGTAAAACGTTTTGACAGGTTTAGCAAGAAGAAGCAATTCAAAGGGGGTTCATCATCATACAAGAAGTCTAGCACAAGCAAAGACATGAAGAATAAAGATGATGAATACCGATGCTTCAACTGCAAGAATAAATGTCATTTCAAGGCTGATTTCCGTGAAGAAAAAGACAAAGATGAGGATAAAAAGAAATACAAGACAATTGAAAAGAGAAAAAGCAAGAAGGCACTCAAAGTTGAAACTAGCAGTGAAATGAATGAAGAATCATCTAAAATGATTCTGGTGATGATGATGATGAAGCTGACAGCTCAGACAATGAAAAAGCTTACCTATGCCTTATGGCTAAAGAATCAATTGAGGTAACATCTAGCTCACACTCATCAACTAATGCATCCACATCTGACACTGCACAATCTTCTATTCTCCCACTAGATTTTGCAAACCTAATCCAAAATCTCATGAGCAAATTTGAAGAAATTGAGATAAATCATGAAATTCTGGAACAGGAATGTGAGAATCTAAGAAAGGAAAATAAGAGATTGAAGAAAGAACTGGACAAAGTAAAAGCTGAAAAAACTAGAAAGGAGATCCAGTTAACTGATCAACAAGCAACATATGATCACCCATCTAATGCTGAAATATCAGCTGAGAGAATATCCATTCCAGTTAAGAACACCACTTCACCACTTAAAACACCAGCTTACAAACCCCCAAACAGGTTTGGATCCATATCTGGTCTTGGCTACAACAGTCAGGATGAAAATAGAAACAATGGACAAAACTATTCTGATTCAAGGACCAAGTCTGGACCAAATTTCAGAAAAGGACAGTCCATAGTTTCAACCATTCATCATGCACCCGTGAAGTCAAAACATAGTGCAGTAAAACAACATAATAAATCATCATTCCAGCCAAATAAAGGCAAAGGAATTCAGAAAGGTATGGGAAGACTTTACCCTTCTGAGGATGATTGGAATAAGCACCCCCAAAATATAAGAAGAAACCATTTCATAATATGCATCACGTGTTTAAGAAAAGCCAGCCAAGGCATATTCCTAGACACAAGAAGCAACATGGAAATAAGTTTCCTCCTACATATTAGAGAGTGAAAAAGGATGCAAATGCACCAAAAAGTAGGGAAAAGTATCAGAATGCCTCTAGTAGAAACATTAGAAGCTTTTCTTCCATGCCTTATACATATGAAGTGGATGACTTTAATTATCCAAAAGAAGATCCTTTGGATACACACGGGGAGTAGGAGGCATGACTGCTAACAGGTATGGACCCAAACAGTGTTGGGTACCTAAATTAATTTGTTTTGTAGGATGTCTGGTTCCAGACACATGACATGAAACAATGGATGGATCACTGACTTTAAAGCTTTTGATGGACCCAAAGTCACCTTTGGAGGCAAAGAAAACCCTGGTAAAATTAAGGAGGAAGGCATAATGCTAAAAAATAGTTTGAAGATTCAAAATGTGGCTTATGTTAAAGGACTGAACATCAACCTACTGAGTATCGGTCAATTTTGTGACAAAGGCTATAATGTGCTCTTCAACAAGGAAGGATGCAAGGTGATTAACAGTCAAACCAACACAGTTGTTCTTGTAGGAAGAAGAGAAGACAACATGTATGTGGTAGATTGGAAGACAGCTAAAGCAGAAACATGCTTGCTTGTCAAAAATAAACAATCAACCAGCTGGACTTGGCATAGAAGATTGAATCATCTAAATTTCAAAACCATCAACACACTGTCAAAAAAAAAAGTTAGTTGAAGGCTTACTAGAGATCACATTCAAGAAAGAAAGTCTCTGTGATGCATGTCAAATAGGGAAACAAATCAAAAGCTCCTTCAAGTCAAAGCCCTATCAATCAAGAACAAGAATCTTACATCTATTGCATATGGATTTTTTTGGACCAGTCACACCACTCAATGTAAGTGGAAAGAAATACACTCTAGTAGTGGTGGATGACTTTTCCAAATTGACCTGGACCATATTAATGAACAAGAAAAGAGAAACACTCAAAAAGTTGCCAGACTTGCTGAGAAGAATACAAAATAAAAATGAACTGAAGATCAGATAGAGGCACAGAGTTCCTAAATGAAGTTATCAGAACTTATTGTAAAGAAAATGGAGTACTGCATCAACTATCAGCAGCAGGGACTCCACAAAAAAATGGTGTAGCAGAAAGAAGAAACATGACACTCAAAGAAGAAGTCAGAACAATGATTGCAGAAGCATGCTTGCCAAAAAGATTTTGGGCTGAAGCAGCAAATACAACATGCTATACTCAAAACAGATCAATCATCAACAAACATCATGGAAAGACTCCATATGAAATATGGAATGGAAAAAAACCTAACATCTCACATTTGCATATGTTTGGATCTAAATATTTTGTTTTGAACATGAATCAGGTATATACTTTTGATGAAAAAGCTGATGAAGCAATCTTTATGGGATACTCAGACACCAGTAAAGCATTCAGAGTACTCAACAAAAGAACTTTGATGATTGAAGAATCAATTCATGTAGTCATTGATGAACAAACACAAATGGTGAAAGCTTTCAAGAATTTGAAGAAGAAGAAGCAGGTCAAAGACAGGTTTATATGAATACAACAGTACCAGCCTACCATTCTGAATCACAATTTTGGAGATCAAGATGAGCCACTAGTACATACAACAAAAGAGGCTCCGAACAAAAACATGAAGCTAATGCACAAACTGAAGTTGTGGAAGCACCAAGTCAAGAACAACTTCAACCTGACCTCATCTGGCTAAGAGACCATCCTGAAGATCAAGTCATTGGAGACATTCATACATGAGTTAGAACAAGAAGACAACTAGAGAATATGCTAACATGTTTTCTATCACAAGTGGAACCCAAAACAATAGATGATGCAATCCAAGATGCTGATTGGATCACAGCTATGCAAGAAGAACTAAATGAATTTGAAAAAAATGATGTATAGGAACTTGTTAATAGACCAGACATAGCCAAAATCAAACAAAATGGGTATTCAGAAACAAGATGGATGAACAAGGGACAATTGTCAGAAACAAAGCAAGGCTAGTTGCAAAAGGCTATTCTCAAACAGAAGGCATAGATTATGATGAAACCTTAGCTCCGGTAGCAAGATTGGAAGCAATCAGACTATTTTTGGCCTTTGCAGCTCCACAAAGACTTCAAAGTTTACGAAATGGATGTCAAGAGTGCATTTTTGAATGGAATTTTAGAAGAAGAAGTATATGTGGAACAACCTCCTGGTTTTCAGCTCAAAGGAAAAGAAGATAAAGTATACAAGCTCAAAAAGGCACTTTATGGACTCAAACAAGCACCCAGAGCTTGGTATGAAACACTGTCACATTTTTTTTAATCAAAAACGGATTCAAAAAAGGAACTATTGATAAGACTCTCTTCAAGTTAGAGGAAGGAACAAGCACCCTATTAGTTCAGATTTATGTTGATGACATTATCTTTGGATCTGAAGATGAGAATCTATGTGAGAAATATGTAAACCTAATGAAAAGCAAATTTCAAATGAGCATGATGGGAGAGTTAAATTACATTCTTGGCTTACAAGTGAAGCAAATGAAAGATGTCATCTTTATTAATCAAGCCAAGTACACAAAAGACTTAATACACAAGTATGGTATGGACACAAGTACATCAGATAGTCCAATGTGTGCAAGAGTTATTCTTGGAAAAGATGAAACTGGAAAAGATGTAGATCAGAAGTTTTATAGAGGAATCATTGGATCCCTACTTTATTTAACTGCAAGCAGACCTGATATAGCATTTGCAGTAGGAGTATGTTCAAGATTTCAAGCTCAACCAAAAGAATCACATCTTCAAGCAGCTAAAAGAATAATCAAATATCTGAATAACACCATCAATGTTGGAATTTGGTATCCAAAAGATGGAGGATTTAAGTTGATATCATATTCAGACTCTGATTATGCTAGATGCAAGATAGATAGAAAATGCACCTCTGGAACATGTCAAATGCTAGGCAGCAGACTAGTATCATGGTTTAGTAAGAAGCCAAATTCTATATCCACATCAACAGCTGAAGCAGAATATATAGCAGCAGGCAGTTGTTGTGCACAAGTACTATGGATTAGACAACAGCTAAGGGAGTATGAAATGGAAGAGAAAACAATTCCAATTATGTGTGACAACACAAGTGCAATATCTATTACAGAAAACCCAGTATTACACTCAAGAACAAAACACGTTGATGTGAGACATCACTTTATCAGAGATCATGTTGAAAAGGGGGATGTTATTCTAAAATACATACCTACTGAAGATCAATTGGCTGACATCTTCACAAAACCACCCAGTCATGAAAGATTCAGCAAGTTGAGAACTGAGTTAGGAATGATAGAAATTGACTAAGTGCTAAGGAGCAGCTAACTGGAGTAATCGGCTAAGTAACTTCACCGGCTGACTGAACATTTGCCGTTATGAGTGAGCTCATTTGGCAGGTAAGGCACTGGTACTCAACGAAGTCAACTACACTGATTGTTAGGAACAATTATATACAGCAGCTCAGTGAAGAAGTCACTAAACCGGCTTAGTGACCAGCAAAGTCACTCCACCGAAATATGCATTGGAGTAAACATAAAGTATGAACTAAATCAGTTTATACACGTGGAAAATCAAGAAGTTATGGATGATTATACTGTGGAAAATTACTCACATGGAGATCAATTCATAATTGTGGAGGTAACTATATTATTTATCGAATTACAATTGCCTCGATTCCCAGGATTCATCAGTACTTACCTCAATCCACTCCCCTTTTACACTCAAATACCGTGATTTATATATATAAAATCACGCCATTACATCACAAAATCCTTCCATATTCAACCACGTTCACACTACCGAGAATCACCCTATTTAAACAACACTTAGAGATTTTTTAGAAATCTTTACACTCTCTTGAAAAACATAAACCCTACCCTCACTTTGCAACATCAAAGATTTTTCTAACAATCTTAAACTCTCTCAAAGAAATGGCATCATCTTCTTCAAAGTTTGCAACATAAAAATTTTACGAAAAATCTATCATTATTGGATCGTTTTTCAGGCCTGAAAACTATCTACCTTTCTATGAAAATGATGCACAAGCCAGGCGATTAGTTGATGGTTGTACTAATCTTGGGTTAATGACCTTCCTAAACCCCCCAATCATTGGGATATGCTATGAGAACCTGATTGCATTTTGGAAAAATGCAAAATTTGTGCCCAGAACAAAGAAGAGTGATCCAGATTGCATTAAAAGTTTGATTTTTGGCAAAGAAGTGGTTATCACGCCTGGACTGCTCAAAATATTCCTACATCTACCAAGAATTAGTCCGGCTAATGTGAAGTTTGTATAGATCTACATCAACACCTTCTGGGCTGAAATAGCCAAGAATCCCAGAAAGAACAACAAAACATACATCCTCCCCAGATCAGCTCTCAAACGTCCATTTGCTGAGTTTTCACCGGTTATCACCAAAAACATTGAAGGAAGAAGAGAAAGAAGAATAGCAAGAAAAAAAGAAGAAAAGAAGAAGAGCAAGAAAAAGAGGAGAAAGAGAATGAGGAAGAGAAAAAGAATGAGGAAGAGAATGAGGAAAATACATACAATTAGGATGGTACCACAGCACCAGCAGAAGATGATTCAGACAGAATCTTCAATCTGGACATTCAACCCCTCATTGTGGACATGGAAAGGCAATACCACACCAGGCAAAGTTTGAAACTTGCCTTAAGGGTGATGCAAACTCCTTAAATCACAAGATTGAGGCCCTCATCAGTCACATTAAGGTTCAAGATGAGGTGATGGAGAAACAAGGAAATTTGATGTGCAACCTACAACATCTCATCCCCTACCATATCCAGACCAATCTTGAGTTTCTTGATAACAAGGATGACAATCTCAAACCGTTGGTGGATACTTTGAATGCTCATACACATCAAATCCACCATCTGAATGAGGATATGGAGTACTCTGGTCATCAACTAAACACAATCATCAATGTCTCAGGAGCAACCAATAAAATTCCAGAGAAAAGGTATGGTCCTCTCCCTGAGTCTGAAAAAGCAAACAAAATTCATGATGCACGGTTTGGTGCTGCCAAAAAGGGGGGAAAGAAGCTCAAAGCCTGAAAATTCCAGTGAGAAGAAGGAAAGCCCAATAGACAAGGGCAAGGGCATCAAAGGCAAGGGTGTCAGGATTGAAGAAAAGAAGAAGTAGCCCTCTTTGGTTTTATATGAATAAATTTATATGCCTTTGATTTACTTTAAAATTTGCAATATCTTATTGCCCTTGAATGGATGAATAAAAAAAATTGAGTTTTACTCTGTTGATTATTATGAAAATTTGGTATACTTATGTTCAGGCTTATGAGGGTTTTGACATCATCAAAAATGGGGAAATTGTTAGGAACATTTTATTATGTTTTGATGATGGCCATACTAGCTGTTATAGCAAGCCTGAAATAAGTTAGAATTCTCTGTATAGTTCTTTACTTTGATTCTGACATGTTTTATAAGTCGAGTCAGACAAGTATTGTACTAGTTGGTAGGACGGCAAAGTAAAAATGTTATCCACTAGAGTGAAGCCAGCCAAGTACCAGCAGAGAAGCATGAAGACATTATGGTCTGACTTATAACCAAGAAAGTCTGTAATGACCTTGGATAAGTCTAAGTTATATTTCAAGTGATGAAAAATCAATGATAAATATAGTGTACACTCGATCTCACACAAATCAAGGATCGGTGAAGTATAAGGATTCTCCTGAACTTAAAGAAATCAAGAAGACAGTGATTCGGCAAAGTAAACTGACCATCGGCTGAGTATAGATAGAACAGTGAAGAAAGATCTAAATAGCTAAGTCAGAAGGATCACTTAACCGTTCAGGGAACGGCCAAGTAAACTTTACCCACTCAGATTTCAAATGATGAAGATCAAGCATTAAATGCAAAATCAATTAAGGATTACACAAGGATGGATTTTCTGATATACGTTTGAAGAAAAATCCGATCACTGAAATCAAGGAGAAAACAATTAAGGGGGAATCAGAATCATATCAAGGATTATTCCCGCATTAAATAGCCAACGGACAGAAATTCAAATCAAGGATTATCAAGGCTATAAATAGAAGACAATTACAGAAAAGAAAAAAAAACGATTAAGTCTGATAATTTACATGCAGAAACTCAGTCAAAGTGAAAAGCCTTCATCTGCACTAAACGGAAAGATCTAGAGATCAACTCAGGAATCGGAACATTAATTGCAAATCAAGCTCTGAGATTGATCTACAAATCTGTGAATCCAATTCACATCAACTGAGGCAATTGAATCAAAGGAATCTGAGAAGGAGTTGCAAACTTTGTGATAGCTTCTGAAAGATTTGTTCTCAAGGAGCAGTGATAGAGATTGAGTCACTGAAGCTTTTGAAGCCAGGGAGTGATAGTCTTGCAGATTTTGAAGCTTGTGTAGTCAAGGACAATCGTGCTATTGTATCTGTGAAAACAATAGTGAATTCCTCCAATCATCACAGGAGAAGAGTTGATTAAGGGATTACACCACCCTGAACCACTATAAACATTTGTGTTTATTTACTTTCAGCAATTTACTTTACAATACTTTATTTCATTGCATGCTATATATCTGTGATCGCATAATCTACTTTGAATCAACATTTTAATAAGGGAATCATCCGCTGCCCAAAAGCTTTTAAATATAGGAAAAGTTTTTTGAAACTCCACTATAGTCATTCACCCCCCCCCTCCGACTATAGTTTTACCCTTCTCTGGGACCAACAGGATCCGACCGGGTCGGGTCATTTACAGTCTGTTTTAGTTTATTTAATAACTTTATTATGATTAATAAAAGCACTTTTGTTATTATATATTTGTTTAGTTTTCATATTATCGAATATGTATATATAGTAACGTCCCTAATGTCAGACTGTGATAGAGAAACCATGATAGTGATTATGGTTGATGAGATCTCTAATCACTTTAATGAGTTTGATACTTAAATGTCTCTAGTCGTATGTACTGTCAAAAGGGACTTTGATAGTACGTTTAGACTACGTATTGGATGTCTTCTATCTTCTTGAAGATAGGGATATATCTCATTTATCGAAGTGTAGAGAAGCTTAGATTGTACATGGACGTGTATTAGAGAATGCGTACGTTAGACTGACCAACTTACATTAAGTGTCGCACTATGTGGCGAGTTGTGTAATTATCCAAACGACCGGAGTCTACATGGCATTATGGTGTGGATTGTCGTGCTTTGACACTATTGAGGTTTCCTATAACCATGGGGCGATCATGCGGTAGTGATTGGGTGTGATATTGAAACATGCGGAGTATACATGTTTGTTCGTCCGGGAATCGTGTATCCTATGATTGGGAGTGAATATCCGAAATGGCCTTCTTATAAGGAATGTCTAGCTCTCGAGAAGCTTTGCAAAGTAGGAGTAAATGAGTTACTCCCGAGAGAGCATGATATCCAGATTATAAGATGTGATCGTTAATGTACTGACAATCGAGATACGTCGTATGGATGTTATTACAGTGGTAGGATTGTAATTCACACGGTAACTGTTTCACATGAAAGGTAGTAGTCATTGCATTTGACTCTTCTGATGATTGGGGGTCACGGTGTGTTGCTAGACGCTATCCCGTGATCGTTATATGAAGGCATTTTCGTAATTTGCATATTATGTCTACGGCTAACGTATTCGGAAGCCTATCGGCTCACACACATATGAATATTGAGTAGGATTAAAATGCGGTTATAGTTGATGACCAAATAAGGAAAGTTTTATCTCAAGACTATAAAGGTTATAGTGATAAATTAATATTGTGGTATTTATTTATTATGAATAAATAAAATACAAGATATTATTATACATAAATTACATTAATTAAAGAATATTCCGGAAGCCAATTAATTGGCATTTGGGGCGCCACATGTGATTGTATAAGATACACTTAGATTGTGTAATTTAATTAATGAGATTACCATAATATTAATATTGGATATTAATTGATTTTGGAAAAATATATTTATGGTAATAAGATAAATATATTCAATATAAGATATTGGCAATATTTAGTTTTTATTAATATAAGATATTATAATAAAAGAGATAAATCAATTAAAGAGATTTTCCTTATTTTATTGGAAAAATATTTTTCTCTTTCATCTATCTTCTAGGAAACTTCTCTTAATTAGATTAGGGGAGATGGGGCGCCACTTTCACCCTATATAAGAAAGGGCTAGCTAGCTCTTTTGAACAACACAATTTTAAGAGCTAATATTTTTTGAGTAAAATAGAGAGCTTCTAGTAGAGAGTTAGAAAGAGAGAAAAATGCCGGTCTAGTAGCGGGATTTTTCTGATAGCAATCCAATGAGGATTCCGGTGAGGAGTTCGTGTGGATAATCTATCAATAGAGGCCGGACGCGTGGACGACCTGCGCACAGTACTACTCTCTATTGACGTCGGTCAAAGCGTCGATCTTATAGATCAACCAAGGTATATACCGTCAAACTACTTAACGTGTTTATTGTATTAAATGAAGTCGATCTTGGTATCGGAAATCAAAATTTTTAATTCTGCTGCGTTAAACTAGTGATTTGCTAACAGTGGTTTCGAGCTTAAGCAATAAGCACTAATTAAATTGCGTAGTAATTAATCGATAGATGCAAGATCCAGATTCGCGAAACGATAAAAAACTAAAAATATTAGAATCGATGGGGGCTCGGCCGATCGGCGGCGGCCCCCTCCTCCACGTCGGCGCCTGGCGGCGCCGGCGGCCTTAGGACTGCCAACGTCGGCTGGTCCTCTCCAAAGGAGAGATCGATTCGTTTTCGTTTTGTGATATTTATTGTGCATTGATATCTCTTTTGTTTAGTTGTGTCATATGGCTAACTAATGGTTCAAATAGTTTGGGCCATTAGGATGCTATATGGCTTATCAACCAAAATATTGGTTTTTCCAAATTTTGTTTGGAATAGGCCTAGGCCCTTTTCAAATATTTGATTTTGAAAAGTGGCCAGGCAGTCAACCAAATTTTGTTTGGAAAGATGCATTTTGGTTTAGGAAACCAAAGGCATCCCTTTTGGTTCTTAACCAAAAGGAAAGGAAACAAAAGAGACATTTTAATTTTAATTTTAATTTTGAATAGTTCCAAATTAATAAAATTGAAATTATAGTCGATTTAAAATTAAATGTTAATTTTATTTTCGATTAAGTCATTTAGTTAATTAACTATTTGATGTGATAAAAAAGACGCATAAGTAGTTAAATTTTAATTTGATCTTTTTCATAAGACATAATCGTATGGACTAGATGTGTAGATATAATGTGATTTTACTTTATGTTGGTTTTTCAAATTGTCCTAGGCCGTTATGAAAAACATGACATAGTTTACTTTATGCATTTATCTCATTCCCGTTAGCTCCCCCCGTGTGCGGCGTGTGTAACTATTAATTAGATAGACTATTATGTAACGAGAATGGAGCAAGAAGACGAAGACCAAAGAGAGATAAAGAACCCATTGGCGTACTACAATAAAGATCCTATTGGAGGTTGCATCTATCCTTAGTTTGTGACCCGCGGTTTCGTCAATTTGTATCCGAAACCGTACCTAGTAAAAGTCCATGATCATACCGGTTATTTTATGCACGGAATGTTGTGTATGTTTTACTTTATACGATATAGTAGTAATATGCACATAATAGATGAGATCATAATTGAATAAAATTAATTAAGTAAATTAATTTAAAATTACTCCCACCTCAAAAGAATCAAGTCGAAAATGCCTCCCCGTATTATAACGACGGTGAAGAGCCCTTGTTCGGATCCAACTCATCAGCCAAAGTAGGGGGTTGACCTACCTCGGGTATATCGTCATTATCGAGATATGATCGTAAGAGATCTCACGAATATTAGGGTTATGACTTGACTAAGAATTCTCTCGGCCACCAAGCCGAAGCGGGGTCATTGGGATTTTAGAGGCAAGGGTTTG
This sequence comes from Gentiana straminea, assembly GCA_036785695.1. Lineage (NCBI taxonomy): Eukaryota > Viridiplantae > Streptophyta > Magnoliopsida > Gentianales > Gentianaceae > Gentiana > Gentiana straminea. The sequence goes on along the minus strand of JAVUPR010000090.1, from coordinate 3,774,869 downwards.
ACTATTTCATAAGATGAAAATTGTCAAAGAGTTGACTAGTCAAACAACAAGAGTCGTATAAGATACGATCGACAAAGAGTTGTCTACATATTAGACTATTTTGTAGAAAATGTCAAACAAATTGAACCTTCGTTTTATCATCGACAATCGGCCGAAACCAAATTTCTCGCGGGAAAGGGGGTACGAGGTACTTTAATCGAGACCCAATTATAGTCTTTATCGTTTGGACCTAGATAATTTATATAATAAACCGAACTTATTAACTCGTCAATCCGTTTGTATCTATCTTAGATTGGCTACGGGAGTCATCCTCTTTAACTTGACTTAGCACCGGTAGGTCACTAGATCAACTTTGTGGTATTGTTACGTGACTTCGCCTTTTGGTGCCTCCATCTCATATAACTCACACGCTTACGACTCTAAGGATGCCGATATTAACCGTACACCTCGTCCAGGCAACATTCCTATGGTTAGGCGTACTTCCTAAACGATCACTCAAACTCTCGTCCAACTAACAATTACCAAGTTATAGTCTCATGCTAGTTTACGATCTACGTATAACAAGGTGCGCGCAATTCCCTAATATAAACCTACCTAGATAACGCTGAACGTCCGAAGATCAATTCATGAGCCTACCTAAGAGTTTTATATCGGTATTTCCTTCTTACACGTTTTAATTAAATTAAGCGAGTGACGTAGCCATAGCCATACCTACTGAGATAATAAATTCTATTAAGTTAACCTAACCATAAAGACATGGCTATCTAACGGATGAACGGGGGCTCGGTCGACCGAATACGGACACTCGGTCGACCGAATGGTCCTTTCCCCAGCATTGCATCCCCGAATATATCTCTCGGCGTTTCATCATACACAACGGATTAAACAAGTAATTCGTAAAGCATTCATATAAACTAACTTAGATACACATTAATTAAACAATGCAGATTCATGGATAGGAACTAAGTAGATGACGTAGGTTATGGGATCCTCATAGACAAGGTATCGCCACCTCCCTAACGTCATAGCCTAGATCTACATCATCTAGCTATGAATAATCAACTCAAACGATAAAGCATAATTGGGGAATTAATTACTGAAAAGAAAGAAACAGAAAATAAAGGCTTACATATTGCAGCCCTTAAATTGCTGGAAACCCTCAAATTATTCTACATTGTATCAAAGTTATATTATGAATTGTAAGATTGAAGAAAGAATGAAGGGATGTATTGGTGTGATTTACAATTTCTCGTAGCTGCTGCTTATATAGAGGTTGTAACCGACCTAGGGAGGATCTAGAAGATATACACGCAAAAATCCCATAAGTGACCGAACCGACACACTCGGTCGACCGAATGATAGGGCTCGGTCGACCGAGCCCTTTTTCTGCACGTGTTAAACGTTTCTCTCGTCTATCTTGTTCCCCACTGCACGCTTGCGTGTTGATCTGATTAATTTTTCATTTAATGCTCCGATTTTCTTCTTCTATTATCTTGAGACCATTGATTGAATGACATTAATCCTCTCGATTTGTCGTGATCTACAAAATCAGCATTTATCGCACAATAAATCGGTCTTTTAATAATAAAAACAGCTAAATACCAAATATCATATTAATAATCACTTAACATTAAATAATAAATATAAACGAGTGATTTAATATGAAATATACATTATTAATCTCGATTTAAGGTCAATGTTGATGACATTTACGGGTATAATTTGACCGTCATCACTTGGACGAACCTATACCGGAAAAGCCTACAGAGGGCTCGGTTGCAGATGCTGTCGAAAAGTATAATAAGCACTGTTCTGACAGTACTGATGCTACATGTATCATGCTTGCTTCTATGACACCTGAATTGTAAAAACAGCATGAGTCTATGGACGCCTACTCAATCATGGTCCACCTAAAGAAACTCTATGCTTCTCGGTCCTCGCGAGTGAGAGGTACAAGGTCTCGAAGGCCTTGTTTGGTTGTAAGATGGCATCTAGGACTGCTGTAGGGTCACACGTGCTTAAAATGATCGGATACACAGAGAGGCTTGGGAAGCTAGGCCACAAGTTAGAACGTGAGTTAAGTGTTGACTTAATTCTGCAATCTCTACCTGATTCATACTCACAGTTCGTGATGAATTATCACATGAACAAGATAGATCGCTCCCTATTGAACATGTTGAGAACTGCTGATGGCACTGTGGGGCAGGGAAAGCAAGTGTTGCTGGTCCTTTTAAAAAGGGCAAGGCAAAAGCCCAAAAGTAGTCCAAGAAGGCGAAGGTTGCACCTAAGCCAACGCCTAAGATAGCTAAAGACAAATCCAAGGATGCTTGCTTCCATTGCGGTGAGACCGGACTTTGGAGGAGAAACTGCAAAGGCTTCTTGTGTACCAAGAAGAGGCATTCTGATGCTTCAACTTCAGGTATGTTTATGATTGAGATCAATATTGCTTTTTCTAAGTCTAACCACCGGGTATTAGATACTGGATGTGGTTCTCATATTTGTACGAATATGCAGGCACTAAGAAGAACTAAAGAACTGAGGAAATGAGAGGTGGACCTATGCGTTGGAATGGAGCAAGTGTTGCTACACTGGCCGTCGGAGTTTATTTCCTTTCATTGCCCAGTGGGCTAGTACTAGAACTTAATAACTGTTATTTTGTTCCTGCTCTTAGGAATAGCATTATTTCTATTTCCGCATTAGATGTTGAAGGATTTTCTTTTACGTTTAAGAATAAATGTTGTTCTATTTCACGTGATGGGATTTTTTTATGGTACTAGAATACTTAGAAATGGTCTCTACATATTAGATATGAATGTTTGTCATACTTAATATAAACAACAAGAAAGCCAAAAAAATGACTTGAATGAATCTAACTTATGGCATTGTAGACTTCGCCATATAAATAAAAATCGTATTTCCAAACTACATAAAAATGGAATGTTGGATCATTTCAATTATGAATCGTTTGATACGTGTGAAACTTGTTTACTTGGCAAGATGACAAAGTCACATTTTAGTGGCAAAGGGATAATATCCAATGAATTACTTGAACTCATACATACTGATGTGTGCGGCCCAATGTCAATTCAAGCCAAATGAGGATACTCTTATTTTATCACCTTCACTGATGACCATTCACGCTATGGTTATATATACTTAATGAAGTATAAGTCTGAGGCGTTTGAAAAGTTCATAGAGTTCGGATCTCGGTCTCTATCACTACTCCTTGAGACGTTCCCTTTAAGTACATTCCCTTTAAGTACAGATACAAGGCTTTGCACTTTGACAGAGTTTCTGCTTGTTTCTTATCTGATTTATTCGTTGTCTTTCTTTTCTGTCAATGCCTTCTATTTATAGCCTTGATAATCCTTGATTTGAATTTCCGTCCATTGGCTATTTAATGTGGAGAATGATCCTTGATTTAATTCTTGATTCCCTCTTAATTATACTCTCCTTGATTTCAGTGATCAGATTTCTTTAAACGACTTTTAGAAAATCCGTCCTTGATTGATCCTCAATTGATTATGCATTTAATGCTTGATCTTCATCATTTGAAATCTGAACAAGTAAAGTTTACTTGGCCGTTCCTTGAACGGTTAAGTGATCCTTCTGACTTGGATGTTTGGTTCTTCCTTCACTGCTTTGTCTTTACTCAGCCGATAGTCAGTTTACTCTGCCGGTTTACTGCATTGTTATTTTCTTTGATCTTTCAGGTACTTCTTGTACTTCACTGATCCTTGATTTGGGTGAGATCAGTGCACACCATATTTGACAATGTATTTCATCATTTGAATTTTAACTTAGACTTTTCCAAGGTCATCACAGACTTCCTTGGTTATAAGTCGACCATAATGTCTTCATGCTTCTCTGCTGGTACTTGGCTGGCTTCACTCTGCCGGATATCTGTTTTACTTTGCCATCCTACCAACTAGTAAAATACTTGTCTGACTCAACTTATACAACATGTCAGACTCTAAGTAAAGACTTATACATAGAATTCTAACTTATTTCAGGCTTGCTATAACAGCTAGTATGGCCATCATCAAAACGTAATAAAATGTTTCTAACAATTTCCTCCTTTTTGATGATGCCAAAACCCTCATAAGCCTGAACATAAGTATATAAGAATTTTCATAATAATCAACTCAAAAATTTTGTTCATCCATTCAAAGGCAATAAGATATTGCGTCTTTTTCAAAACAAATCAAAGGCATAGAATTCATTCAACAATATTTATTAGAGGGCTAATTCTTATTTTCTTCAAAGATGCCATTGCCCTTGTCTGTTGGGCTTCCTTCTTTCCACTGGAGCTTTCAGGCTTGCAACTCCCTTCCCCCTTTTTGGCATCACCAAATCTTTCTTCAAAAATTTTGTTAGCTGCCTCAGATTCTGAGAGAGGGCCAAATATTTCCTCAGGGATTTTGTTTGTGGCTCCAGTGACATTAAGTAGGGTGCTGAGTTGCTTTCCAGAGAATCCATAACCTCATCCAGATGGTGAAGTTGTTGTGTGTGAGCATACAATGTATCCACCAGAGGTTTGAGATTTCCATCAATTTTGTCAGCTAGAAACTCAAGATTACTTTGGACATGATAGGTGATGAGATGCTGTAGGTTGCAAAGTAAGTTGCCTTGTATCTCTATTACCTCATCTTGAACCTTAATGTGACTGATGAGGGCCTCAATTTTGTGACTTAAGGAGGTTGCATTAGTCCTTAATGCAGTTTTCAGATTTTTCCTGCTGTGGTACTGCCTCTCCATGTCCACAATCAGGGGTTGAATGTCCAGATTGAACATTCTATCTGAATCATCTTCTGCTGGTGCTGATGCATCAACCTTATCTTCTTCATTTTCTGTTTGGGCAAATGCATCATCCTGCTCTTTTTTCTTTTTCTCTTCATTTTCCTGTTCTTTTTATTCTTCAGCAATCTCATTGTCAGAGAGAGATTAGTGAAGTTCACTTGCAGTCCCTTGTCCTTGTGATGACTGATTTGCTTCTACATGTGCTGGATCCATAAATCATTCTGCTGGTGTTCCCCCTTGATCAATGTTGGGGGCGTTGGCAAGTTCAGCTGAGTGAGTGTGATCAGCTGGCTCACTCGGCTGTTTGTCAACTTTGCGGAGGCTCTTTAGAAGCACCTCTTGAAGGGTCAGGTCATCATCAGAAAGACCCATCTTTTCTTGATTATCGTCAAGATGATCTCCTTCCTGTTCCTTTTCTGCAGCTTTGTCCTCCTCATTGTCAGTATAATCTCCCTCTTCGGCTTCATCAGATGATGTAATTTGGTATCCTTCTTCTTCTTCTAGATAGGTGACTTCTTTTTGTTTCTCTTCCTCAGTGGTTGTGTCACCATTAATCACCACGAGATTATCCCGGTTGCTGGCACTGGTCACATGGGTGCCATTATGTGCCTTTTGAGATCTTGTTCTTCTCCCCACTCCTGATCTGCTGCTTTCAGGCTCTTTTGTTTTACATCCGGCAGTGGGTTTGGGTTTCTAGGATGCCTTTACATAGGTAAACATCACGTTGGCCTTGTGTGGAGGATGCAGATTAATGGGTGTCACTTTGATTTGATCTTCCTTCCTTCAAGATTTCTTGTGATTACTTGGGGTGAACTCAGCAAATTGGCGTTTGAGTGCTGATCTGGGTAAGTTGTATTTCTTGCTGTTCTTTTTGGGGTTCTTTCCAATCTCGTTCCAGAATGCATTGATGTCGATCTGCATTTTCGTCACATCGACGGGACCGGTATTGGGTAGATTTAATAATCTATTGAGGAGTCCAGGGGTGATAACTACTTCTTTCCTAAATATTGTGCTTACAATACGATCTTGGTCACTTTTCATGGTGCTGGGAATGAACTTTGCATTTTTCCAAAATGCAATGAGGGTTTCACAGCATATGCCAGTGATTGGGGGGTTTAGGTAGGTCATCAACCCCAGATTAGTACAGCCATCAACTAATCGTCTGGCCTGTGCATCGTTTTCACAAAATGGTAGATAGTGTTCAGGCCTGAAAAATGATCTAGTAATGATCGATTTTTCGTAGTATTTTTCTATGGCAGACTTTGAAGAGGATGATGCCATTGCTTTGAAATAGTTTGAGATTTTTAGAAGAAACTTTGATTGTGCAGAGAGAGTAGGGTTTATGATTTGCAAGAGAGCATAAAGATTTTTGAAAATCTCTAAGTGTGGTTTAAATACGATGATTTGAGGTAGTGTGAACGTGGTTGAATATGGAAGGATTTCATGATGTAATGGCATGATTTTATTATATAAATCACGGTATGAGTGTAGTGGGGGAGTGGATTGAGGTAAGTAATGATAAATCCCAGGAATCGAGGCATTTTGATTCAAAAAATAATATAGTTACCTCCATGATTATAATTTGATCTCCACGTGTGTAATCTTTCATAGTATAATCCTCCACAACTTCTTGATTTTCCACGTGTATAAAACTGATTTAGTTCACACTTTAGTTTGCTGTTTATTCCAATATATATTTCGGTGAAGTGGATTGTCTGGTCACTAGGCCGGTGTAGTGACTTCTTTTATTGAGCTGCTGTTTACAGCTGTTCCTAACAATCCGTGCAGTTAAGTTCGCTGAGTACCAGTTAGCTGCTCCTTAGTACTTAGTCAATTTCTAACATTCCCAACTCAGTTCTCAACTTGCTGAATCTTTCATGACAGTGTGGTTTTGTGAACAAGTCAGCCAGTTGATCATCAGTAGGTATGTATCTTAGAATAACATCTCATTTTTCAACACGATCTTTGATAAAATGATGTCTTACATCAATATGCTTTGTTTTGAATGCAATACTGGATTTTCTGTGATAGATATTGCATTTGTGTTATCACACATCATTGGAATTGTCTTCTCCTCCATTCCATAATCCCTTAGTTGTTGTCTGATCCATAGTACTTGTGCACAACAACTGCATGCTGATATATATTCTGCATCAGCTGTTGATGTGGATATAGAGTTTTGCTTTTTGCTAAACCATGATACAAGTCTGCTGCCTAGCATTTGACATGTTCCAGAGGTGCTTTTCTATCTATCTTGCATCCAGCATAGTCAGAGTCTGAATATGATATCAACTTGAGACCTCCATCTTTTGGATACCAAATTCCAACACTAATGATGTTCTTCAGGTATTTGATTATTCTTTTGGCTGCTAGAAGGTGTGATTCCTTTGGTCGAGCTTGAAATCTTGCACATACTCCTACTGCAAATGCTATATCAGGTCTGCGTGCAGTTAGATAAAGTAGGGATCCAATGATTCTTCTATAAAGCTTCTGATCAACATCCTTTCCAGTTTCATCTTTTCCAAGATAACTCTTGCACACATTGGTGTGTCTGATGTGCCACTAGTTTCCATACCATACTTGTGTATCAAGTCTTTTGTGTACTTGGCTTGATTGATAAAGATGCCATCTTTCATTTGCTTTACTTGTAGACAAAGAAAGTAATTTAATTCTCCCATCATGCTCTTCTGAAATTTGCTTTTCATTAAGTTTGAAATTTTCTCACATAGCTTCTCATCTTCTGATCCAAAGATAATGTCATCAACATAGATTTGGACTAACAAGGTGCTTGTTCCTTCCTCTAGCTTGAAGAGAGTCTTATTAATAGTTCCCTTTTTGAATCTGTTGTTGATCAAAAATTGTGATAGTGTCTCATACCAGGCTCCGTGTGCCTGTTTGAGTCCATAAAGTGCCTTTTTGAGTTTGTACACTTTATCTTCTTTCCCTTTGAGTTGAAAACCGGAGGTTGTTCCACATATACTTCTTCCTCCAAAAGTCCATTCAGAAATGCACTTTTGACATCCATTTGGTAAACTTTGAAGTCTTTGTGGGCTGCAAAGGCTAGAAAGAGTCTGATTGCTTCCAATCTTGCTACTGGGGCAAAGGTTTCATCATAATCTATTCCTTCTGCTTGAGAGTAGCCTTTTGCAACTAGCCTTGCTTTGTTTCTGACAACAGTCCCTTGTTCAACCATCTTTTTCTGAATACCCATTTTGTTCCAATGATATTGGCCATGTCTGGTCTGTCAACAAGTTCCCAGGCCTCATTTCTTTCAAATTCATTTAGTTCCTCTTGCATAGCTGTAATCTAATCAGTATCTTGGATTGCATCATCTATTGTTTTGGGTTCCACTTATGATAGGAAACATGTTAGCATATTCTCCAGTTGTCTTCTGGTTCTGACTCCTGTGTGAATGTCTTCAATGACTTGATCTTCGGGATGGTCTCTTAGCCAGTTGAGGCCAGGTTGAAGTTGCTTTTGACTTTTTGCTTCCACAACTTCAGTTTGTGTATCAACTTCATGTTCTTGTGTTGTGTTGACTGGTGGCTCATCTTGATTTCCAAAATTGTGATTCAGAATGGTAGTTGGTACTGTTGTATTCATATAAACTTGTCTTTGTCCTGCTTCTTCAAGTTCTTGAAGGCTTTCACCATTTGTGTTTGGTTCATCAAAGACTACATGAATTGATTCTTCAATCACCAAAGTTCTTTTGTTGAGTACTCTGAAAGCTTTGCTAGTGTCTAAGTATCCCATAAAGATTGCTTCGTCAGCTTTTTAATCAAAAGTATGTAGCTGATTCCTGTTCAAAACAAAACATTTAGATCCAAACATATGCAAATGTGAGATGTTAGGTTTTCTTCCATTCCATATTTTATATGGAGTTTTTCCATGATGTTTGTTGATGATTGATCTGTTTTGAGTAGAGCATGTTGTATTTGCCGCTTCAGTCCAAAATCTCTTTGGTAAGCATGCTTCTGAAGGATGCAGGTTCTTAGATCTAAACGAGTTAGATCTACGCGCAGCGGACGGATCATGATTTATATATCAAAACACATAATTAAAGGACTTAAACTACTACAAGGGGGTTTAAGGTCATGTTACCAATAACGGGAAGAGAAGCCTTGATCTTCCGATGTGTTCTCCAAACGGCGGTTGGTGGACACCCTTCTTGATACACGAACCTCCTTGATATGCAACACCAAGAAAAACTCCAAGTTTTTCTTCCTCTAACCCTAGACAAGAAAAACAAATTTTTCTCTCCTTTTCTAAGGTGGTGGTCGAAATTATGCCTTTTTTTCATTTCCCTTGGAATAACTCTCCTTTTATAGGAGAGTAAATCCTTGGCCTCCAAGTTTCTAATTAATTAAATAAATAATTAAAAAAAAATCACAATAAAGGATAATTCCATTTATAAAAGATTGTGATTAATCAATCAATCAATTACAAATCAATTATCTTTATTAATTAATCACTAACCAAGTAAATAATTAATCACACAAGAAAATCAATTCTTGCATTTTAAGAGGTAGGAGGCGCCACCTAGTAGGGTTTCAAGCCCACATAAAATGTCTTTTATATGTATTATATTATTTAGCCCAACTAAATAATATCCATGCATATCAATTAATTAGCCCAGCCAATTAATTATCACTGAGGCCCAAATAACAAGAATATCATTCCGAATTACAGAAGCCACATCGGGGACCATGGACCTATAACCAGTAGCTCCAATAATTAATTATTCATCGAACATAATAAGTACATTAATTATTAATTCCGGGATTACGCCACCATAAACCCGAAACTGAACTCTACCGATTATAGATGTATACTTATACTCAACCCATAGAGTAAATAAGCGTCCATTGATATAATCACTACATACGGATTAACCCTCCATTGACAAATCCATTCCGAGTGGGAAGTCTCCGTGAACCCGACTCGAATATCTTATCCTTATTTACCATCAACCCCCGATGATCAATTAGTACACATATCCGACTAGTAGCTAATTAGTCAAATGTGAACTCCCGGGATCGATCACTTTCTTAGGGCTAACAAATAAGGGGACCGTCTCTCTACTTCCCGCGGAAGGAATGGATTCCATGTCCGTGAAAATCGAACTACTCACTCATCCGGAGATAGTGCCAATGAGAAGTGGCTTGGAACACATATATAAGTGAACCGTAACTAACACATCAAACACTACCCCGGGACAAGCAAGACACCCGTGATCACCTCAGGGATTAAGGTTGATCCATCTATGATCATCTAATGATTTAATAAGATCCTCGATTACGGAATTATACCGAGAAATTCGATTAAATCGGTCCAAATCTATATGAATGCCATCATATATAAATGCCCCACGTAGGTACCCTTTACCGACAAACCGGATAAGACTATCACACCCTAAGGTGTTCGGGCGCATTATTGGTGTTTTAATCAAGAGACCCTAAACTCGATTAAGTTCACCACGGACTAACAGCTTTAAGTATATCACCACTAACTCAATCCTCACGTGCATGCCATACACCGAGTTAAGCGGTTACATACTGATATACTTAGGGTTTGCAGCAGTGTATTATTTACAAGCACAAAGCAAGTAATAAGGTGAGATAAAATCTGTCATCCATTGTTAAAAACAATTACACAAATTGTCTTTCGCGCAATACACCTAACAGCTTCTTCAATCATTATTCTGACTGCTTCTTTGAGTGTCCTATTTCTTCTTTCTGCTACACCATTTTGTTGTGGAGTCCCCGCTGCTGATAGTTGATGTAGTACTCCATTTTATTCACAGTAGGTTCTGATAATTTCATTTAGAAATTCTGTGCCTCTATCTGATCTAATCTTGATGATCTTCAGTTCCTTTTCATTTTGAATTCTTCTTAACAAATCTGGTAGTTTTTTGAGTGTCTCTCTTTTCTTGTTCATGAATATGGTCCAGGTGAATTTGGAAAAGTCATCCACCACTACTAGAGTGTATTTCTTTCCACTTACACTGACTGGTGTGACTGGTCCAATAAGATCCATATGCAATAGATGTAAAATTCTTGTTGTTGATTGATAGGGCTTTGACTTGAAAGAGCTTTTGATTTGCTTCCCTTTTTGACATGCATCACAGAGACTTTCCTTTTTGAATGTGATCTCTGGTAAGCCTTCAACTAACTTTTTATTTGATAGTGTGTTGATGGTTTTGAAGTTGAGATGATTAAATCTCGTATGCCAAATCCAGTTGGTTGATTGTTTACTTTTGACAAGCAAACATGTTTCTGCTCTTGCTGTCTTCCAATCTACTACATACATGTTATCTTCTCTTTTTTCTTGAAAGTACAACTGTTTTGGTTTGGCTGTGAATCACTTTGCATCCTTCCTTGTTGAAGTGCACATTGTAGCCTTTGTCACAGAATTGACTGATACTTAGCAAATTGAAGTTTAGTCCTTTAATATAGGCTACATTTTGAATCTTCAAGCTATTTTTGAGCATTATGCCTTCCCCCTAAAATTTTTCTAGGTTTTCTTTGCCTCCAAATGTTACTTTGGGTCCTTCGAAAGCTTTAAAATCATTCAACCATCTCTTATTCCCTGTCATGTGGCTGGAACACCCGATGTCTATGTACCAGTCATCCTACAAAACAAGTTAAGTATGTTTAGGTACCCAACACTGTTTGGGTCCATGCCTGTTAGCAGTCATGCCTCATACTCCAAGTGTATATCCAAAGGATCTTCTTTTTGGATAATTGAAGTCATCAACTTTATATGTATAAGGCATGGCAGAATAGCTTCTAATATTTCTACTAAAGGTATTATGATACTTTTCTGTACTTTTTGGTGCATTTTCATCCTTTTTCACTCTCCAATATGCAGGAGGAACCTTGTTTTCATGTTGCTTCTTGTGTTCAGGAATGTGCCTTGGTAGGCTTTTCCTAAACACATGATGTATAGCATGAAATGGTTTCTTCTTGTACTTTGGGGGTGTAACATTCCAAACAACCTCTGAAGGGTAAAGTCTTCCCTTACCTTTCAAAAGACGTTTGCCTTTAATGAGCTGGTTTGATGATTTAGTCTGCTGTTTTACTACACTAGGTTTTGACTTCACCAGTACAGGATGATTGGTTGAAACTATGGTTTGTCCTTTTCTGAATTTTGGTCCAGTCTTGGTCCTGGATTCAGAATTGTGTTGTCCATTGTTTCTATTCTCATCCTGACTGTTGTAGCCAAGACCAGATCTGGATCCAAACCATTTTAGGGGTTTGTAAGCTGGTGCACTAAGTGGTGCAGTGGTGATCTTAACTGGTAGGGAGGTTTTCTCAACTGGTCTATCAACACCAAATGTATGTACATCTGTTGTTTGTTGATCAGGTGAGTTTACTTCCTTACTGGTTTGTTCAGCTTTTAGTCCATCTAGTTCTTTCTTTAGCCTTTTATTTTCCTCTATTAAATTCTCACACTCCTGTTCCAGAATTTCAGGAGGCATCTCAATTTTTTCAAATTCACTCATGAGATTTTGGATTAGGTTAGCAAAATCTAATGGGAGAATAGAAGATTGTGCAGTGTCAGATGTGGATGCACTTGATGATGAATATGAACTAGAAGTTACCTCTGTTTCATTTGATTCTTTAGCCATAAGGCATAAGATGATTCTTAATTCCTTTCACTACAAGTTTCAGATTTGAGTGCCTTCTTACTCTTTCTCTTTTCTGTTGTCTTGTACTTCTTCTTATCCTCATCTTTGTCTTTTTCTTTAGGGCAATCAGCCTTCAAATGACCTTTCTTCTTACAGTTGAAGCATCTGTATTCATCATCCTTTTTCTTCATGTCTTTGCTTGAGCTTGACTTCTTGTTTGATGATGAACCTCTTTTGAATTGCTTCTTCTTCCTAAACCTGTCAAAATGTTTAACCAGTAAAGCCACATGTTCCTTCAGCTCCTGTGTCTCTTTGCTGTTTGCATCAGCTGTTTTGCTTTGTTATTGTGCTACCAGTGCACTGACATTGTGTGTCTCTGCTGGTGTACTGTCTTCACCGTTCAACTCAAATTCATGAGCCTTTAATTGAGACATCAGAGTCAAGGTGTCAGTGTTTGCAAGATTTGTTGTCCCACTGATTACTGATGTGATGATCTTCCATCTCTCAGGTAAGCCTCTCAAGATTTTTAGACAAACTTCCTTCTGTGGACATGTATGTGCAAGCTGATGCAGTTCACTGATGATGCTTGAAAATCTATTGTCCTTTTTATCAATGGATTCACCAGTCTTCATTTTGAAGTTCTCAAATTTCTGTTTTTTAACAGATAATTTGTTTTCTTTAACTGCTTCTGATCCTTCAATAATCAATGCTAATTTGTCTCACATCTCCTTTGCTATTTTGCAATCTTTGATCCTCATGAACATATTACTGTCCAGAGTCTTCAAGATCATGTCTTTTGCAACAAAGTCGAGATTTGCTCTTCTCCTGTCATCCTTGGTCCAATCTTTCTTGAGTTTATCTATTTCTTTTCCTTGATATGCTCTTGTGGTTATCACAATTGTGATCTTGATTGGGACATCATTGATTACATCCAGCATCTCATCATGAGTTGCTGCAAGATGAGACAACATCCTTATTTTATATTCATCAAAATTATTAACATAAATACAGGTACCTTTGACATGAAATTTGAGGAATCCATAAGTACAAATTAGAGATATATATAGAAAGCACAAATTTGAAAACTACTTTGAAAATATGTGATCTTCTTGTTACCAAAAATTAGATCTGAACATGTTCTGATACTAGGAACACTGCTCGGATACCAATTGTTGGTCCTAGAGAAGGGTAAAACTATAGTCAGAGGGGGTGAATGACTATAGTGGAGTTTCAAAAACTTTTCTTATATTTATAAGCTTTTGGGAAGCGGATAAGTCCCTTCTTTAAATGTTGGTTCAAAGTAGATTATTCAATCACAGATATAGAGTATGCAATGAAATAAAGTGATGTAGAGTAAATTGCTGAAAGTAAATAGACACAAAGGTTTATAGTGGTTCATTGTGGTGTAATCCCTTAATCCACTCTTCTCTTGTGATGATTGGAGGAAATCACTATTGTTTTCACAGAAACAAAAGCATGATTGTCCTTGGCTACACAAGCTTCATAATCTGCAAGACTATCACTCCCTGGCTTCAAAAGCTTCAGTACTCAGTCTCTATCACTGCTCCTTGAGAACAGATCTTTCAACAGCTATCAAAAAGGCTGCAGCTCCTTCTCAGTTCCTCTAATTCAATTGCCTCAGTTGATGTGAATTGAATTCAGAGATTTGTTGATCAATCTCAGAGCTTGATATGGAATTGAAGTTCTGATTGCCGAGTTGATCTCTAGATGTTCCCTTTAAGTACAGATAGAAGGATTTGCACTTTTACAGAGTTTCTGCTTGTTTCTTATCAGATTCAATCGTTATCTTTCTTTTCTGTCAATGCCTTCTATTTATAGCCTTGATAATCCTTGATTTGAATTTCCGTCCATTGGCTATTTAATGTGGAGAATGATCCTTGATTTAATTCTTGATTCCCCCTTAATTATATTCTCCTTGATTTCAGTGATCTGATTTCTTTAAACATCTTTCAGAAAATCCGTCCTTGATTGATCCTCAATTGATTATGCATTTAATACTTGATCTTCATCTTTTGAAATTTGAACAAGTAAAGTTTACTTGGCCATTCCTTGAACGGTTAAGTGATCCTCTGACTTGGCTCTTTGGTTCTTCCTTCACTGCTCTGTCTTTACTCAGCCGATAGTCAGTTTACTCGGCCGGTTTACTACATTGTTATTTTCTTTGATCTTTCAGGTACTTCTTGTACTTCACTGATCCTTGATTTGGGTGAGATCGGTGTACACCATATTTTCCAACGTTATTTCATCACTTTAATTTTAACTTAGACTTATCCAAGGTCATCACAGACTTCCTTGGTTATAAGTCAGACCATAATGTCTTCATTCTTCTCTGCTGGTACATGGCTGGCTTCACTCTGCCGGATATCTGTTTTACTTTTCCATCCTACCAACTAGTACAATACTTGTTTGACTCAACTTATACAACATGTCAGACTCTAAGTAAAGACTTATACAGAGAATTCTAACTTATTTCAGGCTTGTTATAACAGCTAGTATGACCATCATCAAAACATAATAAAATGTTCCAAACATCTACGCCATACGAGGTATGGACTAAGAAGAAACCAAGTCTGGGTCATCTAAAACCTTGGGGTTGTCCGACTTACGTGAAGCGGATGATGCCTGGAAAATTAGAACCCAGATCTGACAAATGTCTGTTTGTGGGCAATCCTAAGGAAACCAAATTTTACCACCCTGAGGAACAAAAGGTGTTTGTTTCCAAGACTGGCCACTTTCTTGGAGAAAGAGTTTATTCTGGATAGGGTTGGTGGGAGTAAGATTGATCTTGAAGAAATTCGAGAACCACTTACGGATAACAGTCATTTGATGGAAGTAGAGGACTCGCCACACACAGATGTGACGTCAGCCTCTACCGTGGACACACTGGCACCTTGAAGATCCACCAGGGAATGCCGTGAACCCGAAAGGTAGACTGGCGTGTATCTCATGGAAGACGAGGACCCTAGAACTTATGAGGAAGTGCTATTAAGGCATGACAAAGAGAAATGGCTAGAAGCCATGAATTCTGAAATAGAATCCATGAAAGGCAACCAAGTTTAAAACTTAGTTGATGCACCTGAAGGAAAAGTTCCTATAGGGTGTAAATGGGTCTTTAAGAGAAAGACCGACATGGACGGTAACGTAGTCACTTACAAGGCTAGGTCAGTGGTGAAAGGTTATAAGAAAATACAAGGAGTGACTATGACGAAACCTTTTCACCCGTTGCCATGTTAAAATCCAATAGAATTTTGCACGCTATTGCAACATACCATGATTATGAAATCTGGCAGATGAATGTGAAAACAACTTTCCTTAACGGGAACCTGTCTAAAGAGGTGTATATGACACAGCCGGAGGGTTTCACAACCAATGACGCGAGGATGGTGTGCAAACCATTTATGGATTAAAGCAAGCTTCTCGGAGTTGGAATCTTTGCTTTGATGAGACAATCAAACAGCTTTGATTTCATCAAGAACGAAGATGAGCCATGTGTTTACAAGAAGGTTAGTGGGAGTGCCATTGTGTTCTTAGTGCTTTATGTAAACGACATATTGCTCATAGGGAATGATGTGCCTATGTTACGGTCAGTCAAAGCTTGGTCATCCAAGAACTTCTCAATGAAGGACTTGGGTGAAGAAGCCTATATTCTAGGGATTAAGATCTATAGAGATAGATCTAAAAGGTTTCTTGGTCTGACACAATCCACCTATATAGACAAGATGCTGAAGAGATTCAGTATGGAACAGTCCAATACAGGATTGTTGCCCATGTCACATGGGGTCTACCTGTCAAAGGAAATGTGTCCTAAGACAGAGGAGGATAGGGCGCAAATGAGTAGGATCCCTTATGCTTCGGCTATTGGGTCTATCATGTACGCCATGTTGTGCACCAGACTAGATGTCTCGTACCCTCTTAGTATGACTAACAGGTACTAGTCTAATCCAGGTGATGGTCACTGGATTGCAGTCAAGAATATTCTCAAGTACATGAGACGCACTAGGGATATGCTCTTGGTTTTTGGGAATGATGATTTAGTATTACGAGGTTATACAGATGCAAGTTTTCAAACTGACAAGGATGACTTTAAGTCACAGTCTAGATTTGTTTCACGCTTAACGGTGGAGCAGTGAGCTGGAAGAGTTCCAAGCAGGAGACTACTACGGGCTCTACAACGGAAGCTAAATACATAGCAGCCTCGGAGGAGGCAAATGAAGCAGTTCGGATGAAGAAGTTCATTACTGAACTTGGTGTGGTACCGTCCATTGAAGGTCCAATGCCACTGTACTGTGATAACAATGGGGCATTTTCCTAGTCAAAGGAACCAAGGTCTCATCAGAAGTCCAAACATGTGCTACGGCGCTGTCACTTGATTAGAGAGATAGTAGATAGAGCAGATGTAAAGATAGAGAAATTCCACACGAATGATAACATAGCTGATCCGTTAACCAAGGCGTTCTCACATGAAAAGCATGAGAAACATGTTCACATGCACGGGATTAGGCACATGGGTGATTGGCTTTAGGACAAGTGGGAGATTGTTGAAAAGGTATCCTAAACCCAATCGGGTTGGACCGGATCCGACTGGGTCGGGTCATTTACAATCTGTTTTAGTTTATGTAATAACTTTACTATGATTAATAAAAGCACTTTTGTTATTATATATTTGTTTATTTTCATATTATCTGTTGGTCCCTTGGAAAGGCTAACACAAGTTTAGAGGGGGGGGGGGTGAATAAACTTGTCACCAAAAACTTTCTCAAACTGGATTTAAGCAGATTAAGGTTCGCTAAACTTGTGTGGAGTTAAGCCGACTAAGCTGAGATTAGGTCAAACTGACTTAACAAAAATTAACTAATGAGACAACCGGCAAACTCTAAAATGGATATATTTAGCCTTTTTCTTGATCTTGTTATTCTTTTATGAAAGCTGAGTGTGGTAAACTGAATTCTGATGAATGTCAGTTTGTGAACTCGTGAATTGTATAACAATCAATTATCAAATGCGAGAGATAAATGCCGAGTAAATAAATAAATGCGTAAAGTAAATAAGACGAGTATTATAGAGGTTCCGGTGGTGTAATCATGTACGTCCTCTCTTCCCCGTGGTGTGGAGGAAAATTCCACTAGAACTTCTTGAGGTGAACTTGTTACAAAAAGTCCTAAACAATAGTCATTGGCTAATCCCTAGCTTCACTATCTAAACAAGCTTGTAGAACAGGTAGAATTGCTCGCTCTTCAATTGCTTGAACACCGGTCCTTAGAGGTAGAATTGCCTCTTCACCGCCTACCACCACAAACACAAGCCTACCTACCCCCGATCGCTTGCAACAACTGTCCTTGGCAAAACCTTCCCGGTTTGCTTCACAGTCTAAACCTTTGATACAGAATCAAAGTTGGGTTGAGAATCAATGAATTGATTCTTGTTTGTGGTTCTTCAAAGTGTCTGATTCTTGATAAATTCTTTGTAGCTTGAACACTTGAAGAGATTCTAGATATGATCTTGTTAAAGCACAGAGATGATAGCAATTCGAATGACTAATGCACACGTTAATTCTTGTTATTACTTCTTAATTCATATCTTCGTTTTTTTTAACTTTGGTACAAAGTCCTCTATTTATAGTGTGAGGTCCAACGTCCATTTGTCTTGAATTCGAATTGTATCAACGTCTATCTTGTAACGGATATAATTTCTGACCGTTCGCCGTGTCGTATTTCATCAATAGATTGCTTCCTTTATAACGTTCGACCGTACTATCGCTTGTTGGATGACCGACATGTAAAACCGAGTTTCCTTATCGCTTTATACCGAGTTTATCACTTGTCGCTTCTTGACCGACTTGGAGCATTAACCGAAATTTTATTCTTCTTCAAATATCGGTCCTCCGCTTTTCATCCGATTATAATTGACTTAATCGAGTACACCATGACTCATTATCTTCTAAGAATTCATTGTCCTTATGATTCTTAGGTCTTCATACAAGATCCATAAAGTCGGTTCTCAGTCACCACAAACTTGCCCGAAGTCTAACTTTACAGCCTCGACTTATAATCTTCATAACCGAGTTTGAACCCTCGCTTCTTCAATCTTCAATAACCGAGTCCGAACCCTCGCTTCTTCAATCTTCTAGATAAGCCAACCGAGTCTGTGTCCCTCGCGAACTTACCTTCTTCGCCTTTCATGTAGGTGTATTCGAGTCGGTTTGATGGTTTCCGCTTTTCTAAATGTCTCCCGCTTTTCGCTTTACGACACACTAACTATTACAGTGCTTGTCTGATGCAACCTATACAAATATCGACTCTAGTAAAACCTAAACATTCAATTCTAGACATCTTTTAGCTTTTCACTATAACAGATGGCTTCAGCACTTCATCAATGGGGTTAAGATAATATTCTGACTAAATATGATGAATTATCATCAAAACATAAATTTTATTTCCAACAAGTTCCCCCTTTTTGATGATGCCAAAACTCTCCCTAAAAGAAAAGCTTAAAGATCAAAACAATTGTAAAACAATGTAAAACTGAGAAACCGGATTTCATTAAAATGA
The DNA here is from genome assembly GCA_036785695.1 of Gentiana straminea. Taxonomy (NCBI): domain Eukaryota; kingdom Viridiplantae; phylum Streptophyta; class Magnoliopsida; order Gentianales; family Gentianaceae; genus Gentiana; species Gentiana straminea. Next base: position 3,755,870 of record JAVUPR010000090.1, on the reverse strand, counting down.
GCAAAAACTGGAATCGTTACATTTTGTCCAAATAACTATGATTAAAGACTAAGCTAAAAACTAAGGTTTTTCTTTACTGAAATGTACTTCATTTCCTTGTCATACAAACGATAGTCTTCTTCTAGCTTGGAGTCTTCCTTTGAGAATGTCTTGTTGTAGTCAACTTGACTTCCTTCTTTCCATCTTCTCCATAGAATTAACTTCGGTAAGTCTGATTCTTTCAAGTAGTATTTTTCAAATTCTACTACATCAGCTTTCATTTGTTCGCTTTTGTCTTTAATCTTCGCTTGTCTTCAATCCTCTGATTCTTCTTATATTGTGCCATTTTCTGCTTTGAGAATATATCAGATAAAAAGTAGTTCAAGGATTCCTCAATCGTCTTGTCCTTGTACTTGGCTTTGATAGGATTGTGATCTTTGACAAACTGCATCCATAGATCTTTTGAAAGAGTAGCTCTCCGTTCTCCTGGTTGACTGTATTTTACAATGAGTTGTTCGTCAGTTAGCTCTTTCCTTAAGAACTTAGGATCTGATTTGTATCTTTGCAATTCATCTTCAAGTCACTTCATTTCTGTAAGTAACTTCAGCTTTTCTTCTTCAGCTTCCCCCTTTTTGGCATCATAAAGCTGATCTACCAAAGCATGGGTAGCCTGTTGGTCGGTTGATATACGTTGCTGAAAAGCAAGTACTTCCTTAAGCTGAGTTTCTAACTCGTAGATATGCTGATTCATATGCCAGTGAGCCTGAGCATGTGTCTCCCGATCTACTGCGGTTGAGTCTTCTAGTTTCTGTTTAAGTAACAGAATTTTTGAAGCCGAACTTGAACTAGATTTATGGATCATCTCCAGTCTTGCATGAACTGAAACATATGTTCTAGTTCTATAATCGAGATATCCAGAAATATTCGATAGAAGGCCATTTTGTGCATCCTTGTGACTGAGCACAATTCTCAAGTTTTCATGAACTTTGGCCAACTCATCCTTGGTTAGGATGTCAGAAGGATCATAAGTTGTTTCAGGTTGATCCTTAGACTGACTGATATCTTCAATAATCATCAGTTGTCGATTATCACTTCCATCAGCTGCTTGCTGAGTGTCAGTTGTCTAATTTCCAATTGGAAACTCTTCTTGCTGACGTACAGTTTGCGTAGCTAGAGGTTGAGGTTGAGTTTCTGACTGCAAAGCTGTAGTTTCATCAGCTTCTTTCCTTGTATGATCATTTTCATCATCATCCTTTTTCTTTGAACTTGCTTTGGGAACGAGATGGATGTGGCCGATTCTCTCCATTTAGCTAGTTCGCAAATCTTTTGAAACAGCTTTTCAAGAAATTCTGATATAGGAAACAGAGTATAAGAGATCTCCGATTTCCAATTTCTCCAGGAGTAATTTTTCTTCGTTTGTAGACTAGCATCACGAGTATCCTCTGGTTTAAGCTTCATCTTCATCAGTTTGACAATTTTATCAGCTTCAAAAACTGGGGCTGATTGCTGAACTGATTGATGTTGTAGTTGAGAAGTATTATCAGCAATAGTGTTTTTCCCTGTAACTTCAGTTGTCAGTTGTTGTTGTTGTTCCCCTCAGTTAGTGCTATCTTGCTTGACTGTTCTGGGTACAAATATCTTACAACTGATCTTTCTTGTGCTGAGTCTGCCTTCCGTTTAATTCCTATGTGTTCAGCTTCCTGCTGAGACACAATTTTTTGACCGGCTTCAGGTTGGGAAGTTGTTCCTGCTTTCGCTATGATTTCCTTGTTAGCTGCATCTTGCCTTGTTTGCTTCCCTTCCTTGAGTCTTTCCAGATAAAACTGAATGATTCCACTGAGTGTTTTCTTCAGTTGAAATCTTCCAACAGGTTGCTTGACCTTCAGCTTGAGCTCTTTGTGCACTGTCTAATTCAGCTAAATGCTGCTTCTTTATCTGATTGACTATGTAGCCTACCCAATTGAATTCTATTTCATCCCAAATAATGTTCATCAAATAAATATTCTCTTCAGATAGTGTGCTGACTCCTTTGGATTTTCCAATGACATGCTTGCTGAGCCATCTGTTGAGGTGTCCAAATTCTTGCTTGATTTTGTCAACATGAATACCAACTTCCATTGGTACCGTAGAAAAGTTAGTTTCTTTAGAACGTAGTCCTATCCAATGGTAGTGTAGACAAATCTGTTGATGTCACAGATGAATTTGCGAAGCCAAAAAGTGACCTCATGACTCTTTCATTGATGGCAATGCGATCTCCACGAATTGTTGTCATTAAGGAGTCTCTTACCAAACGCATATTTTGCCAAAACTGCAAAATACCTTCCAAGTCACGTTTCTCTTTGAATGTAACCTCCAGAACATTTCTTAACCCTGGTTGTTTTTGTATCTTTGCACAGATGTGACTTGCTAACAGAGTGTTTCGACACATTGCTTCATACATTTCGAAAGAAAGTTCATCTAGCTCTGTTATTAGTCTTTCTTCTTGTGTTTTCTTTGTAGTGGCCATGTCTGGGTGTGAACACAGAGAGGAAATTTGAGATAAATTTGGGTTTGAAAAATCTGATCTTGATTTTTAAGAGGTGTGAAAGGGTGTTGAATATATAGGGGTAGTGTACTGGCGGTTGGTTAGTACAACTTTTCAAATTCCATGATGGTTTGGGTAACCAAGGCATGTACTATTTTGACAGTAATGGGGTGTACACGCATCATATTCTGACAAAAGTAAACTGCCGTTATTAAATGCGATATAACCGATGTCGCTTTTATCTTGTCAACCTTTGACTTAAGTTGACTGGAATAGAAATTGAGACTGAAGTCAGTTTTAAAAATAACTTTCAGTTTCATCAAAATATTCAGTTTCTGTAAAGTCTGTCGCTTCTAGTTGATCGCCTTGAAATTGTTGATGTCAATGACTAGTCTGTTAAGTGAGCGCACACATCATAACAAAGATTAATCTCCTTGACGAATTTCTGGCTTAACTGATTTTAACTGACTTTGATTATCCCTAATTCGGTCTCAGTTTGGCAAATCTGTCTTTGTCCAATGGCTTTGTAAAGATATCTCGCTAACCGATCTTCGCAGTAGGTACATAAAGAACTGTAATATCCTTCTTTTCTGCATGATCTCTTATGAAGTGGTGACGCACATCAATGTGCTTTGTCCTTGAGTGTAAAAATGGATTATCAATGATTGCAATTGCACTTGTGTTGTCACACATTATGGGAATCATTCCTTCTTCTATCCCATAATCCCTTAATTGCTGTCTAATCCATAAAACTTGAGCACAACAACTTCCAGCTGCTATATATTCAGCTTCAGCTGTAGAAGTTGAGATTGAGTTTTGCTTTTTGCTAAACCATGACACAAGTCTATTTCTAGTAACTGACATGTACCTGATGTGCTTTTTCTGTCCACTTTGCATCCTGCATAATCTGAGTCAGAGTAGGATATCAGCTTGAATTCTCCTTCTTTTGAATACCAAATTCCAATTCCATCTGTATCTTTCAGATATTTCAATGTTCTTTTCACAACTGTGAGGTGACTTTCCTTTGGTTTTGACTGAAATCTTGCACATACTCCAACAGTAAATGATATATCTGGCCTACTGGCTGTAAGATAGAGTAAACTCCCAATCATTCTTCTGTAGAGTGTTTGATCAACATCTTTGCCTTCTTTGTCTTCATCTAATCTGATGTTGGTCCCCATTGGTGTAGAAATTCCAGTTGATTTTTCCATACCAAACTTTTTGATAAGTTCTCTTGTATACTTGGTTTGGTGAATGAAAATCCCATCATCTAATTGTTTAACTTGTAATCCAAGGAAGTAATTCAATTCTCCCATCATACTCATTTGGAATTTGCTTTTCATCAAACTTGCAAATTTCTCACATAATTGTTCATCTTCCGATCCAAAAATAATGTCATCAACATAAATTTGGACAAGTAGAGTATTTTCACCATTTTTCATTCTGAACAATGTTTTGTCTATAGTCCCTTTGATAAATCCATTATCCACTAAAACCGAGATAGAGTTTCATACCAAGCTCTTGGTGCTTGTTTTAGTCCATAAAGAGCTTTCCCTAGTCTGAAAACTTTATCTGCTTGATCTTTGATTTCAAATCCAGGTGGTTGTTGAACATATACTTCTTCTTCAAGAATTCCATTCAAGAATGCGCTTTTAACATCCATCTGGTAAACTTTGAATTTCTTATTAGCTGCAAAGGCGAGAAATAGTCTGATTGCTTCTAATCTTGCAACTGGTGCGTAGGTTTCATCAAAGTCTATACCTTCTGCTTGTGAGTATCCTTTAGCTACAAGTCTAGCTTTATTTCTGATGATATTCCCATCTTCATCAAGTTTGTTTCTGAAAACCCATTTGGTTCCAATGATATTCACATGAGTTGGTCTTTCTACCAATTCCCATACTTGATTTCTTTCGAACTCATTCAGTTTCTTCTTGCATAGCTAGTATCCAATCTGGATCTTTCAAAGCTTCTTCTATTTCCTTAGGTTCGATTGAGATAGGAAACATGCAATCATTGCATCTAGTTGATGTCTTGTTCGAACGCCGCTTGAGTATCACCAATTACTTGTTCTTCAGGGTGATCTCTCATCCATTGATACGTAGGTGCTTGCATCAAAGGATCTATATCTTGTTCGACTGGTTCTTCAAGAACTGGTTCTTGAATTTCTTCAGTTGGATCAAAACATGTAGTTCAGGTATGTCTTGTTGAGTAGTTGGAGACTGAGACTGATCTGGATCTGAAGATTCTGAAATTTGTAGTCTTCCAATGTCAACAAAACCTGGTTCTGGCGAGACTGGTAACTGAGACTGAGAAACTGGTTCTGGTCTTCCTTCAGTTGTTTCACCAGGGTTTGGTTCATCAAATACCACGTGAATTGATTCTTCATGCTTGAGTGTCCTTTTGTTTAGTACTCTAAAAGCTTTGCTGACACTTGAATATCCTAGAAAAATTCCTTCATCAGCTTTGGGCTGAAAAACATAAAATTGATCTTTTCCATTGTTGTGTATGAAACATTTGCTTCCAAAAGCATGAAAGTAGGAAACATTTGGTTTTCTTCCATTCCAAATTTCATAAGGGGTCTTCTCATGCCTTTTATTCATGAGAGCTATGTTTTGTGTATAACAAGCTGTGTTAATTGCTTCTGCCCAATATCTTTCAGGTAGTTTTGCTTCACAGATCATAGTCCTCCCTGCTTCTTTGAGTGTTCTGTTCCTTCTTTCCGCTACACCATTCTGTTGAGGTGTTCCTGTGGCAGCAAGTTGGTGTAAAACACCATTTTCTTCACAATATTCAATAATCACGTTGTTGAGGAATTTAGTTCCCTTGTCTGATCTTATTTTCACCACTGATACTCCTTTCTGATTCTGAAGTCTCTTGAGTAGTTCTGTAAGTCTTTGCTTGGTTTCACTTTTCTTGGTTAAGAAGATTACCCAAGTGTATCTTGAAAAATCATCTACTACCACCAATGTATACTTCTTTCCACTGATACTAATTGGTGTAATAGGTCCAAATAAATCCATGTGTAGTAACTCCAGATGTCTGGTTGTTGAATGCTGAGACTTGGTCTTGAAACTTGCTTTTGTTTGCTTTCCTTGTTGACAAGCATCACATAAGTCGTCCTTCTTATATGAGATTTCGGTAGTCCAATGACTAACTATTTCTTAACAAGAGTGTTGATGTCATCAAGTTTAGATGACTCAGTTTCTTGTGCCATAGCCAACTGACTTCTGATTTGGTATGCACAAGCAAACAAGTTTCAGTAACGGCTGTTGTCCAGTCTACTACATACATATTTTCTTTTCTTCTTCCGGCTAAGACAACTTGATAAGCTGATTCGCTAATGACAACGCAGAATTCTTTGTCAAAAGTAACTTTGTATCCCATATCACAGAATTGACTGGTGCTGAGTAGATTGTAGTGTAATCCTTCTACATAAGATACATTCTTGATTGTAAGTCCATTCCTGATTAAGTTGCCATAACCTCTGGTGTGTCCAGGTTTGTCTTTACTTCCAAAATTAACTTTTGGTCCATCTTTTGCAATAAAATTACTGAGACAGTCCTTGCTCTTTGTCATCTTCCTAGAGCAGCCGCTGTCAAAGTACCATATATCCTGTAATAAAAATTAGATGATTTTAGGTACCCACCTCGGTTTGGGTCCATGGGGGTCGGTTGTCGGTACAACTCTGGGAATATATCCTTTAGGTATTCTTCGGATATTGTTGCACTTGTTTTCATATATGTAAGCCACACTCCCATAGTGTCTATGTTTGGATTGTGTCTTATTTATATGATCTCTCAGATCTTTTGACTAAATTTTATTTCCATCATGCTTTCTATTATTAAAACTTGAATAGTAGCCATCATTCCTTTTGTACTGAGGTCTAGACTGACCTTGGTACTGAAACTTTTGCTGAGAACTGAGATTCGCTCTCTGCTTAGTTTTGGACTGAAACATGTGATAAGTTTTCTGTCTGGAATGATTGCTATTAGTAGTTTTATTAATAGATGCATTAAAATTCCAATCATCATCAATAGGGTATAATCTTCCTTTCCCCCTGAATGTGTGAATCTTTGAATGATTGACATTCTTGGATTTACTTTGATTGTAATTTTTCGGTTCTTGACTTGATTTGTTTTTGTAGATCTGGTAGTTGATTTCCCAGTTCGGTTTTCTTGAAATACAGCAGATTTACCCTTTGGTTTACCCTTGTTGGTAAATCCAGTTGTTTTCTTAAAAAACTGATTTATCCTTTGTGATACTGGCTTTACTGGTTCAAAGAATTTTCTCGCTTGTGGAAGTCGCTCGGCCTATAAACTTAATACCAGCTTTGGTACTAGTCCAAAGCAGCCTTTGCTTGGTTCTATCTTTGAAGATTGTCGTGTGTCAAATCCTAAACCCGTTTTGTCTCCATACGGCTTTCCCGATTTGAATCCAAGAATCGAACTTGATTGAGCAAATGATTCGCTTGTTTGCTTGCTAATGCGAAGAGTCGATACCGAATCTTTTCTTTATCAGTTTTAGTCAGTTTCAACATTTTTAATTCAGACTTCAATCTTTCAACTTCAAGAATTAGACTCTCTTTCTCAGCTTTAATTGATTCATAACCAGCTTGAATAGTTACTAGCTGATTCATCAATTCGTCGAGTGTTTCCTCTAATTCTAGATTTTTTGGATTGGAGTCAGCATTCGAAGAACAAGCATTTTGCATGGAAATCTGAGCTGAAGAGTATTTAGAATTGGATTAACATACCTCATTTGGATCTTCCATGTGTGCCATTAAAGTTGTGTCATCTAATAATCTTTCAGTACCAGCTTCATAATCTGACTCATCTCCAGCAAGGAGTGCTCTTCTACCAATTCTTCTAGGTGGAGTCTTCTTGGTCAGTTCTGGACATTCAGCTTTATAATGTCCAGGTTTCTTGCAGTTGAAACAGAGATATTCATCATCTTTTCTTTTCTCAGGAGTCCTTTTGATGAACTTCGAGTGACTGGATGTCCACTCTTCATTCTTCGAATTCTGTTCAACATTAGAGCCATCTGTTCTTCCATCTCATCCAATTCATGAAGATTGCTTGATGAGTTTTCTTGATTGTCATTTGATGCTGCTGCAAGTGTTGTGGTCTTTGGTTCTTCCAGAGCTTTGATTATTGCAACTGTACTTGTAAAATCTTCACTGAATTCATAAGCTTTCAAATCTGAGAAGATTTTGAATGAATCATCTATGTCAAGTCTTCTTGATTCTTCCATAGCAGTGACCTTCATTTTCCAGCACATTGGCAATGCCTTCAAGATTCTTGTATTGATAATTTTCTTTGAGTACTCAATCTTGAGTAGATCTAATTCATCCATGATAGCACTGAATCTTGTCTCCATTTGGTCAATGGTTTCTCCAGATTTCATCTTGAAATTCTCAAACTTTTGTTTTGCAACAGAAATTTTGTTTTCCTTGATTGAATCTGTTCCTTCACAAACAAGTTGTAGTTTGTCCCACATTTCCTTAGCAGTTGTGCATTCTTTCACCTTCAAATACATGTTGCTGTCAAGAGTTCTGAGGATAAAGTCCATGGCAACGTTGTTGAGATTGTTTCGCTTGCGATCATCACTAGTCCATTTGGATTTGGGCTTTGGAACTCGAATTTGTATTTCACCTTCAGTCTGCATATGAGTGATCTGAATTGGTCCATCAGTGAGTACATCCATCATTTCATCATGAGTAGCTGCTAGAAAAGCATGCATACGACGTTTATATTCAAATCTGTCCATGTTGCACATAAGCATTTGTCTTGCATACTGATTGTTATCAATTGTGAGTGAAGACTGACAGTAAATGAACTAGAACTGAGCTTTCAAATGAGAACAACTAGAGGAGATATAGAGCAAATGATATCTTGTCAAAGAAACCTTGCTCTGATACCAATTGTTGGTCCCTTGGAAAGGCTAACACAAGTTTAGAGGGGGGGGGGGGTTGAATGAACTTGTCACCAAAAACTTTCTCAAACTGGATTTAAGCAGATTAAGGTTCAGTTAAACTTGTGTGGAGTTAAGCTGACTAAGCTAAGATTAGGTCAAACTGACTTAACCAAAACTGAGTCAACCGGCAGCGGATATATTTAGCCTTTTTCTTGATCATGTTATTCTTTTATGAAAGCTGAGTGTGGTAAACTGAATTCTGATGAATGTCAGTTTGTGAACTGTGAATTGTATAACAATCAATTATCAAATGCAGTAGATAAATGCTGAGTAAATAAATAAATGCGTAAAGTAAATAAGACGAGTATTATAGAGGTTCCAGGTGGTGTAATCATGTACGTCCTCTCTTCCCCTGTGGTGTGGAGGAAAATTCCACTAGAACTTCTTGAGGTGAACAGTTACAAAAAGTCCTAAACAATAGTCCTTGGCTAATCCCTAGCTTCACTATCTAAACAGTTGTAGAACAGGTAGAATTGTCGCTCTTCAATTGCTTGAACACTGGTCCTTAGAGGGTAGGATTGCCTCTTCACCAGCTACCACCACAAACACAGTCTGCCTGACTGCTTGCAACAATTGTCCTTGGCAAAACCTTCCCGGTTTGCTTCACAGTCTAAACATTTGATACAGAATCAAAGTTGGGTTGAGAATCAATGAATTGATTCTTGTTTGTGGTTCTTCAAAGTCTCTGATTCTTGATAAATTCTTTGTAGCTTGAACACTTGAAGAGATTCTAGATATGATCTTGTTAAAGCACAGAGATGATAGCAATTCGAATGACTAATGCACACGTTAATTCTTGTTATAACTTCTTAATTCATATATTCGTCTTTTAAACCTTGGTGCAAAGTCCTCTATTTATAGTGTGAGGTCCAATGTTCATTTGGCCTGAATTCGAATTGTATCAACGTCTATCTTGTAACGGATATAATTTCTGACCGTTCTGCTGTGTCAGTATTTCATCCAATAGGATTGCTTCCTTTATAACGTTCGACCGTACTATCAGCTTGTTGGATGACTGACATGTAAAACTGAGTTTCCTTATCAATTTTATACTGAGTTTATCACTTGTCAGTTTCTTGACGACTTGGAGCATTAACTTGAAATTTTATTCTTCTTCAAATATCAGTACTCCAGTTTTTCATCTGATTATAATTGACGTAATCAGAGTACACCATGACTCATTATCTTCTAATCGTAAATTTTATTTCCAACAATATCAAATATGTATATATAGTAACGTCCCTAGTGTCAGACTGTGATAGAGAAACCATGATAGTGATTATGGTTCATGAGATCTCTAATCGCTTTAATGAGTTTGATACTTAAATGTCTCTACTCGTATGTACTGTTAAAAGGGACTTTGATAGTACAATTAGACTAGCACGTATTGGTTGTCTTCTATCTTATTGAAGATAGAGATAGATTTCGTCTATCGAAGTGTAGAGACACTTGGACTATACGTGGACGTGTATTAGAGAATACGTACGTTAGACTGACCCACTTACATTAAGTGTCGCACTATGTGGCAGTTGTGTAATTATCCTAAGGACCGGAGTCAACATGGCATCACGGTGCGGATTGTCATACTTTGACACTATTGAGGTTTCCCCTAACCATGGGGCGATCATGCGGTAGTGATTGGGTGTGATATTGATGCATGCGGAGTATACATGTTAGTTCATCCAGGAATCACGTATCCTATGATTGGGAGTGAATATCCGAAATGACCTTCTTATAAGGAATGTCTAGCTCTCGAGAATCTTTTGCAAAGTGGGAGTAAATGTGTTATCCCGAGAGAGTAGATATCCAGATTATAAGATGCGATCGTTAATGTATTGACACTCGAGATACGATCGTATGGATATTATTACAGCGGTAGGATTGTAATTTACACGGTAATTGTTTCACATTAAAGGTAATAGTCATTGCACTTGACTTTTCCGATGATTGAGGGTCACGGTGTGTTGCTAGACGCTATCCCATGATCCTTTATGAAGGGCATTTTTGTAATTTGCACTTTGTGTCTACGGCCAACATATTCGGAAGCCTATCGGGTAACACACATATGAACATCGAGTCGGATTAAAATGCGGTTATAGTTGATGACCAAATAAGGAAAGTTTTATCTCAAGACTATAAATTAATATGGTGATATTTATTTATTATGAATAAATAAAATATAAGATATTAATTATACATAAATTATATTCATTAAAGAATATTTCGTAAGCCAATTAATTGGCATTTGGGGCGCCACATGTGAGCGTATAAGATGCACTTGGATTGTGCAATTAATTAATGAGATTACCATAATATTAATATTGGATATTAATTGATTTTGGAAAAATAGATTTATGGTAATAAGATAAATATATTCAATATAAGATATTGGCA